>CM024544.1:29558992-30758992 GCA_014182365.1 Eucalyptus tenuipes
ATTTTATTTTTAAAAAGTTTTATGTTCCTTAATGTTGACATCCAAGGTAGAGATCAATGAATTTATTATTAGTATAGTCTGATAACATCAGTCACAATTGTTGGCACAAATTGAACATTTGGCCATGAATTTATTTCATGCTACGCTGCACGGGACTGAATTGCTACTCATCAATTCATGCTTGTAGTAAAATTACCTCCATGAGAATAAAAAAAGTATTTATGTTTATGCAAGAAATATTTGCACATGATATTTGTGAATCTTGAGATCACTTTAGACATAGAAGAGAGAAAAATTAAATAAATGAAAAGGACCCCAATTAGACTAGAGGGCTGCTTCATGGACTAATTGACAGTATAGCACTGTAGTAAAGAATCAGATTCTTCGAGGAAAAGGTCGGTCCACATGAAAGAAAACAAATGGACGGAACAGGCAAAAGATGTTATCATAACATCGTCATTTGATCAGGTCATCATTTTTAAGGAGAACACACGCGAAACCTTAGGAATTTTCATTTTATGGGAGTGGCTTATATGACCAATAGCAAGGAGGACGAATTCACAACAGCTTATTTATACTCATGGCCAAATATGAGTTTAATTTTGCAAGCTATCCAAGCGCGCTCGTTGACCACCGAACCGAGTGCTCTCCTCCCATCACCGCGAGTCGTCCTCGCGCACCATTGTGAACACCCATCCTCGCTGTGGCCATCCACCGCAGGCGTCGCCACCGAGTCCTACCGCCGGCCACCATCCACGACCCATCGAGTTTGAATTCAGAAGTCTTATCCACGAATTAGGTATAATTGTGCCAGAATTAATTCTTTGATTAATTGCCTAATTTGATTTGAAATTGTGGACTAATGCATATTGCCAAGATTTTTATAAATCACTCCAAGTTGTGAAAATTTCCTAATCCACAACGTGCATATGACAATCAATCTCAACCCGGGATACACCCGGTCCGCACGGAAATCGGTCATCCTAATCCTTTGCATACGATCGTCAATTTATTTGTTTTCAAATTTGCGTGGATAGGATATTTGGTGATTATCTTTTGCGGATTGGGTGAATATATTTTATGTTGATGTTTATCCGTTGCTTGATTGTGACCATAAAAATATATATACACATATATAAACCTCATATATAGATAAGTTTTCATGTTTAGGATAGATTTTTAGGGATAATTTAGATTTTCGAATATTTTTGGAGATTACCTTGCGTGAATAGGGAAGATTGCATGTTAAATGGAATTTCCTGTTTAAATTTAGATGATTTAGGTAAGATAATTCTTCGATTTAAATGAGGATTTAGAGTGGTTTATGAGTTTAAATTAGATTTTATCCTAATCTTGACAATTTATTTGGGGAAATTTTTAATTTCAAATTTAATAAAAAATGTCAAAAATATCAACTTAGTATAAAATTGATTCTTTTTAGGTATAATCACATGTCTAAATTACGCTGTTTATTTATTCTGATTTTTAAATGAAAAGTACAGAAAATATCATGTCCATGTTGTTCATAAATTACATGTCCTATAGAGTAATTTAATTAGAAATTGCTTGTCATTTTAGAGTAGTTGCATATTAATTATTGCCCGACAATAGAGCTAAGTCATTTAATTAATAATCTCATGCCATATAGCTTGCATGTTAGGTCTATTAAAGGATTGCATGTCATGTTAGAATAGATATTTTTTTACGTCATTGCATGTAGAGTAATTATATTACATGCATTGCACATAGTGTAGTTCTCATTTAAATAAGAGAAAATCCTAAAAGAATTGAAGTGAAATTGTGTATTAATTAGAAACCATACTTAGGTTGAATGTGTTTTTCTAATTAACATTGCCAATGCTTATGTTGCTTCAAGGTAAGTAATTGCTCCCCTTCCTTGCAATTTATTTATTACTTTGATTATTGAGTGTTAAATTAATATTTATGCACCTACATGATTATCTTATATGTTAGTAATTAAGTTAAAATCAATTCAAACTACTTGTCAAAAATATTTTTCATGAAAAAGAAAGACACCGAATAGGGCATTAGAGTAATTTAGCGTAATTAAGTTCTTGAATTCATAAACTTTGGTTTGTAGGAGTAACGTATTACTTGATCTTTCAACTGACCCTCCAAAAAATAGATTTAGTGGTGACTTATAATTGAAAAAGTTCTTGCATGCTAAAAATTTGAACCTAAGTCGCAAACCGGGTATGGGCTTGAGAAAGCTTGAGTTAAGTCTAAGTTTAGTTCCATGAGCCAAACTCTAGGTGGTGCGCTTGAGGGTGAGGTCACGATAACGACCGAGTTTACCCCTTTGGCTAGGTCTACCATCTATATTAGCTGGTGGTGCATCCTAGAAGGACGTCATAAATAGTATGCATAGTCCCCCCTTAATGGGTTCTCATTATAGTGGTACAAGCAATATCAACCAATCTCTTTATCTAATAACCCATAATCAACACCCACAAACCATTTCATAAATTAGTTTCAAAAACCGAATTGGATAACATTTCACAATTCCATTGATCAAATAAAGGACATTTCATAAAACAATGTGCAACCAATACATATAACTTTTGGCAAGTCCTTCATAGAACATTTAACCAAAACATCCACAAATGATCATTTCAAACTACTCTATAAGTTTCGACCAAAAAAAAAAATAAACTACTCTAGACTTTAGATAGTCAAATGTCTAAGGTTTCGATTAAGGAAGAAGAAAGTGCTCTCTTCGTGATAAAAGAGGGTTCAAGGACCGGAGGCGAACCGGTGCTAACAATAAAGATGGCAAGTCCGAGAAAAGCCATGTCGAATGGCAAAGGCAACTAGCTCGTGAAGGATGGCAAAAGCATCTAGGAGAGTCGAGCCTTCGACTAGGGGGAGCTTGGCGGCGTGATGGCAAAAGACATAGTAGACGATGTTACGTCCGTGGCAAAGAGGGCCACTTTGCCGAGATTGTCGAGTGAAGAAAGTTGAAGGAAATGTCACAAAGATCATTAAAGAGGAATGATTTCGATGAAGATAAGGAATGAGATTTCCAAACGTCTGTTGCAATAGTGGTGTCATACGAGTTCGCTGCCTCTTCCATCCAAGTTAAACGATGCGATAACATTAATCTATGTAAGTGAAAAGTCGATTAATTATGATTTCAACTGGATTGTTAATTCAGGCTGTTCGAGTCATATGACTAGAGATCAAGGCAAGCTGTCGAATATGCGTATTAAACCGGAAAACGTGTTGTTATTACTGCACGGCTCGAGGTTGCCGATTACTCATATCGGCGAGACGATGATAACTCCTCGGTTCAATTCATAGCAAGTTGAATTGAAAAGTGTGTATCACGTGCCATGAATGAAAGAGAATTTATTGTCTATGTCTTAGCTCACGTACTCGGGTAATTATGCGGTGTTTGGTCCACGAGATGTTAAGATGTATCGAAGTGTGCAGCCCACTGGTCGACCAATCATGGAGGGATGTCGGCTGGAGTCCATTTACGTGATGTCTGCTCAAACGGCATATGTAAACAAAACCTGAAGGAATGATACACCTAATTTATGGCATGCGTGGCTTGACATGTAAGTTATCACAAGTTGAATGTGATGATGCAAAAGAATATGCTAAGGGATCTTCCCATGTTGGAAGTGCAATAAAATGTGGTTTGTGTTGGGTGCTAGTACGGGAAGGCACATCAACTTATGTATAAGGAATTGTTGTTCAAAGCTCGAATGCCTTTCGAGCTCGTTCACTTGAATGTGTTTGGTCCAATGAAGTAGCTATCTATTAGTGGATTCACGTATATGATCACTTTCATCGATGATTTCTCCAGGTATGTCTGGGTTGATTTCATGAAGGAAAAATCCAAGGCGTTTAACAAATTTAAGGTGTTTAAGGAGAATGTTGAAAGTGAAGTAGGTAGAAAAATTCGTTGCCTACGCACCGATAATGGGGGAGAGTACACTTCCTACGAGTTTACGAAGTATTTGCAAGAGTAGAAGATACGTCAACAGTATACTTGTCCGTATACGCCGTAGCAGAATGATGTTGCCGAAAGAAAGAATCGGCATCTAGTTGAGACATGCAGAGCATGTTGCACGCGAAGAATGTTCCACCGAGGTTTTAGGCCGAATGTATGAAGACGACGGCTCACGTGACTAATAGGCTGCCACAAGTAAGGCTTGGTTTATGTCACTATACAAGAAGCTATGGAACCGCAAGCTTGTGGTAAGTCACTTTAGATTTTTCGGATACATATGTTATGCATTTGTGCCTGATCATCTTCGTAGCAACTTCGACAAGAAGGCAGTCCACTGCATAGTTGTGGGATATGATGATCAACGAAAAGAGTGGAAGTGCTGCAACCCTATAATAGGGAGGTGCTATACTTCAAGGAATGTGGTGTTCGACGAATTGTTGTCTTGGTGGTCACCTCAAGCTGTCGAATTGCCAAATTCACAACATTTCGACGAAGAGGTCGAAGAAAGGCTAAAAGAATTCGATGAGAATCAGCCTGTCCAAAAAGATGCTGAAGCACAATCACTAGGATCGACAAGTTCATATGGTGAGCGTCCAAGGTCAACAGAAGAACTTCGACCAAGTCAGGTCGAAGAACTTGAAGAAGACGAGCCTTAATTTCGAAGATCGATGAGGCAAAGGAATCTAAACCCCAAGTATGCCAATGCGGCATTGACTGAAGATGTTGGCATGGTCAAGCCTTCGACATATGAAGAAGCCTTGAAGGGTACAAAATTGAGGAAGGCCATGGAAGAAGAAATCCTCGAACTAAAGAAGAATGAGACATGGGACTTGGTACCGAAACCTGAAGAGATACATCCTATTTCCTACAAACGGGTTTATAAACTTAAAACTCGACTAGACGGGTCAATTGAGAGGTATAAAGCACGTATAGTGGCTTGAGGATTTTCGCAAAAATATGGGGTTGATTATGAAGAGACTTTTAGCCCGGTGGTAAAGGTTACCACAGCTTCGAGTTCTATTAGCACTTGCAGCAAGCAAGTTGTGGAATGTGTGGAGATGAATGGGAAGAAAGCTCTCCCGCATGGAGAACTTGAGCGAGATATATACATGGAGCAACCAGATGGTTTCAAGAGCAAAATTCATCCAGAATATGTTTGCAAGCTAAAGAAAGCATTGTATGGCTTGAAGCAAGCCTCGAGATTGTGGCATGGAAAGATTGTGGAATTCTTATTGAAGAACGATTGTAATGTAGCTCCAGTAGACTCGAGCCTGTTTGTGAAGGCTAAAGATGGAAAAATTGTAGCTGTGTTGGTTTATGTGGATGATCTCATCATTACTAGAGATGATGAAGATGAGATATGTCGAATTAGAGCCAACCTCTTTGTGCGGTTCCAGATGAAGGAGCTTGGAGAATTGAAACACTTTCTAGGACTCGAGATTGATAGGATAAAGGAAGGATTATTCCTATGTCAACAAAAGTATGCACGAGATCTCTTGAAAAATTCAGAATGTTTGATTGCAAACCTATATCTACTCCGTTGGATAAGAACACAAAGCTACGTGCTGAAGAAGGTCGAGAGCTAGAAGATTCAACTATGTATAGGCAACTGGTAGGTAGTCTAATTTACCTTAACATAACTCGGCCTGACATCGCTTTTGCAAGGGGGCGTAGTGAGTTGATTTATTGAGAAGCCAAGGAAGCCTAACTTGGATGTAGCCAAGCGTATCTTGAGGTATGTAAAGAAGACTTTTGATTTTGGGCTTTTGTATAAAAAAGAATCATCGAGTGAGTTGGTCGGTCATTATGGTGTTGACTATGCTGGAGATCAGCATACACGGCGATCAACTACGGATACTCGTTTAATCTTGGATCAGCAGTAGTATCCGGTGTAGTAAAAGACAGCCGACTGTGTCTTTGCCTACAATAGAAGCTGAATACAGAGTAGCAGTAATGGCAGCTCAGGAGAGCATGTGGCAAGTGCAGTTATTGGATGATCTTAATCAAACAATAGATTATTCAGCAATATTGTATTGTGATAATCTATTCGCTATAAGCTTGGCAGAGAATCCAGTTTTCCATGCTAGGACTAAGCATGTGGAAGTCGTCTATCGCTTTCTGCGAGAGAAAGTGTTGGAGGGAGAGATCAAGATGAAGTACATCAAGACAGGTGATCAAGTTGCTGATATCTTCACCAAAGGTCTTGGAGCTGCAAAGTTTGAAGAGTTTCGAGCTCAGCTTGGTATGGTTACGAGGACTATCCTTAGAGAGAGTAGTCGGTGAGGGGGAGTATTAAAGATATCACCGCCTATTTCTCGTGACTTTTCGTGTTTTTGTCGAAAGGTTGTTCAGTTTCCGATGGAAGTCTTTTTTGGCACACGTGTTAAAGTGTCTTTATTGCTATGTATCTAGACATGTCTTTTCATGTATCTTTTTTCTACAAAGACATGTCAAGAGTTGTGATTTAAGCCTATATATAGGCGAGTCTTGTAATCGTTTCATATAGTGGAGAGTGAAAAGAAATTTCAGCGAGGAAAGTAGTGTATTCATCTCCTTCCTTAAGAACTTCTCTTGTGAGAGTGTTATCAGAGTTGTGCGACTCTGAATTTATTAAACTCCGAGATCTAGATCTTGAAAGGATAATACTTAAATCTTGAATTAGATCGAGAGAGTCCGAACTCTCAAATTGAGAATTAGATCGTAAGAAGAAAGCTCTTGAATCTAAATTTGGAGAAAAGAAAAAGCAAGAAAAGAATAATAAGATGCAAACATCTTAACATTACTTCATTGAAATGTCGACACCTCATTCGATGGTCCACGAATCACACCTTCATGCCCCAATTCTCTCTCTCTCTCTTCCCCATTCTAGTGTTGCCGCACCACGCCGACCAAAGTGGACTTTGTTGCCCTATTCTGGAGGAGGCAAAAATCACGAAAACATGTATTCCTATTTTTGTTGGCCCAATCATACAACAAGGGGGTGGGCTCGTCTTTTCTGATATAGGAGCGCTTGGATAGATCTATATATTTCACTTTTAGCTTAATATAAATCTTACGATACATGCAATTTGACTTTTTATCTTAATTATAAACACATCAAACTTTTGCTTTATACAAATATTAACTTGTAAATTTATGCTTATTTTTCTCACAAATTTTTGAAATTTAAATTATATTCTTGAATAAAAATATTTTAAGTTTCATTCTAAACAAACAAGCCCTTGTATGTACTTCAGGGGTTTAGTCAAGAAGTGACGTCTGTGCATACAACTAGACTGGCGGGACTTCTTCGGGATTGCATGCAGAGTCATAAATTGAAGAGTGTTTCGGTATTTTAACAGTCTTGCATTAGAATTAGGAATAATGGGTATAATTACGTTGCACAACAGTGATACGGGTGATATGAATTGGTTAATTGTGATTCAATTACATACCGGATTAAATACAAGAGTGTTTGAAATTGTGAAATTCTTGTATGAAGATTTCAAATAAATTGTTTACGAGATAGAGATATTATTTTTGGGAAAATGTATCTGGCTTAAATATTATATAAGTTATTAGGTGTAATGGGAGATTGAATATCACTAAGACTGCTAATGACTTGAAAGTACTTCTAATCTTTGCCGTATCGCTTGACTAATAACAAAATGTTGTATTGCTCTCTCTATTGACGTAGATCACATTGATCGAATAATATAAATATGGTGTTTGATCTAACTCTTAGCTGATGTGTTTGATCGCTTGTTTGCGCAACATTATAAATGATGACTCCCTATGAATCTCATGGGCAAGAAAAATTTCCTATCGAAGATCATATGGGTTGGGTCGATTTGAGAGATGCTTTATATCCTTATCGAGCATGACTGCAAAGAGCAAGCAAAGCAAAGTCGGAGACTTACTGGATTTTATCTTGATTTGATCTAAATTTCTACGGATAAAGTATTACACATCCAAGACCTATTACACCGACATAAGCATATCCAGTTAACATAGAATTGAGAAAAGAAACAGAACGACAAAGTTGGAAAATGTTACCCATTAACTTTTTCTTAGATCTGGGAAGTTGTGACATCCTCGATTATTACCCCTATCTCGGGCACGAGAAATGGCTAAGGATCAATACACCAATAACGAGAATAGGCTGTGAGTCAATCCTATGAATTGTTCATGAGCCAACTGGTTGATTAGAGGCAAGGCGACTCTAGATTAGGGTTACGTTAGACCAGAGTGCTCGACCATGAAAAGACCATTCGACCATAAGGATCGATGTAGATGATCATGTGCTATCACAAGTCGATGAATGGATGGATATAGATCAATTCAGCTCGAGTATATACTGGTCACAAGTGACTCCACATGGTCATTGTACTGTTCATGAATGACCCTAATTTGATTCCACGCGATTGTGAGCCAAGACAAGTCGATTGATCTTACATGATTACATGATAATCGAAAGTCATTCATGGATCCGTTAGGCTCAAACATAAGTCATACGTAGAACCTCGGATAGGCGTTAAACTCAGTGTGGGTATGGCGGCATGAGCATTGCCGATACCGCTTAACTAGCATAGGTCACGTTAACACCAATTATGATAGAAACTTAACCACAAAGCTTGGTCCAGTGTCGATCGTAGGTGACCTCAAGATATTCCTATTTAGTTAAGACAATAATTAGATAGTCCGTTTAATTATATCTTGTCCTCTTCAATTTGGATTAATTGAGAGTGAACTTGGAAGCCAATGAGACCCCTCTTACATGCCTAAATGGAATAAACCTGTGGGACAAGTTGTCTTACAAGATTTAAACCTACCCTTAATGTGACATCCCAGATTTTCGATCCTGTTTTCTACTGAATAAATTGGGCTTTTCATTAATGCGTCTATAGGGCTGTTCTCATAGCTGATCACTCTCGAAATAACTAGACTATCTGAGGAAGCCATTAAGGAATTTTAAGGCAATATACTTGAGAGTTCGACCAGAAATCGGCTACTCGACCGTGTTCATCTTTAGAGGCCATTACGGCACAGTTAAAAATCGATTTGAGATCAGAGATAGGTCGGTTCGACTGAGATGTGTGACTAATCGTGGGCGACACCACTAAATTGGAAAATTCTCGTCGATCGGCACAAGATTGATTTTCCTATTGTTTTGGTACCCTGTGTCCGTATTTGAATCCTTAAGATTTTCACGACAACCGAGAGTCGCCAATGTGTTGAGTGGGTTCATTGTGGCTCGAAGAAAATCGACCACGGGTCATTTGCACTAAAAAGTTCTGAAAATTACCCGGTAGTCTAGGTCACGCTACAAAACGCGTCGAATGAAAATTAATTGCGAATTCGAGTCCGATTTCAGAAATTGAAGATTTTGTTATGTCACAATAAATTCTAGGAGCGTCGACTCAGTCTCAGAAGATTTTTCTGCAAACCAAGACTTTTGGGAAAAAGTCGTCGTAGGGCCGTTTTTGTCCAGAAAATGCCAGGGATTGTTTTTAATCGCAAATTTGAGAATCAAGTGAATTATATGGTTGAGGAAAAATGCCAAGACGATCGATGGTGGGTTGATTGAATTTATGGAGGCCGGTTCGTGTTGATTTGAGAAAGACATGAAGTCCAAATTGAGGGAAAATGCTCGAAATTCGTATGCCCCCTTTTGCCCACTCTTTTTGGACCATTTCAAGGGTTGCAAGAAGAACCTTGGTGGCTGATTTGAGGCCAAGGATGCAGCTGTGGGTGAGGTTGGTCAATGGGGACATTTGAAGAGAAAAATTAGCTAAGGTGGCCCCCTTGTCTCCCCATCTCTTCCCTGTCTCCCTCATCTACTGTGGGCAGCCTCCATTTCCTTTTTCATGGCGCATTTTTCGAGCTCAGCAAACCAAAGAAATCGAGCTGCACCTTCCCCTCACCGTCGCACGCCCATCGGACCGTTTTGCTCCCATGTTTTCCCTTATTCCAGAATTTGCTCCAGTTGATCCTTCGCCAAAGATCTGAGTTAAAAGTGATCTTCTCGTGCGAATCAGCCAACGATCCACCCATCACCGTGACCAGGGAGAGACAAACCGCCCCAACGAGCTTGGACCTCGCCCCGAACGGAACCGCCGATCGTCCCATATGGCCGACGCAAGCCGATGGTTGCCGGCCGCCGGTATGCTGCCCGCCCGCACTTTTCGCATTTTTCTTCATTTTTCTCGCATTCCAAAGACTTGCTTTGCCCATCCCAACCTCCAACAAGACCCCTAAGACCCCCGGAGTCACCTAAGTTACGACCACCGCTCGCCGGAGCTCCGATCAGCCCGTTTCCTTGCCGTTCACCTGTTGGTTCTCCTCATCCAGAAGTAGAAGCAAAAGCCAAACTAGCCTCTGTTTTCTTCTTTACCTCGCCAAGAATAGAAGCTTAAGGAGTGGGTTTCCAAAGCAACCTCGAGGCCCGTTTTGAGGTTGTTCCCGGCCTCGAAAGTTAGGCCCGTTTTGGAGAGAATCGTCCCCCGTCGCGTCCCCGTTGATTTGCACCAACCGGCTCGCCGAACAAGTGAGTTTAACTCACTAATCCTTACTTAGTAGGTTAATGATACTTAGGAGTTGATTAGATTTAATCAAGTGTGATTAGGTGGTTAGATTAGAGTAGAACAATTAATTTAGTGCCTTACCAATGCATGTTGGGTGGTTAGATGTGGTAATTACCAAGTAAATACATTCTAGTATTTATTGAATGAACCTCAGAAATTTTCCGAGTCCTGTTTCGGTATCCAATTAGGCATTACGGGCCTAAGTTGGATTTATTGGTATTTATTTAATATTTTCCGTAATTAATTAATTAATTAATTAATTATTTTCCGAAAATTCAACGGGATGGCCGGTGACCGGAATTTTATGCCGATTATCGTGGTACTCTCTATTTATTTATTCGAGCTTTAATGTGAGCTGAATTGAATTAGTTATGATTTTAGGATTTATTCCTAAATTAATTAATTTTGGTAATTGATTGGAAAATAACCGAAAGCATCGGTTTACAATACCAAAAGTATTTTGGTGGACCACAGAAAATGGTACGATTTATGGAAAGGAAATTATTATATTTTGGCTAAGGCTGACCGTATACCCACATACGATTATTTTTATTAGGTACCCTTAAAATGAGGGAAATAGGCCAAGAGGTCTTGTTGATTGAGGAATCAAGATGAGAAGAGTAATGTTGTTGGCCGTAGGTGAATAATCATGTGATGATGTGGGTTAAACCGAGAATACCATCGAATTTGGAATCGGTTGTGCCCGCTAAGCCATAATTCAGCATTACCACCAAAGTATGGTTGTGTTCACTGGACCGTAATCTACCACCGAATTTGGAATCGGTTGTGCTGCTGAGCCATAATTCAGCATTAAGCACCGAAGAATTAGTAAGCTATGCTGCTGAGCCGTAATTCAGCATTACCGCCAAAGTTTTAGTAGGCCGTGCTCACTGAGCCGTAATTCGTGTTGAGTTTGAGTAATTGAGATGACCTGAGAAAAGGTCTCGTTAACATGCAATCGACCGAGTTGATTGATCGATGATTTGATCTGAATTCTTGATTTAATGTGATGATGTGATTCGATGATTGTATGAATTGAATTGACGTGGAGGAAGGAACCGAGGCCAAGGTAAGCCCTCTAATTCATGGTTGTGCTTAGGCAGCCCTTAGGGCGTATTTGCTTCCTAATCAAGTCTTAAGGGGTTGAACTTGCTGAGACATTGTCTCACTGGTTATTGTATAACCATTTCAGGTCCTTAGGTGGTGTTGGTGAAGGATCGGAAGCCCCGGAGTTTAAGAGGTGAAGCCCAAAGAATCGGCGATCTTGTTTGGCTAGCTAGTCGTAGGACAATTCTCTTTTGTTGGGAGCCGATCTCTTTTGTAAACCTTTGTGTATAGACATGTGTGTTTATAAAAATGTATTATGTAAAAATTTGGCCCTGCTTTCCTATCTCATTGTTTTATTGTCTTGGGATTTTATATGCTTCCGCATGCATATTAAAATGAATGGGTCGACGATGAATCCTGAGACATCGCTATTTAATCGACCGTGCTGAGGGATGGACGCACACTTGAGGATCGGGTCGGGACACTTAAAATTTTGGAGGGTAGTCCATTAGTGCATTAATTGGAAACATGTGCTAATTTGGGGATATAGATGTTAATAGCCCTAGAGTTGAGACTGATTTAATTTCTTGAGATTAAATTGAGAGAAGACAAAATTTGGTGGCAATTTAAGAAGGGGTTGGGCGACACTTTGCAGGGGGACTAGAAGGATGGACAAATCTAGTTTGTATAACTAGACTAGTTGCTTTGAACTAGCCAACAATTAAGTCCTTAAAGCTTGAAGAACAAACTTGGCAAGATGAGCTCATTGATTGACACTTGTGTGGTGGAAAGTCATTCTTGCTCACCAAGCTTAGGAAGTCATCACTGCAACTCAAATCATTGAGTCTAGCATTTAAAGCTTGAGGAGACCCAATTCTCTCTCCTTTTAGCTTCTTCCTCAAGTTCTTTCCTTCATTGTCTCCCTCTGGCTCTCTCTCTCACCACCTCTCTTGTGACATCTCAGATTTTCAACTCTGTTTTCTATTGAATAAATCGGGCATTTCATTGACGCACCTATAGGGCTGTTCTTAGAGCTAATCACTTGAGATAATTAGACTATCTGGGGACACCAATAAGGATTTTAAGGGAAATAGACTTGAGAATTCGACTATGAATCGGCTTCTCGACCGTGTCTATCTGTAGAGGCCATTGTGGCACAGTATAAAATTGATTTGAAATCAAAGATAGGCTGGTTCGACAGAGATGTGTGGCTAATCGTGGGTGACACCACTAAATTGGAAAATTCTCGTCGACTGGCATTAGACTGATTTTCTTATTATTTTGGTACCCCGTATCCGTATTTAGATCCTCGAGATTTTCACGACAACTGAGAGTCGCCAATGAGTTGAGTGAGTTCATTGTGGCTCGAAGAAAATCGACCACGGGTCATTTGCACTAAAAATGCATGAAAGTTACCTGGTAGCCTAGGTTACGCTAAAAACACGTCGAATGGAAATTAACCATGAATTCGAGTCCAATTTCAGAAATTGAAGATTCCGTCATGTCACAATAAATGCTTTAGAACGTCGACTTAGTCTCGGAAGATTTTTTTGAGATTCCGAGATTTTTACGGAAAATCGAATCGGATGTCGCGGAAAATTAGCGGAAATTCAGATGGGCTAAGTCGAAAGAAATTTGGACTTCCAAGTCGAGCCTTTGAGTGTTAGGGGATTGTAGAAAATTGTTCAAGAGTTTTCTTCATCAAAATTGGACCCAATTTGGAGAATTGGTGAGAGAATTGAAGTAATTTAATGAAATTCGGAGCCTTGGCTTAGGGGGCTACAATTTTGGTATTAATGTGAGTTTATTATGAAATCTACTAGTTGGAAAGTAATAGGAGACCAAGTTTTATTAGTCAAATTCATCATAAATCAAGATATTTTTGTGGACTTTTCGGTCTCTCTCTCCTCCAGCTTGTTGGATAAGCTTCTGTCGGCCTTGATCTTCTTCAAGCTTCGGTCTTCCTTAGTTGGCTTTCATCCTTCCCTTTCGAAACCACAGCTGCCTCCTCCTTTCAGCATCATCGACGCAGCTCCGTCCCTCTGCCGCTTGTCCACGAAGCCAGCTCCACCGAAATAGCCTATGTTTTGCCGCTGCCAACGCCTCCAATGGTTCCTCAGCTCCTGCCACACGTCCATGTAGGGATTTCCATCAGTCAACCTTGTGATTTTCCAAGCGATTTTGTTGACTTCATTCGTGCGCCTCTCCACCGAAGCAGCTCGACACCAGCGAAGCCTCCCCGCGTGCAGCCTCTGCAGTCGCTGCCTCCCCTCGTCCGCGTGTCTTCGGCCCAAAATCCCAGCAGGAAGTCCAGGAATTCGGTCCAGCTTGCTCGTGTCTTCATCTCCACTGAGCAAGCATCAGCCCTTCCCACGTGCTTCTCCATTGCTTCTGCCGCGTGAAATTCAGCCGACCGAAGCCAGCTCGCCACCTCAACCGGTTTGTCCTCCTTCGGTCAGCGCCCAGCAACGAAGACCGCCCCTCCTCAACACCAGCTCAGCCATTTCGACTTCACGAGCAGCAGTTCGGCCAGCAAAGTCTTCCCGCGTGAAGCCGCCCACATGCTTCCTCACTTGCGGTCCATCGTCAGCCTATGGGCCCAGCAAAGCCCATCTTGACAGCAGCAGCTCAGCCCACAGTTGGTGGGAATCAACTCAGCCCAGTTTAGTTTAGTTTAGTTTAGTTCAGCCCGCATCATCTTTAGCCCATCAAATTCAGTCTTTGATCCAGCCATTTAAAGCCCAGCGAAGCTTGCACATTCGACCCATAAGCCCTGCAGCAATTTAGCCCATAGATCAGAAGATTTCAGCCATAATCAGCCCAACTCTCTACAAGCCCAATCCAAAGTAAGCCCAGATCAAGCTCAGCCCAAGAATTTCAGTAGGCCCAAGCCCAGAATTTCTACGGGCTTGCAAAGTTTCTTGGCCCAGCCCGAGTGTCCGCCGACGCCGCCAAAAATTTGGATTTCTACTGCCGTCAAATCGCGTTGTCGTCGCAGTGTTCCAGTCTTCGCTTTTGTCAAGTGAGTTTTACTCACTAATGCTTTCTTAGTTTGCTAATTATGCCTAAGGGTTCATTAGATTTAATTAAGTGCAATTAGGTGGTTAGATTAGTTTAGAACAATTAAATTAGTGACTTAATGATGCATGTTAGGTGGTTAGTCATAGCCATTAGGGAGTAGAAATGCCCTATTATTTATTGATGCATCTCGGGATTTTTCCCGACCCGTCTCAGGCTTTAATTAGGCATTGTAGGCATAAATTGGATTTTTAGTATTTATTTATTTAATTTTCGAAATTAATTATTTAATTATTTATTTTTCCGGAAATTCAACCTGGATGGCCGGTAACCGGAATTTTATGCTGATTATCTTGGTGCGGTCTGTTTATTTATTTGAGCTTTACATTGTGTTGAATTGAATTGATTGTGTAATTTGAGGAATTTTTCCTAAATTGATTGAGATTGAGTAATTGAGTTGTGGATGGCTGAGTATGATTGTTTAGTGCCAATAATGCTTTGATGGGCTGTAAAGTGGAGAAGATTGTGAGAGTGAATTGAATATACTCTTGGCTGCGACCAATCGGATACGTTAATATCGTGTGAAAATCGAGTGAGTTGATGAGGATGTGGGGATTTATCCCAAAATTGATAAGTGTCGATGTTCAATTAGAAATTGACTATGAGAGGTTGTGAGTTGAACCTCTGAAGCCACCAAAGTATGGCTGTGCTAGTTGGGTCGAGATTTGCCACCGAATTTGGAGTCGATCGCGCCCGTTGAAGTGTGGATGATGATGAAGAGGAAGACGGGGACCCATAGCTTGTAGAACCCCAATTCTGCTTGTAGACCTTGTTTTAAACTGGCTTAATGTGAATTGGACTTAATAGTTCACCTTGTATATATATGTGCACTGGTTTGCAATGTATATAAGAGTGAATGTTCTTAAAGGTTTGAAATTTAGTCCTACTTTGTTCTATCCCAATGATTTATTGTCTCTGGGATTTATAATTGCTTCCACATGTGCATATGAAAATGAAAGGGTCGGCGATACGTCCCGGGATATCGCAATTTTAATCAACCAAGGTGAGGATGGGTGCGTGCCCGAGGATCGGGCGTGACATCTCTCTCCCTCCCTCCATCTCCCTCACGGGGCTTCCTCTCTCTCCTTCTTGGTTTGCTACACCGCCGTTGCCCCATGCCACCATTTTCCACCGTCGTGCCATCTGCTTTGCTTCGCCGCCATGTTGTTGCTTTGTGAGTTGCAAGCTGCCATCGCCCGTGTCTCGTTCTTGTCCCAATTTTCGTAAGTGGATCCCCTAAACATCGATTAGGCTGTTGTGTTACATAGCTTGGATTTAGGTTGGTTTTGCTTGTGTTAGGAGATAGGATCAAACTATATTAGAAAGGTTAGAACCATGTATTGATTTTGTATGGTTTGCTCATGAGTTTGCCTAAGTTAGGAGATTCAAGGTGGGCGAGGAATGGTTATGTTATTGTCAAGCTTGCATGTTTGTTGTTGTTAGTGGGAATGACTTGTCTATGTCCATGTCTGTGCTTGGTTTCAAGAAATCGTTGTTCTATTATGTCGTTGGGTTATTGTTATATTCTACGTTGAGTTATTTGGAATCATCGTTATTATTGGATGTGTTTATTTTATGTGATGTTAATTAATATTGATGGCAAGGCTTGGTAATTGTTTATTAAAAGTTGTCTCTTTATATATATATATATATATATATATATATATATGTTCATAGTCCATGGTTGATGCTTGAAAACACCCCAAGCCTTCGAAATGAGATTTGCGATGGTTCTTAGATGTGCATGAAAGCACGCTGGGCCGAGTCTCACTCTTGGTTTGGCGATATTGAGGCATATCATTTCTGATATGGATTGGACTTAGGCCAGTGCTCGAACGTAACAAGCCCAACCATGGATTCTCGTTTTGTGCTTAGCATGTTCTATTGATGTAGTTTCGATAGGCCATAAGATACATACCGCTTAGCACGCCTTTGATGCATTAATACATTGGACAAGAATTGGTTGTGTGCTTAATCTATGTAGTCATACGAGGAACCCATCAAAAATGGATTTCAGGACGATGCTTGATGGATATTGGATGCCACTCGAGTGGATGGTTGTCGAAAACAGTGCTTGATGGATTTTGGATGCTATGCTTGATGGGGCGATACGATGCTCCGGAGGTTTCCGGAAGAGTTGAAGTGTGGCACCCCGAATCTGGTAAGGTCGCCACAGGTACCTATCGCTCTACCTAATGAATACTAGTTACATATCTTTATTTCGGGGTTAAAGAAGAACCGTAGTTCATAGGCATTTTTTTTTTAAAGGAATTTGGCGCAGCTCATAGCGAAAATAAGGACAAGTCTCACCATCCCTCTACTCACGTAACGATGATACAATGCACACCAACTACACATCGAAGGAAAATCATAAAGCCGAGCCACTTTTTATTTACACTTTTATGATAGACATCATGGGTCGGTACAACCAAAAAGCCAAGACTTTTAGCTAAACTTGGCTACAGCTCAAAAGAGAGATCTCGACCCCCTACATCGAACATTTATAACCCTCCATCTTCAAGTGTCGGCTATTCCCAAAAAGTGTCAACTCCCAACAGTCCTACATGCCATCACACCCAATCCGGTGCATCGGGCGGCGGCGGCGGCAGCATCCCTACATTCACTCCATTGCGCCGAACGTGGATAGACACAAATTCTTGCACAACAAGGCCCCCAGCCAGGCCTACATCATACATGATCAGCACACGGACTCACAGGAATACCAATCTAGGAACACTAACGCAGATATGCTCCATACACTCGACCTCGGTGTCAACAGGTATACCATAGAAGGTACCCCGCGCCACCGGTGGTAGCGGCATCTTCTAATCTGAAATGTTAGTCCCCAAAGGGGTGAGTACAACCACTCAGCAGTAAAGATCCATCAAACTACTCAATGCATTAAATAGAATACTCAAAATATCAAGAGAAGGTGCATATCATTCATACATTTGAGCTTACCTCACCAAGCAATGTGCATATACCACCATGCACATGTACATATATCATCAACAGTCATGCATATATGTCACCGCACTATATGCATATACCACCATGCTCATGTACATATATCATCAAACAAACGTGCATATATGTCACCGCACTATATGCATATACCACCATGCACATGTACATATCACCATACAATATGCATGATTCCAGTCCATCTTTTATCATTCAATTGGATCACAGCATTTTTCTTTCCCAGGACCAGTAATTGCGTCCCCTATTTTATCGCTCGCACCCAACCTGGCATCGCGAGGAACCTCCGGCACACACACTCCGGGCATCTCGAAACTCCCGAGGACATCCGGCACACACCTCCGGGCATCCGGCACTCACCTCCAGGCATCCCGACACTCCCGGGGCATCGTCGGCTCACACCTCCGACGGCATCCTCATTTATCACGATTCATGTTCACAATTGTGTCTCAATATTAACATGGCACATGATGTGATGGCAACAAGGTCAATTTCAGCTTTTGATTTTATATGTAATGCCATATTTCATCACATATGCAGCAAGGTCAATTACTATTATTTTAGAAAACAGAATGCATTCTTTTTAATTTTCATTTCCTAAAATTTAATAATTGTCTCTAATAATTTCTAAGAATTTAGTACATCATAGACAAACTCTAGGGGCATTTATCTCATGAAGAACACAACACCACCAGAATCTCATACAAAACAGGATAGTCCATACATCACAGCTTTTGAAATTTGCACAATCCAGCTAGCACAGTTTTAGAAAACATTTTCATTAAATACCCAATGACATTCAAAAATTATGAAATTCGAACATGTGATAGTCAAGACATAAAGGCAGATACTTCATGAAGAACACTACACCAAAAGATCCCCATATAGTTCAATACAGACCACGCATCACAGCACTACTAATTCCGTCCGTTCCACTTGCACAGTTTTTGAAACATTTTTGGTTAAATAGGCAAATGAACTTCAAAAATTACGAAATTTGAATATGTTGTAGGCAAGAAATAAATAAAGATATTTCATGCAGAAAACTTTTCCAAAATAATCTCATACAAAACGGAATAGACCATGCATTACAACATTACCAAGTCTGAACACATCAGATTGCACAGTTTTAGAAAAAATTTCGATTAAATACCCAAATGACATTAAAAAATTATGAAATTTTACTATGTGATAGAAAATACCATAAGGTAAATACTTCATGAAGACATCGAAGTCAGATTCGTCCTAGGTAATTAAATATAGGCGGTTAAAACTTCTGTTCCTAGTACCGAAATTTCCAGATCTAACCATCTCCGAAAGACCACGATTTCACTGACCTATTCTTGTTTGTTTTCTCTAAATTTTTGATATGTTATACCTCAGGATGTCCTTTACATCTTTTGTTAAGAAACCGAGGTGAAATTTCGACAAAGGTTGCCTTACAGTCCATGCATTCATCAAGGGTCGGTACCAAAATTTCCAGATCCAGTCTTTCCAAAGAATAACGATTTAACCCAGTTATACTCGTTTTTTTCGTCTCAAATTTGAGTATGTTATACTCCTAGAAGTCCTTTACAACTTTCATTTAGAAGTCGAAGCCAAATTTCAACTACAACATCGCATGCAAGTCACTAGAACATCCAAGGTCGAGCTGTTTTACTCAAGAACAGTACACTAAACTAGAGCATCACTCTTATAACTTCAATTTTTCACATCCTATACGTCCGAAATTGTTACCATTCAATCACACACACCAAGCACAGCATGCAAGAGTAGATCAAGAGATCCCACTTGCCTCCAAACCGAGTAACGGCGAGCACAAGGCGGCGACGGACGGCGATGCACGGCCCCTCCTCCTTCCTTCTTCCCTTCTTCCTTTCTTCCTTTCTTCCTTCTCTTTCTCTCCTCTCTCTCTCTTGGACGAACCCTTATCTCTCTCTCTCTCTCTCTCTTGCTTAAACCGGCCACCCTTTTCCCCCTAATTTCCTTCCCTTCATCATTAGCCATCATCACCTTTTGCATGGGGTGACACTTGGCCATCACCATGGGACAAATGGGTGGAGGCATGCAAACTGGACCTTCCCTCCCCCTCCTTCGTGCAACAACAGCCCTTCATGGGCTTATGGGCCGGCCATTAAGGCCCATCTTAGGCCCAACACTCTTGGGCCTAAGACCCAAGCTTAAATAAATCCAGAATTGACCCTTTTAAAAACTAACTAAATCCTTATTAAATCAAAGTACTAAATTGCAAATTAAATGGCTATACACTTGCAATCATAAATCCATAAGTTCCAATTAAGAGCTTGGCCATAAATCTCATTGCGAATCATGGATCAAAAGGCTACAAAAATACAATAACGGTGTTTCCATCGCCTATCCATGGCTCATGGCATACTTAGGGATTTTCATGAAATTCTAGGATGCCACATGAAGGGTTTCAGCTATGTGTATATAATAAATGGATTCAAGATAGCATAATATGTATTATGTGATTCTCGAGGCGAAAAGCGTATGCGAGGCATTTGAGTGTTCAGTGCATACTTTTGAAGTTGTTATATGCCATGTACATATTTTGTATGCCATTATTTGAGACTCTAAGGCCATGTTAATATTTTAGAGGCTAACAATTGACACGTGGAAATTTAATATGCTATGAATTGTATTTTATGAGGCATGCATGAATTTTTATCATTATTTAGGGCTCCATAAGCACGTATACATTGCTGTAGTTATTAATTGGCGTGTTTAAAATTTTATGAGTATGAGATATTTATAGGTTCTTGATAAAGCGAATGTTTAAGGCAATTGAGGACTTCTATTAATATACCTAGTTAAGGCAAAGTAAAGGTTTTGCTATTGATCTGTCATAGATAAGTTGGCATCGAGTTTCGTAAGTTTCTGATACGAGGTATCTACCTATTCAAGATTTAAGCGATTTATTTATTGAGTTTTCAATTTATTTGTTGTTGTTTCACCCTTTTTCAGACCCGTCGTTATGAGTCATCCCCTATCTAGTTATGGTCTGCTAGTGCAGATGGAGGTGGTGATCCTAGATTTAGAGGATGTGGAAGCCGACAGCGGGTATCAAAGGCACATTGCAATGGTGTGGGTTGATGAGGGCCTTGGGTATTTGGGTCCTCATCTTTTTGAGGCATGGTTCATGTGAGTCAATGAGGAGGTCTTCGGGCCCCTCTGTGGTTTTGACGGTCCATCCAATGAGGAGGTCTTTGGGCCCCTCTGTGGTTTCGACGGTCCATCCTGTGGTCCTAATAGTTTAGTGGTGAACACTCCTAATAGTGCTATGGATGATCTTGACTCCAACCCGAACTATGATCTCAAGCCAGAGCTGGAGCCGTGAGGAGCCGGCCTCTTGATGAGAATCATTTTTGATAGTCACCCTCAAAGAGGAGCTAGGACTAATGCCTCAACTATCCTTTTGGGATGTAAATCGGAATGGCCCAACCAGCGGACTTGTGAATTAAATGTTTCGAGCTAATGAAGCAATATATAAGTTGTGTATTAGCGTATGTGTTTCCTTGCTATCCCTTTGTTGTTTGTTGATTGGGCGTTGATGTTGCATACTTCCGCATACGCATAATTGAAAGATAAAAATCAATGGGACGGCAACGCCTCCTAGGACATTGTCAAATTAATTCCCGTGGATGTCATGTTCTCGAGGAGGAAGAAAGGTCTAGGGCGTGATAGAAGCTATATATGAGTGTGTCACATTTATTAGACAAATTATCAAAAAGTACTTAACTTATTGTCATTGTGTCAATTCAATTCTAAATCATTTTTATTTTTTGCTAATGATTCTTAAACATTTTGTATTTATGTAAATTAGACCCATCTGATCCATTTTGGTCGGCCAATATTAATATGGACGTTGGTCATCCTACGTGGTACCATTGACACTAATGTTTATAGAATTTTTTATTCGCTCTCTCTCTCTCTCTCTCTCTCTCTCTCTCTTCTTCCTTTTGTGACATCTTGAAATTTCACCTAATTAATTAATGGGTCGTAAAAAATTATTATAGTATCGACGATCGAATTTAATGAGCGAAATTAGGGACAAAGATATTTAAATTATGCCTTGTACGGGTATCATATGTGTCTAAAGTGATACCACAGGATACAATTAGACATCTAATATGCACATATATATGGCCAGCCATTTTCTTCTATTTCTGCATGAAATTGAATTACATTGTAGTCCTAATGATGGCTTGCCACCCCTATTAGCCATTGGAAATGCATGCAAAAATAGACTAAATATGTAAAATAGGCTAAATTAGCTTATCATGAGTTGCCAATCCCTTGACCCAATTGTACTTCGTGCAAGAATTGCCTAGGAGAAGGAAGATTGCCCTTCCTCCCTCTTCTTCGGCAGTCCTACTCTCCCTCCCTCTCTCTCTTTCTTTCGCGAGCTTTGTCTCCCTCATCCTCCTAAACCGAAAACCTCTCTCACTCTTTCTCTTCCATTTCTTCCATTTTCTTTCAAGATTTCAAGGGTTATACCCAAGCAAGGAAGGTCCAAAGATTAAGTGAAGCAAAGGCAAGGAGAAGTGGCTCTCTCCTACTCTTCTTGATCCTTTTGAGGCTCGGTTTTGCTATATAGGAGCAGTGCTTGTTTTTCCCTTGTCTGCATGTCTTTTGTTGGCTTGCGTTTTTGAAAAAATGCCGATTTGTGGCTAGGCTAAGCTGTGATGTTATGACTTAATGGAAATGAGGCTTTGCATGTTGGTTTTGGAGCCCTAATGGTCTTGCATGCGATCTTTGTGTGCTTATTGGGTAGCCGGGAATTGTTTTGTTGAGTTTAGTTGGAGATGGAAGGTGGATGTGGTCTAGGACTCCTAGTTTTGGTGTGTTTTTGAGCTGAGACCTCGTGTGGTTCGAGTTTAGCAATTATTCTTAAACTTCAATTTGGATCATGAGAATTGGAATTGCTGGATCTTCTTTGTTTGTTGATTTTATGGAGCTTATTGTGTTTCAAATTTGATTAGACTATTAGCAGGAAAGTTGTGCAGAACATCTTGATCTACAACATATTTTAATTTTAGATTTTTCTAAGGTGAAATGGTTGGTACGAGAGCCTGATTACTTACTGTGTTGAATTTGCCCGGTGCATTAAAATTGGAGACCTAGTTGTCTTCTAGAAATTTTATAAAATTTTCCCTTTTGAATTTAAACATGCCTCCTTCACAAAAGTTATAAAGGACATCCATGTTTACAACATATAAAAATATTTCAAAGTTTTTTGTGAAGATTTTGATTTAGAAATGCATTTTCCTCTAAGGTTGTTGAATTTGTTCAATGGACTAGTTTCTATGTTGTTTTGGGCGATTTACTACTCTTTCCACAGAAAGAATTACACTTGGCTTCCTCATTAAAATTTTTATTTAAAGTCTTTTCTATAATATATTAAAAAAATTTGTGATTTTTCAAATAATCATTTTGATTTCAAAAATTGCTCAAAACTGTTATGTTTTCGTTTTTGGAAATCCACGAATTTTCAATTGAAGGTGACTACTTATTGGCTTGTGGTCTATTGAAGATGGCAGTTACACTATTTAGACTATCTAATGGTGTATGTTTGGCTTTAATATGTTTGCCATTTGCTTGTGAAATTGAGTTGACTACGTAAGTACATATTATGGAATTTTTGTACACACTTTGGTGTTATAAGGAGGTATTAAATTACTTGCGATGGCATGGTATCTTTACTAGTGAATGGTGTGCTGAATGGGATGTGTTTTACAGTGTGCAATTGTCATGTCATCGCATATGTGTGATATGCCTGAGGTGCTTGAGAAAGGTTGCTATCATGTCATGTCCAAGGACAGCACACCTTGGATGCGTAATCTCCCAAGGCTAGCAAATCTTGGATGCTCGGTGATGGCAGGATTGGATGTCAGAGGAGAATGCTTTGGCTAGCAAACCAAGATGCCTTGGGTTATAGCAAGGATGCCTACAATTAGAGAGAATCGTGGAAGTTTTCGCTAGTAAACTAAGAACCTGGCAATGGCTAGGCTTGGATGCTAAAGGAGAATGTCTTGGCTAGCAAATGAAGATGCCCTGGGTGGTAGTAGGGGAATGCCTACGGTTAGCGATCCACAAAAGTCCGAATAATGAACTGGAAGTGACCTGTACAGACCAGTTAGAACCTCGGTTGAACCGTGAGATGGGGTTGGACTCGAATAATGCGATGTGATTGAGACATGAAACGTGTGATGCATCAAATGCATGCTGGCTTGTACTTGTGAATGTATATATTGCCATTGAGGCATGCGATACATTAAATGCATGCTGGCGTTATGCATGTGACTGGGGATGTTGCATCGGAACAGTGATGTGTGCTCATGCTCGTGTGCTCATTTTTTTTATGCAAGATGTGTCCTAGGAATCGAGTGTTGATTGGATCGATTGGTTTATGAGTTAGCTACTTTTCTTGTTGAGTCACTCCTGTTGTTTTTACAGATAATTAGTCATGCCTCCTATTTCTGCGTCCCCCATTTCCTGACATGGTGCGCCTGTAACACTTGAGGGCGAAATGCATGAGTTTATAGATTCAGCTATCCCAGGTGTGCTTTTTGTGAGGTACACGGCATAGCTTTTAGGTGGACATAGGTGTGCCAGATAGTCTTATATTGTACCATTCCATTGCCATCTATATTCTGGTATATGGGAATCTCGAAGGATCGATTCCATACCCTGATGACCATAATGGTGGCAATGGAGACGATAAGGAGGAGTAGGAGCTGGAGGTGATGTAGCATGAAGGGGAGATGCTTTTGGTTTTGCACGGTCATCATTGTTTTGGGCGTAGGATCGTGTAATTGGGTGATGTGGACGGATGGACAATCGTGAGGCTGTCCACTAGAAGTGGCGCTAGGGAGATGAGTACCTTTTTTATGCCTCCCAATTTAGGTCTTTCCTTTTGCTATGTAGTGCATCACCTGATGTATATCAGTTTGATAAGAAATGGAATCATGATTCCCCCTTATTGTTAGTGTTCTTAGACTCGCGTATGCATAACTCATGTTATAAATGCTTAAATTGAATTAATGTCTTCCGCTTGCCACTTGCATGATTATTTAAAAGAGACTAAGACCATTTTTAGAAATGGCATACTGGGGCGTCACAACTTCTTCATCCAATAGACGGCGACCAGCTCGACCTCACCAGATTCGATGAGGTCATGCCTTACCTAGCCAATAGCACGGCTCGAGTCCTTGCCTCGTAGGCTCCCCTAGGTTGTCCGCTTTGCAACCTAGGCAAAGTAGCCCTTGCGGTCTTTAGGGAAGGCGAACCTTGTTAAGGGTAGGCTAGGCTCGCTAGAGGCTGCGAGGTCGATCTTGCCGGCCCTCCCCTCTAGCTGGTGGCTGAATTGGTGACCAGTTGGAGAAAGAAGGAAGTGAAAGAAAAAAAAAGAAAAAAAAAGAAAAAAAAAAAAAAAGAAAAAAAAAAAAAAAAGAGAAAAGAAGAAAATTAATTTGAAAAAAATCAAAAAATTATAAAAAATTATCCACGTCGGTGTTGGTGGCACCACGCAAGATGGTCGGTGTCCATGTCAACAATGGCTAGTCAAAATTGGTCAAATGGACTAAATTTGTAAAAATACAGAATGTTTATAACTAAATTGATAAAAAGAAAAGGTTTATGATTAAATTGACACAATTAAATTAGGCTTAAGACTTTTTTTAGTAATTTTCCCCATTTATTATCCAAGACATTTGCCTAAAATGTGTTCATAGAAAAACATAATAAGCAAACAAAATAAAAATATCATTGTATCTTCACATTATTATTTTGAGTGCTTCCAGACCCTGTTGAATCCCGACTTATCTATTGTAAGATGGTGTGGAGGTGGATCCGCTTTTCTTACAATACTATCTCAGAAGTAACTGTGCATGCGCTGCGCACGTACTTGGGGACTTGCCATCAAAACAAGATCCTTTGGTAGCCTAATCTAACATCCATAAACGCGACATTACGAATTTGAACTCACTTCTTAGGTTCATAAGTTGCGAATGGTACCGAGTTAAAATCTCCTCTGTAGTATTGAAATTTCATTTGATAGCTATGTGCGTCCTTCTAGAGGGAGAGCAGACAATGTGAAATATTATATGTTTGCTGAACATACTGTAAACTTATGAATTGTAAAATTTATTTATTTTTTGGTCGCGTTCGACTTTTTCAATATATAATTTCATGAATACATGTCTATCCGAATTTTGCAGACTAGGACAAATTTCCGATCGATGATGATTAATACTCGGGGGATTCTTTATGTTCTTATCGAGCATGGCTACGAACATCAAGCGAGGAATCGACAGTTGACACAGAATCGAGCAAAGAAACAGAACAAAAAGGTCGGAGCATGTTGCACATAAACTTTTCCTAGGATCTGGGAAGCTGCATGGTGTTGTGTCAGTACACAGATTTTTCTCATGATATAGATGCATTCGAAGATCTGGAAATCGAATAAACAAGTGACTATTTAATTTTGTTCGAATATACATTATATACGGCAAAAGAACGCTTCAAGTGCCATAACTTGGCACAAAGGGACACTTAAGTATCATAACTTACGAAATGTATACTTAAGTGCCATATTCGAAGAAAAACGGATCACTTAAGTGCCACTCCGGCCAAAGTCCGGTCAAAACGCGCTGACGTGGCAATTTTCTGGTGAAGCGAGTGCAAAATGACGCCGTTTTGCACGCTGACATGGCAAATAATGCAAAAACGACGTCGTTTTTGGCTGACAAGATAAAAAAATAATATAAAAAAATTCAATTAAATTTAAAATTAAATTTAGTTAAAATATTTAAAATTAATAAATTTAAAAAAAAAAAAGGGGGAGGCGGCCGAGGGCTCGCCGCCACCTCCCCACCGTCGTCGGGAAGGGCCGGCGATGGAGGGGGAGGGTCGGCGGGGTCGTCGGGCCACGGCCGGGGTCGCGACCCGGTCGACGGCGGCGCCCTCGGCCCCGCAGCCGCCACCTCCTCCCCGTCGTCGGGAAGGGTCGGCAATGGAGGGGGAGGGTCGGCCGCCTCCCCCTTTTCTTATTAATTTTTTAATTTTTTAATTTAAAAATTATTATTTTTAAATATTTTAATTAAATTAAATTTAATTATTTTTTATATAATTTTTTTACCACGTCAGCCCAAAACGATGGTGTTTTTGCATTATTTGGCTACGTTAGCGTGCAAAATGGCGTCGTTCGCACTCGCTTCGCCAGAACATTGCCACGTATGCAATTTGGCCGGATTTTGGCCGGATTGGCACTCAAGTGATCCATTTTGCTCCGATTTTGGCACTTAAGTGTACCTTTCGTAAGTTATGGCACTAAAGTGTCCCTTTCTATCAAGTTATGGCACTCCTGGAGTCCGCGTCCCCATTATATACAATACTCGTTCAACTGATTTTTATTAAAAGTACGGTTATTAAATGTAATCCTAACCAAGATATTACAATAAGGAAAGGGTAAAAGATAAAAAGGAAAACAGCTCACCCAAGAAAGATATGAAACAAAGGCATTTGTTTGGGTCTTTCGCTTCGCTCAGTGTTCATTTTTCATCTTAATTTTTGTGTGTGTGTGCGTTTTTTTTTTTTTTTTCATGAGTTCATATTTGATGACTTATATGTACGAACTTACAACGTTATTTAGAGTGCCTCTAACTACGCATAAGTTGAACCCCAGGTTGTATTATGTAAAGGAGTGTCAAGATGGATTCGTCTAACAAACTGAATTTACAAGATTATATCAAAAGTAGTTGTGCACACACTACATACTTGCATGGAAACTAGACATATATAATCAATAATCGTTCCAAGTACCTGGATGATTATCACTTATTATCAAATGCAAGTGATCAAAATAAGAGAATTTGGTAGCCTAAAGGTGGGGAATAGTATACATCAATGTGAGAGAACTAATTCGAACTTGTTCATTAGATTCGTGGGTCACAAAATGGTACCAAGTCAACATCTCCTCTGCAGTATCAAAAGTCGGACATTTGATTACAAGTGCAAAATATCATATGGTTGTTGACCATACTATAAACTTATGTATTTTAAATTAGTAAATTTTCTGGTCACTCGAGTTTCTCACTATTTAATTTCACAGACGTTTCTAATTCTTCCGTGGTCGTCCATTCATTTAAAGCTTCCTGTTTTTTTTCCTTGTATATACATGAAGTCCAGCCAATTGGTGTCGATATGCGTGACATCATTTTGGCCATGCAAGGCATGACATAACTATTTTAATTGCCTTTCCTATGGAAAATCACCTACCGATGCGATACGGCAGATATAGGTCAATGTTTTAAAATGCTTTGGTAAACATATGTTAATTATGTAGTCGTTGGTTATGATTAAAAAACCGACATAGAATCTTTTCACGAGGTTAAGTGTACTTCCGTATTATATGGCCTATTCTTTGCACTCCAAATTTCAACTGGTGGAACTGATTAGTTGAAAGAGGGATCTAATAAACTTATGGAGGAAAGAAATCTGAGGATAATTATCAAAAAAAGGTTCTAAACTTATTATAATTGTGGAAGATCAGTCCTACACCTTTCAATTGAGCAACCTTGCCCAATTCGAGAGCAACCCTCACTCGGCAGGTGAGGTCGGCCCTTGCCAAAGGCCAGCAAGGTTGGACCTTGTCCGAGGCTGGTCATCGTCAATTGAGGAGGTCGGCGACCGCAGAGGATGAAGGAAAAAAAAAAGGAAACAAAATAAAAATAATAATAATTCGGAAAAAAAAAAAAACAGTGTCGAGGTGGATTCGTCTAACAAATTGAATTTACAAGATTATCTCAAAAGTAGTTATGCACATGCTACATACTTGCGTGGAAACTAGACATATACAATCGATAATCTTTCCATGTACCTGGATGATTATCACTGATTATCGAATGCAAGTGATCGAAATAAGATAATTTGGTAGCCTAAAGGTGCGGACTAGTGTCCATCAATGTGAGAGTATGAATTCGAACTTTTTCATTAGATTCATGGATCGCGAATGGTACCAAGTCACGATCTCCTCTGCAGTATAAAAAATCGAACAATTGATTACAAGTGCAAAATATTATATGGTTGTTGAGCATACTGTAAACTTATGTATTTTAAATTAGTGCATTTTCTGGTCACTCGAGTTTCTCACTATTTAATTTCGCAGACGTCTCTAATTCCTCCATGGTCGTCTATTCATTTAAAGCTTCTTGTTATTTTTCTCGTATATACATGAAGTCCAGCCAATTGGTGTCGATATGCGTGACATCATTTTGGCCATGCAAAGCATGACATAACCGTTTTAATTGCCATTCCCGTGGAAAGTCACCTGCCGATACGACAGATCTAGGTCAATGTTTTTAAATACGTTGGTAAACATACGTTAATTATTTAGTCGTTGGTTATGATTAAAAAACTGACATGATATATTTTCACAAAATCAAGTATATTACCGGCTTATATGGCATGTTCTTTGCACTCCAAATTTCAACCGCTGGAATTGATTAGTTGAAAGAGGGATCCAACCATTGAGATAAACTTAGAGGAAAGAAATCTCGGGATAGTTACCAAAAAAGTTCCAAACTTATTATAATTGTGTAAGTTTAGTTCTGCACTTTTCAATTTAGTTAATTTAATCTTAAACCTTTTGAAAATTTATTAATATGGTATATCCGATCAATTTTAGCCGGAAATCGCTTAACGTCGATGCCGATTGTTTTACATGCCACCGTTAACGCTAACGTGGATAATGTTTTTTTTATCTTTTTTCCAAATTTTTATAATTTCTTTGTTTTTTATCCTTTTTTCTTTTCCTTCATCCTTTGCGGTCGCCAACCTCCACGATGGGCGGTGACCAGCCTCAAACAAGGTCCGACCTCGCCGGCCTTTGGCAAGGGCCGACCTCACATGATAAGCGAGGGTTGCTCTCGCGTTGGGTGAGATTGCCCAAGGTCGTCGAGGGTCAACCTTGTTGGCCTTGAGTGAGGCTTGTCCTCGCAAATGAGCCTTGCTTAAAGCTAGGGATCTTGTCAGCTTGCCACTCACCAATGTCCTTAGTCCCACGACGCAACGCTCTCTCCCTCTCCCTCTCCCTCTCTCTCCGTACTCATCACTCTAATCAAAACAGTCCCTCCCTCCCTCCCTCCCTCCCTACTCATCCGCTCTAATCAAAACAGTTGCTTGACAGTTTGATCAAGCTAAGCCTCCATTGACAGTGAGCCGAGTCCTCACAGTGAGTTAGTGCTCAGGCGTTACATCGAGGCCTCAAGCTTGTGGCCGGTGAGACCACCTGAGGCTGGCCTCGCGTAGATCTAAACGAGGGCGTCGCAACCCTCGCTAGCCATGATTAAAAAGAATATAAAGAAGGAAAAGAGAAACAAAGGAAACAAAAGGAAACAAAAAAATGAAAAAAGTAAAAAAATTACTTTGAAAAATATTAAAATAGTATTAAAAATTCCATGTCAACGCTGGCCACACCACGTAGGATGACCAATGAGTCCATGTTACTGAATTTTGGCTAAAAGACCGAATGGACTCAATTGGAGAAATGTGAAAATGTTTATGACTTAATTGGCAAAATTGAAAAGTTTATCATTCAATTGGCAAAAGTGCAATAGATTTAGGATTCTTTGGACAATTTTGCTACTCTTTAGGCTTAGTAAAATACCATAAGGTGTAAAGGATGAAATTGGAGAGCTCACAATTTGTTTTGTGACTCAAATAGAAAGTTCTCACTAGGATGTGCTGATTAAATACCACATTATTACGCATAGAAGATAAGCGCTGAATCAATAATCAATACGCGTAAACTTAAGAAAGGACTTCTATTTAGTACGGTTGGACATTCTTCCTAAAGATACTAGAGAGAGCACGGAGCTCTCATACTCTAATAGTCCTCTCTCGCATGGTAAATTATTGGCTACACCAACAGAACACATAGGCCGAGTGCAGAGGATCCGTTGGATCACGTGGGTTTAAAGCATGACCACATGATCCATCCGATCGGGGCCGCGGAGCCTAACGCACCAGGGGCCGTCAATTTGGAACTGGAGTCGGTAGAGATCTCGTAATTGTGTGTTGCGGTTGCCTTCGGGGAATAACACAAAAAGCTCTTAATGATATAACTAGAAAGTCTTGTTTTGTAACCCTCAAGACTGTAACTGATGAAGCCTGACAGAAGATCATGAAACTTTTATTCGTAGCATAGTTTCTGCATGCAGAGTACATCAAGTTCCGCACATTACACGTACAATCCCGTTACAGATGATAAAAAGTTTTCTTCATGGCACACAGTGTCTGCATGCACGGAACATTGAGTTGTGCACAGCACGGGAACAACCTTGTTACATACTCCAACGACACAATGGAAAGCAATATCATACTGGAAAGGAAAGAAATATGACCACACACGACAAAGAAATACGAACAGACTTCTCAAAAGTAATGCTACAATGAAGACTCTTTTTTCTATGCGTATACCGAATAGTCTTCGATTTCATGTCTGGAATATCGGCAACGCAGTTATTCATCGATAGCCTCGACAATGACAACATTTATGAATTGGGTTTAATATATCACATCGGTGATGCTTCCGACAACCTTGAACAAGCTTTCAGCCGCTTCGGTCATGCTTTCAGCTACTTCGGTCATGCTTTCAGCTGCTTCGGTCATGCTTTCGACCACCTCGGCTGACACACTTTCAGCCACTTCGGCTGCTTCGGCCAAGCTTTCGACCACCTCAGTCGACACATTTCCGGCCGCTTCAGCTGCTTCGGCCAAGCTTTCGGCCACCTCAGTCGCTACACTTTCAGCCACTTCGGCTGCTTCGGCTAAGCTTCCGGCCACCTCAGTCACCACACTTTCTGCCACCTCGGCTGTGACGCTTCCGGCCGCATCGGCCATGCTTCCAACCACCTTGACAAAGCTTCCAGCCACCTCAACCACCATGCTTGCAGCCACCTCGGCCGCCACGCTTCCGGCCACCTCTGCCACATTTCCGGCAAACTCGGTCATGAAGTCATTGTTTCTGGCCATTTTTGGAAGGAAAGGAAGGGAAAAAGGAATAAGGGTTTCAAGGGAGTGAGTGAACTAAAGGAGGAAGGCTTGTGGGGAGCAAACTGCAGGTACCTGGTGACCTATTTATAACACTCCAAGGCCACAACACGACAGTTTACGAGCTGGCAAGGACGATTAATTAACGAGTCGTATCGGAAATGTATATTCTGCCAGCGAAGAGACATGTGCACAACACTAAGAAAGTTCAATTGGTGCCGTAACTCAGGGAGTGCGTGGTTGGGGAGTGCCATCTAAACATATGGTGCGATCTGGTGTAAGGGTGGATGAAGGTTTTTGACATATCGGATACTTAACGTGGCGTTAATAGATTAGGAAGCAAGGCTAGCATATACGGGAGATTTCGAAGCTCATTCGTAAAAGTTGACTGGGGCTTTGATTTAGTGAGACATTTGAAGTAATTATCGTTTTGATTTTCTAAGGGGGTCTATGTCGTAGGCCATGACTTATACATGCAAATTAATTTGTTTCGTTTATTTTTATTTTGCCCTCTCATACTTGTTCGTGTTGGTCGATGATTGATTGGAGGAACATCTAAAAAATATACCGTTTTTTAGATATTATTTCAAGAAATCTCGATTGTTCGGATGATTAATGTTCCCAATAGCATTGCATACTTCGCCTTATTTAATAATTTTTTGTTGAAAATATCTTTCAAGTTTGAATTCATGAATGAAATTTGACCCAAATCGAAGTGTGTGTGGCTATTCAACCACTATAGAAAAAGTTAAAAGGAGACTTTGTTGCCCAATCTTATGATTCGATGGGCACAAAAACAGGTTCGTATTGTTTAATATGGGCGTGTTTGTAAGCTTTTTTACCTTTTTACTTTTTGTTTAATTTAAATTTTATGACGTATTAATTTGACCTTTTAAAAAGAATTTTAAACACAAATTTCTACAATATACAGATATTCGCACGTATATTCACATAAATTTTCTCTCAAAAACTGTTTTTGGAAATTTAGATAAAATTTAAATTTAATGGGAAATATAAAAGATAGCTTTTATTTGAACTTTCCTTCCAAAAAAACGCGAACTTACATAAGCTTGAGGGGTCTAGTCAAGAAGCGTGTGTGCATGCAACCGGAGCGGCCGCACTTCTTGCGGGCGATACGCATCGGGTCATCATGATTCACTTATATAGTGGAGCAAATTCAAGAGTGTTTGAAATTGTGAAATTCTTGTATGAAGATTTCAAATAAATTGTTTACGAGATAGAGAGATTATTTTTGGCAAAATGTATCCTGGTTAAATATTATATAAGTTATTATGTGTAATAGAGGATTGAAAATCACCGAGACTGCTTAGTTGACTTGAAAGTTCTTCTAATCTTTGCCATATCACTTGACTTATAACAAAACGCTGTATTGTTCTCTCTATTGATGGAGATCACATCAATTGAATAATATAAATATGACGTTTGATCTAACTCTTTATTAATACGTTTGATCGCTTGTTTGCGCTACATTATAAATGATGACTCCCTATGAATCTCATGGGCAAGACAAATTTCCTACCGAAGATCATTTGGGTCGGGTCGATTTGAGAGATGTTTTATATCCTTATCGGGCATAATTGCAAACAGCAAGCAAAGCAAAGGCGGAGACTTACTGGATTTGATCTTGATTGGGTCTAAATTTCTACAGATAAAGTATTATCGCATCTAATACTGATTACACCAACATAAGCATATCTAATTAACACAGAATTGAGAAAAGAAACAGAACGATAAAGTTAGAGAATGTTACCCATGAACTTTTTCTTGGATCTAGAAGCTGCACAGTGGTGTATCACATTTATTAGGCAAATTATCAAAAAGTCCTAAACTTATTGTCATTATGTCAATTTTGTCTTATTTTTTTTTTTTTTTTCCAAATGAGTCTTATATCTTTTGTATTTGTACAAATTCAATTCATTTGATTAATTTTGGTTGGCCAATGTGAACATGAGCGCTAGCCATTCTACGTGGTGTCACTAATGTTGATGTAGACAATTTTTAATTATATTGTAATATTGTATATTATTTTTTTATTCTCTCTCTCCCCCCCGGCTTTTCCCTCCTTCTTCATCCAATATATGATGATTAGCTCGACCTCGCCAAATCCTAGCTGTCGGTGAGGCTCCAGTCCTCCCCTTGCAAGCTCAACTAGGTTACCCGCTCAACCCATGCTAGCCTAGTGGGCAACCTAGGTAAGGTAGCCCTTGCAGCACTAGCGAGGGTGAGCCTCGCCAAGGGCAGGCTAGGCTTGCTAGAGGTTGTGAGGTCGATCTTGCTAGCCATCACCTTTGGCTGGAGGCCAGATTGGCAACCAATTGGAGAATGAAGGAAGGGTAAGAAAAAAATAAATAAAGAAAAAGAAAAAAATTGTTAAAATAATAAAAAATTATCAAAAATTATTCACGTTAGTGCTGGTGGCACACGTAAGATGGTCAGCATCCATGTCAACACTAGCCAATCAAAATTAGTCGGATAAACTAATTTTGCACTAATACAAAAAGTTTAGAACTAAATTGATAAAAAAAAAAGAGTTTAAAACTAAATTGATACAATTACAATAGGTTTAAGACTTTTTAGTAATTTCCCCATTTATTACCCAAGGTATTTCCTTAAAATTTGTACATAGAAAAACATCTTAAGCAAACAAATAAAAATATCATCATATCTTTACGTCATTATTTTGAGTGCTTCCAGACACTGCTGAACCCCGAGTTATCTTTTGTAAGATGGTGTGGAGGTGGATCCGGTTGTCTTACTATACTACCTCTTATTCATCAATGAGAGATTACGAATTCGGACTTGTTCATTGGATTCATAGGTCGTGAATGGTACCTTGTCACAATCTCCTCTGCAGTATCAAAAATCGAACATTTGATTACCAGTGAAAAATATTATGTGGTTTGTCGCGACAAACCACATAATATCTTTTTTTCGGCGCCTGTTTGGGCGGCGCTGCGGAAGCTAATGGTTCGGCTATTTTTATTAAGTGTAGCCCGGACTCTCCCAAGTCCACCAATTCACGACTTAATAGTCCAAGTTTTTAACTTGTAAGTTAATTTTAAAACGGAGTCGCCACTAATCGGTTTGGGGTGGGTCGATTAGAAACCCAAGCGAAGTATCGGGAGAAATACTTGCTCCTGCGCAACCAGAGAAATTATGATCGGGGACTTGATTACACTAGTTAATCACTAATGCCCTTTCGGTACCTAATATCGTTTAAACCTTAAGGCTTTTGGATTTTTGAGGGATTTTCCATGCATTTTTGGAAGAAAAACATTTTTTTGGTCTTTTTCTCATTTTTTTGACATAACAAGCATTTTTTTGGTTTTTTTATATCTTTTTCTGAAAATATAAATCATTTTTTTGGTTTTTCTGACTTTTTGGCCTTTTTTGGAAAATATGGCTATTTTTGATTTTCTCGGAAGATAAATTATTATTTTTATTATTTTTATTTTTTTAAAAATATTATATTATATTATAATATTAAAAAAGAACCAGGTCGATCCCAGGGTTGGGTCCGACCCGGATCGTCCGCTTGAGACCCGTGGGCCCGGCTCGGGATTTTTCCTTTTAAAAAAAAAAAAAAAACGATTTTGGCCCACTTCCATAAAAATTTTTGGCCCAACAAAGAAACCGGCCCACGCGCACAACCCGGCCTAGGTGGAACCCTACCCGGTTCAAACCCACGCCCGACCCGGTCTTCGGCCGCCGACCCGGATTACAAGCCGCGACCCGATTCTAGAAACCCTACCCGGATTTGTGAAGCCCTACCCAGCCGCGACCCGCTTCTGATCCGAGTTTGACCTGGCGCGATGCTTCCTCCCTCTCACCTAATTGCGACGCCGATGGAGGGAACAACAGAGGCGTCGAAGAAGGAGGCAGTGTCGGGGGACGACGCCGAGACGGACGGAATCGGGTGGTGTCGGGGACGACGCGAGACGGACGGAATCGGGCGGCGTTGGGGACGATACGGAGACGGACGGGATCGCGGCGGACGACGGCTCTCTCTCCTCCGGCTGACCTCGTTCATCCCTCCTCACGCTCAGATCTGCCTCCCTACTGATCTCTTCCCCTCGGGCTTGCTTGCTGCCGGCCCTCCTCGAAGTCTCTCGGAGGGGGGTCGAGCGAGCTCGCGACCCGATTTCTCTCTTGCGCTCGCTCTTTGATCTCCCCCTAAAGTCTCTCAAGGGAAGATCTCCGAGTTCGCCGTGCCCTTCGACGGAGCTTGTGGCCTCCTATTTATAGGCGAGGAGGAGGCCGGTCGATGGAGCTTTGACCGCCGGTCCTTGCACGCCGAACAGTCCTCCTCGGAACCGAATCGGCGTCCCATCCGAGCTTATCCAGTGAAGCATGCTTGGCATTGAAGGCAGCCAATAATGGCGCCGAGATCTGTCTCTTCCGGCCGACGTCGGCCTACCCTCCTCAGCCGTAGGTTGTCCTTCGCGCGTCGGCATCCTCTCGTGCGCGTGAGTTGCGGAGGCGTAGGGGAAGAAGAGGGAAGAAGGAAGAAGAAGAAGAGAAGGGGCTGGGCTTTGGGGGAAAAGGCAAGCCTTGGGCCCCGGAGGGCCCGCGGGGAGAGAAAAGGAGGGGGCTCCGGCGCGAAGGCCCGGCCTCGATGGGCTGCTTCTTTATTTGTTTTTCTTGTTTTTATTTGTTTTTTTGGTTGTTTTCTCTTATTATTATCTATTTATCCGAAAAAGAGGAAAATACATAAATATAGAAACTAGGACCTAATTTAAAAACCTTAATCGAAATTTAGGCGTCAACAAATTTGCCCCTCTTTGAAGGTGAGCTCGCAGAGGTTGTATTCAAAGATAAACTGATGCCTAAATTTTATCCATGCATATGCAGCAGATTATATTTTATTTGGGACTTATTGTCCAATGTAGAAAATGAGCAATATAACGTTACACGTACTAAGACAGATAACAAAATATCCGTAGTTACTTACCGGAGTGAGTAAGATAGGATGTGAACCTCGAGTTTGGCAAGTATCAAGGCGTCATCTTACCTAGTGACATGAGGAGGTTGCTTCTCCAAGACCCGAACCATTCTTCGGTCGCCTATTGGAGCAATCAGTGGTTTGTCGAGGACCCGAACCTTTCTTCGGTCGCCTTGACGAGGATTTGCCTTCTCAAGACCCGAACCATTCTTCGGTCGCCTGTTAGAGCAATCAGTGGTTTGTCGAGGACCTGAACCTTTCTTCGGTCGCCTTGACAGGGAATTGCCTTCCCAGGACCCAAACTATCCTTTGGTCGCCCGTTAGAGCAATAAGTTGTTTGTCTCGGACCCGAACCTCTCTTCGGTCGCCATGATGGGAAATTGCTTTTCCAGACCCGAACCATTCTTCGGTCGCCTGTTAGAGCAATAAGTTGTTTGTCTCGGACTCGAACCTTTCTTCGGTCTCCTGGACGGGAGATGTGCCGACCTTTCTCAGGGCATCTGTTTGTGGGTGCCTGATCTCTGTCATGGACACCGATTGGTACCCGACCTTTCTCGGGAGATGCGCCGACCTTTCTCAGGGCATCGGTTTGTGGGGTGCCTGACCTCTGTCATGGACACCGGTTGGTACTCGGCCTTTCTCGGGAGATGCACCGAGCTTTCTCGGGGTATCGGTTTATGGGGTGCCCGACCTCTGTCATGGACACCGGTTGGTACCCGACTTTCTCGGGAGATGCACCGACCTTTCTCAGGGCATCGGTTTTGGAAGATACTTGAACATTTACAGGTATTTGAAAGAGTACCTGGATATTCGCAAGTACTAACCTGGAGGATATTTGGGCCTTTGTAGGCGTGGAAGGGGTACCTGGATGATCACAAGTACTAGATGTTGGAAAATACCTAATTGCTTGCAGGTGTTGAAAGAGTACTTGGATGATCACAAGTACGAACTTTGAAGGATGTCTGGACGTTCGCAGGCATTGAAGAGGTACTTGGATAATCACAACTACGAATTTCTAAAGAATACCTGGTAGATGGAATATCGAGGATGGGTCTCGCATATTTGTGAAGGTCTCTCACCTCCTGGTAATTGAGAATATCGAGGACGTACCTTGGATATTCATGAAGGTCTCTCACCTCCTGGTAATTGGGAATATCGAGGACGTGCCCCGCATATTCATGAAGGTTTCTCACCTCCTGGTAAATGGGAATATCGAGGACATACCTTGGATATTCATGAAGGTCTCTCACCTCCTGGTAATTGGGAATATTGAGGGCGTGCCTCGCATATTCATGAAGGTCTCTCACCTCATGGTAAATGGGAATATTGAGGACATGCCTCACATATTCGTGAAGGTCTCTCACCTCTTGGTAATTGGGAATATCGAAGACGTACCTGAGATATTTGTGAAGGTCTCTCATCTCTTGGTAAATGGGAATATCGAGGACGTGCCCTGGATATTCGTGAAGGTCTCTTACCTCCCGGTAAATGGGAATATCGAGGACGTACCGAGATAATCGTGAAGGTCTCTCACCTCCCGGTAATTAGGAATATTGAGGGCGTGCCTCGCATATTCATGAAGGTCTCTCACCTCTGGTAAATGGGAATATCGAGGACGTACACGAGATATTCGTGAAGGTCTCTCACCTCCCGGTAATTGGGAATATTAAGGGCGTACCTCACATATTCATGAAGGTCTCTCACCTCCTGGTAAATGGGAATATCGAGGACGTACCTGAGATATTCGTGAAGGTCTCTCACCTCCTAGTAATTGGGAATATCGAGGACGTACCCGGGATATTCGTGAAGGTCTCTTACCTCCTGGTAAATGGGAATATCGAGGACGTACCTGAGATAATCGTGAAGGTCTCTCACCTCCTGGTAATTAGGAATATTGAGGGCGTGCCTCGCATATTCATGAAGGTCTCTCACCTCCTGGTAAATGGGAATATCGAGGACGTACCTGAGATATTCGTGAAGGTCTCTCACCTCCTGGTAATTGGGAATATTAAGGGCGTACCTCACATATTCATGAAGGTCTCTCACCTCCTGGTAAATGGGAATATCGAGAACGTACCCGAGATATTCGTGAAGGTCTCTCACCTCCTAGTAATTGGGAATATCGAGGACGTGCACGAGATATTCGTGAAGGTCTCTCACCTCCTGGTAATTGGGAATATTGAGGGCGTGCCTCGCATATTCATGAAGGTCTCTCACCTCCTGGTAAATGGGAATATCGAGGACGTACCTGAGATATTCGTGAAGGTCTCTCACCTCCCGGTAAATGGGAATATCAAGAACGTACCTGAGATATTCGTGAAGGTCTCTCACCTCCTGGTAAATGGGAATATCAAGGACGTACCTGAGATATTCGTGAAGGTCTCTCACCTCCTGGTAAATGGGAATATCGAGGACGTACCTAAGATATTCGTGAAGGTCTCTCACCTCCTGGTAATTGGGAATATTGAGGGCGTGCCTCGCATATTCATGAAGGTCTCTCACCTCCTGGTAAATGGGAATATCAAGGACGTACCTGAGATATTCGTGAAGGTCTCTCACCTCCTGATAAATGGGAATATCGAGGACGTACCTGAGATATTCGTGAAGGTCTCTCACCTCCTAGTAAATGGGAATATCGAGGACGTACCTAAGATATTCGTGAAGGTCTCTCACCTCCTGGTAATTGGGAATTTGAATGTAGCACGAGGCTTACCTAGATGGCCGCAGGTACACAGGTGTACAAAGTAGTGGAATATTTGGATAAACACAAATATTTATTGATACGATCGGGGACCACTCAGCTGGTCCAAGTGTAAGAAAGCATACCTGGGTAATCGCAGGCGCACAATGTGGTGGAATACTTGAATGGCTGCTAGTATTCAATGATACAATTTTGAGAACAACTCGGAAAGGGAGTACCTAGACAATGAAAGGCACTCAAAGGTAGTGGGATACTTGGTCAGTTGCAGGCATCCTAGCTGTGAAGACAACTTGAACAAGTCGAGTGTCAAGAAAAGGGAGTATCCGAATGGTGGCCGGTACTCAAAGACAAGGGGACACTTGGACAATCACAAGCATCCAAACTTTAAAGACAACTCAAACAAGTCGAGTATCAACAAAGGGAGCACTTGAGTAGCGGCAGGTGCTAAAAAATAGGGATACTTGGACAATCGCAAATATCAATACTCTGGGGACGACTCGAATAGGTCGAGTGTCAATAAGAGGGAGTACCTGGCAAATGGTGGGTACTCAAAGACAATGGGATACTTGGACAGTTACAAATATCAATACTCTGGGGACGACTTGAATAGGTCGAGTGTCGATAAGAGGGAGTACCTGCAAATGGTGGGTACTCAAAGACAAATGGGGATAGGGATATGCTTACCTGGCAATATCTCTGATTTCAGGAAGTATGTCTATTATTTGCACAGTATGCACACATGGTTATATATGCTATAAATTCATGAATTTAAATGTGATTCATGCATGAAAATTTCGTCAGTTTTGCATCATCTGAATTCCATTTGGGGAAAATTTTGAAAGACAACCTTCATTTCAAATGTAGATGTCTTGAGCATGCCAGATGAGGGACTTTCAGTCTGAAAGGACTTTTCACTCACTCTCATGGAAAATGCTATCCTGACCATTGATGCAGGATTTATAAGGACCACACATCTCACTGTCATCATGTCAGCAGGGGTTTGAGTATTCTCGCAAGTGGTACAATTTTACCAGTGTGAGAGGTCTTCTTCGAGACCGTAATGTAGGCCTGATCAATGGCTTATCAAAGGGGGCCATCAAGGTCACGGCTCTGTGAAAAAGATGCCCCACGATCATCTTCGGGTTTGCAAGTCAAGAATCTTGCAAAAAGAGATAAAATAATCTTGCTTGTACTTCTTTGAGCAATGTTTATAGACATATGAAATCCTACGTTAATTGAAATGCCCTACTCTGAAGAGACTTTTACAATGGGACGCAATGTAGGCTTGACTCATGTGCAAAAGGATGAGAGCTGGTGATTGCTTTGACATTTGTCGCCGGTCTTTGTTCTCACTATCAGATGGAGGCTCTATCAATTGAACCACAACAGCAACTTTTCTTGAGAATACAATTGGCTGTATTCTTTAGTTGGAGGGCATTGGCCTTGCTTTTACCGGAGCACACTTTGCTTTTTCATGCCCCTAGTTTTTATTCCAATTTTTCATTCATGGGCATTGATCTTGCTTTTACCAGGTACACTGCTTTTTTATGCCTCTAGTTTTTTGTTCTTTGTTGCTTGAGGAACTAATCTAGGCAAGTTCAAGCAAACGCCGTTGTTAGACTGTTGAGTCTTCATCTTTTGCTGGCACTCCTGATTATGTTGCTCGAATGGCAGTAACTTCTGTTTTGCCTCTATGTGAGGGTGAATTTACAGACTCAATTGGTTTGTACAATGAATACAAGTGCATAAAGAAAGAATTGTTCTTCATCATTTCTAGGGCACTTAAATTAACGCGAGTGTTCATATTCAATAAAGACTCCCGAAGATTGATGCAAGTGCAAACAAGAAAATTTCTATCCCTTTTCTCACCTTGTGATGCTGATTTGCCTTGTCTTTGACATGCCTCGGTGTGAGGTGATTCTTGATGAGAGAAGCTTCACCAGTGTATGGGGCTCAAAAAAAGGGTGAGAAATAAAACGCCTCTCACTATTTTGGTTATCGTACCATTCACGAGAGAACTCTTTACCCTGCAGTCATGGAATCTTCTACACTCATCTCACAAGTGTATAGATGGGGATTGTGTGTAGGATATGGCTTGCTGTCATCATTCGACGCGCCTCATCTAGCATGCTCAATCAATCTTGTATTCTTCACTTAGCTGTCTATTCTAATAATCCTCAATGGAATCAGTGATTTAGACAAACAAAATCATCATGCAAAAATCCATTTGGAGAAGGCATGCAGCATTTTTAAGTATGAGATAGTTTGTACTCTCAAAACAAATGAATGGTTTTTACTCAAGAAAACCCTATTGACAACTTTAGGGGTGTTTACTTGGTGGAATTGTATTTACAAATGTGTTGAATTTTGAATATCGAAAGAGTTATTCACAAAGAGGTGTCAATGGATCATCCCTATTGAATAGGGAGATGGCATAAGAATGATCAGCCGGGGTTGGGAATCTAATCAAGCATCTCTGCTTTTGCCCCTGCAGAAGAGAAGATGTACAAGTAGATCAATTAGTCTGGCCAAAATCAAATGTGAGTTGAGGCCTGAAGATTTTCTGTCATTTGCTTTGGTGATTACTCAGGACGCCATTTCGCTTAGGAGAGCTTATCAGAGTTTGACATGTCTTTTCTTGATTTGTTATCTGCATTTTTTATGGTCAAGTGATCCTGTAACAGATAAAAGGGATCATGTTAGTCAGAAGCTCTTTCAAGAGTCGAATAACTTGGAAGCGATACAACATTACCCTTCACTGGTTTGCAGATGTTTGAATAGACCTGAAGTACGAGGAGGATATGAAGTCCAAGCGGCTAACTGCCGCGTCAGGGATTCGAACCCCCGACTTCAGACCATTTTGCTTCTTCCCCGGTACCACTCGGCTAGAGGCGCCGACGGTGTCCGCATGGCGCTTCTTTTTTCATTTAACTGAACCGGCTCCTAGACGACACGTCCTTTCATACCAAGTTAGGTAAATCGATATGGGTCACTTGATTTGCCCAAATTAACCATTAAGCTTGCTTCTTGAATCCTATACTTCCTGTCAATAGGAGAAAATATGTCAAAAGTGAGTTTAGAGAGTGAGTATTGGAAACGATACTGAATTACCCTTCCTTAGAGTTTGTCTATGCTGACTTCTGTCGATGACGGCCTCTTTGTCTCGACACAGTTCAACGTCTCTTTCGATTGGCCTTTCTCATTTGTGGCCATGTATGTATGATTGATGGTCGTTGATTCATTTTCAACGCCTTCCTTCTGTGGAATTTCTCCTTCTGTCTTTGACTATAGCAGCATTGGGCAAAGTCATATACCTCAAGCTTCGATGGAACCTGAGATGGACAATCAAAATCTCCAGTCTCCTGAAGGCAATTATTTCTTGGAAGAATATGCGTCTGGAGCATGGAGTGAAGCTTCCAGATACTAAAGTCGTTGTCTGGAGTGGGGGGCTATAGATCGCCTTGACTGTCTGGATTTTCTCCCTATCGACAGTAATCAATTCAAAGGAAGAGAAGAAATTTCTTCCTTGTGCTTCTTGGCTCGTCGAAGAAAGAGTGAAGGCTGAAGGCAGCATGGAGGAGGCTATCTTGCCTTGAGCTACAATGGTGTGCATGCGTTGAATTTAACCGTATGCCTATGCTTATTACGTCATATCTTTTGTTTCCTGTACATAGAAGAGAGGGGATGTCATTTTCAAAAATTATGTTCAAGGAATAAGGCTTACCCTCTTTGAAACAGGATGATCCTTTTTGGTTTGCCCTTGCTTTCTTGAAAGAGTGTCTTTGAACTTGGCGAGTTAACATGATGTGCCAGCTTCAAATGCCCCCTGTCATGCTAAGTCAAAGGGAATGATATTCCAAGACACGAAGTGAATGAGTTAGAAAGACAAATTTAACATCTTGTTTTGACAAAAACTTTTGGTAATGAATATTTTTGTTTTCAAAAGCATGTATTTGGGGGGAAGAAAGCATGAGGAAGCCCCGCCCTCAGTATTCTCCTTGGATTATATTTTTTTTTCATGGTTGGATAACATCACCGGGCTGGTTTGGGATACCGCCTCATGCTTTTAAAATATTATGACTGTACATTAGATTGCTAGAATGGAAAATGCAACAGTAGCCCACTAGACAGGATAAGAAACATGAAATTATAAAAACAGGCAAAACCCATGAAAAAAACTATGAAAAGGAGCGCTTTGATAGTGTTGGTCCTGAAGTCAAGTGCCTTTGAATTCCTCGCCTCCGGTAGACTCGAAATATTCGCACGTGAGGACCACATCATTGAAGCTGCGAAAGTGCAACCCATGCAACCAACAACGATGCTTGCGAGGTAAAGCCCCTATGAACAGCTTTATCATTTCTTCTTCGGCCAGTTGAGGGTAGGTTTGCATCATAAAAGCCTCCCACCTCCTTGCATATGCTCGGAAATCCTCCATTGGTCTTCTTCTAAAGTGAACCAAGTTCTCGCAAGGCAATTCAGTTCAAATCTGGCTTTGATACTGATGTAGGAATGCGGAAGACAGCTCATTCCAATCTCTCATAAGGTTGATATCTGCTGTGACGAACCATTGCAATGCAGACCCTGTAAGACTTTCTTGGTAGGCCTGAGTTGTGAATGACAACGGGCTGTAGTACTGACTCATTTTAGCGTGGAGATATTGCAAATAGGCCACGGGGCAAGTCGTACTATACTTGTGGAGATTAGGTATCCACATTTCTCTGGGGGTCATGATCCTATGAGGGCAAGAAGGACCTGGTGTGTCTTGGTTAAGCCACTGGTTTTCCCATTGCATATTCATTGCAGTGGTGAATTCTGTTGCTTCAGGAAAGTTGGACTCTACCGAGATCATCCCATTGCTTTCTTAAGTCAAAATCACCAAACGAGGATGAGGCATTTAAGCTATCTTCATGGTCGGGTGACAATCTTAGTAGTTCATTGGGATCATAGCGGATAAGGACGAATGTTCCCTCTTCGACGAGCTTTCGACCTGTGTGTGGGTAGGAAGCGATTATATGATGAATGGTCGATTTCATCGTATAACACTAGTAGTCCTTAGGATTGTATCCTAGGGACTGGTAGTCTTCAGGGTTATACTCTAGGGGATGCTTGAAGTTTTGGTACGGTGGCTCATTGGCCATCAGATTTTGCCTATACTCAGTGGCAGATGTTGAATTGAATTGTTTAGGCTTTCTTTTCTTGGCTCCTGGTCCAGACCTTTTGAGTAAGGCCCTTCGTTTCGCCAATTGAACTTTGTCAAGGGGAGTGAGAGATAGTGGAGCTTCACTCTCTGCTTCACTCTCTAGGTTGATAGGGGTCGGTATTTTTTGGACCCTAGCTCTTGCAGTAAGCTTGGGGAGCTGTCCTGTCGTGCCCCGGTCTTGAACAGGCTCTGTGTCTTTGACCTCATACACAGGCTCCTTGCCTTTCCCAGTGGGAAACTTTTCAACAATATGATATTGCTCAGTCGCCCATTTATCATGCGAGGCTTCATTGACATCTTCTTCTCCTATCTCAGCGACTAACGGCTCCTCGTGCTCCGCGACCATCGATTCTTCATAGGGCAAGGCGATGTCAGGGTTGATGTCAATATTATATTCTTGGTGGAAAACATGAATTAGTTCCCCCAAGTCTTAAGGGGACTAATCTTCCTGACAATGTACCATCGCAAGGCGGGGCCAGTCAAGCTTGATTGGTACGATTGAATCATCCTTCGGACCAGGTAGGCCTGCAAGTAGGTCTTTGGGCAGGAGGTATCAGCACACTTTTCACATTCAGGTGCTTTGAGCTCTTCAGAGATTTTAATGTCGGCATAATTAGACAAGTCCATGGGATCTTGCCCCTACAGCTGGCTCAGCTTTTTCATGATCTTTTCAAGCTGTTTATCTTGTTGATTATCCTCTGACAAATTCGCAGGTGTCAAGAGTGCGCTTAAAGCAGCTACAGAGTTGGGTTTGGCTTGAGTGGATTCCATTTGCCTCGAGAGCTGTCGAAGGGTAATGGACATCTGTCCTACGCCGTCTTCAATGTTGGCGAGGCGATTTTGTACATCATTCTGGTCGGGCCCTATCACATGAGGCCAATCGTGGGTGGCTAATAGTTGACGATTCATAATTACCTGGTATTGCAAAAACCCTGAATGAGCATGAAAGTAAACAAAGATCGACCCATGGCAATGGTCTAACTGCTTTTATTTATCAAAAGAGGATTTCATAGACTATGCGACTTCGACATCTAAAACTTGAAATCAAAATGACAGAATGAAATACTAGGTATTAAACAAAAATCCCTAAACAATGAGACAAAACTTTTCACGAAATTAATACTAGGGGACACATGATTGCTATTTTATAGGCGACGGGGAGCCTTGTTCTTGTGAGGATGCCTGCTTCCTTCGACTGGCTCTGAGACATGTACCCAACTTATTCCCAAATCCCTTTGCATAAGCTCTGCTTGCTCGTGCTGGCTGATCCTTCTGATTGAGTGAGGGATCGATGGCTTCAATTTTGTCGGGATATGATGGCTGCAGATGTAGGACTCAGAGGCGTGATGGGCCTTTTCCTGTCCCTCAAGCCCTTCAGGTACCACGATCCTTTTGCGATGGCACTTGTTCCATGTTTCCTCATAGATATAAATTTTGACTGCATAGTCACGGCTTGTGTTGAAAAGGAGTGGAGGGGCCTTCCTCTTGAAAGGCGATGGGATCTCCTGGAGGGCTCCATACTGTCGTGCCACCCGATATGGAAAATAGGAAATGGCGCCGGTGAGGCCGAGCAATGGAATTGGATAGCGGCGTTTGTAAGCAAAGCGAGCTCTCTTTTCATGGAACCAACCAAAGACACCATTGGAACACCTCAGGAGTCGGGTTTCTTAGGAAGTTTATCCAATTTAAACAGCTTTGGTTAGGAATGTATGGTCCTAAAACCATAAATTTCTGTAATGAATTTTCGAAATCATTTGTTTCAGACGATCGCATGAAGCATCGAAATTCTCTTAGGTGAGAAAAGAACCAGACTTGTAAAATTTCCTGGGAGACCCGCATGACTTTTTCTGTGTTTTCTTTAAAATGATTGAGGGACAAGAATGTTTCGGTTAAAATCATGTTGACATAATTTTGTCCCCTTGAGATCTGATCAACTATCCATGCCATCTTTGGACTTATGACGTTTCTTTGATGGGGAAAAATGATGAACCCGAAAAAAGCCAAGAGGAAAATCTCACTTTTCTGGGTCATGGGTTGATTTTCAAAACAGGGAGTCAAAAATGCTAGGGGCGGAGTATTATGGTTGTTTTCAAGAATTTGCCTCATAACATGGACTTCAGTTCTTAAGAGTCGTGCTAACCCACGCAACGGGATAATGCCTGTTGATGGCCTAAGAAGCTTATTCTCAAGAGGTATTCCAGTGATGATGCTGTATTCTTCCAGAGTTGGGGTTAGTTCGAACCCACCAAACATAAAAGTAGTCATCTTCGGGCACCAGAAATGTGCCATGGCCTGTATGACTTCAGGATGAACACGGATTTGGATCAACAATAGAAGATGACCGACTTTGGCTTTCACGCGCTCTTGGCCATACTGGTCTAATTGACCCCACCATCTGAAGAGCTCTGCTTTGGGAGTGGGAATAAACTGGATATCATCTTCTCCCATCGCATATAAACTAGGACTCGAAAAACCTACCTAAATTGCCATGGGGCAATAAAAAAAGACTGAGTAAAAGTAAATAAATTACTTTGCTTTTAAAGAAAATGGCAAGCACAGAGACATGCACATGGAACGTGCGGCTCGATTTCTAACTATGAAGGCTTGTTGAAATTAAAAGGGTATCCGCCCGTCGCAGTCTCGCGTTGGCAGCGTACCCTCTTAACCTCGGCTAGAGAAATTCGGGGAAAAGAAAGGCAACCTCTACATCGCAGTCTCGTGTTCGAGGCCGTATCTTTCTTAACACCATCCTATATATCCTATGGTGGCCCAGGTTCGGCGGCCGGGTTGTGTGTGCCATGTGTAGTGTTAAAACAGCAAAACATGCACAACAGTTTATAATCACAAAACATTTTATTTTAACCAAAATTAAAATTAACTTCTAAGCTACTGACCTGCATAAAGAAAAACAAAAACAAGTCAGTAAAGTGTTTAAACAAGATAAAATGGCCTAAGTCCTCAAATGGTCCTCAATGGAGTCGCCAAGCTGTCGCGACCTCTTTTTTTCGGCGCCCATTTCGGGGCGAGTGCCTGCGGAGGCTAATGGTTCGGCTATTTTTATTAAGCGTAGCCCGGACTCTCCCAAGTCCACCAATTCACGACTTAATAGTCCAAGTTTTTAACTTGTAAGTTAATTTTAAAACGGAGTCGCCACTAATCGGTTTGGGGTGGGTCGATTAGAAACCCAAGCGAAGTATCGGGAGAAATACTTGCTCTTGCGCAACCAGAGAAATTAGAATCGGGGACTTGATTACACTAGTTAATCACTAATGCCCTTTTGGTACCTAATCTCGTTTAAACCTTAAGGCTTTTTGGATTTTTGAGGGATTTTCCATGCATTTTTGGAAGAAAAACATTTTTTGGTCTTTTTCTCATTTTTTTGGACATAAAAAGCATTTTTTGGTTTTTTTAATCTTTTTCTAAAAATATAAATCATTTTTTTCTTTTTCTGACTTTTTTTGGCCTTTTTGGGAAAATATGGCTATTTTTGATTTTCTGGAAGATAAATTTTTTTTTTTTTTTTTATTTTTTAAAAATATTATATTATATTATAATATTAAAAGCGAACCGGGTCGGATCCACGGGTTGGGTCCGACCCGGATCGTCCCCCTCGAGACCCGGACGGGCCTGCAGGATTTTTCCTTTTTTTTAAAAAAGAAAAGCAAAAACGATTTTGGCCCACTTCCATAAAAGTTTTTGGCCCAACAGCAAACCGGCCCACGCGCACAACCCGGCCTAGGCGGAACCCTACCCGGTTCAAACCCACGCCCAACCCGGTCTTCAGCCGCCGACCCGGATTACAAGCCGCGACCCGATTCTAGAAACCCTACCCGGATTTGTTGAGCCTTACCCGCCGCGACCCGCTTCGATCCGAGTCGATCGGGCGCGATGCTTCCTCCCTCTCACCTAATCGTGACGCCGATGGAGGGAACGATGGAGGCGTCGAAGAAGGAGGCGTGTCGGGGATGACGCCGAGATGGACAGAATCGGGCGGCGTCGGGGATGACGCCGAGACGGACGGAATCGAGCGGCGTTGGGGACGACACGGAGACGGACGGGATTAGGCGGCGGATGACGATGACCCGATGCTTTGAAGCGGACAGTGACGGCACGACTCAAGACGACGGCTCTCTCTCCTCCGGCTGACCTCGTTCAGCCCTCCTCACGCTCAAATCTGCCTCCCTGTTGATCTCTTCCCCTCGGGCTCGCTTGCTGCTGGCCCTCCCCGAAGTCTCTCGGAGGGGGGTCGGGGGAGCTCGCGACCCGATTTCTCTCTCGCGCTCGCTCTTTGATCTCCCCTTGAAGTCTCTCAAGGGAAGGTCTCCGAGTTCGCCGTGCCCTTCGACGAGCTTATGGCCTCCTATTTATAGGCGAGGAGGAGGCCGGTCGATGGAGCTTCGACTGCCGGTCCTTGCACGCCGAACGGTCCTCCTCGGGTGAATCGGCGTCCCATCCGAGCTTATCTAGCGAAGCGTGCTCGGCATTGAAGGCAGCCAATAATGGCGCTTGAGATCTGTCTCTTCCGGCCGACGTCAGCCTACCCTCCTCGGTCGTAGGTTGTCCTTCGCGCGTCGGCATCCTCTGTGCGCGTGAGTTGTAGAGGCGTAGGGGAAGAAGAGGGAAGAAGGAAGAAGAAGAAGAGAAGGGGGCCGGGCTTTGGGGGGAAAAGGCAGGCCTTGGGCCCGGAGGGCTGCGTGGGGGAGAGAAAAAGGAGGGGGCACAGGCGCGAAGGCCCACCTCGATGGGCTGCTTCTTTTTTGTTTTTCTTGTTTTTTTTTTTTTTTTTTTTGGTTGTTTTCTCTTGTTATTATCTATTTATCCGAAAAGAGGAAAAATACATAAATATAGAAACTAAGACCTAATTTAAAAACCTTAATCGAAATTTAGGCGTCAACATGGTTGTTGAACATATTGTAAACGTACTTATTTTAAATTAGTGCATTTTCTGGTCATTTTCGAGTTTCTCACTATTTGATTTCACAGACGTCTCTAATTCTTCCATGATCGTCCATTCATTTAAAGCTTGCTATTTTTCTCGTATATACATAAGCCAATTGGTGTCGATCTGTGTGACGTCATTGTGGCCATGCAAAGCATGACATAATTGTTTTAAATGCCATTCCTATGGGAAATCACCTGTCGATACGACTGATCTAGGTCAATGTTTTAAAATACGTTGTTAAACTTATGTTAATTATTTAGTCGTTGGTTATGATTAAAAAATTGACATGGTATCTTTTCACGAGGTTAAGTGTACTACCGGATAATATGGCATGTTCTTTGCACTCCAAATTTCAACCGGTGGAATTGATTAGTTGAAAGAGGGATCCAACCGTTGAGATAAATTTCTGCAGGAAAGCAATCTTGGAATAATTACCAAAAATATTCTAAATCTATTATAATTATGTCAATTCAGCCTTAAACCTTTTAATTTGACCAATTTTATTCTCAATCTTTTGAAAATTTGCTAGTGTAATCTATCCGATCAATTTTGGTTAGAAATCGCTAATGTGAACATCGGCTATTCTACGTGGTACCACTAAATGTTGAGGTGGAAAATTTTTATAATATTTTTTATTTTTAAATAATATTTTTATAATTTTTCTTGTTTTCTTTCTTTATTTTTTTCCTTTCATCTTCAATGGTCACCGACCTCCTCAATGGTCGGTGACTGGCCTCTAGTGAGGGCCGACCTTGCTTGTTGAGCAAGGGTTGCTCTCATATGTGCGAGGTTGCTCAAGGAACCGAGTTACAATCCCTGTAGTATCAAAATTACATTTGATAGCAAGTGTGCGACCTTCTAGAGGGAGAGAAGAAAATGCGAAATATTTTATGTTTGCTGACCATACTGTAAACTTATATACTATTAAATTCACTTATTTTCTAATCGCGTTCCACTTTTTCGATATATAATTTCATGAAAACATCTTTATTCGACTTTTTCAGACTAAGACAATTTTCCGGTCGATGATGTTTAGGGTCAGTTCTATTTGGGGAGCATGGCTACGAACATCAAGCGAGGCATTTACAGTTGACACATAATCGGGAAAAGAAACAGAACGACAACGTCGGAGCATGTGGCAGATGTAATTTTCCTGGGATCTGGGCAGCTGCATGGTGGGGTGTCAGTACACGGATTATTCTCAATGATTTGGAATTCGAATAAACAAGTGACTATTCAATTATCTTCGAATATACATGACATATAGTACTCGTTCAACTGACTTTGATTGTAAGTACGGTTATTATATGTTATCCTAACAGAGACATTACTGTTAGCAATATTAGGATATATAGATATTTTTAAACGTACTTAAGATTTTTCCTCTTATTTCAATATTTATTTTAATGATGTTTGATTATGCATATCTAATTTGATTTCTTTTAAATTTCATTATCTAATTTCTCCATCTACTCTTTTCAATATATCAAATTACACAGAAAAATCCTCAATTTTCTTTTCTTCTTTATATTTAACTTGATATCAGAGCCTCCTTTCCCGAGTCTCTGCTTTATACCCGATGCACCCTTGCTAAAATAAATCCATGCTGCCCTTGACAGTGTTTTCCCAAATGCCCCAATTACCATCTAAGTAAGCGCCATGGTGTTGTGTTACAACGTTTCTAACACATCGCCAAGTCGAGCTTTTCCACAGAAGTATTTTTTCGATGTGCAAAGACGCTATTGTACAGTAAATTTGTCTTTCACAAAGCTTGGCTTATTTCGTTTGTTATAATCACGTCAGCCGTATGCTATTGTCCTAATAGCAAAGTCCCCCGCAAAGGATGCAGGCCACTCAACTTCAATTCCTTCAATTCTTGACTCTTAATGAGTAAGCCAACACGATCACCAAATTTGCCGTCACCAGATAAGCAACATATTGAAATCTTCCCGTCAACAGAAACTTAGAGGCATCATAAGTGTCACCTCGTCTTGGATCCATTGAGCTTATCAATCAAAGATTGTGTGAAACTGTTAACTTTATTTCTCAAACTCAGGTGTTTCAATTCAACTTGGGGATGTTAGCAATATTAGGATACTTCGATATCTCTTAGAGATATTTAGGATATTTCTCTTATTTCAATAATTATTTTGACCATGTTTGATTATGCATATTTGATTTGATTTTCTTTGATTTTCTCTATCTAAGCCTATAAATAGGCTTCCCATGTACTCTTTTCAATGTATCTAATTATAACAAAAAATTCTTCAATTCTCTTTTCTACTTTTTATTTAACTATTACAATAAAGAAAGGGTAAAAAAAAAAATGGAAATAGCTCACCAGAGAAAAATATGAAATGGTATGTGGTTTCAAAACAAGTCAATTGAGCCTTGTTTTTTGTTGGCTAGGATTTGAAAGGTTATAATAGGTAGAGCATCACTTTACCAATAGTGTAGGCTTGACAAATGTTTTATTCACTACTATATGGAGGCTTCCTTCCTCCATCTTCTCACATAATTAGTCTATTTAAAATGTTAGGGGATTCCCCTAAGCTTTTGTACCTCTTCTGATTAGTGATATTCACATGTTTACACAAAAAAAGAAAAAGAAAAAAGAAAAATATAAGACAAAGGCATTGATTCAGGTCTTTCATGTCGGTCAACGTTCATATTTCATCTTGATTTTGTGTGTGTCTTTCTTTTCACAAGTTTATATTTAACAACTTATATGTACTATATGTACTAACTTGTGCCGTTTACAAGATTATCTCAAAAGTAGTTGTGCACAAGCTGTGTACTTGCATGGAAACTAGTCATAAATAATCGATAATCTTTCCAAGTACCTTGGATGATTATCACTTATTATCGAATGCAAGTGAATTGATCACTTGGTCTTCTAGTGGTGCGGACTAGTATTTACCAATGTGAGATTACGAATTCAAACTTGTTCATTAGATTCATGGGTCGTGAATGGTACGAAGTCACGATCCCTACTGCAGTGTAAAAAATCAAACATTTGATAGAAAGTGCAAAATATTAAATGGTTGTTGAACATACTGTAAATTTATGTATTTTAAATTAGTGCATTTTCTAGTCACTTTCGAGTTTCTCACTATTTAATTTCACAAAAATTTCTAATTCTTCTATAGTCGTCCATTCATTCAAAGCTTGTTATTTTCCTCGTATATACATGAAGTCCAGCCAATCGGTGTCGATATGTGTGACATCTATGTGGCCATGCAAAGCATGACATAACTGTTTTAATTGCCACTCCTATGGAAAATCACCTGCCAATACGACAGATCTAGGTCAATGTTTTAAAATACGTTGGTAAACATAAGTTAATGGTTTTTTATTAGGATTATAAAAGTAACGCTGTTTCTTTTCACAAGGTTAAGTGTACCATCGGATTATACGGCATATTCTTTGCACCCTAAATTTCAACTAGTGGAATTGATTAGTTGAAAGAGATATCCAACCATGGAGATAAACTTATGGAGGAAAGAAATCTTGGGATAATTATCAAAAAAAATTCTAAACTTAATATAATTGTGTCAATTTAGTCATAAACTTTTCAATTTGGCCAATTTAGTCCAAAATATCTTTAAAATTTGCCAGTGTAATAATTTTGGGTCGGAAATTACTGATGTGGATGATGGCCATCTTAAATGGCACCATCGACGTGGACAATTTTTTTCTAATTTTTCTTATTTATTCTTTATTTTTCTATAATTTTTTGTTTTCTTCTTCTTTTTTTGTTTTCCTTCATCCTCAGCGGTCACCATGCTCCTTGATGGCTCGCTACTAGCCTCAAACAAGGTTTGACCTCACTGGCCTTTGGCGAGAGGGCCAACCTCGCCTACTGAGAGAGGGTTGCTCTCACATTGGGTGAGGTCGCCCAAGGCAGTGGAAGGTCTACCTCGCTGGCCTCGAAGGAGGCTTGTCCTAGCCAAAGCTGGCAAGCTCGAGCCTTGCTTGAGGCTATTGATCTCATTACTTGCCATTCACCAATGTCCTTGGCTCTAAGATGGAGTAGTCTCTCTCTCTCTTCATACTCTTCAGCTCTGATCGACGTAGTTGCTTAACAGTTTGACTTAGCCTCCATCGACAGCGAGCCGGGTTCTCACATTAGTGCTCAAGTGCGACAACAAGACCTCAAGCTTGTGGCCAGCAAGACCATGGCAAGGCTGGCCAGCCTAGATATGAGTGAGGGTGATGTGGCCCTCACTAGCCACAATAAAAAAAAAAAAGGAAAATAAAGAAGGAAAAGAGAAAAAAAAAAAAAGAAAAGGGAAAAAGCACAAAGGAAAGAAACATAAAAAATTTCTAAAATTTTCTAAAAATATTAAATTATTATTAAGAATTATTCACGTCGGTGAATTGAAGTCGAAATTGGCTGAATGGACTCAATAGGTAAAATATAAAAAGATCTAGGACTCAATTGGTTAAAAGGATTGAGATGGAATTGGTAGAGGTACAATATGTTTAAGGTTTTCCTTCTCGCTGGGCTTACTAAACTACCTTAAAAATGTAGGGGATGAAATTGGGGAGCTCACAATTTCTTTTGCGACTCAAATAGAAAGTTCTCACGAGAATGTGGTGATAAAATGACACAGAAGATAAGCGCTGAATCAATAATTAATACACGTAAACTTAAGAAAGGACTTCTATCAATTATTAATGCACGTAAACAGAAGATTTTTCTCATTATATATATGCACTCAATTATTTGGAATTCGAATAAACAAATGAATATTTAATTATGTTGAAATATACATGGTATATAGTACCCGTTTAACTTACTTTGATTGTAAGTACGGTTATTATATGTTATCCTAACCGAGATATTACAATAAGGGTAAAAAAAAAAAACTGCTCACCAATAAAAAAAGAAAAGAAAAGTTGAAACAAAGGCATTGATTTGGACTTGCGTCGTTATTTGGAGTGTGTCCAAATACGTGCAAGTTGAACCCCAAGTTACATTATGTTACATAATGTGGAATTGAATCCATCTTACAAACTTAATTTACAAAATTAACTCAAAAGAAGTTGTGCACACGGTATATATTTGCATGGAAACTAGACATATATAATCGATAATCTTTCCAAAGTACCTGGATGATTATCACTTATTCATCAATGTGAGATTACGAATTTGGACTTGTTCATTAGATTCATGGGTTGTGAATGGTACCGAGTCACAATCTCCTCTGCAGAATCAAAAATCGAACATCTGATTACTATTGCAAACTATAATATGGTTGTTGAACATACTGTAAAATTATGTATTTTAAATTAGTGAATTTTCTGGTCACTTTCGGTTTTCTCACTATTTGATTTCACAGACGTCTCTATTTCTTTCCTGGCCGTCCATTTATTTGAAGCTTGTTGTTACTTTTCTCGTATATACATGAGGTCCAGCCAATTGATGTCGATCTGTGTGACATCATTGTGGCCACGCAAAGCATGACATAATTGTCTTAATTACCATTCCTATGGAAAATAATCTGCTGATACGACAAATCTAGGTCAATGTTTTAAAATACTTCGGTAAACATATGTTAATTGTCTAGTCATTGATTATGATTATAAAACTGACATAGTATCTTTTCACGAGGTTAGGTGTACTGCCGGATTATATGGCATATTCTTTGCACTCCAAATTTCAACTGGTGGAATCGATTATTTGAAATAGGGATCCACCAATGGTATAAACCAATGAAGGAGAGAGATCACGGGATAATTAAAAAAAAAGTTCTAAACTTATTATAATTGTGTCAATTCAACCTTAAACATTTCAATTTAACCGATTTTATTCTAAACCTCATGAATTTTTTCAATAGAGTATATCCGATCAATTTTGGTTGGAAATCATTGACATGAACACTGATTATTCTACGTGACACCACTAGTGCTGACGTTGACAATGTTTCTAATTTTTATTATTTTTCTCTTTTTTTTCTTTCATCCTCTATGGTCAATGACCTCCTCAATGGCCAGTGACCAGCCTCTAGTGAAGGCCAACCTCGCTTGTTGAGCGGGGTCTCTCTTGCATGGGTGAGATTGCTCAGGGCTAGAGAGGGTTGACCTTGCTACTCTCAAGCGAGACTTGCCCTTGCCAGATTAGATGAGCTCGAGCCTCACTTGAGGTTAGCGTCGCTAGCATCAGGTGAGGCTTGATAGAGACCTGTCGAAATTGTTTGGGTATCTGTCAAAGGTCGCCATCGTTGTCATCTTGATAGAGGTCACCTCATCGATATCTGGTGAGGCTCACCTGAAGCTAGCGAGGTCGACCCTCACCAACCTCTAGCAACAATATGCCTTGCTCGAGGCCGGTGAGGTTGACCCTCAACCTTGGTCTGGCAAGGTCGATCCTTGCTAGATCCAAAGAGGGCGAGCCTCGCCAGCCCCAAGATGTGGCTAGTTGCCGGCCCTTGAGGAGGCTGACGATGGTCAACGATTGTAGAGGATGAAGGATAAAAAAAAAAAGGAAACAAAAAACATTATGAAAAAATAAAAAATAAAAAAATTATCCATATCAGTGTCGGTGGTATCATCTAAAATAACCAGCATCTATGTTAGCAATTTCTAGTGAAAATTGGTCAGATAAATTACATTGGCAATTTTCAAAAAATTTAGAACTAAATTGTTCAAATAATATGGTCCAGGATAGAATTGGCACGTTTACAATAGGTTTATAACTTTTTAGTAATTCTCTCAAGAAATCTCTACCTATGGAGATGTTAGTTTATTGAATGATTTATCAGAATTTTCAGTATTAAGTTTTCAACATTTGCTATCCTATAAACTATGGACAAATTTAATATTGAGCTTGAAGTTGAAATGGTACAGCGTAACGCACCAATTGTTTTGATTAATTTTAATTAGTTTTCAATCGCATACTAGTACGTGTAAACCAAATCGCCTCTTCAGCGCATGCTCCGGGGACAACCCTAGGTTGACTTAATAAGACCAACAAATTAGCATAATCGAGATGATTTGTGAAATCACGTACCAGTATCTCGTTCCCCTTGGAGATATATAGCCATGTCCGTCTAATTTGAGGACGATCACTATCCACTGCCTCAAATTAATGGTAGACGAGACTTGCATAAATTTTGTTTCACGCTGGCGATGTGTACTTATTATTCTTGTTCGTCCAGTTTCATGACGAAACCCAAGTTCATATTTTCTTTCAAATGATTTTTTTTTAAATGAAGTAATTCATAGTTCAGAGCATGTCTTAGGGATGCAAAATTTTAGTTCACCTTGGGTTGACGTAGAGGTCATTCTGATCTCAGTTTCTCAAACGTTGCCCCTATTCACGGATGCGAAAATAAATTTATTTTCACATCTCGATGAAAAGAAAAAGAAACAATTCAATGTGATTATATGGGCATATTTGGGTTGACAATGAAAGTCATGTCGATCTGCTAAGCCTTTCTATGTACTTGGGAGTTTCTGAACTCCCTCTACTATGATCAATTCCTCAATCCGTTCCTATGTTGATTCCTAGATGCATGACATCAATTTTGCCCTCGTGTACGTGCAGGATGTCAGCCTTCTATTGGATGTGTGTGACCTGAGGAAAATTACAGTCAGGATCTCCATGCATGAAATGTTTGACTTAATTGTATTTTACTGATGATGATTGGAATATGCTGACGTCGAGAGTATCTGATTACGGGATGAACGGGAGAGGGTGCGAAATTCGGTGAAACAACTACCAAATATTCTAAAAAGTTAAACTATCGGATGGAAGAGTAATTTGAGACTTACAAACATTTTAACGAGTAGAAGAAGGTAATGGAAATTAATCATAGGACATGGAAATAACAAGAAAAGCTCTCGGCTGCTATCACTAGTAAGTCTTATCTTGCACGCCTCGAAAATGTAATCAATGAACCGTATTAAGATCACCACTTACATTCATAGCACACGGGGCCTGCATGCGCAGTACATCAAGTTCTGCACAATACAGTGCAACCTCGTTACAGATCACAGAAACTTTTATTCATAGCATACAATGTCTGCAGGCAGAGTACATCGGGTTCTGCGCAGCGCGCGTACAGCCCTGTTGAAAACTCCAACCATACATCATCAAAAGCAACATCACACTAACAAGGAAACAAATACCTGACCCAGCTGCGTACTCCAGCCACACATAATCAAAAGCAACATCAAACTAACAAGGAAAGAAATAACGTGAAAACGCGACCGAGCAAAACAGTCCGTGTTTATTCTGGAGCGCCAAACGAAGGCGTTGGGCTTGATGGCCTTAGTGGCTAGTAAATGCGCACCATGGCAGCACTCAAATGTGACGGCGGTCTTCATGTAGCGAGGGCAGTCGGTGCACTTGATACATTCTGGTATGTTGCCGACCATGTTGGAGAAAATATTAGGTACATCAAATACATTGCATTGAACCATCTAAAAAGTATTTGATGTACCTAATATTTTTTCCCCCACATTACAAGCACAACCCCGTTACAGATGATAAAAAGTTTTATTCATTGCACACGGTGTCTGCATGCGCGGTACATCAAGTTGTGCACAGCACACGCACAACTTTGTTACATACTCCAACCACACGTAATGGAAAGCAATATCACCCTGGAAAGGAAAGAGATGACGTGAAAACACGACTGAGCTAAGCAGTTCCTGTTTACTCTGGAGCACGAAATGAAGGCATTGGGCTCGGTGGCCCGATTGGCTGGTCAGTGTTCACCATGGCAGCACTTGAAGGTGACGACGGTCTCCATGTTCCAAGTGCAATTGTCGATGGGGCACTTGATGCACTTCGGTATGTCGTCGACCATGTTGGGGATAGACAATTGGTAGCATTGTGGCATGGGAATGACCTTCTTGAAGTACTCTAGGAAGAGGGTTTCAAAATCCTTTGTGTTACTCCCTTCTTTGATCCACTCCTTATGGTTCGACAGCACTTTCAAGAGATCCGTGAGACTAGTGTTGACGATCATGCTTGACCCCCTCGCGACAATGTGCAACCCACTTTGCTTCTGGTAGCTGGTGTAGAGCTCAAGCATCTTTAGCGTCAGGGAATCGGGCATCTCCCTTTTGACCCGCATCTTCCAGGATGTGCAGTTCTCGAGGCGGGATAGGAATTGCTTTCTATTGGTATTGATGTTGAAGTACTTGAAGTTCAAGGTTTAGGTTTTGCTTCTCAGGATTTTTTTAATCTGTCTGACAATATCGGAGTCTTCAGCTGAGTCGTACAAGAGTATGAGCTCCGTCCTTTCCCACTGTCCAACAGTCAAGACAGAGGACATGTTGAAAGAACAAGAACACAAATTGATGAAGTCAGGAAATTGTTAATCTATCTTGCGTATGATTCTTGTTTGAATATGGTAGTATCTAAATTTTTAGATCGGGTAAATTCTTCATGAACTCTGCAATAATAGAAGCTCGTTCTACTTGATTTTGTGTATAATGTGGGAGTATGTGCCTGGCTGAGCGTGTTAAAGACTTAAAATAAAAAAATCTTGTCAGACGAAATTAGAACAGATGCTATGTCTTCCTTTGTCTACTTGGAGGAAGATTTCCGACTGAACTTTGATTTTTATAACCTAAACGTAGACTGAACTAGAATACCGTGTTGTTCACCCCAAGGTTGAGCCAGTTGTCGCCGAGCTCTTCGAAGAGCTTGTCGCCCTGCTTCTGTGTGAACGGCAAGGCTTTCAATCCCCAAAGGCGTATCATTGACATTGCATCCGTGTTCTCCACCTCCCCCTTTTCGTTCAACACGACAACCTTAGTCTGCTGCTTAAATTACCACCACTTCCTGATGAACTTTGCTGCTGCCTAGCTGACAATGGAGTTGCACGAGTACCAGCGCATCTTGGATCTGTTCTTTTGGAAATGTTCATCATCTTTTACATCCGCAATAGGAACCCACATAATTTCATAGTTACTGGATTTGAATCCATCATTGTAGATGCTGTTAAGGGTTTCTAGATCATCATCCGACAAGCTCAACTCCAAAATAAGCAGCATCACGTTCTTGTTCTGCAACTGGTCCACCTTTACCTATAACACGCAGTGATCAAACCATGCTCTGATCATTGAATTTTTAATGCCTACAAACAAACATCTGAAAATTTCAAATGTAGTTATGTTGAATTGTTGATCCAATTTCTAGAAACTTCAAGATTGATATTAGCTAGAAAAATCAAGAAAAATCCTTAAGAAAATCTAGCTTAGTTGGCAAAGAAAAATGTAGAAGCATATGTGTAGAACTCTCTAGAAGAAGAGAGGATAAATTACAATCTAGAACTCTCTAGATTAAGCTTAAGTGGACAACATTCCACATAAGTCTAGAATGTTGTATTGAGTTCCTATAAATAGGAAAGAGGGGGGAGTGTTGCAAGACCAACAAGCGTAAGCAAGCTCCTCCCCTTCCCTTTGTACTACAATCAATAATAAAAAAAAGTTCTTTTTTGTTCCCTTGTCCTCTCTTCTAACACTCCCTTGCACACACATTAACACACACTTCCGCACAAACACCAACAAGTTAATTATTCATAAGTTGATATGCGTTCCCTTCTCATGACATAGATATACAATAATGACCGGTAATCAAAGTCGATGAAGATTATTGGGACTGAGAAGCTAACCGTTGTCTTCTCCAAACCTTGATTAACTGTCAGTGAATCATTCTTGGTGCAGCACATTTCAGCCACAAGCTTTACAATACCAGCAGGAGATCTGTAAAGGTCCTTGAGTTTCTCATATTGACGTTTCTCTTCTGCATAATGTAAATTACTTTAAAAATTTAAGTACTTTTATCTGATATATGGAGGGGACAAAAATTTTCTGCCCCAACAAAAAGGAATTTGGAGGAGACGCATGAACGCTTCCTTCCATGACGAGAGCGACTTTTTGTTTGAAAACAAACAATGATCTCACCGTGCTCTTCTCTGAGATTTTCCACTTGTTTCTTGAAGGATTCATATTTTGTCGTGACCCGGTCTGCGAAGGTCGACAGATCTTGCCCTGGGAACCTGAAGTCATCAAGAAATAGGTTGAGCATTGAAGTGAAAAGTGTTTTTTTTTTTTTTTTTTTGGGGGAGAGAGAGAGAGAGAGAGAGAGAGAGGGAGCTTGATATAACATACTCATTTCTCGTGCAAATCATGCCACTGAACGTAACTGAACAGCCAATTACACCGAGAATGATTTGATAAAAACTGGCTTCTATTGATGTCCGCGATGCTGCGAATTCTTTTGAATTCGTAAAGTCAACAGTGTACTCGGTGAAATACAAAGTCTCCCTGATCAGATCCTCGAGCGCCCCAAATTCCAACTTACCAGCCCGTGGCCCTCTCAATGCGGCTGCTAAGCCAAGATAGTAGTCCGATTCTTCCATTTGAGCAAGACGCCGATGCTCAGCGTAGTACACCGAGAAAGCCGACAGTGTCAGCACAGCCTTGACATCCCATGAAAAGGATAACAACTTGGCGAAAAGCAATTCCATTGTTTGGCCCGCATTGTTGGTGTGCAGGGCCTCGCAAGTGATCTGTTGATTGCGGACATAGATTTGGACATTCAATGTGGGAAATGACATGATTGAAGATGTGACGAAAATTTAACAAACACGGTAATTGTTTCTTTTATTTTCCCTTGATAGAATGAACAATTTTAACATGACGTAAAAAGTTGCTTTTTCTTTAGTAGGGGTTGTTATCCACAACAAGAAAATATAATCTCTACGTAATGTTAAAAAGGACTAAAATGGTCCGGGGCTCCCGCATGATTCCTTCCACTTCTTGTAGAGGAATAAGTCTCTTAATATGAGATTACCTTCCAGCACAATTCGTTGATGGTGGGTGACAAAGAAACAGGCGATAGTGAGGTTGAGCTTTTGTTATGAACTTGGTCACCCTGGAAAAATGGGTTAACTTATGAGTCCTCACCAATGAGATATTATGAACGTAAGAGCATGAAAAAATTATGTATCTTTGTGAAGTTTGGCCGGACAAAAGTGAAACATGGAATTAATTTGAGAAAAAAATTCACACGTGTTAAGCACCAACCAACCAATTAACCATGGAAACCAGTAAATGGGAAAGATTGCAGTATTTGTCACGAATTTCATGGTTTTTGCAAGTAATATGTTGTAGTGACGCAGCTTATTGTCTAGGGGCAAGAATATGTATTTTCCCATCTTTTTTATATAACTCAAGGGCATGCATATAGAGGTACATTACTTGAAAGCCTATAGAACACCTTGCATGCCCCATAAACTAGTTAGGTACAAAGAGATAAATTCACTACTAAAAAGTAAATGAAAAATAGATTATAGCATATCATTTAATTTGCTTGTCCACCAATTTACCTTTGGGTCAAGGATTTTCTTGACGAGGCTCAAGTAATCCTTGACATCAACTTGTTTAGTACTAGAGTGCTTGCTCATGATGTTGTCCATGAAGTTGTTGTCGTCGAGGAGGTCCAGTAAGCTGGTCATGAAGCTCTTGTTTCCGGCCATTTTCGGACGTAGGGAAGAGTTAAAATGAACAAGCGAAGCAGAGAAAGTTTAGGGTTTCAAGGGGTGAGCGAAGTGAAGAAGGAAGGCTTGTGTGGAGCAAACTAGAGATCCCTAGTGACCTATTTATAGTACTCCAAGGCCACAACATGACAACTAATAAGCTGGTAAGAAGGATAATCAATACGATTCTCTCTCTCTCTATGTCACACCCAATTCCTATAGGACTGGGGAAGTGACATGACTGTCCTTCCATTTGAATGACATAGCCTGAAACTATAGTTGCAAAAATTCCAGTCAATAATGCTCTTGCTTTATTAGCCACTAATTGAGAAACTTGAAAAGCACAAAAGATGAATAGAATAAGCAATCACAGTCCAATGAATAGTGCATATCTCTTTTAGGTAGATTGAGTATCCCCTATGCATGTTTAAAACACAAAAACATGACTCATTACACCAAATTTCACGACAAAACAAATTTATATAAAGAGTGAGTTATATACGCTTCAACATAGCTATCTTTATTTTTACCAAAAAAAAAATAGCTATCTTTATAATAGAAATATCCATTTCACAATAAAATCAAAACAACCATTGATCAATCTCATCAAAATCACACGCCAATGATCCATCGGTCAATCTCAAATCGCACGTCAATGATCTATTCTATTAACCAATCTCAAACTCAAATATCAACAATGATCACCCACAATGTCTCGTGACAAGACAACTAAGATTCTGCTAGTAGCTAGATTTCCATCTATATTGCCAGTGGCTCACCCCGAAAAGATATCTTAAACTCGTATATATACTCACAAGCCCCTCAATGGGTTCACATTGATACTAAGCATCAATATCAATCCACAACAACATCCTTGACAATCCTCAAAGTCAAAACCATAATCGATATCACAAATCAATTTACAAAACAAAGCATATAATCTTTCTCAATCCGTTCATCAAACAGAATACATTTCACAATATGTTTCCTAAATCATTTTGGAGTCCATTTCATAAACTAGGTTCACAATTCAGTATATAGAACATTTCACAACACATTTTCTAAAACATTTCCCAAACCAGTATGAAATACCAAAATGTAGTGAATGCCCAATCCATTATTTTATGTAATAAACATGCTTTAATAACTCATAATATATCACTTTCAAATGAGGTCTCAAAATCAAAGAAGAGATAGCACCACTTAACTAAGAATGCTCAAACCAAACAATGCGGCTCACTCGAACCAATGATCTTGGAATCCTATCAATTACACGCGAGTCAACATCAAACTGAGTAAAGCATTATCTCAACTATAAACTAGGCCTAAATGCTAATGAAGCAGCTCCTACACACTAACAAATTGCTCACTTGAAGCAAGTATTCACACATAATTGCAACATGGAACTCGCACATGAAACCATAAATTTTGCTTCAACTAAACCGTTATTTCAAACCAACTCCCATCAAATTCAGCAGTTTCACAATGCCATAATCCAGAATTTAGATGAAATCCCTAACTCAACACCTTAAAAATCAAACTTCATGACTCAAATTTGACAAAATTTCAAATTTGAGCCCTAACCCCAAAAAGTACTCTGATTAGACAAATGAAGGATGCGAGCATTTACCAGGCATATATGCAAAACCCCTCTTTTCATTTCTTTTTCCTTATTCTTCTTGTCTCTCTTCTCTTCTCGACATGCTCTCTGCCGATGGTCTCGTTTTTCTCTTTTGTGGCTTCTCTTTTTCTTTTCCTTTTCCTTTTTTTGGGTCCCACCAACAGTTGACTTAGTCAAAAGAAAGCAATATTACAATCTACCTTCCTTAAAAGAAATTTCATCCTCAAAATTTTAACTTACCTTAACTATTAATCAAATGTGAATATTTACATCTTGCCTTCTAATCGAGCTCTCAAGTGGCCACTCTTTTAGTGTAGGAAAGCATTCTACGCATCCATCTACCAAAACTTCCACGACATCTTTAGCAACCTCTATTCTACCCTCACTCACTACAACTTCTTTATGAACAAACTCCAACATGATAGCTTTTTTTAGGGGCTTCCTCCATTCATAACTTCAAGAGCCAATCCAAATTCACCGACCACTTTCAATTCCAGCAGTCTTTCAACTTGCTTTACAATACTAGCATCAATGTTTTTTTTAGTTTTGTCCTTAATCTTACACTTTTTGCCATGATAACACCATCCTTTGTTAGTTTTGGAACATCAAAATTTTATTAAATCACTACATTATGACCCTTCAAGCCCATAGCGACCTTCATAGCATCCGCAAGGTCCTCCACACCTTTAAATATCATGACATGTGTCACGACCTCAAAAGAGACATTAAGTGCCTGACACCTGGAGTGCTAAAACTTCGCACGAAGGGATATTGAAGTGTCAAAAGTTAAGACAGTGACATTTAAGTGCCAAAATCGGAGCAAAATATGTCACTTTGGCTCTGTTTGGCAACAATTTCTACTCTTTTGTTACCAGGAATAGATTTTGAACAAAAATACTTTTGGAGAAAATTTTGTTCCCGGAACAAATTTCTATTTTTTTGTTGCCGAAAGTAGATTTGGAATAGAATCGAGAAGTAAAAAAAGTTAATTTTTTATCCCAGGAACAATTCTAGAATCAATTAACCTATTTTTTCTTTTATTTTATCTTGTTCTTCAAATGCTGTTGCCGCCACCATTGCCGTTTGCCGCCGTAGCCATCTACCGCCCATTGCTTTGCCGGTTGCCGGCAAGCTGGTTGGGCGAGCTCATCGAAGGCTTGCTAAGCCAAGGCGAGGTTCGGCGAGCTCGCCGAAGGCTCGGCCCAGCCACGGCTAGGCGAGGCTCAACCTCGCCTTAATTTGGCGAGGCCGAGCTTGCCCGGGGCGCCAGCAAACTTGACCTCGACGCGCCACCGCAAGGTCGACGTTGCTCGGCCAAGGCAAGGCCGACCTCGCGGTGGCCCGGCGAGGTCGAGCCCGGCCAAGGCTCGGCCGAGCCTTACCCGGTTGTCGGCGAGGCTCGGCCGATGAGACGTGGCCTCGCCGAGGACCGGCAATGCTTCGATGAGCTTACCGGCTCTCGTTTAGCCGATTGCTAGTCATCCCAAGGCCAGTGGACCTTGAAGGAGAAGAAGAGAAAGAAAAGAAGAAAAGAAATAAAGAAATAAAATCATTAAAAGAATATTAAAAAATGATTTGAATTAGAAATTTTCAGAACGGTACCAAACAAAATTCTATTTTGGGAATTGAAATTTTGGATAGTTACCAAATGGCTTAAAATACTTAGAATTGTTCTCGGGAACAAAATAAAAAAGAATCATTTCGATCGAAATTGTTCTCGGGAACGGAAACGTTACCAAATGCGCCCTCAAGTGTCAACGACTAAAAAATCCGGCCAAAATGCTGATGTGATGATTTTCCGATGAGGCAAGTGAAAAAACGATGTCGTTTTAATGCTAATGTGGGTAAATAATTAATATAAAAATTAATTAAGTTAAATTTAAAACTAAATTATTTATTAAAAAAAAAAAGATGAAGATGGAGATTGCAGGTAGCAAGCCTAAGCCGTCGCCTTATGCCTCATCTTCGTTTTTTTTTCTAAAAATATTAAATTATTATTTAAAAATAAATATTTTTAATTTAATTAATATTTATATTAAAAATTAAAAAAAAAAAAAAAACAAAACAACGTTTTTTTATTCTTCATCGCTGACTCAGCTCTTCGGCGTGCCACGTAGATGAGTTATATTATTAAAGAATTTCCATGTAGGATTTTTAGGCCATCTTCGCTAGACTTGGCACTCAAGTGTCCCATTTTTGAAACAAGTGTTACTTAAGTGTCACTTTCGTAACTTTTGACACTTAAGTATCCCCTCATGTTAAGTTTTGGCACTCCAAAAGTAATTTTTACAATATACGTCCTAGTACTTAACAAAAGACTAACGTGCTATAAACTAACATACAACCTCCTAACATTCCATAAAATCTATACCGAAAATATCAAAACCTAACTTTTGATACCAAAAAATGTCACACTCCAAATCGTACAGGGATGGAGGAGTGACACAGCTATCCTTCTACCCAAAAGACACAGCGTAAAACTATAGTGCCCAAAAGTCCCTATTGATAACACTCTCGCTCTTCCAACCACTAACTGAGGAACCTGAAAAAGCACGAAAAATGAATGGAATGACCAACCATAGCTCAATCAGTAATGTGTATCTCATCTAAGTAGATCAACTTCCATTATGCATGTTTAAGATACAAAAACATAACTCATTACACTAAAATTTCAAGATATAACAAAATTATAAGAAGATCATAAGTTATATACACCCCAACTTAGCTATATTTATAACAGAATTATCCATTTCACAATAATATAAAAAAATATTAATAGTCCAATTATTGATCAATCTCATCAAAATCAAGCCAATGGCCCATTGTATTGACCAATCTTAAATCACATGTCAATGGTTTATTTCATTGACCAATCTCGAGCTCAGATATCAACCATGATAACACATAACACTCCTTGACAAGGTGATCAAGATTCACCTCTTGACTGGGTCTCCACTTATATTGCTTGTGGCTTGGCCCACAAGTCTTGAACTAGTATGCACACTCACAAGCCCCTTAGTGGACTCATAGTGATATTGAGCACCAATCCACAGTAACATCCTTGACAATCCTCAAAGGCAAATCCATTATTGATATCACAATTCGATTTACAAAACAAAGCATATAATCTTTTTCAACCCGTTCACCAAACAAAATACATTTCATAAGGCATTTCTCAAAACATTTCGGAGTCCATTTCATAAATCAAGTTCACACTTCAGTGTATATAACATTTCGGAGCACATTTCCTAAAGGGAAAATTTCAAAAAAGGACCCGAAGTCCCATTATTTTCTCAAATAAGAGCTCGAAGTGAACTTTGTTTCAAATAAGGACCTAAAATGGCCTTAGTTATTTCAAATAAGGATTTGACGTGGCTTTGTCAAATAAGGACCCGACCTCGCCGATTGCCGACCGGCTAAATTTTCCGACTAATTAAGGGTATTTTTGTCATTTGGCATTTCACCTTCTTCTTTTTTTCCTTTTTGTCTTTCCCTTTTTTTTTTTGAGTTCTTCTTCTTCCTCTTCGCTGGTGGTTGGCCAACCACCGGTGATGCCCACAAATGGCTAAGTGAGGGTCGACCCCGTCGGCGAGGGGCACCCATGTTGTACACGTGAGGGATGGCTTTGCCTATGCATGGTGACCCTCGCCTAAGGGCCATCCGCGAGGTCGGCCCTTGTTGACCCTAGGCGAGGGTAACGGTGAGGTCATCCGGCCCTCGTCGGCCTCGCTTGGGGCCAGCATGGGCCGACCTCGCAAATGGTCCTTAGGTGAGGATTGCCATACCGGGTGAGGCCATCCCTTACCCAGCCCTTTGTGGGCTTTGCTGGTGGCCGGCTGGCCACTGGTAAAGAGAAAGAAGAAGAACCAACAAAAAAAAAAATGAAAAGAAAAAAAAGGGGAAAATGACGAAAATACCCTTGATGACTGCTAGAAAGACAAGTCTTTATTTGAAATGGACATAACTACTTCAAGCCCTTATTTGAAATAAACATAACCACTTCGGGTCCTTATTTGAAACAACATCCACTTTAGGCCCTTATTTAAGAAAATGAGAGCACTTTAGGTCCTTATTTGAAACAATGTCCACTTCGGGCCCTTATTTGAGAAAAAAGGGCACTTCGGGTCCCTTTTTGGAATTTTCCCTTTCCTTTCCTAAAACATCCCGAACCATTCTCAAATTCCAAAACATAGTAAATGCTTGATCAATTTTTAATGCAAATACGTGCTTTAACAACTTGTAATATATCACTTTTGAAGTATGAGCTTATAAACTCGAAAAAGATATAGCACCACTCATCTAGAAATACCCAACCTAATTAATGTGGCTCACTCGCATCACCAATCTTGTAATCCTATCAATTAAACGAGAATCGATATTAAAACCAAGTAAAACATTACCTCAACTACAAAACAGCTAAATTACATCTAAACGCTAACAAAATGATGCCTTAACAAATTGCTCATTTGAACCCAAACGTAACATGGAAGTCACACGCGAAACACTAAAATTTCACTTTGTCTAAACCATTGTTTTAAATCAACTCTCATCAAACCTCACAGCTTCACAATGCTATAGTCCACAATTTCCATGAAATCCCATAACTCAATAACTCAACAATCGAACTTTGCTGTTCAATTTTCACAAAAGTTCGAATTTATGCCCTAACCCAAAAATTACTCTGATTAGACGAACGAAGGGCGCGAGTGCTTACTGAGCGTTGTGAATCAAAGTAATTCCGGCTTGGTGAGGACCCATGGCGTGTATGCGAAACTTCTCTTTCCCTTTCTTTATTCCTTCTCACTCCATCTCTATTTCTCTTTTCTCTTCTTGACTTGCTCTCAATGGTCTCCTTTTCCTCTTTAATAACACTTCTTTTTCTTTTTCTTTCCTTTTTTTTTGGATCCCACCAATATTGACTTGGTCAAAAAAAGGCAATATTACACTCAACCTTTCTTTTTGATGGAACCATCTTGATGAGATCAAGTTTACCTATTCATTTGTAATTCATCCAATCATTTCATAATTATTAGAGCTATCTTCATCTTAAGCCCTCATCGGTCCTAATAAAATAGTCAATTAAATTCTTAATAAAAAAACTATAAAAAGAAAGGTTTGATTATCTATTATGAAGTCTAGATTTTTTTTTTGGATTAATATCATGAAAAATCTCAAACTAGTACATCAATGACAAATTTATCTTAAACTAATTTTTTACCATAAAAAATATTAAATTGATACACTTGTGACAAATTTACCCGTCATTAATTTCCATTAAATTTTACTATCAAATTGCTGAGTTCGATGACACATGACAGTTGACCGGTGTACCAATTTTAAGTTTTACTCTTTGTTTGTTATAGGTGTACCAATTTGTATTTTTCTTGGTATTAATTCAATTAAACAAAAACTAATAGAGAGTAAATTTGTCACAAATATATATGTTTGAGACTTTTGGTAGTAAAAAGAAAAATCAATCTTGAGTAAATTTATTACATGTGTATCAGTTTGGAAGTTTTGGCGATAAAAAAATTAATTTGGGATAATTTTTTCATAAATGTCTCGTTTTGGAGTTTTTTGTGGTATTGACCTTTTTTTTAATATGGTAGTCTTGTGTTACTCTGAGAGTGTGTCAATGCGGTGAAGAACATATTTTATGTGTTGGATAAATAGCGCGACAATAATATGCTAAGAAGCAAGCCTATCATAGATATCGGATTTCAAAACTCATTCATAAAAGGTAATTTGGGATGTAGTTATGGGGGCAATGTGATCGGTTGATTTCATTACATAAGTTGTGTAATGGACAGAGGCTTTGGTTAACTAAAACATTTTAAATAACTCTCGTTTTCATTTAATAGAAGAAATCTTGATTAGTTCGATGTTTCCTTTTCCAATGGCACTAGATTTTTTTGTATTCTCGGATTATTTATTTGGTAAATATATGTCTCGAGTTTGAGTCTGTGAAAGAAATTGACCCGAATCGAAGTGTGTGGTGATCTAACCCTTATAAGAAAAGTCCAAATTGAATGTTGCCCAAACCTAGAGGGGGCCAAAAAAAAAAAATGAAACATCTTACATGTTGAAGTTGGGTCTAGACAAGCTTTTATTTTTTATTTTTTGCTTAATCTAAATCTCGTGCCATAAGCTCTCTCAATTTTTTTTTTTTTTTTTTTATAAACACTTGAAACTTTAACAATATTCAATATTTGACACGTAGATTTACTTTTAATTTTTCATTATCTTTTAAAATTTGGACAGCATTTTAAATTTTGATGAGAAAACAAAATTTATATTTTTTTATAATATTTTAAGCATTTACAATTAACGGAATTAAGAAAAGAAAGACAAAGACAAAGACAAGGTCGGCGCATGTTACACATGAACCTTTTCTTGCATCTGCAAAGTTGTGTGATGGTCTAAGGCATCATAGGCGATGCAATGAGTCGTACCCGTTGGATAAGTCCAATTTTCGAACATGGTAGCGACTTTATCGAAGTCGTTGGCTTTCAAAGGTGTGCGTTGCTCAATGGGGACTGTTGTGTCGAGTCTCTCTCTTCCTTCGTAACCGTCAACAGAATATTTTCATTAGCTTTCTGATTTCTCATAGATTTGTACTCTTTTCTCTTCTTCTTCCTTTTTTATGTTTTTCTTTTTGAGGTCATGATAGGCTTGGCAAATACACTGGCCTAGCCCATTGTTTAAGGTGATGTAGGTTACAACATGCCAGGCTAGGCTGACCCATTTACTAAGAGTGCGTTTGGCAACTGACCAAACAGTGAAAATTTCTATTTTTTTGTTCCCGAAAATAGATTTGGAATAGAATCGAGAAATAAAAAAGGTTGATTCTTTATTTCCGGAATAATTTCATAATCAAGCTAACATTTTTTTTCTTTTATCTTCTTTCTTCTTGTTATTCTTCCCTCTCACTTGTTCTTCAACCGGCGCTGCTACCGTCCAACACCACTGGTTGCCGACAATCGGTTGGATGAGATCCGGCGAGCTCGCCGAGCCACCAGCAAGGCACTCGCCGGGCCACCGTGAGGTCGGCATCGATAGGCTAAGGTGAGTCGACCTCGCAAAGGGCCCAAGAGGCCGAGCCCCGCCAACGGCTAGGCGAGCTCGGCCAAGCCTCGCCTAGCTATCGGCGATGCTTCGGCGACATTACCGACCCTCGTCTATCTGGTCGCTAGTCATCCCAAGGCCGGTGACCAGCAAAGCTTGAAGAAGAAGAAGAGAGAGAAAAGAAATGAAATTATTAAAAAAATAAAAAGAAAATGATTAGGATTAGGATTAGGATTAGAAATTTTCCGAACATACCAAATGCAATTCTATTTTGGAAGTAAAAAATTTGGACAGTTACCAAACAACTTGCAATGTTTAGAAATTGTTCTTGGGAACAGAATAAAAAAAAAGAATCATTTCTAATAAAAAATTGTTTCTGAGAACAAAATGGTTACCAAACGTTCCCTAAATAGCTCGTGCCTAGTCACGATTTGAGTCGTATTGGGCGAAAACATGGTTTGTATTGTTTTATATGGGCGTGTATGTAATTTTTTTTACCTTTTTACTTTTTGTTTTATTTAAAACTTACAGCATATGTGCTTTGACCATTTTTAAGCACAAATTTCTACAGTATACAAATATTGACACGTAAATGCACATAAATTTTCTCTCAATAAATAATTTTTGGAAATTTAGATGAAATTTAAAATTTAATGGGAAAAAGAAAAGTTAAATTTTTATTTGAACTTTCTTTCCGAAAAGACGAGCGCTTACACAAGCTTGGGGGCTTAGTCAAGAAGTGTGTGCATGCAACCGGAGTGGTCGCACTTCTTGCAGGCGATATGCATTGGGCCATCTTATTTCAATTACATACCGGAGCAAATCCAAGAGTTTTTGAAATTGTGAAATTATTGTATGTAGATTTCAAATAAATTGTTTATGAGATAGAGAGAATATTTTTGGGAAAATTTGTCAATGTTAAAGGTTGTCTAAGTTATTATGTGTAACGGAGGATTGAAAATCATTGAGATTGTTTGGTGTGACTTCAATATACTTGTAGTCTTCATCATATTACTTGATTTATAACGAAATCCTGTGTCGCTCTCCCTGTTGACGTAGGTCACATTAATCGAATAATATAAATTTGATGTTTGATCTAACTCTTTGTTAATGTGTTTGATTGCTTGTTTGCGCAACATTATGAATCTCATGGGCGAGACAAATTTCCTGTCGACGATCATTTGGGTTGGGTTGATTTGAGAGATGCTTGATGTTATTATCATGCATGGCTGCAAACATCAAGCAAAGCAAAACGTGGAGACTTACTGGATTTTATCTTGATTTGAGCAAAATTTCTCCGGATAAAGAATTGCCACATCTAATACTGGTAATACCCACATAAGCACATCTAATTAACATAGAATTGAGAAAAGAAACCGAACAACAAAATTGGAGAATGTTATCCATGAACTTTTTTCTTGGATCTGGGAAGTTGGATGGTGGTGTATCACAGTCATAAATCTTATTTTAATTGTACTAGTTTAGTCCTAAATATTTTTTTTCCCAAATGAATCTTAAATCTTTTGTATTCGAGCTAATTTAGTTCATCCAGTCAATTTTGACTAGTTGGTGATGACATGAACGATGATTGTCCTACATGGCACCACTAAAGTTGACATGGAAAATTTTTAATAAGATTTTATAGAATTTTTTATCTTTATTTTCTCCCTCTATCTTTTTTTCTTTTACCTTCCCTTCTTCTTCATCTAGTAGCCAACAACTTGCTCGACCTTGCCAAGCTAGCGGGTGGCCTGGGCAAGGTAGTCCTCGTGGCCTCTAGTGAGGCTTGTGTATTGTGTTCTTGTTAGCTATATGCCCTAAAGCAATCACGTAAAAGTTACATGTTACGGATTTAAGTTGCATTATTTATTTAATGGCAAATAAATATTCATTCATTGTCCCATGAATGAGTCCATAAGATTAGTGAGGATCGAACCTATTTTTAATGGGTTAAAGATATATGCGATAGGTTTATAGTTATACTGAACCTTTAAACATTTCTCGAAGGATATTGATGATTCTGTTGAGACCGGTGTATTCTCAAGCTTTACCATTGAGTATTGGATACCTCAAGGGATGATGAATAACCAGTCATTGGGTATTAGGATACTTGAGCTAGAACACATGTGCTTATCTCGAACAAGTTCGCTGAACGTGACATACATAGAATGATTGGCAATATGGAAGCTTTTAGTGGGGTTAACAACTAATTGTTCATGCTTTGGTCTTGTGTAAGATCTTTAGTCCTGAGATACGATGCTGACTTGTATGTTGGAGGGCTGTGATTTCACAAGTACGCATATTGACGTTTCGTCAAACAATCTCTATATTTAATGGGTATAGTTTGTTCACATATGAATGCATATGTAGGCGCAATATGGAATTTTTGTCTTCTTGTTATATAGATATACAAGATTAATGTCCTATGCAATCTAATCATGACATTGTATTGAAATCATTGACCGAGGATGTAACAGAAAATTAATGGTTCATGTCTCGTAAGATACATGTGAATTAAATTTAGGCATATGATCGAATTTGTGGCTTGACCAATAGTTCCACGGCCTTTCTTCGATCAGGACATGGTAAGACAGAAGGATCGAATTGCACAATCGCCAAAACTGACACTATTTGAGTAACCATGACATATTATTAGATGTCACTCATGGTTTGTGGGAATTGGAGATTGATCAGGACAATCAATTTTTATGATTGTGCTAATGTGTTAGTAAAGATCCTACTACCGGCTCAATGATGAACTTAAGGATATCACACACTATAACCAATTAGATTGACATTTATATGGGAGAGAAAATATTGCAAATGTTTATGTAATTGAGGTAATTAGATTGAGTTAGGCTGAAAATCTAAGTTCTGAAATGGCTTTAGACTTCACGGACGAATCAAATATCTAAAGTAGATTTTAGACTTTATGGACGAATCGAAGATTTAAAGCGGGTCAGATTTAACGATCAAATTAATAATCTGAAGTGAGTACAAAATTAATACCATATTTTTTATATGAAATGAGTTCAAAATCATTGGCCACATTAATGCTCTAAAGTGAGTTCAAAATCAATGACATCATTAATGATCTGAAGTGAGTTCAGAATTAATGGCTAAGTTCATGATCTGAAACGGTTTCAGACTTAACTGCCAAATTAAAGATCGGTTTTAGATTTAGCAGTCACATTAATGATCTGAAATGGTTTCAGAATCAATAGACAAATTAATGATCTGAAATGGTTTCAGAATCAATAGACAAATTAATGATTTGAAACAATTTTAGATTCAAAAAACTAATTAATGTTCTAAAACGATTTCAGATGTAATGATCAAAATAAAGTTATGTAACGGTTACATAGTTAATGGCCAAAATAAGGACTTGTAATGGTTACAAATTAATGCATGGTATAATACTCTATAACTATTATAGAATTAATGCCCAATTTAGTGTCTGAAACGGTTTCACAACTTACATCCAAATTTAATGTTTGAATGGCTGAATTAATTCTCTAAAACGGTTTTAGAGTTAATGAGCCAAATTAATTGTTATATGGGACTGATTATACAAGGCAATTGAGAGAGTAGATCAAAGGAATGATCAGCAATGGTCGAATGGTGATATAGATTGTCGTGACCAAATTTTGGGTGAACCACCTAGGGTTTGGCTAACGGATTACTAAGTCTAAACTTAGCTCGGGCTCTCCCAAGCCCATACCAATTCGCGACTTAGGTTCAAGTTCTTAACATGCAATTAATTTTCAATTAGGAGTCGCCACTAATCTATTTTCAGTGGGTCAATTAGAAACCCAAGTAAAGTAACAGGAGATTTACTTTACTCCTACGAACCAAAGATTGTAAGTTCGGGGACTTGATTACACTGGATTTCTCTAACTCTCTTTTGATACCTTTCTCTTTTATTTTGAAACAAATGTTTGGTAGGCAACTTGAATTGATTTTAACTTATTCCCCTTTTGTGTTAAATTTCTGACCTAGAAACCAAGAAAAAGCCCCCGATGTCTTTTGGAGATGAAAAGAATCCCCCTTGTGTGGCCGTATGTATCAATATGTGTGGCCTCCCCTTTCTGTAGTGTAGCAACCTTTTTATAGGTGAGTAGACTAGGGTTTTAAATCAACATTCATGAGGATTTTTTCCGAACGCAATATTTGTTTTTTATTTTCGCAATCTTCTCTAGATTTCCTTTGCAAAAATGAATATTCTCCACCGATTTTATTACATATTGCTAAATATTCAAAATTACAAATTTCAAATCTTGCAAAGATGAGCTTGTAATATCTCCTCGAGGATACAGGCTTGGGCGAATTTGCTTTCTTTGTGGGCTTAGTCCAACTTATCAAATTAAAGCTCTGAACCATCAAGTCAAATCCATCCGTTGTTGGTCCAATGGAAATAAAAAAAAAATGCTCCTAAAACTATATGCCATGCAACTTAATTTTCATATTTTTTCTTAGGGGTTAAAAATTAATCCCTAATTTTTATGCAATAAATAAATGACTAGGTTGCAATAAATAAATAACTGGGTCGCCAAAATTTAAGTGTCAACAGCTGCACCTCTTTGAAGGTGAGCTCGTAGAGGTTGCCTTCAAAGATAAATTGAGACCTAAATTTTGGTCATGCATGCACTGAATAATTTTTTTGTTGGAAAACGAATCACATTTTAAAAATGCAATTTATATGATGCATACAAATGCTAATGCAAATGCTTGATGCTAAAGGAGAGAGCATACCTGTTGTTACTTACCGATTAGTTTGGTAGAGCATATTGAGGTACAGGATAAATCTTCATTTACTCTACAAGTACCCAATCTTCATTTAGGTTTCTTGAAGAGTCTAATGTTTATCGAAATACCTAGATTCGAACTATGGTATAACGAAAAAGATCAAAAAATATTCATATCAAGAATGAAATGTTTAACGAAAGGAATTACGACATCCAAATCCAGACTGAGATGTCAAGATTTTGGAACTCGAAATACCTAGATCCAAACTAAGATATAACGAGAAAGATTGAAAAACATTCACATCCAGAGTGAAATGTTTAAATAAAAAAATTAAGACATTTGGATCTAGACTGAGATGTTAAGATTTTGAAACTCGAATACCTAGATTCAGACTAAGGTATAACGAGAAAGATCGAAAACATTCACATCCAGAGAGAAATGTTTAGATGAAAATAATTAAGACATTCAGATCCAGACTAAGATGTCAAGATTTTGGAGCTCGAAATACCTAGATCCAGACTAAAGTATAACGAGAAAGATCGAAAACATTAACATCCAAAGTGAAATGTTTAGATGAAAATAATTAAGACATCTAGATCCGAACTAAGATGTCAAAATTTGGAAACTCGAAATACCTAGATCCAGACTAAGGTATAACGAGAAAGATCGAAAAACATTTACATCTGGAGTGTAATGTTTAGATGAAAATAATTAAAACATCTAGATCCAGACTGAGATATCAAGATTTTGGAGCTTGAAATACCTAGATTTAAACTCTAAGGTATAACGGGAAAGATCGAAAAACATTCACATCCAGAGTGAAATGTTTAGATGAAAATAATTAAGACATCCAAATCCAAACTGAGATGTCAATAACGGATTAAAAGATTTTGGTGAAATTTACAAACTCTCAACTTCTGAAAAGGAACTCGGGCTATAGAAGCACGCCGAGTCGATGAAAAAGACTTCAGGCTACAAAAGAACACCGGGTTGATAGGGAGGACTTTGGGCTACAGAAGCATGCCAGGTTAATATAAAGGGATACTGGGTTACGCATGCACGCCGGGTAGATTAAAGTGACTCTGCGTTACGCAAGCACACTAGGTCGATATAAAGGGACACCGGACTATGGAAGCATGCTAGGTCGATGAAAGAGACTTTGAACTACGAAAGTACGCCAAGTCAATATAAAAATATACCGAGCTATGAAAGCACGCCGGGTTAATGAAATGAACTCTAGGCTACGAAAGTACATCAGGTCAATATAAAAAGACACCGGGCTATGGAAGTACGCCGGGTCAATAGAAAGAACTCTGGGCTACAAAAGCACGCCAGGTTATTGAAAAGGACTTTGGGCTACGGAAGCACACCAAGTCTCGAGGCTTCAAGGAGCAACTTGAACGTGAAGTATTACTCGATCTTCAAGGAAATATTATCTGTCAAACACGATTAGAGAAAAAACTGGTATGCATTCATCAAAGAGGTAGACAATCTAAGCTACTTTAAAATGCACATGTCAAAATTCAGTGAGGTTTTCATCAATTCAATCAAGGTTTATGAATAATGACTTTACCATATTTGCATCACCCAAATTTCCATAGGAGAGAATTGTCGTTCAAGACAATGACATGGATTTCTTAAAAATACTGAGACTTTCAGTTAGAAAGGATTTTCACTCACTCTTATTTAGAATGGCTATTTTATGAGAATCACTCAATCTCATCATATCGACAAGGGTCCGAGTATTCTCGCAAACGGTACGACCTTACCAATCTGAGAGGTCTTTAATAGGGACCGTAATGTGGGCTTGGTCGATGACTTAACAAATGAGACTCTTTGAGTCAAGGCAATTGAAAGAACAGTTTTGTAATCATCTCTAGGTTTACAAGTCAAAAACCCTACAAAATAAGAAAGAAATCATCTTGCTTGCACTTTTTCGAGCGATGCTTAAAACATGTGGACCCCTACGTTAATTCAAGTGTCATAATATGAAAAGACTTTGTAAGGAACGTAACATAGGTTGGGTTTATTGGTTGAGAAACGAAAGGATCATTAGATTAAAAATATGTGTAAAGGGTAAGAGTTAATAGTCATTTTGGCATTGCCACCGGTTTTCTTTTTCACCATTAGGGATTGTCTTCATAAAGTGCCCCATTGATTGTAAAAACTCAGCATTTGAGTTATTTGAGTATTACTCCATTGGAGATACTACCTTTTTACAACCGATAGTCATTATCTTGACTCTCTTTTTTTCATATGTGGGCATCGGCCTTACTTTTACCAGGCACACCACTTTTTCATGCCCCTAGTTCTCATTTTTTCTTCACTTCTTTTTTCATGAGCATTGGCCTTACTTTTACTAGACACACTGCTTTTTCATGCCCCTTGGTTCTATTTTGAATGACCATATGGTGCCTTTAACATTTGGACCTTTAGGAGGTCTTCATCTTCTGTCAGCACTCCAAACCATACTGTTTGAACAATTGCTTTTTGCCTTACCCCAGTGTGGGGGATGATCAGCAATTGTGTTTAAAAAAATAAAATTACAGGCTCAAGTGGACTATGCAAAGGATATAAGTATGTAGGTTAGAGAAAGAAATGCTCTTTGTCATCCTAAGGCACTTAACTTACCACATGAATTCAATGTAATAGCACGACTTGAAGATTAATGAAGTGTAAGCAAGAAAATTTCTTTTCATTTTCCTCACCTTATGATGCTATCTTGCCTCCAATTTGCTCCAATGAGGGGTAGTTCTTGACAAGGGCAATTTGAAAAAAATCTCCACAAGTGTACAAGGGTCAAAAGGGTTAAGCAATGGATCATATGTAGTGTTTGGGATAAAAAAATGAATTGCCCCTTATCATTTCGGTCACCGTACCTTTCGTGAGAAAACTCTTTATCTTGTAAATATGAAACTTTCTACACTCATCTCACAAATGTATAAGTAGGGGATTGTGTATAGGATAAGGCTTGCCTTTCATCATCCTAACACATCTCATTCAACATGCTCAATCCACTGAATTGTCCATCTTAACAAATCCCCACATGAAATTGGTGAGTTAAATAGGTAAAATCACTATGGAAATTATCTTTTCAAAATAGTTTGGCAACTTTAAGCATGAAAAGCTTTTGTGACATCAAACAGACAATTTACTACACTAAAAAATGCTCTCATAAGTATGAAAAACATGATTTTAAGCGTTCATTCAAGGAATTGTCCCACGAAGGGACTGTCTCAGTAATGGTTGTCCTTGGATTGCCCCTATTGAAAGGGAATAAACACTCAAATTGATCAATCGAGGCTGAAAATCCAATCTTTGATTTGATGAATTCTTACTTTTGCCCCTGCACAACGTGCATGAATAGGATACTATGCAACATCAAAGTAAATGCCCAGAGAATATCCATTTTGGTTTGGGTGGAGATTTTGTCTCAGTTGGATTACTACTAAAATATGTCATGCCTCCAATTTGTCATATGCAAGGAAAAGCACAGAGTGTCATTTCCCAAAATTAATTATGTCCAAGGACGAGACGTACCTCTTCCACCAGAGAATGATGGTCATCTTTTACTTGCCCCTCATTTTCTTATTAATGTGCAAAAATGAAAATTTCGTCAAGCATGGAAATGTAAAACACTTCGCTTGGCTCTTCAAGATGGATATTTCAAGTGATAGCGAGATGTAACCAATATTAACTTTTTAGAACTATGTTCTCAATCTTGTTGAGCAACAGTTGAGCCAATTGATCTATCACTACAACCTAATGTGCCTTTTCCAAATGCTTCCTCATCAGGCCAAGAAAAATAATGCTCATGAATCATGCGTGCTTGAGTTCTTCACCCTCCTTGGTCTTGTGATGCCAACCCTCCAGGTCAGATATTCTTCCTTCCAGATACGTCACCAGTCTCTTCATGGCGCATCAAATTCGGCTACCTTAGGAAAATTAGATGGTTCAAAAGTCCTTTGGCTTTCTTCTTTAGGTCGCAATTTCTCACTCGTTTTGATCCGCCCTTTTAGCTCTCAACCGTGTACAGATGAGTGAGCGGGATCACTCCATAATCACCCAATTCAAATGAACGGGCATATAAGCATGAGGTGTAAATAGAGAGAGCCAATCCATGACAATGATCTTTTTTCTTTTTTTTTTCTTTTTTTTGGTCACAAAAAGTCTACACATGAAGAGAATTTCCTAAAAATTGACTAGGAAAATAGAGACATAGGAGATCCTAGCATGGACTGGAAAATAAGGACATCAAAACCTGAACATGAATTAGGAAAAGCAAAAGTTTGAATCCCAATAAGAACAATAAAGACATAAATAGAAAACAAATTGTCCCAAAGTTTTTTCAAATGATTCATTGCATGGCAATTTCCTCATTTCATTTCTAATTGACAAAGGAATTAGATCAAATGACTAACTTAAATTGTCATGGACGGACCAAAAATATGACAAATTAAGTAAATTGCATAGTATAGGGATAAAAGACTTATTTCACCAAGGAAAATCAATAGCAATCACATAGACATGCACATGAGATGTGAGGCTCGATTTCTACTCTAGACAGGCTTAGTAAAGTGAAGCCACAAGGATGATCGGACTAGCCGTGGGCGTGCGTAGTAAGTCGGGTCCTCATGACTCCGGCTTGGTCAAAGAGCCGACTTGGGTCGCGAGCATGCGGACCGAGATGGGTACTCTTGACATCAAGAAAGAAACTTCAAGATTGAGATGGACGACTCATACCGCGGGCATGCGGACGGAGTGGTATCCATCTCAATACCATCCTAGATGATCCTTTGCGGCCCAAGTCCGGCGGCAGGTTGTGTGTGTAATAGTGTAGTGCTAAATTTAGGGCATGCACGACAGTTTATATCAAGCAACACTTCATAAATGAAAGTAAACCATACATCCCTACACCTCCCTGCAAAACAAAGGTCAGCAAACACTTCCCTTTATGCCTCCCATCCTGCAAGAACATTTAACACCTTAAACGTTAGGACGTACCTGGGGTCCTTGCTGCCAAACAAAAATATATTTTAAAATAAAAGAGAACATTGGCCTAAGTCCACTAAGAGTATTAACTCAAGTCCCCAGCGGAGTCGCCAAGCTGTCGTGACCAAATTTCGGGTGAACCACCTAGGGTTTGGCTAATGGATTACTAAGTCTAAACTTAGCTTGGGCTCTCCCAAGCCCATACCAATCACGACTTAGGTTCAAGTTCTTAACATACAATTGATTTTCAATTAGGAGTCGCCATTAATCTATTTTCGGTGGGTCAAATAGAAATCCAAGTAAAGTAACGGGAGATTTACTTTACTCCTACCAACTAGAGATTGTAAGTTTGGGGACTTGATTACGCTAGATTTTTGTAACGCCCTTTCGGTACATTTCTCTTTTATTTTGAAAAAAATGTTTGGCAAGCAGCTTGAATTGATTTTAACTTATTCCCCTTTTGTGTTAAATTTCTGACCTAGAACCGAGAAAAACCCCCGATGTCCTTTGTAGAATGAAAAAGAATCCCCCCCTGTGTGAACATATGTATCAATATGTGTGGCCTCCCACTTTCTATGGTGTAGTAACCTATTTATAGGTGAGTGGACTAGGGTTTTTAATCAACATCCATGAGGATTTTTTCCGAATGCAATATTTGTTTTTTATTTTTGACATCTCCTCTAGATTTCCTTTGCAAAAATGAATATTCTCCACCAATTTTATCACATATTGCCAAAGATTCAAAATTGCAATAGGATTTTCCTCAAATTTCAAATCTTGCAAAGATGAGCTCGTAATATCTCCTTGAGGATATGGGCTTGGGCCAATTTGCTCTCTTCGTGGGCTTAGTCCAACTTGTCAAATTAAAGCTCTAAACCATCAAGTCGAACACATCTATCACCGGTCCAATGCAAATAAAAAAATGCTCCTAAAACTATGTGTCATGCAACTTAATTCTAATATTTTTTCTTAGGGGTTAAAAATTAATCCCTAATTTTTATGTAATAAATAAATGACTGGGTTGTCAAAATTTAGGTGTCAACAAAGATCAATCAAATAATCACACACAAAAGCAATTGCTAGCACGATTGTTGTGGTGAGCTCTCTCAATTTCTCTCTTACATTTGACGTGAGATTGGTGTCGCATCTAAACTAGAGGCCTGACATTTGTGGGGCTAAATCTAAAGAATGTTAGAACCTACATTATGAGAAGATTAGATGTTCATGGCCTACATCTGAAGAACATCAAAGCCAACATTGCAAAGATACCAGGCATTTGCATTCTAGATCCAAACACATCATAAGAACGTCAGAACTAGTGTTACCAGGAGACTTGGCATTCATAGTCAAACAACACTGCGAGGATATCAAATGTTCTTTGGCAGAATATGAAGAACGTAAGTCAAATTCTTTTAGCATGGTACAAGGGTAATGTAATTAATCTCTTTATTATTCTATGTGCTTCTTGTTAAAATGAGCGAACAATATTAAGGAAATACGTGTATGGGCATTTTTACTTCCACTGTGATCATTTTGATTCAATTTCTCTATACTGGTTGATGTGAGATTGATGGTGTGTCTGAATTAGAGGCCCGATATTTATGGGGCAGAATCTAAAGAACGTTAGAACCTACGTTATGAGGAGATTAGATGTTCATGGCCTACATCTGAAGAACATCAGAACCAATGCTACGAAGATACTAGGCATTTGCATTTTGGATCTGAACACATCATAAGAACATCAGAACCAGTGTTACTAGGAAACCAAACATTCGTATTGAGAACCAACGTTGCGAGGATCAGACATTTATGGTGAGAATCTGAAGAACGTTAGAACCAAATTTTTCCGCACGGTACAAGGGTAATATAATTAATCTATTTATTACTTCTATTTGCTTCTTATCAAAATGCATGAACAATATTAAGGAAATATGTGTATGGGCATTTTTATTTCCGCTGCGATTGTTTTGATTTAATTTTACTTATGCACATATTCTTGTTTATCTAAACAAAGCCATGAGTTCTCCAATAATTTCTTTGGTAAATATATGTCTCCAGTTTGAATTTGTGAAAAGATTCATTGGAATTGAAGTGTGTGGTGATCTAACCCATATACGAAAAGTCTAAAGCGAATGTTGGCCAAACCTAGACGAGGCAAAAATTACAGAAACATATTACATCTTGAAGTTGTATTCCTATTTTTAGTTGGCAAAGGATTTTACAATTTGTTGCTATCCATCTTTTTTTATATTAGCGTGTCTAGATAGACTTTTTTTTTTTTTTTTTACTTTTTGCTTAATTTAAAACTTGCAATATATGCCCTCTCACTTTTTTTATGAACACTTGAAACTTTAACAATATTCAATATCTTACACACAGATTTACTTTTATTTTTTCATTATATTTTAGAATTTGGATAGGATTTTAGATTTTGATGGGAAACAAAATTTTGATGAGAAAACAAAATTTTATACTTTTTTCCATAGTCTTTTAACCATATACAATTAATAAAATTAGGAAAAGAAACAGCAAGACAAAGTCGGAGCATGTTACACATGAACTCTTTCTTGGATCTGCAAAGCTATATGATGGTCCAAGGCATCATTGGTGATGCAATGACTCGTATCCGTTGGATATGTCCAATTTTCGAATAGGATAGCGACTTTTTTATCGAAGTTGTCGGCTTTCAGAGGTGTGCGTTGCCCCATGGGACGGTTGTGTCGGGTCTCTCTCTTTACCTATGTAACCGTCAACGAAATTTATCCATAAGCTTTTTAATTTCTTACAAACGTGTGCTCTTTTCTCTTCTTTTTCTTGGTTTTTGATTTTGAGGCCATGGTAGGCATGGCAAATACGCTGGCCCGGCCCAATTAATGATTTCCGGATTAATGTTTGTTACCTGAAAAAAAGAATTTCTTGTAAGCTTTCGTTTTGACTTGTTGAGCAATTTGCTGCTAATGTCAAATTTGCTGAGAAGATTGGCTCTTTTCGAACATTAATATTTATTTCATCTAATCACACGTGTGGAAGTCGTTTTCCAAAGTTACGGTTTTAATTTATAAAAATTAAAAACCGAGAGATAGATCCCGCCTTTCATATACTTAATAACACGTCTACTCAACAGCATGTTTTGTGGAAAGTGATGTTGTGAACAAATATTTTTATACAATAAGCATGCTTTAATAATTCATAATATATCACTTTCGAAATATGAAGTCACAAACTTGAGGAAGAGATAGCATTAGTCGCCTAAAAATGCCCAAACCAAACAACGTGAATCCCTCCAACTGACAATCTCGTAATCTATCAATTAAACGAGAATCGACATCAAAACAAGTTAAACTCTACCCCAATTATGAAATGGCTAAATCATACCTAAATGCTAACAAAACAACTTATAACGTGCTAACAAATCACTCACCTAAAGCAATTATTCAAGTCTAACCGCAATGCGGAGTTTGCAAACAAAACTCCAAAATTTCGCTTTGACCAAACCATTACTTCAATTCAACTCCCATCAAGACCCACAGCTCCATGACATCATAATCGACAATTTTCCATGAAATCCTATAGCTCAGCAACTCAAAAATCGAATTACACGACTTAAATTTGACAAAACTTTGAATTTGAGCCTTAACCCCAAAAATTATTCCAATTAAATGAACGAATGACGACCGGGCATAGTGAATCAAAGTAATTCTAGTTTGGCGAGGTCCTCATGGTGTGTACATGAAATCCCTCTTCCCCCTTATTCTTCCTTATTCTTCCTTCAAAATTTTGCTCCAACTAAACCTTTACTTCAATTCAATTCCCATCAAGCCCACAACTTCATGACGTCATAATCCACAATTTCCATGAAATACCATAACTCAACAACTCAAAAATTGAATTTCGCGACTCAAATTTCACAAAAACTTTGAATTTGAGCCTTTACCCCAAAAATTAATCCAATTAAATGAATGAATGGCGCGAGCACCTTGCTGGGCATTATGAATCAAAATAATTCTAGTTTGGTGAGGTCCTCGCGGTGTGTACACGAAATCTCTCTTTCCCTTTTTCCTTATTCTTCCTTCCTTCTTTCTCTTTCCCCCGGCGCTGTTTTCTCTCTTCTCGGTGTGCTCTCGATGTTCTCCTTTCCTCTTTTAAAACACTTCTTTTTCTTTTCCTTTTTACTTTTTTTTTGGTACCACAACATATAACTTGGTCAAAAGAAGGGAATATTTCACTCTATCCTTTCCTTTTGTCGCAACAATCTCAATGAGATCAAGTTTACCTATTCATTTGTAATTCGTCATATAATTTTATAATTATTAGAGCTATCTTGATCTTAAGGCCTCATCAGTCTAATAAACTAATCAATTAAATTCTCAACGAAAAGGGAAGGTTTGATTATCTATTATGAAGTCTTTTTTTTTTTTTTAATATAGTTGTCTTGTAATCAGAGAGTGTTAGTAAGTTTGAGACTGAAGAATGTATTGTCCATATTGGACAAATAGCATGACGATAATACGCTAAGAAGCAAGCCTATCATAGATAAGAAATTTTGAAACTTGTTCATGAAAGTTAATTTGGGATACAAGTTGAGGGAGGCATTGTGATCGGTCAATTACATTACATGAGTTGTGTAATGGACACGGGCTTTAAATAACTAAAACATTTTAAGTAACTTTTATTTTCATTTAATGGAAGAAATCTCCATTAGTTTGATGTTTCATGGTCCAACAACGCTTGTCTTTCGTCTTCTCTAATAATTTTTTTGGTAAATATATGTCTCACATTTGAATATGTGAAACAACTTGACCCGATGTGTGGTGATCTCCTACATAAGAAAAGTCCAAGGTGAATGTTGCCCAAACCTGAAGGAGGCAAAAATTACCGAAACATATTACGGGTTGAGGTTGTATTCCTATTTTTATTTGGCGAAGGATTTACAATATGTTGTTCGTCTTTTTCTATATTGGCGTGTCTAGACAAACTTTTATATTTTACTTTTTGTTTAATTTAATTATTGCGACATACACGCTCTCAATTTTTTTTTTTTTTGAACACTTGAAACTTTAACAATATTCAATATCTTACACATAAATGAACTTTCATTTTTTCATTATATTTTTAAATTTGGATAAAATTTTAGATTTTGATGGGAAACAAAATTCTATTAATTGTAACTGCTTAAAAAGACTATGAAAAAAAAAATGTTTTCTCATCAAAATTAGTCGAAGCATGTTACAAATGAACTTTTTCTTGGATCTGCAACGCTGCATGATGGTCCAAGGCATCATTGGCGATGCAATGAGTCGTATCCATTGGATAAGTCCTAATTTCGAATAGGATAGGAACTTTATCGAAGTCGTTGGCTTTCAGAGGTGTGCGTTGCCCAGTGGGACCGTTGTGTCGAGTCCCTCTCTTTACCAATGTAACCGTCAGTGAAAGTTTTCCATAAGCTTTTTAATTTCTTACAATTGTGTGCTCGTTTCTCTTCTTCTTTTTCTTTGTTTTTGTTTTTGAGGCCATGGTAGGCATGGCAAGTACGCTGGCCCGGCCCATTGTATCAGTCAATGTAGGAAACAAACAATAACTAGAATGCATGACGATATAATGATGATATTGATAGGTCTGAGACACACTCAGAATTCAAGACGAACATGATTTCCGTGAGTGTCACGGAGGTTAGTATACTTCGGAAGGTGAAGTTTTGAAGTTCGTTTGATGTGCTCGGATAATAATGAGAAGGGTCGAACATAGTGGCCTGTATTCGCTTCAAGAGCAGATGATTATGGATTTTTGTCATTGAGACATTGGATTCATTTATTCGAGAATTGGTTGTGACATATAAAATTAGGGGTATATTTGCCAGGAGATTCCTAACTGATGCTTTCAGTACGACAAATTATTTGGTGAGTAAACCCCACTGAAAACAAGTGGATGCTTGAGTCTTGAAGAAATATAGTCAGCTAACGTTGCTAATTATTTTGTACTTGTATTACTTGGTTATCCATGTTGTATTTCAGAAAGTGATGGTAAGCTCAATGGAAGGGTAAGAAAATATGTATTTTTAGGTTATGCACAAGTGGCGCTGCCTGGAATTATGCTCACCTATTGCCAGTAGAGAAATTAGAGTAGATAAGTGTTCAATACTTTGTGTAGGAGTGGCTGTGGCAATATTCAAGATATTTGTCCATAAATAAACTTATTATACGGCTACTAATTCAGCAATATACCTTTTGATTTATCCAATTTAGTTCTAAACTTTTTAACAATTTATAATCATTCTAGCCAATTTTGATTGAAAATTGATAACATGGTAGCCGGCCATCCTACGTAGAACATTCGACGCTGTGTATTTAATGATTTTTCTGATTTTTAAAAAATTTTAATTTTTTTCTTATTTTTCTTCTTTTCTTTCTAATCCTTTTTTAATATCTTTTTCCTTGATGGGCCCACGGGTTTGCTAGGGCCTCGGTGATTGCCAATGACCCTCACCAGTGGTGGGCAAGGGCCTTTGTGGCCCTTGCCACCAATAAATCTGAAGAGGTGAGGGCCGCAACACCTTTGCCTAGTGTTGACTGTGGCAGCCCTCTCCCACGGCCGACTAGGACCTTGTAGGCCTTGCCTAGCGGCTAACAAAGGTCGTTGACCGTTTGGTGAAGAAGAGTAATGAAAAATAAAAACAAAAAAAAAGAAAAAAAAGGAAAAATAAAAATAAAAATCTAAAAATTTTAGAAACTTTTTTTTTTAAATTACAAAAATTATCTACATCGGTGCTAATCATACTGTATAGGAAAACCAGCGTTCACGTCATCGATATTTGACCTATATTGGTCAAAATGATCAAATTGATAAATCATTAAAAAGTTTAAGATTAAATTATCTTAATTGAAATGTTTAAAACTGAATTAGCAGTCATACAATAATTTTATGACTTTTTGGACAACTTTCCCGGCATTATTAATACGGATCTTGATGTTGCTCAACTCAAGGTGGAGTTGTAACTAGTATCTCCTAAGGTAGTCGGTACTAGCACGATAACGTATATGAAGGGTGCCGATATTGAATTGGAGCTTGTGTAGTCGTGGGTTATTGTAAGTACTGAGTTTGACAGGATGCGAATTTTATCTCCTGACAGGTATTAATATAAATGTAGCTTTTCTTTATCTGTTGTAGGGAATGTTTTGTTTGAAATCCTCGTAAAGAAGCCAAAACGGTAGGGTGGGATTGACGCTCCGATGAGGTCCGTGATTAGACTTCACGATGGGGGCATTTTGTTCCAACAAATCTCGAGATATTATTTAAATTATTGTATGGGTAATTACAGTTCAAATAAATTGAAGGATGTCACATTTGTTGAATGCTTTAAGTGTCCCTATATCTTATTGTTAGCAGTTAAAATTAACATATTTTAATGGTATAGTTTGTTAGTGTACCCCGTGAAGTTTTCTTCAGTATTGTACTGATAATAGAGTTTCACACTGTCCAAATTAAGTAAGATTGACAATGAAATTATGTACAACATCACCTTCCACATTACATGCTATTGAGTATACGTATTATTGAGTATATTAAAGGCCGCATCTATCCCTCAATTTTTAATTTTTATCAATGAAAACAGTAACTAAGGAAAATGACTTCCTGACATGTGATTAAACGAAATGAATATTAATGTTCGAAAATAGCCAATCTTCTCTGCAAATTTGACATTAGCAGGAAATTGCTCAACAAGTCAAAACGAAAGCTTACAAGACATTTCTTTTTCAGGTAACAAACATTAAATAGGGAAATCATTCAACGTCTACTTCAATCTGAAAGGAAAAACCTACAATTTATAAATATTAACACGTAAATTAAGATATAATTTTTATGATTTTTTGAAATGTAAATGATATTCTCCACTACGATGGACAAATAAAAGAATTCATTGAAACTTTCATCCTAAACAAGCAAACCCTTGCATGTATCTCAGGGGTTTAGCCATAAAGTGACATTTTGTGCGCTTGCAACTAGAGCGGCGGCACTTCATGATGATTCAACTATGTCCTGGAGTGTTTTGAAATTTTGATAATCTTGTATCAAGGTAATGAATAATTCATTTATGAGTTGCATGATGGTGATAAAGTGACACGATAAGAAAATACAATATTCTTATTTAGTATCCGTTCGTAGAAATCATCACAGTTTTGTATGCATGTGTATGTCTTCCACATAATATAGCGAGTTTATAGGATTGAAAGTTTTTCACAAGGAGTTAGAATTAATTGTCGGTTCTCATTAGTCATATTTCACTTGTTATTTCGCATCGTGTGAAATCCGTGACAATTTAAGTCAAGGACAATAAAATCAATGGGAGAGAGTCGGAATAAAGACCGACGATCGAACACGAGCCAGCGAAGTCACTTTCCGTGTCTCTTAAAATGCCACCACCGCCTCTCGATCGCCATCAAAGATGTCTATTTTATGACATCATTGTGCACCCGAGCTTTTTTCTATTGTTGATGTGAAAGATTGAGGGTGCGTTTGGTTTGGTATTTTGAAAGCTCATTAGAGAATTGCAAAGCAGTTTAGTCTAAAGGACTTTGGACAAATATAAAAGTGTTGCGACCAATTTTTCGGGTGTGAACCACCTAGGGTTTGGCTAATGGATTGTTAAGCCTAGACTTAACTCGAGCTCTCCCACGCCCATACCAATTCGCGACTTAGGTTCAAGTTCTTAACATGCAAATGATTTTCAATTAGGAGTCGCCACTAATCTATTTTTGGTGGGTCGATTAGAAACCCAAGTAAAGCAACGGGAGGTTTACTTTACTCCTACGAACCAGAGATTATGGGTACGGGGACTTGATTACACTAGATTTCCCTAATGCCCTTTCGGCACCATTCTTTATTTAAAAAATGTTTGGCAAGCAGCTTGGATTGATTTTAAATCTATTTCCCTAACATGTGAGGCGGTCATGCGGGTGCGCAATCCATCAATTTAACACCCAAGAAAGCAATGAATAAATTGCAAACTTACCTCAAAACAACGAAAGCATCTGCTATGTTAGATTAAAATCCACATCAACAACCCTAGGTATGGTTTCTAATTAACACGCAACTTTTGTTTTGTTTTAACTTAATTGATGAAAATCATGCAATATGCAATGTAATATTAACTAAATGACCTAATTCAAATGACATGTAATTTCTAATTAAATGGGCCCAGCAAAAACTACTAAATGGCTTGCATCTCAATGAATCTAACCCTAATGACGTGCATATGACAATTCTTCTTTTCTTTTTCCTTAAAAGGATGCAATCTATCCTAGAGATTGAAACTAATTTATTCTAAGACATTTTTTGTATTTTTTATGAAATTCGGAATTAGAAAAATGTGAAAATTATCTAGCTAGATTAAGATCCTATTCAATTTATATTAGGAATTAGGTTAAGCTAAATCTTAATTTAAACTAAAATATTATCTTAACCCAAATAATCCTAGAATGCAATCTATCTAAAAAAATCTATCTAAACTTAAAATTAATTAGGAAGTAAAATTAAATATGCAATCTTACCCTAATATGCAATAACGTGCAAAAGATGCCCTAATCCTATATGATATATACATGATCTTTTTTGTTTTTTATTAATTTCGAAATTAAAATTTAACATGCAAATCAAATAATAATAAAACTAACATTCTATATGCTTTCTTTTTGTTTTCTTTTTTTCATGATTCAAAAATAAAATTCCTATTCTAAATATGCATGATAATTAAAAAAAAAAAAAACCTAATCCTAATTCGAACATTTTTTGATTTTTTCTTTTTATTTCGAAAATTCATGATAAATAGAATGTTTTGCCTAAATATGCAAATAACCCTAGAACATGCAATATTCTAACTCAGGCATTTCTCAAGATAAAAACAATCAAGTTCATTCAAAATTACCCCAAAAAGGATATCACATATAATTCAAATCAAGGGATAATATTTTGCTAGTAAAATCGATAAATTGCTCTTAAGCCTTAAAGATCAAAATATCAATTTTATTCCCACTTGATTAATTATTTCATCTAAAGCTTTATAGATGAAATAAAAAACCCTGGCGCGGTTGCGAATCGGGTGATATACGAGATTGTCAATTATGCATAGATAGATATTCCAACCAAAGAAAACAACATATAAAGAAATAATAATAAACAAAAAAAAAAAACCTAAACTTGCCCAATAAAGTAAAGTAAAAATACCTAATTCAATTTTTTTCTTTTCTTTTTTTTTTTAAAAAAAGAAAAAGCTTGGCCTGTTCGGAGGTCCGGCGAGGGTGAGCTCGTCGGCTAGGGTTTCGGGGAGGGAGGCGGGGCGGCACGTCGGCGGCGTGGCACCGGGCTTCGGGATCGGCACGGAGCCGGGTGCGGCGTCGCAGCCGTGGATTCGGCGGAGGCGAGGCGTCACGGCGAAGCTCGAGGCTCGGCGCTTGATCCGGACCGGCTACCATCGGGGGCCACGGCAGCGAACGAGGAGGCGGGGGCGGCGAGCCGGCTCGGGATCCGCCGAGTCACGAGTTGCTGGCGAACCGAGGGCGAGATCAGCGGCGGAGCAGCAGATCGGGAGCCGGGGCGCTGCAAATCGGCGACGGCGGAGGCGGCGTCGGGCGGCGAGAGGTTCGGGCGTCGGGGCTGCGGAGGGCGAGTGGCGGTGGCGGAGCATCGGTTCAACGCAACCTTCGGGCGTCGGGGTCGTCGCGGCCTCCGGAGGGCAATCTCGGCGAGGCGTTCGTGGACGAACGGGAGAGGTGGCGTCTGCCGGCGCAGCGGAGTCGCGCCGGATCGCGGGCTGCTGGACGGCGACGACGCAGATTGTCGAGGAACGGCGAGGGGCTTCATGAGCTGCAAGATCAACGACGGAGGCGACGTCGGATCCGGGTCGGCTACTGTTCTGATCTACATGCGGCGAGCGGCGTCAAGCTGCGGGCGTCCGGCGGCATGGCGGCGGTGCGACTGGGTCGCCGGTGGCTCGACTACGCCGGCGCAGCGAGCGGGGACGGCACGGGCGGACGCCGGAGGGAGCGGACAGCGATGGCACCGGCGGAGACTCCCCCGCGAGGAAGATGAACAGTCGCGCGGCGGATTTTTTTTTTTTTTCTCTCTTACCTCACTTTTTGACTTTTTGCTTTTTTTTTTTGTACCTTTTTTCCGACGGAAAAAGAAACCCCCAATTCTATTGCACATGAGGTATTATATAGGTCTAAAAATATATCTTTGCGGTATATATTTTTTCGTTTGCGCATGATACCCCTAAATATATCGTTGAAATATACCCACCTCGCGCAATATCCCTTTTTATCTTTCACATATTCTATCCAAAAAATTCCCTTTTCGCGCAAAATAGTATATGTGAAAAATCTTAATGGAATATGTGAAAATCTTCCCTTCACCGACATCTAAAATAAAATAAAACAAAATGTTTCTAAACTAAATGCCATGTGTTTTTTTTATTTTTTTATTTTTATTTTTTAAAAAAAAAAATCAATCCAAAAATTTAGGTGTCAACAAATTTGCCCCTCTTTGAAGGTGAGCTCGTAGAGGTTGCCTTCAAAGATAAATTGAGATCTCAATTTTGATCATGCACATGCAATGAATGATTTTTTTTTTTTGTTTGGAAAATGAATTCCATTTTTTAATACAATTTATATGATGCATGGAAATGCTAATGCAAATGATAAATGAACTTACCTGGAATAACTTACCTTTAGGGAGGATAGAGTAATTCGAGGTAGTTGGTCTTACATATCTAGGACCCGTACCATTCTTCGGTCGCCCAGAATAGTAACATGACTTTGCAAAGAGACTACTTTTCCAGGACTCGTACCATTCTACTGTCGCCCAGTATAGTAGTGTTTGGTTGTGTCTAGGACCCGTACCATTTTACGGTCGCCTAAACGGGGATTCACTTACCAGGACTCGTACCATTCTACGGTCGCCTGAATAAGGAATAAATGTTATCGAGGACCCGTACCATTCTACGGTCGCCTGAATAGGGAAATTGCTTTTCCAGGACCCGTACCATTCTACGGTCGCCTGTTAGAGCAATAAATGTTGTTTAGGACCCGTATCATTCTACGGTCGCCTAAACAGGGATTTTGCTTGGCTAGGACCCGAACCATTCTTCGGTCGCCCAGCGTTGCAACACAGATCATCTGACCAGGACCAGAACCGTTCTTCGATCGCCTTAATCAGACTGAATCTGGAGAAAAATCTTAGGGACAGCTCAATCGAGTGTCAATGAAAAGGACTTTGGGCTATGAAAGCACGCTAGGTCAGGAACTTCGGGCTACGGAAGCATGCCGGGTCTATTAAAAGGGACATCGGGCTACAGAAGCATGCCGAGTCGATGAAAATGACTCTAGGCTACGAAAGCACGCCAGGTCAGGAACTCCGGGCTACGGAAGCACGCCGGGTCTATTAAAAGGGACATCGGGCTATGGAAGCACGCCGAGTCGATGAAAATGACTCTGGGCTACGAAAGCACGCTAGGTCAGGAACTCCGGGCTACGGAAGCACGCCGGGTCTATTAAAAGGGACATCGGGCTATGGAAGCACGCCGAGTCGATGAAAATGACTCTGGGCTACGAAAGCACGCCAGGTCAGGAACTCCGGGCTACGGAAGCACGCCGGGTCAATAAAGGGACATCGGGCTACGGAAGCATGCCGAGTCGATGAAAATGACTCTGGGCTACGAAAGCATGCCAGGTCAGGAACTGGACAGCTTGACCAAGTCAAGTGTCAATGCACTTGAGAGAGAATACCTGCACAATGACAAGTATTTAGAGTATGGGTAGAGATATACTTACCTGGTGATATCTCTGATTCTTGGGAATATGTCTTTTGGAATTTAGATATTCTGTGGAGGTCTTTCACCTTATGGTGGAGGCTTTTCATCTACTAATATCATGAGGCATTCTGAAAGGAACTTGAATTACCTGTCAGACATGATTTAGAGCAAAAACCGGTATAGATTCATCAAAGAGATAGACAATTTGAGCTACTCTAAAATACACATTTCAAAGTTCAATGGGGCTTCCATCCATTCAATCAAGGTTTATGCATAATGACTTTACCATATTTGCATCACCCAAATTTCCACAGGAGATAATTATTGTTCAAGACAATGACATGGATTTCTTAATAATGCTAAATGAGAGACTTTCAGTTAGAAAGGACTTTCACTCACTCTCATTTAGAATGGTTATTTTGTGAGAATCACTCCATCTCAACATCGTCATATCGACAAGGATACGAGTATTCTCGCAATTAGTACGACCTTACCAATCTGAGAGGTCTTTAACATGGACCGTAATGTGGGCTTGGTCAATGGCTTAACAAAGGGGGCTCCTTGAGTCAAGGCTATTGAAAAAATAATTTTGTATTCATCTTCGGGTTTACAAGTCAAGAAGCCTACAAAAAAAGAAATAGTCTTGCTCGCACTTCTTCGAGCGATGCTTATGACATGTGAATCCATACGTTAATTCAAGTGCCCTAATCAGAAGAGACTTTGCAAGGGATGTAACGTAGGCTGGGTTCATGGGTTGAGAAACAAAATGATCATTAGGTTCAAAAATGTGTATAGGGGTGAGGGTTGATGATCATCTAGGCATTGTTGCCGGTCTTTTCCTTCACTAGGGATTGTCATTATAAATGCACCATTGATCTTGACTCTTTGAGTACTGCTCCATTGTGATACAATTTTTTTACAACCTATAGTCACCTATCTTGACTCTCTTTTTCATCTATGGGTATTGGCCTTACTTTTACCAAGCACACTGCATTTTCATACCCCCAGTTCTCATGCATTTTTTTTCACTTCTTTTCATGGGCATTGGCCTTGCTTTTACCGGGCACACTGCTTTTTCATGCCCTTTAGTTCTATTTTGATTTCAATTCTTGCGCACAATGCATGCGTCAAGCAATTACACTTTGAATGACACTCAAACTTTCAAGGGTCTTCATCTGCCTTTTGCCTTGCCCCAGTGTGGGGGATGATCATCAACTGGGTTTGAAGAAATAAAATTGCAAGCTCAAGTGGGATATGCAAAGGATATAAGTGTGTAGGATAGAGAAAGAAATGCTCTTCATCATCCTAAGGCACTTAAATTACCACATGAATTCAATGTAATAGCACGACTTGAAGATTGATGCAAGTGAGAGCAAGAAAATTTCTATTCATTCTCCTCCACCCTATGGTGCTGTCTTATCCTCCAATTTGCCCCAATGTGGGGTGGTTCTTGATAGGGATAATTTGAAAGAATATCCATAAGTGTATAAGGCTCAAAGAGGTCAAGCAATGGATCACCTATAGTGTTTGGGATAGAAAAATGAATTGCCTCTCATCATTTCGGTCATCGTACCTTTTGCGAGAGAACTCTTTACCTTGCAGATATGGAACTTCCTACACTCATCTCACAAGTGTATAAGTAGGGGACTATGTATAGAATAGGGCTTGCCTTTCATCATCTTGACACATCTCATTTTGCATTCTTAAACATTGATGTCACTCCATTGAGTTGTCGATCTTGACAAATCTTCAAATGAAATTGGTGAGCTAAATCAATATGAAAATTCTCTTTTCAAAAGAGTCCAGCAACTTTAAGCATGAAAAGCGTTTATGACTTCAAAACAAACAATTTATCACACTCAAAACATGGTTTTAAGCATTCATTCAGGGGATTGTTCCACAAAGGGATTGCCTCAGCAATGGATGTCCTTGGATTGTCTCTATCAATCTAAAGTGAAAATCCGCTTTTTGATTTGATGAATACTCCATTCTTGCTTTTACCCCTGCACAAAACAACGTGCATGAATAGGATACTATGCAACATCAAAGTAAATGCACATGGAATATCCATTTTGGTTTGAGTGGAGATTTTGTCTTAGTCGGGTCATAACCAAAATCTGTCATGCCCCTAATTTGTCATCTACAAAAAAACTAGAGTGTCATCTCCCAAAATTAATTATGTTTAAGGACGAGATGTATCTCTTTCACCAAAGATGGATGGTCCTCTTTTTACTTGCCCCTCATTCCATTTTAGAAATGTGTTATCAACCTTGTTGAGCAACAGTTGAGCCAATTGATCTATCATTGCAACCTAATGCGCCTTTTCCAAATGCTTCCTCATCAAGCCCAGAAAATAATAATCTAAAACATGAAGTAAATGAGTCAGAAAATTAAACAGGGCTAACCTAATGCATGCTTTTGGAAATGGCTTGAAAAATGATTTTTTTTTATTCTCATTTTTTTGGGAATTTTTTATGAGGAAGCATGAAGAAGCCCAGTCCTCAGATTTTCTCCATGGATGATATTTTCTTTTCATTGTTGGATATCGTCACCGAGCCGGTTTGGTGTACCCCATCATGTCCTCAAAATTGAAAATAAAATTGTAATTTCATTGAATAGAATCGAAGGAATTACATTATTGGAATGGAAAATAAAAACAAGCCAAACCCTAAAAGCGAAAGCGATAATTGAAATTTCAAAAAGCAGAAAATCCTAAACAAAACTTGAAATCCTAGAAGATAAGAATTTCTTCACTCAGTGACAGCGTTCGCGCCTCCATCATGGTTGGGCAGAGGATTTTTCTGATTACTGCTTAAAGAGAATGCCATTGTATCCAAGAGGTCTTGGACCTTATGCTTCAAAACATAGCAATCATCGTGGAGTGACCAACCTCTCCCATGTGATAGTCACACTTTTCGAGGGATTATATGCGGGATAATGCTCGGGATTTGGTCGCTTCGGCTCGGTAGAGATTAATCCCTTCTTTTGGAGAATAGGTAAAACTTTGGATAGGGGTCCAGGAAGAGGTGTAAACTGTCTCCTAACATTACGTCGTCGACCTGAGAACTGATGTCCTCCACCTTGTTGCTCAGTAGAAATCTTAATTACCGGAGCGCGATTGAATGTATCACGATTCAGTTGAGAGTAGGCCATATTAATCTCAGCTTCAGGGTCCTTCTCCTTCCTGGTAGAAAATCTCTTGTTAGATGGCTCAGTAAACCACCTTCTCTTATCCCCATCTCGATCTGTTCACCCACCGGGATAAGTTGGTTGAAGTTCTCAACGTATGTGCTAGCCATCCGGTTGCGGAACTCAAACGGGAGAGTCTTGATGAATAACTTCATCAGCTCCTTGTTAGTCGGTTCGGGTGATTTGAGCTGCCATATTTCGCCATCTCATGGCATACTCTTTGAATGACTCGTTCTTCTTCTTCTCCATCCTCTCAAGATCCTCTCGGGAAGGTGCAATGTCCATGTAGAACTTATATTGTTTGAGGAATGCATCAGCCACTTCATTCCAGGTGTCGAGAAGGTTTACATTCTTCATTATGTACCAATTCAGTGCAGCCCCAGTCAAACTTGCATGAAATGATTGAATCATGAGGGGCTCATTCTTGACGTATTGAGCCATGTGTATGTGGTACATTTACAAATGAGCTTTCGGGCAGGAAGTACCATCGTATTTCTCGAACTCCGGCATCTTAAATTTCTTTGGCATCTTGACCTTTTCATACACGGACAAGTCAAACGGGAGTGAACTCTGCGACTCTTGCAATTGCTTCAGTTTTTCTTCCAGCTTTGCGAAGCGTTCATCCTGCTCCACCTTAGGGATGTTATCCGGCTTTGTCTTTTCAGCAGTGATCAACGGTGGATCATCTTCCAAGTCAGGCATGTCGTCATCAACCATTTGATCCTTGTTTGCTTGCTTGGGGATAACTATCTCGGGAAGAACAAGTGCAGGAGTCGGATTTGCTCGGAGGGATTGGATTTGAGTTGTCAGAAGCTGCATAGAGGCGGCTAACTGTCGAAGTTGGTCTTCCATTGTGGAGATACGATCACGCATTTCGATTTGGTCGGCCATTCTAGCTCTTAATCGCGTAATTATGGACGAAGGTGAGGAATCCGTTATCACCTAATTTAAATGAATGAAAATATATAAGTACAAGGTGCAAATAGAGAATCAATCCATGACAATGATCTATCAACTTTTTTTCATTCATCTTTTTTATGAAAATTTCTTACAAGAAGGGAATTTCCTAACAATAGACACCTTAGCAAGATCAAATTGAAAACAAATTCTTCAAAGTTTTTTTTTTTTTTTTTCCAAATGCCTCATTCCCTAGCAATTTCATTTCTAATTGACAAAGGAATCGAATCAATGATTTACCCAGATTGTCATGGACCGACTCAAAAGTACGACAAAATAAATTGCATGGTATAGGGATAGAAGACTTAATTCACCAAACAATTTGAAGCAAACACATGGACAAGCGCATGGAATGTGTGGTTCGATCTCTAACTAGGAAGGCTAAGCAAAGTGGAGTTAAAAGGGTGGGATGACTTAGTTGCAGCCTCGCATACTAAGTCAAGTCCTCCTAACTCCGGCTTAGTCAAGGATGATACCCCAATGCGACGCAGCCTCACGGGCAGAGGTAAGCATTCTTGACACCAAGAAAAATTTTCGGGATTGAGTTGGGCAACCTCTACTACGCGGCCTCGCGGTCGAAGTTGTATCCAACTCAATACCATCCTAAGTGTCCTAGTGCGGCCCGGAGTCCGACGGCGGGTTGTGTGTGCAAGAGTGTAGTGCTAAATGCAAAGCATGCACAACAGTTTATAGCAAGCAACACTTCGTATTTGCAAGTAAACCATACATTCCTACACCTCCCTACAAAACAAGGGTTAGCAAACACTTCCCCTTATACCTCCCAACCTGTAAAAACATTTAACACATTCAAATGTTAGAGACGTACCTGGAATCCTCGCTGCCAAACAAAAACATTTTTTCAAAGAAAGAGAAAATTGGCCTAAGTCCACTAAGAGTTTTAACTCAAGTCCCCAGCGGAGTCGCCAAGCTGTCGCGACCAATTTTTCGGGTGCGAACCACCTAGGGTTTAGCTAATGGATTGTTAAGCCTAAACTTAACTCGGGCTCTTCCACGCCCATACCAATTCACGACTTATGTTCAAGTTCTTAACATGCAAATGATTTTCAATTAGGAGTCGCCACTAATCTATTTTTGGTGGGTCGATTAGAAACCTAAGTAAAGCAACGGGAGGTTTATTTTACTCCTACGAACCAGAGACTATGGGTACGGGGACTTGATTACACTAGATTTCCCTAATGCCCTTTCGGTACCATTCTTTATTTAAAAAATGTTTGGCAAGCAGCTTGGATTGATTTTAAATCTATTTCCCTAACATGTGAGGCGATCATGCGGGTGCGCAATCCATCAATTTAACACCTAAGAAAGCAATGAATAAATTGCAAACTTACCTCAAAACAACGAAAGCATCTGCTATGTTAGATTAAAATCCACATCAACAACCCTAGGTATGGTTTCTAATTAACACGCAACTTTTGTTTTGTTTTAACTTAATTGATGAAAATCATGCAATATGCAATGCAATATTAACTAAATGACCTAATTCAAATGACATGTAATTTCTAATTAAATGGGCCTAGCAAAAATACTAAATGGCATGCATCTCAATGAATCTAACCCTAATGACGTGCATATGACAATTCTTCTTTTCTTTTTCCTTAAAAGGATGCAATCTATCCTAGAGATTGAAACTAATTTATTCTAAGACATTTTTTGTATTTTTTATGAAATTCGGAATTAGAAAAATGTGAAAATTATCTAGCTAGATTAAGATCCTATTCAATTTATATTAGGAATTAGGTTAAGCTAAATCCTAATTTAAACTAAAATATTATCTTAACCCAAATAATCCTAGAATGCAATCTATCTAAAAAAAAAAATCTATCTAAACTTAAAATTAATTAGGAAGTAAAATTAAACATGCAATCTTACCCTAATATGCAATAACGTGCAAAAGATGCCCTAATCCTATATGATATATACATGATCTTTTTTGTTTTTTTTATTAATTTCGAAATTAAAATTTGACATGCAAATCAAATAATAATAAAACTAACATTCTATATACTTTCTTTTCGTTTTCTTTTTTCATGATTCAAAAATAAAATTCCTATTCTAAATATGCATGATAATAAAAAAAACAAACCTAATCCTAATTCGAACATTTTTTTTATTTTTTCTTTTTATTTCGAAAATTCATGATAAATAGAATGTTTTGCCTAAATATGCAAATAACCCTAAAACATGCAATATTCTAACTCAGGCATTTCTCAAGATAAAAAAAAAAAAAAACAAGTTCATTCAAAATTACCCCAAAAAGGATATCACATATAATTCAAATCAAGGGATAATATTTCGCTAGCAAATCGATAAATTGATCTTAAGCCTTAAAGATCAAAATATCAAATTTATTCCCACTTGATTAATTATTTCATCTAAAGCCTTATAGATGAAATAAAAAACCCTGGCGCGGTTGCGAATTAGGTGATATACTGAGATTTTCAATTATGCATAGATAGATATTCCAACCAAAGAAAACAACATATAAAGAAATAATAATAAACAAAAAAAAAACCTAGACTTGCCTAATAAAGTAAAGTAAAAATACCTAATTCAATTTTTTTCTTTTCTTTTTAAAAAAAAAAAAAAAAAAGAAAAAGCTTAGCTGGTTCGAAGGTCCGGCGAGGGAGAGTTCGTCGGCTAGGGTTCCGGCGAGGGAGGCGGGCGGCACGTCGGCGGCGCGGCACCGGGCTTCGAGATCGGCACGGAGCTGGGTGCGAGCGTCGCAGCCGTGGATTCGGCGGAGGCGAGGCGTCACGGGCGAAGCTCGGAGGTCGGTGCTTGATCTCGGACCGGCTACCGTCGAGGGGGCCACGAGCAGCGAATGAGGAGGCAGGGCGGCGAACGGCTCGGGATCCGCCGGGTCACGAGTTGCGGGCGAACCGAGGGCGAGATCGGCGGCGGAGCGGCAGATCGGGAGCCGGGGCGCCGCAAATCAGCGACGTCGGAGGCGGCGTCGGGCGGCGCGAGGTTCGGGCGTCGGGGCTGCGCAGGGGCGAGCGGCGGTGGCGGAGCATCGGTTCGACGTGACCTTCGGGCATCGGGGTCGTTGCGGCCTCAGGAGGGCAATCTGCTGAGGCGTTTGTGGACGAACGGGAGAGGTGGCGTCGGCCGCGCAGCGTAGTCGCGCCGGATCACGGGCTGGGCTGGACGGCGACGACAACAGATCGTCGAGGAACGGCGAGGGGCTTCACGAGCTGCAAGATCGACGGTGGAGGCGACGTCGGATCCGGGCCGGCTGTTGTTCGAGATCTACAAGCGGCGAGCGCCGTGAAGCCGCGGGCGTCGGGCGGCGTGGCGGCGGTGCGACTGGGTCGCCGGTGGATCGGCCGCCGGCGCGGGCGAGCGGGGACGGCACGGGCGGACGCCGGAGGGAGCGGATAGCGATGGTGCCGGCGGAGACTCCGCCCCCGGCGAGGAAGATGAACAATCGCGCGGGGGGATTTTTTTTTTTTTTTGCTTTTTCTCTCTTACCTCACTTTTTGACTTTTTGCTTTTTTTGTGCCTTTTTTTTCCGACGGAAAAAGAACCCCCCAATTCTATTGCACGCGAGGTATTATATAGGTCTAAAAATATATCTTTGCGGTATGTATTTTTTCCTTTGCGCATGATACCCCTAAATATATCGTTGAAATATACCCACCTCGCGCAATATTCCCTTTCTATCTTTCACATATTCTATCCAAAAAATTCCCTTTTCGCGCAAAATAGTATATGTGAAAAATCTTAATGGAATATGTGAAAAATCTTCCCTTCACCGACAGTCTAAAATAAAATAAAACAAAATGTTTCTAAACTAAATGCCATGTGTGTTTTTTTATTTTTATTTATTTTTATTTTTTTAAAAAAAATCAACCAAAAAATTTAAGTGTCGGCAAAAAGTCATTTGATAAATTACGCTTTGAGAAGTAACTTCGAAAGAAATGTTGTTTGGTAGAAAACACATTTGAAAATCCCTTTGGGTGATTACTATTAGTTTTCTAATTTTTATTTGTTTAAAGTTGAAAAAATAGATTTAAGCAACTTTCTAAATATAAATTTTGACACTAATGCTAAAAATCAAATATATATTTTTTTTTTTAAAAAAAAGACCAAACCCTTTGCCAAACCAAAGAAGGGTTTGGTCATTTTTTAATAAAAAAATGAGGGACAAAATCGAAAATTTGAAAATTGATGACGGTAATTTTGAAAGAAAAAATGAGTTTCAGCATTTAGTCAAATGCTGAAATCCCAATGCTAGCTCTTACTAGTATTGACCAGTCAACATTCTCAATGTTGACTCTCACTTGAAAGCTCCTTAAAATTGATTGCTAAATGATCCAGCATTTTCCCAAGGGGCTTTAGAGGTTGAAAGTCTCTTGAGAATGCTAAACCTTAAAAACCAAAGGGTGAGAAACACGACGGCCTGGACAATTCAAGGGCTAAATCGATGCCATCTCCAAAAATCTCGAACGTTCCGGGAAAATGCTGATGTCATCTCCGACATCTATGGTTGGGCCCTCTTCTTCCTCTCTTTTTATTTAATTGTTATGTTCCTTAATGTTGACATTAAAGGTAGAGGTAAATGATTTATTATTAGTCTAGTCTGATAGTTTCAGTCACGTTTGTTGGCACTAATTCAACATTTAGCTATGTTCTTGATGTTTATTTCACGCTACGCCACACAAGAAACTAATTGATTACTTATTAATGCATACTAATTGCAGTTGGAAAATAACACTAAGTATGATATTGTGGATCCCGACAATGTTAGAATTAGAATGCACGACGGTATATTGATTGGTTCAAGGCATGTTCAAAATTAAAAAAAGAACTTGAGTTCCTTAAGTGTCTTAACTTCAGAAAGGTATTGATATACATTAGAAGGTGGAGTTTCAAAGTTCACTTGAGGAGCTTGTTAATAACGAGTGATTAAGCAATAGTGATCCATATTAGCTCTAAGAAGAGATAGTGACAAATTTTGCCATTGAGATATCGAATTCATCTATTTAGGGGTTTGAATTATGAAGTATGCATTTGGAGCACATTGGCAATGACGTTCCTGACGATTGCGCTTAGTACGACAAGCTACATGAAATGTGTGAGTCTTGAAGAAGTGTGGTCAGGAGATAATGTCAATTATTTTATTCTTGAATTATTTAGTTGTATGTGTTATAGTCTAATTGGAAGTGGTTGTGCAGTATTCATGCAGATCTTGACAATGTTTGGTTCAAGGCGAAGTTGCAACTATTAACTCCTAAAGTATTTGATGTTAGAGTGGTAATTGACACAAATGGTGAAGACAGCAAGATGGATGTTTTAGAGCCATTGGTTGTTGTAATTGCTGAGTTTTATGGGCTATGAATTCTATCTCCTAATAGATATCCCCGGTGCATACGATGGTTTATCTTGTTGGGCAAATTTGATTGTCAATAGAGCAATAGTTATAAATTTTGATGCATTGGTGCTTGATGACAATCACTGTCCTTAAAATATTATTTGCCCTGCCAATTGTTGCTGTTTGGTTTATAACAAATATACCTTTAAGATATACACCAAAATCATAGAGAAACGAGTTCAGCAATCACTCAATTTCTCTCTTAAAATTTCACATTGAATTTGTTGTCAAATTTGGGTGCGAAATGATAAAAATAATAGAGAATATTGTAAAGAAGAGAGAGTCATGAAGAACAACAGGTTGTTGTTCTTGAACAAGTGTGGCATCCCAAAATTCATGACGACCTCCAGTTACCTTAAAGTCTATGAATAGGTGATGGAAGTACCATCAAGTTATTTTATAGCCATTTAATCCATAATTTGTAATAAGATTTATGGCCAAGCTTTTAATGGATAATTATGTGATAGGAAAGAAAATTCTATCATTGGCCATGTGTATTATAAATTGGAATTTATGGATTTGTGACTACAAGTTTTATGGCCTTATTATTTTTGCAAGTTAGGTATTTATTTAAGTGGAAAATGTTAATAGATTATTAAAAGGTTAGTGGGCCAAAATTCTTAGGCCAAGCTAGCCCAAAAACCCAGCCCAAGACCCCCACCACTTCGGCCCAAAGCCAGGCCCATGAAGCCCAATGGGCTGTCGACCAAGGGAGAGGCCGGCCCAATCAGCCCATCAACCTGCATGGCAAATTAAACAAGTGGCAAGAGAAGCTTGCCAAGTGTCTTCCCCCTAGAGCCAAGTGGCATTAGCCATGCAAACCAAATGATTTCAAATAATGAAGGGGAAAGAAAGAGAGGGAGAGTGGGCGGATTGAGGGAGAAGGTTACTGAGAGAGAGAGAGAGAGAGGGAAATCAAGAGAGGGAGAGCGAGCGTGCAAGAGAAGAGGAGGAGGTTCGTCGTCGCCGCCGAGTCCCACCTAGTCCCGCCGTCGTTCTTGATGTGTTCCCTTCGAATTTGAGGCAAGTGAAGTCCTAAAACCTACTCTTTGCATTGCTGTGGGTATGTGTAGTAGATGGTAAGTCTTGGTTGTGGTAGATGGAATGAAATTTCGGAGCTATGGAGAGAGATTCGTTGGTCATGCATGCTGTTTCTGGAAAGACCAGTTTGACCATCTTTGAGTTTGCGTGTTGCATGTGACTTTTTAGTCGGAATCTTGCTTCGATTTATTCATGAAAGTTGTAGAGAACACCTTGAAGAACAACATACTAAAATTTGAGGCAAAACAAACAAGAAATAGTCAGTGAAATGATTTTTCATTGGAGAGACTAGATCTGGAATTCGTTGTGATGACCTTCAGTGGTTTCGTGGTCTGTAAAGTAACCTTCTTGTGAAAATCTCACTTTGATCTCTTAACAAAAAGTTTTAGTATACTTCTTGAGGTAGAACATATCAAAAATTTAGAGGAAATGAACAAAAATAGGTCGGTGAAATCGTTGTCTTTTGAAGAAACTGGATCTGGGAAAAACGCTGCTTTGACCTAGTATGATTTCGGGATTTTTATAAAATCATACAGTTAAAATTTGATCGTGTGTCCTCAATTAAAGTTGTAGGTAATATTCTGAGGAACAACATACTGAAATTTCAGAGTAAATGGACCAGTAATGACCAAGGAAACGATTTTTTCTTCAACACGGGTAGATCTGGAAAACGATACCGAGAATAGGAAAAGTAAATCGCTTTTATCTTTTAATCCAGAACGAATTGGACTACGATTTCTCATGAAACTTGTACTTCTAGGTCTTAAATACAGCGTGTCCAAATTTCAGAATTTTCCGAGTTTATTTAAGGGTTTAATCGAAATTGTTTTCAAAACTGGGCATGGATGATGTTAAAATCCCTTTTCGGTGATGCATGGACCTGTACGTATTCTGTGAAGCCTTGTTTGATATGGTGTTCTTCACGAAATGTGTTTTCTTAGATCTTATCTACAATGTGTTAAATTTTCAGAATTAATTTCCATCGTTTACTAATTTTCCAGAATTTTTCATAAATAGCACGCATTCTGTTTAAGCTGAAAAAAACTGTTCTATCCACAGGTTTATTGATTTGCTAGATGAATTGCGATATCTTGGATTATCATTCGTGCAATGATGTGGTGACATTCATGCATATCATATGACATCAAAAGATTTATGGATTTTCCTGAATTCAATGAAGTTTCTCAAAACCATTGCATCAAATAATATTTTTCCCAATGCATATTATATGATTTTAAAAGGGGCTGATTCCAATCATTGGCATTATTGCATCAAATGCCATGTTGAGATTGAGATACATGTATAAATGTAAATTGGGATAGTAACAAGACCGTCGGAGGTGTGAGCCGACGATGCCCCGGGAGTGTCGGGATGCCCGGAATGTGGGGGTGCCGGATGCCCGGTGGCCTAGTGGCCTAATTCCGGAGGGTCCTCGGCAGTTTCGAGATGCCCGGTGGTATGCGGTACGTAATTCCAGGGGGAACGCCTGGTGGTATGTCGGAACGTAATCCCGGAAGCCCCGGAGGTGTGTGCCGGGGGGATTCCTCGTGATGCCAGTTGGGGTATGAGATGCCCGGAGGTGTGTGCCGGATGCCCGGTTGTATTTTGAATACATGCCCGGAGGTTCCTCGCGATGCCTAGTTGGATGCGAGCGATAAATTGTGGGATGCAAACAGTGGTCCCTGGAAAGAAAAACTGATGAGATCCTTGTGAAAGATAAGAATTGAAAATGCATCATGTGCATGGGTGTATGCATATGGCATGATGCATGATCTGCTTATGAAAGTAAATTAATGCTATTTGATATTGAAAATGCGATCATGAAGGCATGAATGGATCTCATGGTGATGTATGTTTGATAGCATGGATGATATGAATCATGGTGGTATATGCACGATGGCATGGTGAGATATGCATGACTGCATGGTGGTATATGCACATATGGCGTGGATATGAATGAATGCTTGATGATGAGTGCATGGTGGTATATGCACATATGGCATGGTGATATATGCATGAATGCTTGATGATGAGTGCATGGTGGTATGTGCACATATAGCATGGTGATATATGCATGAATGCTTGATGATGAGTGCATGATGATATACGCACATATGGTATGATGACATATGCATGGCTGCAAGGTAAGTTATGCTTGAATGTATGAATGATACGTGCTTTGTTATGATGCCTTGATTGTTACGTGTGACGCAATGAGTAGTTTGGTGGATCTTTACTTGCTGAGTGGTTGTACTCACCCCTTTTGGGGATTAACATTTCAGACTAGATAAGATTCCTCTGCTGCCACTGCCACCGGCAGATGAATCAAGTGGTTGGGTATGACTATGAGGAGGAGGGTAGCAAAGGAAGGAACTTTTGGACGCCGACACTGATCGATGGACTTTAAGTATACGACGGTTGGAGGAGATGTCGGTCATCTTTTGAAGTATAGCCAAGTATAGAAAACCGTAGCATTTTGATGTACCGATGAATGATGTCCATCTGGTTTAAGTAAATAAAAGTGTTCGGCTTTTACCTATAAATGTTTAGTTGGTGTGCATCGTTTTCTGAATATAGGGAAGGGAGTTGATGGATGTGCTTCTGCTATATGAATTGCGCAAGGGACCAATCAAAAAAAAAATGTAAACCCCCAGGTTGTATGGACCCGCTGCAATTGAAATGGTATCAGAGTGACATGTTATTAGGGAAAGTGAAAGGTAAGCGAACTGTGGCGACCCTAACGGATCGGGGGCCGTCGAGGGGTGCCACAACAAGTGTGTTAAACGATGTATGATCTGGTCATTTTTACGGACAACTAATCAACACAACTTTTAGGGATAGAGAAAATTGTCCAAAAGATCCTAAATCTATTGCACTTTTGCCAATTTAATCCTAAATTTTTTAATTTGCTAATTCAGTCTTAAACATTTTCAGGTTTTGTCGGTTGAATCCATTCGACCAATTTTGATCGAAATCGACGATGTGGGTGTCAATTATCCTATGTGATATGGTCGGTATTGATGTAGACAATTTTTAATAATATTTGAATTTTTTTAATTTTTTTTCCTTTTTTTTTAACCCTTAGGCTAGTGAGGTTGCCAACCAACCCTCATCGGCCCCAAGTGAGAGCTGACAACCCTTGCCTAGTCTGGGTGAGGCCACCGATGCCCTCATTGGCCACAAGCGAGGATCACAACGTCCTCACCTAGCTTGGGTGAGGGCTTCCGCGCCTTCACTGGCTACAAGCAAGGGTGTCGGCCCTTGCCCAAATCCAAGCGAGGGCCACAACCCTCGCCCTTTGGGCGGCAAAGGTGTCATACCTAGTTCTCCATGGCCAGTGACCTTGTGAGCCTAAGGTTACAAAAAGAAAAAAGAAAATGGAAAAAGGAAAACAGAAATATTAAATAATAAATTAATAAAACATGCGAGATAATATTAAAATATTATTAAAAATTATGCATGTCAACATCGCCAGTGCCATGTTAGACGATCGACGTCGACGTCAGCAATTTTCAATTAAAATTAACTGAATAGATTGAATTAGCAAAACGTGAAAAGGTTCATAATTATATTGGCAAAAGTGGGATAGGTTTAGGATTTTTTTTAGACAAATTTTCCCCTTGGAATAGATATCTTATCCCAACCATCACTACTTTTCATGATCAACCATCACTTCTCTTCATGTCAACATTAACCTCTTTTCATATCCAACAGTCACCATTTTTCATGTCCAAAAGTCACTTTTTTTTCATGATAACAAACTATTTCAATATATCTATTGTAGGTGTTATGACTTTCCTCAAGGTGAACCATTAAGGGAGAGCTAATGGATTATTAAGAGAGCACAAGTTACTCTCAAAAGAGATGGTGTCATCACGTAGCACAAGCTCTCCAAGCCCACACCAGTCTCAACTAGGGGTCTCAATTCAATCCATCACTAGTCAATTATGGATCGATAAGACACCCAAGTAAGCCATGGGAGTATGTTTTACTTCTACAAATGAGAGATTCTAAATACAAGACTTGCTTATGTCAGAGTAATCTAATACTCTTTCAATACCTTTTCTCTTCACGTTGAAAAATGTTTTGGCATGCAATATTTGTCAGTTTTATCCTTTGCCACGAACATGTGAGAGGTGATCATGCAAGTATACAAGTAATAAATTAAAACTCAATAATCAATTTAATAAATAAATTGTGAAAAATATGAAGAACCTGAATGCATGAGCAAATGCAAGCAAAGCCTCATTATCGATCATTGAAAAGGGAAAAAAATGGAAACTATTTCAAGAGACAAACAAAAAATGATATGCAGGAACATATAAATGCATGAATCAATGATTAATTATCAAAACTGTTAAGCATGCAAACTATACTAATCTTTCTAATTTAATTAACAATATGAATATGAAAATGAACTCCTAGAGTTCTATATAGCCGAATTTTAACATGCAATATAGTGAAATGACATTAAGATCCAAATTAGACTAACATATTAAAAATGAATGGTTTAATTAAGGCATATTCAAATGACTTAATATAGCCTCCCTAATGACGAATGCATGTTAAACAATACAACATGAGCATGAATGTGAATATGTCATGAATAAATTTTCTAAATGAGCATATTCTAAGTTAATAAGTATTGCTTGTATTAAACAATGCAATGAAATCGAACATGCATTAATTCTAAATGCAATCTATATGATATGTTAACTAAAATGAATTCCTAAGGCTATGTGCTCACTAAATGATGTATAGTATGTAACATGGATATTTAGAACTAAAAAGGAATTAATTATATAATTAAATGCAATCTACATGAGATATTAATGAAATATTTTTAAAATTTTCTTAATGAATTAAAACTAGGAAATTACCCTAAATCTACATGATGACCTAAATTAACTATATAACATGTATCAAATCCTAATCATGCATGAACTAAATATTATGATTTTCTAAATTAGTACAAGATTTCTAATGCATCAAATACATGAGATTCTAAATTAGGAAACATGTATGAATGTGATTTAGGTCCTAGATGCAATGCATATAATAATATGATTGCCATGCCACAATTAACAAAAATCATATCATCAGTATTTATTAACGACATGCCATTTTTCATATTTAGAAACATGCATATATTATAGATAATCATGCAAAGATACCATATATTATATTTTATAAACCATATGCAATGCATGATACATTATTGAGCATCTAACTTTTTGGCTACAGATTGTTTAGCCCTAAATTTTGATAACCCTATTAAGTCATTGATTATATAAGAAAAGGGAAAATTCCAAATAAGAGCCTTAAGTACTCTCATTTTCTCAAATAAAGACTCGAAGTGAACCTTGTGCCAAATAAAAACATCAAGTGATTATATCAATCTCAAATAAAGACTTGGAGTGGTTGTGATAGTCCCAAATAAGGGTCTAAGCTCGTTGGCCGCTGGCTAGCTAAATATTCTAGCCAGTCAAAGGGTATTTTTGTCAAAAGACTATTTTTATTTTAAATTATTTTTCTTATTCTATTCTTTTTTCTCTTTTTTATTATTTTTTCTTCGGCGAGCACCGACGAGGGCCACCAGCTGGTATGGAGGGACATGACTCTCACCTAGGCCCTCACCGGTCATGGGTGAGGCAACCCTCACCCATATCTAATAAGGGCTGGCCTTGCCTGAGGTCAACGAGGGCAACCCTCGCTTATAGCTTTTGAGGGCAGCCTCACTCACCTAGCCCTATTTGGGCATTGCCAATGGTTGGTCCTCACCACTAAGAAGAAGAAAGAGAAACCCAAAGAAAAAAGAAGAGAAAAAAGGGAAAAAAAAGATAAATGACAAAAATACCCTTGACCAATTGGAAAGTCAAACCCTTATTTGAAACATATATAGCCACTTCAAGCCTTTTGTTTGAAACAAATTCTACTTTAAGTTTTTATTTGAGAAAATGAATGCACTTTAAGCCCTTATTTGGAATAAGGTCCACTTCACGCCCTTATTTGAGAAAATAAGAGTAACTTCAGACCCTTATTTGGAATTTTCCCATAAGAAAATTAGAGATCAACCCTTGATCCTAAACAAAAATATATTATTGATTTGCATATTAAGAGCCTTTGCATTTAGCAGTAATAAGCCCACATAAACCGTATTTAATTGGACTAAAGTGAATGTACTCAAGTAGGGAAGCCCAAAATCTAACTGTATTTTTGGACCAAGCTGGCAAGAGCACGAAATTTGGACAAACCTATAATTCTCCTAAGTTGGTCGAAATATAAATATGCCTGGCACATCGGGTGCTTCAAATTAGGAAAGGTTGATTTATTCAAGCAAACTTGGGGAGTAATAAGCATTATACTCTCAAATTTAGGTCACGTGGGAAATTAAAGTTGACAAGAAACCCTGAACCTACACTTATATATACAATGAAGAAGGCACAACAAGAAATGCAGTTTATGTAGGCTTGTTAAACTCATTTATATGGGCTCTAATGGACGTATCGATTGAAACATCATCTTCAACATATATAAACAATCGTTCAAACCCTTCATTTCACAAAGGGTCTAAAGTTTTTCCCACAATCTGTGGCATCCTTCACCTCGGTCATCTCTATAGTTTCAACAAGATTATACTCATTACCTTCCTTATTGGCTCATCCTTTGCGGTATCTTTCATTGTTTCAAGCAACTTAACATTGCCCTTCAAAGCCTTGGCTAAACCTTGAGTTATTAATAGTGCCTCCATCTTGATTCTCCACAACCCAAAGCGGCTCCTCCCATTAAATTTCTCAACTTCATATTTTGTTCCAAACATAATTGCAAAGTCTTAGCTCTAATACCAATTGTTGCAAAAAGGACCGGATGTTTGCAATTATATCAGGATATGAAATTATTAGAGAAAATAAATGGGGAATAACAAAAGACACAAGAGATTTACATAGTTTAGTCCGAGTGTAAGAACCTATGGACAAAGAAAGATCTAGCAAATAATCCATTATAAAATCAGACAATTGCAGAATTGCAATTGCTCACACTAAAGTGTTTCTTGATCCTATAATTTATACCCTACCCATAGTGTTTAATCTTAATTAAAATACTCAGAATGGATGTATATACTGTACAAAATACACAATGTTCAAAGCACCTATTCTTCTTATTTGTGCTCTACTTCACTTATTTTTCTTAGGGTTAATATCATAGAAAATCTCAAATTAGTATACATATGACAAATTTATCCCTAAATAATTTTTTATCACAACAAACCCCAAACTTATATACCTGTGACAAATTTATCCCCAAATGACTACCCAAAAAAAAAACCCAAACTGGTACATTGTGATAATTTTACTCCAAACCAATTTTTTTACCGCCAAAAACCCAAAACCGATACATTTGTGATAAGTATATCCTCTATTAAATTGGATTAATACCACAAAACCGATACAACTATAATAAATGGAGAGTAAAATCCAAAACTGATACATCAAATTTAACAGAAACTAATAGATAACAAATTGGCCACAAATATACTAATTTGAAGTAAATTTGTGAAAAGTGTATTTGTTTGAGATTTTTTGATAATTAAATTTTTTTATTAAAGTAAATTATTCATAAGTATATTAATTTAAATTTTTTTGTAATATTAATCATTTTTCTTATGGCGAGAGCTCCTCTTCTTACATATTGTTATATAGAGAGAGCTTGCCGTGAACAAGAAGAAGTTGCAATGAATGGCCATCATGAATTATCATGAGCCATCACTTTTCCAATATCTTCTTATATAGAGACTTGCTGTGAACAAGAAGAAAGTTGCAATGAATGGCCATCATGAATAATCATGAGCCATAGTTGCAACTTTCTTGTTCCTTCTTTTCCAGGGAAGTTGCATGGCCTCACTCATCCTTCACATGTGGCCATAATGATGAGCCATCGGGAAGGAGATCTTCCTTCATCCTTCATCTTGGACAAAGCGAGTTCCCCTTCATTTATGTGTTCATGGAAGTATTCAACTTCTCGGTTGTCTTCTTGCAACTCCCTTTAATGCAAGATAAAGGATGGTCTTCTTCATTAAATAAGTGTAGCCTGTGGAAGTCTTCTCTTGCTATATATCCAGCTAGCGTGCATGGGCAAAATTAATGCAGGACGAGACAAAATAGAAAACAAATGGTTGGATTTTATTTGTACGGCCATATTGGCTTGCTTTAATTTTTGGACCGTGCTTATTCAATGGGCTTACATTCAGATGAAGAAATTCCCCTAATTGATTTTAAATTTTGACAAAATCTTTCTTATATGTTTATTGATTCTAATGATAATTTTTCCAAATGGTATTTTTGGAACAAATGAGCTAATCATATTCATAAGATTCAGTGGCTTATGCGAGAAGTTCAAGTTCTTGACAAATATGATTGTTATAGCAATCATGGACAATGGCTAATTTTGTACAAGATGATACACATCATTAACCAATACAAGCAGATCTCAAATCTTCTCATTAAAGCTTGGATTCTATGGGCTAGGAATTTAGCATGGATTTCTTTCTATATATTGATCGTCGGAGAGGGAAGAATATCAGTGTAATTCTTCCTTAATAATGAATCGTGATCCATGTGACAACCATTTGAAGATGAAGCATGCTTTCCAAACGAAGAACTCAACTTATGAAGAACCTAATCTTTGTTGTATGGGTAGCAAAATCAAAGGGAGACTCTAATCTTGGCATCCTTGAGGCATTTAGATCTCCATGTATCATTCAAGTCTAATGGGTTGATTGAATGAATGATCCTCAAAGTATTTGTCCAACGATTGGCTTGGAGAATGAGGTGTATAAAAGGAGATCGTGATGTTGAAGGGAATAAGAGATAAGAAGTCTACAAATTCCAAAGTTTAAAAGGAGATTCGTCTTTACATACTTGTCTTTGTGAGCTTAAAGTGTAATAATCTCTTGGAGGTTGTTGTTGAGTGTGAAGATACAAATCACACATACTCAAATAGAGAGTACTTGGACTTTGTAACCTCTAATTGATTCATTAGTGAAATCTAGCTAATAAGTTGTCGATGCAGGAGAGTGGATGTAGATTTATCATAAGCTGAACCACTATGATTGTCGTGTGCATTTTTCCTTCTCTTCAACTCTCATTTATTTCACTCGATAGTATATTGCACATAGAAAAATCTGATCATCACACAAGATTGTCTTCAGACGTTGTCTTATTGCAATATTAGAATCGATTATTATCTAAATTCTGTATTTTCATTTATTAACCCCCCTCTAGGTGATAGTGCTAGTCTTAACAAACTTGAAACACAACTTAAAATTTATCCACTATGAATCAACGTTTAGAACCAAGTCATAATGCTCATTATTCACACCAGCTCTCCTAACGCCACAATGGATGCTCACTCTCAATATATGCCAATTGATTTTAAACAATTTTGGAGGTGCACGGAATTAATGGCGTGTGCTAGGTTCCGTTGTTGGTCTCTCAGTAGTTCTTGCCCAATTGCGTATCGTCGTCATTGTGTCCTCTTTCACCGAGTTCCACTTGTGGTTCAACACGACAACCTTAGTCTGCTACTTAAAGTGGCATAGCTCCTTGATGAACTTTGATGCTGCCTTACTGACAATGAAGTTGCATGAGTGCCAAAGCATTTAAGATGTCTTCTGCCGGAACTGCCACATAATTTTAGTGTTACTGCATCTGAATTTGTTCTCATTGTAGAGGCAGGTAAGGATTCTTAAATCTTCACCGATAAGGTCAAGTCTGAGATAAGCAAAGATCACGTTTTGGTTCTGCAACACTTCCACCTTTACCTATGACATGCAGTGATCAAACCATCCTCTTATTTTTGCATTTTTCAATGCGAAGAAACGAACAATCTAAAAATTTCAAATGTAGAAATTTACTTGTGAGTTGGTATACATTCCCTTCTTGTGACATTGATACACAATAATGGACACCCGGACCCACGGAGTGCTAAAAGTTGGCACAAAAGGACACTTAAGTGCCAAAATCGAAGCAACATGGATCACTTGAGTGCCACCAATGAGAAAATCCAGCCAAATTGCATACGTGGCATTTTCTGACGACAATTTTTACTGAGTTGGCAAATGTTAAAAAAAAAAAACACATGTGGACGACAAAAACGACGTTGTCCATCCACGCTGACTGAGCCGACCTAAACGACATCATTTTTCCTTGGTGTTAAACAACATCATTTAGGTTATTTTGGCCTAAGTAGACCTAGCCGTCGTCGTTCCTCCCCGTTCACTTGCGTTCATACTAGATCTCAGGCCCTTCTCTCCGTTGCCGTTCACGCCCAGAGGTGGTCATCGGTCGCCGTCGTCAGTCGCCGTCATTGGTCATCGTTGCCGCTTGCCATCATCGCTCCTCCAGTTCGGCCCCTTCTCCCCTCCCTTATGATGAAATTAGAGCTTGAATTCTTTTATTAGGGCTCCGAAGGAAAAATTGGGGCTCGGCAGGGAAATGTAAAGGTCAGCTTGGATGGTACTTTGATGTACGATTTAGGGGTCAAAAGCGGTACTAGAACCCTAATGGGGGTTCGAATTGGCAATTTAAGGATTGGCCTCAAAATGTAGGGTTTGACGAGGGGAAAATTAGGGCTCGACCTTGAATGGTGTTATTGTAATGTGTGATTTAGAATGGTGCTACTGTGATGTGTGTTTAGAGCTTGGATGTGGTATTGCGATGTGTGAGGGCGAATTTTAGGGGTTAGATGTGAAATGTGATGTACGGCAGCGATTTTGACTGCTCGGAGTGTTTGTTGTGGGGACGTCCAGTCACTTTTTTAAAATTGAAATGTTGAAATGGGTGTCATGAGGACTTGTGCTTGTCATGAGGACCTCTGTTTTTTGGTTAATATTTTAAGGGAAGAGAAGACAAATAATCAAAGTGGCGACCTCTTTTTTGGCTATCATGTATGGGCATATTGTCGGTGTGGGGACCTCTTTTTGTCATGGATGGTATCTTTCTAGTAAATGGCCTAACATGTGCATCTCTTCCCCTTCCCTTTTCTTTAATAAAGCCCATGTGCAATTGTTTGTTGTTCTTTGTGGATATGGTCCCAAAAACTAATTATTCTTTTTCTTGGTGCAAAAATGGCTTATGACAAGGATTATGTCGTTGTCATAGTTTGCTACGGTGGCGATTTTGTGATTAGGGAGAATGAGTGGGAGTATGAGGGTGGAAATAAGGGCACCATCTTTGTCAAGATAAAGAAGGCATCTTATATAAGATTTGTTAGGGATATTGTGACTTATTTGCCTTGTAAAGTTCAGAAGTTGCTGTATTGTGTTCCTGGGAGAGGTTTAAGAGATGGTTTGAGAAGCTTGGAAGATGATAATGGTTTTAGGGATGTTTTATACCATTATCTTCATGGCGAAGAGGTAAAAGTATACATTAAGTACAATAGTGAAAGTGAGGACAAAGATGATGATGGAGAGAGCGCCCAAGTAGGACAAGAAGGAGATGGTATTCAAGGTAATACTAAGGTTAGGGTCGAAGGAGGGCATGATAGACATGATGGAGAGGAGAGGAGCACAAATGCAGTTCACCAAAGTGATGATGACATAGGTGATGTCACAATCACTGGATTATATTAGGAAGTAATTGAATCAAGTGATGATGACAATGAAGGGTTGCCTATTGAAAATTTCATAAGTGATAATGACGAGGAGAAGCTTGTACAGTCAAGAAAAAAGCAAAGGGATTTTTTGACAGATAAGCTTGCAGTTTTGTAGGTAACTGATGAAGTTCCAAACAGAGCCGAAGGCCCCGCAGATGCTGGTGCTATTGGCGAGGAGACTGATTATGAAGAAAGCGTCAAGAATGCTACTTCCCAAGATGAGCTTGAAGAAGATCAATGAGCTATGCATAGAAAGGAAAAGTAAGTTTCCTTCTTATGATCCATCCGTTGCCTCTCCTACTTTGTCGGTAGGTATGAAATTTCAAGATGCGAAACAATTTAGGGAAGCTATACTAAAGAACTCAATTGATGCGCAGAGGAATATTGACTTCATTAGAAATACTAAGACCTTTATAAGAGCTAGGTGTTCGGAGTAAAATTGTCCATGGAAGATCTATGGCGCATTTGTTAGGAGAAGTGGATCCTTCCAGATTATAGCCTACCAGAAACATACTTGTTCCATTAATTTTGAAAATAAAAGGGTAACAAGTGCATGGTTGTCCAAGCACTTCTTTGATCTGATTAAGCTGATGCCTCAGATGAATAGTACTAAGTTCAGGATGCTGGTGAAGGAGCAGGTAGGCATCAATATCAAGGAATCAATGCAAAAGATCGAAGCAAAATGTGATGAAGATACTTATTGGTCAGTACAGCAGCGAATATGGATAGTTGTGGGATTATGCTTGGGAGTGTAGGCTGCAAAATTCTTCAAGTATAGTGTATGTAGAGGTCGTGGAGAGACCACTTCGATAGTGGGACCAAGTTCGATAAGTTCTGTATTTAATTCGATGCATGCAAATGAGGATTTTTATCTGGTTGTAGACGAATTATAAGATTGGACGGTTGTTTTTTGAAGGGCTTGTGCAAGGGAGAATTGCTGGCCGCAATTGGAAGAGATCGAAATAACCAAATGTTTCCACTGGCTTGAGCTGTTGTGAGGGTAGAGAATAAGGACAATTAGTCCCGGTTCCTAAAAAAATTAATGACTGATTTGGAGATAACAAATAGGGAAGGGTGGGCGTTTATGAGTAACCAACAAAATGTTTGCTTTTTGAAAAAATTGGTTAATTGTTTGCTTTTTGATATCAATATGACATTTGCTTACATTTCTTATTTTGAATTATTGCATGGACTAGTTCCGGCAATAGCTAAGTTGCTACCTTATGCCGAACGTCGAATGTGTGCGCGGCACATATACGCAAATTGGGCAAAGATCTATAAAGGGGACAAGCTGCAGTCGCAATTTTGGCAGCTAGCAAAGAGCACGAATATGGCTGACTTTAGGATGGCCAAAGAAGAACGACTTCAATTGACAAAGCAAGGTTATGATGCACTATTCTAAACAGAACCGAAGTATTGGTGTAGGACGTTCTTTAATGAGGAATTCAAGTGCGATAACATCGATAACAACATCTGTGAAGCATTTAATGGGAGGATAATAGATGCCAGATGCAAACCAATTATCTTGATGCTTGAAGACATATAAGTTATGGTCATGACTCGGCTGCACAGAGAAAGGGACGAGGCTGCAAAGTGGATTAGGCAATGTGGTCCTAGAATTGCTAAGAAATTGGATGAGAACTTGGCTACAAGTAGGTATTGTCATCCCATTTAGAATGGGGATGAAGGATATGAGATAATGAAGGGTTTCGATAAGTATGTTGTCCATTTAGGTACGAGGAAGTGTTCATGTAGAGCATGGCAACTAAGTGGAATTCCTTATGCACATGCCAAATGTGCCATCCAATTGAAGAGCCACAACATAGAGGACTACATTGATGATTAGTACAAGAAACAGAAATATCTTGCTTTGTACCAATTCATGATACAGCCAATCAGAAGTAGCAAGTTTTGGGAGCCAACAGATCGCGAAGCACCTCAACCTTTGCCACTAAAGAAGAAAATGGGAAGACAAAAGCAAAAACAAAGAATGACAGAGGGAGAGGTCTCATGTCGGCGTAGGATGAGTAGGACATGTGTAAAGATGAGGTGCTCTTTTTGCCACATAGCATGGCACAATACTAAATGTTGTTAATTAAGGAAGCAGCAGAACTTGATTGAGGCCAGCCGAATGGCCTAGTGAAGGGATAATTGGTGAAGGACAAACAAAAAGGCAAAGTGAGTCGACTGTTCTTCGCCGACGATAATAAACCTAGTAAGTCATGACATTTGTGTTTATGTTGCTTTATGGCTTATTTTAAATATGTACATATATATAATTGACATGTATGCAATGTTTTTGTCTTTGTCAGGTCACGAGAATGACATGTGAAGAATTGGCCGAAGCCTTTACTGTACTTGAAACTGAATGGCCTATTCAAAAAAGGCAAGGTAGAAGACAGCCAGTTGAAGGATTGGCCAAAGTAACTGAAGGGCCAATTAAGTCCACTATTCTTCAATAGCAACAGAGAAAAAAATACTTAGTAAGTTCAATAATTTGTGTTTAGTTTTTATTTACGTTGTTATATGGCCTGATGTAATATTTATGATGTCATTTACCTTTTTCTCAGATTCGAAGAAGGCAAGCTAGAGCTCAACTACTAGAGGGCTCAACTGAAGGGCCACCACAAGATCCATCACCAAGGTCACCACAAAGGCCACTAGACGGGTCATCACAAGGGCCACTACAAAAGCCAACATAAGGTGTTGCTAAAACTGAATGGCCAAATAGAAAAACAATTAGAAGAAAGCAAAATCAAGGGCCAGCTACAAGATGGCCATCTAGAAGACGCCTAGCTAAAGAATTGGCTAAAGAAGCCCCTACTATAGTTGAACAACCACAACAAGAGCCTAAGAAATCACAGGCGAGAAAAATGGCCAACCAATCACAAGTACCTAAAAGTGACGTTCCCCTTCGAACAAGAGGGGCTCTTGGGAAGAGGGTAAAATAATATGGTTATGACCTTTATACAGATGAGCGTACTAGAACAATCATTCTTAATGTAAGTTTTATAGGCTACATTTCATTTAATTTATGGTGCGAACTTTTGTTGATGATTTTCTTTTTGAAACTTGGGAGAAGTTCGGAGATTCTTATCTCTCAAGGTCCAACTCAAGAATCAACGACTGTGCCAACAAAGAAGAAGACATTGGCTACGCCAACAAGAAAGAAGAGTAAGAAGAACCCAGTTGCAAGTCAAACTGAATCAGTTCAGCCTATGACAGTTGCAGCTCCTTCTGAATCAATTCAGCCTAAGACAATTGTAGCTCCATCAGAATCAACGCATCCTGAGACAGTTGAAGAAGAAGTTTCACGTCCAGTAAGAAAAAGTGTAAGGATTATGAATCAAGTAAAAGGTCCATCAAAATGAGCACGAACAGGAGGCGTTGTCCATATTGATTGATGAAATGAGATGGGATATGTTTTGTGGGGCTGAGGAGTCAATTGTTTTACTATTAATGTTATATATATATATATATATATATATATATATATATAATTTGTCATTGAGTTTGTGAGACTTGATTTCAATATCAATGGAACGATCTTGTTGCTTGTCATTTTTTCCTTTTTCATTTTTTTAATTTTGTTTTTACTTTTACTTACTGCTTCTGGTGGTGGGTCTATGGTGGTGACTGGGGTGCTCGTGTGGCTGGTGATGACGGCTAGTGAAGCCTGGTGGTGGTGGGTCCATTGTGGGGGTTGGGTTGGGGGCTCTTGCTACAGCTAATACTAGTGCAAGTGTGCAGTGTGCATAGCATAGCTTACATGAGCCCTTTTTGCAACAAACCCACCACCCACCACCCACCACCGACAATGGCTGCTAATGGTGGTTATGTGCTAGTGTGGTAGCGGGGATGCTTGGTGTTGCTAGTGGTGGTGGCCAAAGTGGTGACTCGCGATGCTTACGATGATGGGTCTATTATAGGGGTTGGGTTGGGGGCTTGTGCTACACCTGGTGCAAGATGCAAGTGTGTAATATGCACATCTTGCACTAGGTAGTGCTGGTGCAAGCTGGTGCAAGGCACCTTGCACTAGCAACTTCTGCAGCAGCATACTACCAGCATGGTGGTGGCTGGTGGTGGCTCTCTAGGATGCTTGGTGTGGCTGGTGGTGATGGCTAGAGGCCGATGGTGGCCAGTGGTGGGCAATGATGGTGGCTGGTGGTAGCTGACGGTTTGTGCAATTTATAGAAGAAACGTACGAAAAAAATTGACACTTAACTGATCACATTAAAAAAAACTTATCACTTAAATGTTCACTTTTAACCACAAGTGGCACTTAAGTGATCACTTTTAATAATAACTTGACACTTAAATGATTCTTTTTTTATCATGACCGGCACTTAAGTGATCACCAGATACAACTTATAGCACTCCAGTAATCACTCGTGTCTGTCCTATGTATATGCTGGTTTGCAGCAAACCAGAGAAGCTGCTAGTTTATATATATGGTTCAACTTATAGCAACTCCATTCAATTCAATACTTGCTGCTAGTTCACATTCAATTCAAGTAAAGAAGTCACCACAACACATTGACCCAATATACATTCCATCCTCACCGATTTATATTCAATAATAAGCAAAAACATAGTACAAACAGTATCTCATTCATTCATTCATTCCCTTTCCTTGACCACCCCACAAGCACAAGAAGTAACATAATACATATGATAGCACAAAAAAAAAAAAAAACCACAACGATCTTGTAGACAACACAAAACTTCTTCCCATCTTCCAAAAAAATAAGTTACATTTCATTCAAAACAATTACATTTGTCCACTCACTTATAACTATGGCAGTCGGAGAAAATTCTTCTCATCTACCAGTATTTTACATTTCATCATAAAATAGGATAGACAAAAAAACAGCAACACAATAAATGCTTGGTAACACTTCCGTTCAATTTTCATCCTTGAAACTTCAATCTTCAAATGGTTAGCAGAAGATGCTTGAGCTTGTATTGAGTCAACATTTTCCAAGTCGTCCACAACTTTAGATGGAGGTTGATGACATCCATCAAGTAGGTCTAATATCACCTTTGTGGTTCGGTGAGAGAATTTCGCATCGACCCATTTGAAATATTTGCACTTCGACCCTTCTCTATATCGGGCACATCCATAGAATCTTCTCCCGAGATTCATTCGGGTCCATGATGTTCTTCTTGGACTTGGTAACCCACAAAAATAGAAACACTCGCCTTCTCCTTCGCTTCGGTGAGAGGAATTTGAGCCGCTGCTGAAAGTCCAACTCTCTATTTCCAATATTCGACGGTAGAATTTGGGGCAGATCAAATTAGGGTTCGGGATAAGGGCTCCAATGCTTCAATGGGATTTTGCCCGATTTAGGGTTTTAGATTTAGGGCAATTGAGGAGACACCGTTTTGGCCGATTTAAGGGCTCTATTTTGGCCAACAATAGAAACGACGTCGTTTTTGGTGAATTAGAACTGAGTTAGCTCTCCGGCGAGTCACGTAGGCGAGAAATATTAATATTTAATTGCCACGTATGATTTCCGGCCGGTTTTGCCGGAGGTGGCACTCAAGTGTCCCACTTTTCCAAAAATGTGACACTTAAGTGTCACTTTCGTAACTTTTGGCACTTAAGTATCCCTTTGTGCCAACTTTTGGCACTTAAAGTGATCTTTTGCCCACAATAATGACTGGTAATCAGCGTCAATGAAGATTATTGGGACTGAGAAGCTAACATTCGTCTTCTTTGAATATTGATAAACTGTCGGCAAATCCTCTTGGTGCAGCACAATGCAGCCAAAAACTTTACAATACCAGCAGAAAAACTGTAAAGTTCCTCGATTTTCCTATATTGACGTTGCTTCTCTGCATAATGTGAATCACTTTAAATTACTTTTGTATCAGATATGGATCCAACAAAAATGATCTGCGTGCACAAAAATGAATCTGGAGGAGAGGCATGAACGCTTCATTCCATCTATAAGTGGGCAACATTTTGTTTGGAAACAGCAATGGTCTCACCCTCTTTCTCAAAATCTAGCACTTGTTTCTTGAAGGATTCATATTTCGTCGTGATGCAGTCCGAGAAGGTCGACAGATCTTGCCCAGGGAACCTGAAATCATAAAAAAAATAGGTCGAACATTGAAGTGAAACGGTTGGAGTGAGAGAGAGAGAGAGAGAGCTTGGTATAACATACTCATTGCTCGCGCTGATCATGCCAGTGAACAGAACTGAGCAGCCAATTACACTAAAAAATGATTTGATAAAAACCAGCTGTTGTGTCGAGTGATGCCAACAATGCCCTGGAATTTTTCTGAGTACTTCTCAAACTCAACAGTGCACTTTTCAAACCATTCAAAGTCATCCTCATCAGAACCGTAAGGGCCGCAGGATCCAACTTACCCGCACGTGGCCCTCACAACAGGGCCGCCAAGCCTAATTTGTAGTCCGATTTTTCATTTTGAGCAAGATGCCAATTCTCTGCATAGTAGGCATAGTACACCAAGAAAGCTGACAGTGTCAGTACAGCCTTGGCACCCCATGAAAAGGATGACAACTTTTCGAAAATTGATTCCATTGTTTGGTTCGTATCGTTGGTGTGCAGGGCGTCGAGAGTCATCTGTCGGTTGTAGACATGGATTTAGAGATTCAACGTGGAAAATGACATCGAGGACGCGACAAAGAATTTAACAAACAAATTGATTGTTTCTTTTCTCTGTAATAGAATGTACCATTTTAACGCGGCATAGAAAGTTGCTTTTTATTTTAGTATCAATTGTTATCTAGAATAAAAATTCTAATCTCTATGTAATGTTAGAAAAGAACTAAAAATAGTCTAGGGCTCTAGCATGAATATACTTCTGTTAAAATATTTAAATAATAAATCACCCATTCATCTAACAAGTAACAGCTTAAATTTTTAGAATAGTTGACACGTAATCCCACAAAATTTCTCGTGATATCGAGCTAGAGGTACTAAGTTCAAATCTTACTACGCCACATTTGTCTCCCCAATTAAATATTTCCTTGCTTAGTGCCAAGCAAAAAGATCAAATTAAGTATGAGAGGAGTGTTAGAATATTAAAATAATAAACCACATATTCGTGTAACAGCTTAAGTTGTTATAACTGCCAATGGTTCCACAAAATCTCTCAACTTCCACTTCTGAAAGAGGAATGCATCTCTTAATAAGAGATAAGCTTTTACCACTGGTCCCACAAAATCTCTCAACTTCCACTTCTAAAAGAGGAATGCATCTCTTAATAAGAGATCACTTGACAGCATAACTCGATGATAGTGGATGGCAAGGGAACAGGTGATAGTGAGCTCAAGCTTTTAATCTGACCTTGATCACCCTGGAAAAATGAGTTCACTTGTGAGTCCTCACCATTGATATATTATGAACATAAGAACATTGAAAAAATTATGTATCTTTATATAGTTTGGCCGGACAAAAGTGAAATAAGGAATTAATTTGAGGAATGGAGGAATTTTTCCACACGTTAAGAACCAAATTAACCATGGATACAAGTAAATGGGAAAGATTCTACTATTTGCCTGACTTTCATGTTTATTTGTGAGTAACAGGTAGTAGTGACACACTATTTATCCACATGTGTGTGTGTATTTCCTTTTTCTTTTTATGATTCAGGGGCATGAATGTAGAGATACAATTACTTTAAAGTCTATGGAACATCTTGCATGTCCGATAAACCAGTTAGGTGAAGGCTTTTGGCCTTTATAGAGAGATAACTTCGCTACAAAAAAAAAAATAAATGAAAAAGAGACTATAGCATGTCATTTAATTTGCTTGTCCACTAGTTTACCTTTGGGTCGAGGATTTTCTCGACAAGGCTCAAGTAATCCTTGGCATCGACTTGTTCCATCCCAGAGTGCTTGCTTATGACATTTCTCATGACCTTGTCGTCTTCGAGGAGGTCAAGTAAGCTGGTCATGAAACTCTTGTTTGCGGCCATTTTGGGACGTAGGGAAGAGTGAAAAGGAGCGAGTGAAGCAGAGAAATCTTAGGGTTTCAAGGAAGTGATGAAGTGAAGAAGGAAGGCTTGTGTGGAGCAAACTGTAGGTCCCTTATGACCTATTTATAGCATTCTAAGGCCACAACAGGACAACTTGTGAGCTGGCGAGAACGATTAATTAATTATCTCTCTCTCTCTGTAATTCGTCAGATCATTTTATAATTATTAGAACTATCTTGATCTTAAGTCCTCATCGGTCGTAATAAACTAATTTATCAAATTCTTAATGGATAAAAGATAAAGGAAGGTTTGATTATCTATTATGAAGTCGAGAATTTTTATTTTTTTTTAATATAGTTGTCTTTTAACCTGGAGAGTGTGTTAGTGCGGCTTTGGGAGTGAAGAATGTATATTATATATTGGATAAATAGTGAGACGATAATACGCTAAGAAGCAAACCTATAATAGATAGGGGTTTCAAACCTCGTTTGTAAAACTTCATCTGGGATGCAAGTTACAAGGATAATGTGCTCGGTCAATTACATTACATTAGTTGTGTAATGGACACAGGCTTTGGTTAACTAAAACATTTTAAGTAACTCTCATTTGCATTTAATGAAAGAAATCTCCATTATTATTGTTGAAATATAATACGCGGAAATGACAGGATCTTACAATTTATGTCAACGCGCAAACTCTAGAGAGATAAATGAGAAATAATAAGGACACCAGAAATTTACGTGATTCGGTATGAGTATTGATACCTACATCCACGGGAGAGCCGCGAAGAAATAATCCACTATAATAGGAGAATCAGAGTTTACAATCGCTCACACGCTCAAGTATTTCACACACCTAGATTTAAGCTCAAACCCAAAGTGTTTATAAATAAACAACTCACTTTGACATAAACTCACGTCACAAATCATCACGCTTTCAAGCTCAAAACAAAATGCTCTACGTACGTCGAAAACAAGAACTCCATCGTCTATTTTTCTTTCCTTGGTCCACGTACGTACTGCTTCACGTTCTCCTTTTCTTGATCGTGTGGGTGGCTCCTCTCTCAAGTGGCACTCTCTGAATGTGCTGCTCCTTCTACTTTTTAGGGCTTCACGTCACTTTTTCCAGCTAAAAGTAAGGCCTTTTAATATATGTGTGTGCCCAAGGTCAACAATTTGACTTGGGCCCACCAACTTTAGTCTTCAATGTAACAAGGCTTCTGCACAAAGAAGAAAAGAAAACCTTTGCTATATCTTTATTTTTTATTTCCTCTTTTGTCTTGTAGTGATAGGTTAACTTCCTTCTTTTGTTTCCTTGCTTATTTTGCACGTCCAAAAGAAATTCCAATAAGAAAGACTTCTTCATCCAATTTGTGATCCGCTTGAGAAAATTTTGGGGTAAGTACACTATTAGTACCAAAACTTGTGTACGATGCTCAATTTGGTGCCAAAACTTTATTTTGGATCACTTAAGTGCCAAATTGGAGGGAAAACGATCACTTTGGTACCACTGGCAAGAGATTCCAGCCAAAATAATTACGTGACTTTTATATTTTTATAAAAGGGCTTTTAAATGACGTCATTTTCCGTCCTCCTTAAAACGATGTTGTTTTGCCGTCCTAAGTGAATGGCCTCACAAAAACGATGCCGCACAACTCATTTGGGATTTTTTATTTGTTTATTTGAGGATTGAAATTAGGGTTTTTTTGTCTGATCCTCACCCAACGCCGACCTAGCTCACTCGGCCACCGTCGCTCGGCCACCGTTGCTCGACCACCGTCGCTCGCCTTCGTCGTAGTTGCTTGCCACCGTCGCTCGGACTCATTGTAGCCGCCGACTAGGCGAGCGAGGAGAGGCTAAGGTTATTGCTCGGGCAAGAAGCGATGGGAAGAATAGGAGGCGAGGGCGGAGGAGGAGGAGGAAGAAGGGGGTCAAAGGTGGAGAGAGCGAAGACGAGAAGGGCAAGGGAAACAAGGAGGGCGCAGATGGAGATGGCGGATTAGGCTTTGCTCAGGGAGCGGTTGAAGTGGGTCCTTTGAAAGGGGGAAGGAGAAGGAGAAGGAGGAGGAGGACAAGAGCTTGGACTTGTCAACAATGTCGGATGAACCGAAGGCGGTGTTGTGCTGGTGCTTTGTTTCGTGCACCGCCGGTGTCACCGCCGGGCCGGTGCTAGTGTTGTTCTTGAAGGAAGAAGACGATGGGAAGCACATGCCATGCCTTCTCTCTCTCTCTCTCTCTCTCTCTCTCTCTCTCTCACACACACACAATTTGGGAATTTAGGGTTTTGAATTGGGGGAAAGACACCAAACGGCGTCATTTTGTTGTTTAAATGCTGACTGTACTCTCTGATGAGCCACATTAGCTTCAAAAATTAATTAAAAAAAATGCCAAGTCGGATTTCCGGTCAATCAGATCGGCGTTGGCACCAAATGATCATTTTTCAAACTTTTTAGCACTTAAGTGATCCAAAATAAAATTTTGGCACCAAAGTGAGCGTCGTACACAAGTTTTAGCACTGATAATGTACTTACCCCAGAAAATCTTCCTCAATAGAATTCGATTTAACAAATGTTTATCCGAATTCAAACTCGAGACATTAATTTAACAATTTTGATGTTTCATGTTCCCACGACGCTGGATGTTTTGGTGTTCTTTGATATTTTATTTAGTAAATATATGTCTTGAGTTTGAGTCTGTCAAAGAAATCGACCCAAATTAAAGTGTGTGGTGACCCGACCAGTACAAGAAGAGTCCAAAGTGAATGTTGCGCAATCCTGGAGGAGGCAAAAATTACTGAAGCATATGACGTGTTGAATCTATATTTTTTAACAAAAAAGAAAGAAGTTGTATTCCCATTTTTAGTTGGTCAAGGATTTTACAATATGTAATTGTTCGTCTTTTTTTATATTGGTATGTCTAGATAGACTTTTACTCTTAGTTTTTATTTAATTTAAATTTTGTGACCTACACTTTTTTGTGAATACTTGAAACTTCAAAAATATTCAATATTTGACACTTAGATTTACTTTTTTTTTAATTATCTTTTAAAAATTTGGATAGCATTTTAGATTTTGATGGGAAACAAAACTTGATGAGAAAACAATATTTTTTATTTTTATTTTTTGTAATCTGTTAAGCATCAGTTAACAGAATTAAGAAAATAAACGGAAAGAGAAAGTCGGAGCATGTTATACATGAACTTTTTCTTGGATCTGCAAAAGTGAATGATGGTTTGTCTCAGCATTCGAATTTGATTTTAACTAGTGTTAAGCATTTAGTGTTTCTTTCCTCTTCTTTTTTACACGAGTTTATATTTGACAACTTATACGTAATACTTGCATAATTATTCAAGTGCTGCCCAATAAGCGTTAGTCGAACCCCTGGTTATTTAATTTAAAGATAGCGTGGAGGTAAATCCATTTTTTGGATTAATTAAATACATAAGATAAGAATAAAGTGAAAAAGAGAATTGTATAACTTTTTGTATATTTATGTATGTCTATAATGACAAAGCTTGTCTATAGATTTTATACAATGGCTATTTAATAATAGAATATTACAATATCAATTACAATCAAACAAAATCAATCAAGAAAGATAATACACAATCTTGAGAAATATAAGAAATCAAGAAGATTATCACTCTCTCTCTCTCATTCCTCTCTCTCCCCCTCTCTAAACCTTTTTTAGTCTCTTCCACTTCTAGAGGGGAGGGATTTGACCTAGATCTCTCCTCCTCCCAGTTCCTTTTGCTTTTTTTTTTTTCCTTTTTATTTCTTTCCCAATTCTCCGAATTTAGTTTTAGATCTGGGAGCTTTGCTCTCCCGATCTTATATTTGGGAGCTTTGTTCTCCGATCTAATTATAGATTTTGGATTTTTAATGAATAAGTACTCCACCTCCAATTTTAATGGCGTTCACAACAGCCCTCGATGTCAAATTTGTGCTCGTTCAACATTTTATCACTCAAAGTTTTGGCACTTCGCATTGGCTACAGAGCTCGCTCTCACAAGTATCAGATATGAGATTTTTCAATATGTTTATGTTGTCTCTATACGGTGATGGTGTTGAGGACACCAAACTACGTGAACACTGCCTAAAAGTAAAGCTGTAATTACAGATGGAGATTTCAGCGTGTGCTTGTCACTAATGGTGCTGTGTATTTCGTGATTGGCCGCCAATCCTTTCACTTGGATCTAGTTACAAATCTATTCTCGAATGATGAGCTTGTGATGATCTCTCGCCAACCATGCTGTGATAAGGCGCCTTGATTTCTTTTTCTTTTTCTTTTTTTTTTTATTTTGGAGATTTATGGGTTTGTTTTGTTATCGTGACTTTTGAGATTCCCTTTCATGTATTAGTTTGGTAATGAATGGAAATTTATTTTTGACAAAAAAAAAGGGGGATTATCTCTCTAATAAAAGAAAATTCACAATGTTGTGTCTTAATTGTGTATGCGCTGCGCACATACGTTGAAGCTGGTCATATGTGATCAATGGCCTTTCCAAGTACCATCGGATGAGCATCACAAACTTAGTGAATACAAATGATCAAAACTAGATCAGTTGGTAGCCTAACGATAGGGACTGATATTCATAAATGCAAGATTACATATTCGAACTTGGCTTGTTAGATCCATGAGTCACGAACCATACTTGAGTTACAACCTCCTCTGCAGCATCAAAATTCGAATATTCGATAGCAATTGTGCGGCCTTAGAGAGGGAGAGCAAACAAAACAAAAGGAAAATTTGTTTAAAAATTATAAAGCAATTGCATTTTTATCAATTCAATCATAAAACTTTCAATTTTACCAATTGAATTATAGATGTTTTTATGGTTTTCCAATTGAATGCATCCAACCAATTTGACCAGAAATCGTTGACTTGGATGCCAATCATCTAATGTAATACGGCTAGCATTAACATGAACAATTTTTTAATAATATTCTAATTTTTTTTCAATTTTTCAAATTTTTACTTTCTTTTTCCTTTTTATTTTATTTTTTTTATAACTTTGGGCGACTCTCCGGCCACTAGGCAAGGGTTGCTCGGCCCGCCTGGCCTCAAGCAAGCCAACCTCACCCAGATCTAAGCTATGCGGCCTCACTCACAACCAAGATGGCCTAGGCGAGGGCCGTGAAGACCCTACCCATTACAGGCGAGAATCACACCACGAAACCATCATCGGCTGTGGAGGAGATGTGAAGAAAAAAAAGAGAAGAGAAAAAAAGGAAAAAGAAGAGAATAAATAAATAAATTTGAACAATTATTAAAAAATTTCCTTGTTAATGCTAGCTATGCTAGGTAAGAGACTGACATTCAAATTAGTGATTCCAACCAAAATTATCTAGATGGACGTAATTGGTAATCATGAAAAGGTTTAAGACTTAATTGATAAAATTAATGGTCAAGGAATGAATTGGCAAATTTGTAATACCTTTAGGATTTTTTGAACAATTTTCCCCAAAACAAAATAATGATATGTTTGTTGAACATACTACAAACTTATGTAGTATAAATTAGTGCATTTTCTGGTCACTTTTGAGTTTCTCTGTACCTAATTTTGATAAATGTGTCTAATTTGTGTCTAGAATTATCACCCCTTTATTATCACTCGATCAACTCCATAACATTTGCTTTTTGTGCTTATTTTCTTTTTGGTCGTATCACTCAGAGCTTGTTATTTTTCCAGTACATTCATGAAGTCGAGCCATTTGGTCATGATCTGGGTAACATCATTGTGTCTTTGCAAGGATGACATCACTGTTATATATGCCAAAATCATAAAATATGATAGATCTAAGTCAATGTTTAAATACGTTGTCAAACTTATTTTAATTGTCGAGTCATTGATTATATTTATGAACAAAGTGAATATTTTCACGAGGTTAAGTGTACTTTATTTATGCTAGTCTACCGGATTGTACGGCATAATCTACGCGCTCAAATTTCATGGAGTGGATTTGATTGTTTGAAATAGGCTCCAAATGCAACCATGGGGATAAACTCGTGGAGATAAAATAAATAAATAAATAAATTCCACCTACGGAGCTGTTAATTTATCGAATGATTTTGTCGAAATTTTCAATATTGATTATTTTGTCGAAATTTTCAATATTTATCGCCTATGAACATATGCTTTCATTGTTTTAATTAAAGTACTTTTGTTTCATTGAAAATTTCCTGATAAAGAAAACTAATTTTTATGAAAATCATTTATAAGGGAAATTTTAAATTTTCATTTTCTTGGTGATTTAAGGAAAATAACTTTCAAAAAAATTATTTTCTCCCAATTTAAGCTTCTTGTTTTCAGTCTATGAAAAACATCTTCCATAGAGCAATTAGTTTTTTGTCATCCAAATACCAGAAAATTGCAAAAATATTTAGGAGAAACAATTTTTCTTCAAACTAATCATCCCATATCCCAATCCAAACTTGTTGTCAATCCATGGAAAACGCCTTCGGTAGAGTGATTAGTTTTTTGTAATCCAAATACTAGAAAATCGCCAAAAAAAAATTGAGAAATAATTTTCCTTCAAACGAGTTCAAATTGGGAAAACCAACTTCCCCTTCTAGTAAGAAGGAAATTATAAAAGTTACCCTGGTTTCTTGCTTTGCGTCCAGGTGAGAAGAATAGGTCCCACTATGTCTAATTTGTATCATTCATCAATAATTTTCTTTATATTTTTCCAATCATTTTGAACTATGTCTCTCATAAATCGTTTGTACCATCTCCTGAATATATTTCACTGTTTCTCATATTCTTTCATATTCCCAAAATTAAAAATTAAAACATGATAATATATTATTTTTTAAAAATAATTTCACATTTTGTTTCCTAATTTCTTTGTAATTCATGTTATTTTGATGGATTACATAATAAATAAGGAATATGTTCATTGCAATTTTTACGTCATTACATTTTTTTTTATGATACAAATTGCTTTCGGTGGACTCACTTCTTATCAAGTATTATAAAATCGATTTTCTCGAATTGTTGTCAACACAAATAAAAATACCATATGGCAATTTACTTTTTCTGAGTTGCAAATGGTACCGGGTTATGATATCCTCTCCAGCATCAAAATTCGAATATGTGATGTGTTTGTTTAACATGCTGTAAACTTATGTATTCTAAATTAGCGTATTCTCTGGTCATTTTAAAGTTTCTCAATACCTAATTTCATGAATGTGTGTAGCATTAGATCAGCTATTACCGTCCATAACATTTATTTTGTACGGCGCTGCCTATTTTCTTTTTGGTCATAATTTGCAATTTGTAATAAATACCATGAACATACCGACTTCATAATGAATAAAAATACAAAGGACAAATAAAAGATATGAATCTATATTCATCTAGGGTTGACATAAAGGTTTATATCTCCAATTTAATAAGGATTTAAATTTTATTTCAGGTCGTGAGTGAGAAGAATGCAATGTAGTGCTATGATATTTTGAGTTGACATAAAAGTCATGTCGATAATAATATATTTCAATATGGAAACACCTACGCGGCGATAAATTGAAATCCGATTGTTTCACGAAAAATAAATAATTCAGAAAATATATTCATAAAACAATTGATTATATCGTTTGAAATAATTAATCAATAAAAAATGTTTTACTAGTGACAATAATTTATATTTAAATATTTTCATGGACAATAAAAGTATTTTTCGTTCACTCGTCTTTTATAAGCGACACAAGCAATCAGTTTTAAAAAAATATTTTTCAAATCATTCATTTTTCTTAAAAAAAAAAATGGAGCCTTAGATTCCCCTATCAGTGGTTTGTTAAAATCAAAGCATGTTAATTTTCTCGTGTATACAAGAAGTCCAGCCATTTGGTCTTAATCTAGGTGACATCATCGCACCTTTGCAAAGCATGATATCATATGAAGTATCAACACTCTCTAAGAGTTTTCGTGTTGAGTTAGACACTTTGACATGTGCCCGACACTCTCCGATACTCGGTCAACATGTGTCGAAAATCAAACATTAGTCAACTTTCCCGACACTCGAGTTGAAATTCCGATATACGAGTTTCCAACACGTTATTCCGATATCAATGTCAATTTTAAAAATTTTCAATAAATGAGAGGTCAAAATGTATATATGTAAATAATAAAACAAAATAATAAAAATAATAAATGGAGAAAGAATAAAGACATAATTTTCTATTCTCTTCTAACTTCCACTTCCCGTGATACACAATTCATCCCTTAAGTTTTTTTTTTTTCATCTTCAAACATATATAACATGTGAGTCCAGAATATAGATTGTTTGTTTTTTCCTCCAAATTTTATGAATTTTTGGAATAAAGTTGAATTTGTCAAATTGAAACAATGAATAATATTAACAAATGGTGGATTAATGTTTTTAGTGTAAATTCATTCTAGGCTTTAATTTATTATGTATACATGAAATATATATTTAATATATAATATGTCCCAATGTGTCGTAATTCTCTATTTTTGAGAAATGACGTATTGGCGTATCATGTTGTGTTGTGTTGCGTGTCACATGTTAGTGTCGATGCTACTTAGATGATATCAATGTCCAGAAGGTCATTCAATATTAAAGTCAATTGCTAATATGATGGATCTAGGTCAATTTTTTTATGTACGTTGATACTGTCTGATTATGATTACAAACAAACTGACAACACCTTTTCACGAGGTTAAGTGTACAATAAATTCTTTGCGCTCCAAATTTCATCTAGTGGAATTTGATTATTTAAAATAGGGCTCTTACCATGGAGATAAACTCGTGGAGGGAAAAAGTTATCTATCTATAAAGCTATTGATTGATTTCATCAAAATCTTAAATATTAATTGTTTCGACCTTTACTGTATTATCACCTGGGGACATATTTGACATTTTAGCTAAAAATCGAAACAGTTTAACGTAATGCATTCATTATTTGATTAGCTTTCATTTGTTTTACAAAAAAAAAAATGATTAAAAGATATTTTCTTTAAATTAATCGATTGTATTAATTAAAATAACTAGTCAATGAAAAAGATTCCCATCACTGATAATAATTTTAGAATACAAGCTTATTGATTCCAATCCATGAAAACCGTCCTTCATAAATTGATTAGTTTTCCATCTTTCAAATATTGAAAAGTCGGAAAACAATTTTCACCGAAATAATTTTTCTTCAAATAAACAGAGCCTCAGTTTTTAGCAGTTTTCATCTGCCTACCACTAAGGTTAAACCAAAATGCCTCTCCGAGACTTACTATCAAGACCATCCTAGGACAGCTTAACAAGATCAACAAATCAAAACGATTTTTGAAATCACGCGTCACCATCTCATCCCCCATATATGTATGTGTATAAAGAGAATTTTCACACAAGGGGCCACGTACACTGTTCATTCGAGAAGTACAACTACACTGTTCATTCGAGATGTACAACTACCCAGTTTTCTCAAGTTAATGGTGTATAAAAATGCTTGCATAAGCTCCGTTTGGGGTTACTCAGGCTTTCTCTATCGCTTGTGTAGTCATGGCTCCATCCTCCCCAAAGAGCACACCCCAAACCCTAACCAAAACCTTACCAATGGCTCCTAACACACTCTCCCTGTAAATTCATGCATTTCGACTTCTTGGGCACCATCATAGCCTCCCGATATCCCACTCGTCTTCTCCACCATGAAACCCTAGCCTCTTACCTTGCTGGAAAACTTCGCTCTTAAACCTAACATGGTCAACCCATCCACTCACCCAGAGTAAGAGTTCTTATCCTCTCTATTTTGACAATCTTCCCCTCCCACATTTCGTTAATCCATCCCTCCCCCCCACCCCCTCCAAAAAAAAAAAAAAAAAAAAAAAAAACTTCACTTGCATCCCTTCTCCAACGTGCCCCTTCAACGCCTTCAGCTTCCTGTCCCAATGTTGTTGCCGCCAAAAACTTAGTACCCTTTGGATTTTCACAAAGCTGTGAGGAACTCTCAGGCTATGGACGAGGACAGTGGTGCCTCTGAGCGCCTGAAAAAATCCCTGTAAAAAACTCAGTAAGTTGTCACATAAACAAGATATCATTATCTGGGATGATGAATTTTCGGAGGAAAAATTACTGGAATGTCAATTTTCTCTTGTGGGGCAACTCCACCAAAACCCTAGCATAAACCTTCAAGCATTTGAGACAGCGTTGAAGAAGGCATGGAGAAATGATAATGTAGTGATGAAACCTTTGGAAAATGGCGTCTACCGCTTTACTTTCAGCAGTAAGGAAGAAAATAAAAGGTGCTAAACGGGGGCCAGGGTGTTTCTCTAATCATTTACTGCTACTGAAAGCTTGGGAGCCGGATATACCTCCACATTGTTTTGAATTTAATACTTGTGCTTTCTGAGTTAGAATCTTGGGTCTTCCTCTTGAATGGAAGTCTGTGGGAATTATAACGAAAATTGCGAGCACGTTAGGGAAAGTGCTGGAAGTGAAAATTGAGGATAAAGGTCCAGTAGCCCAACGTGTTGGAAAAGCAAAAGTAGAGCTAGACATTCAAGCTGAACTAAGAGTAGGTCAATCAACCATACATAAAGGAAGGAAGATCTGGCTGGATTTTAAATATGAAAGGCTTCTGTTCTATTGCTATTCGTGTGGAAAGATGAGTCGCTGTGCTAGTTATTGCAAGGATATCCCTTATGTCGAGGAGAACTTTGCAACAAAGGAGGGGAGTTGTTATGGGAACTGGCTGCGAGCAGGAAGTACAGGATCATAGTCCTTTTTGGCAAGTATTCTACAAAAAAAACTTTGAAAGAAAAAGAGGAAGTTACAGAGATAATTCCTGAAACACAAAAGCAATAAACACATTATATTGCTGGAGGAGGCACGAAGAAACAATCCTGTGAGCCTTGGAATTCCACATAAAAGGGGGGCCGAATTCTTGCAAACTACTTTTACAAGTGAGAATCTAAAGGAGCACAACAAAACAGTTGCTGGGAAGGATATTTTGATGCTCCCGGCACCTTCCCAAGACCAGAATCCCATGGGAAACAAAAAGAAAGGATGCAAGGAACCTAAGACCCCTTCAATCAGAAACCAAAAAAGGTACAGCCCTTATAAATCCAACCCTCCACACTTGAATGGCTGGACGAGTCCCAGCTCTTGGATACACCAGTCCGGATGAGTGGGGGCTTTGGTGGCTAGCCCTAGTAAGCCACCAAAGGAGAAATGAACTTTTTGTGTTGGAACTGTCAAGGGTTGGGCACACCCTTGACACTCCAAGAATTGAGATCCCTTGAGGCTCGGCATAGGCCCGCTATGGTTTTCTTGACGGAAACGAAAAACCGAGAACTAGTACTTCAAAGAATCAGGAGGAGGCTACATTTTCAGAATTGTAGGGTGGTTAACCCGATAGGAACTGCTGGTGGATTGTCCATCTTTTGGGATGATAGAGTGGAGCTCAACTTCGATTCGCAATCGGAGAATCTTGTGAACCTTAAATGCAAAGATGTGATGAGTGGTAAGAGGATGAGAGTCACCTTTATTCATGTTCCCTACAATTTCCAGAGAAGACTTGAACTTTGGGAGGAGACTCGAATAATTAGCTCCTCAAATCTGTTGCCCTGGGTTTGTTTGCAAGATTTCAATGAGGTGCGTTTCTGTTGGGAAAAGATGGGGAAGCGTATGGCTGAGAATTTTCATATGACAGCGTTTCGGGATTTTCTGGATGACTGCTCTTTAATGGACATGGAAAGCAAAGGATGAGCATTCAGTTGGTCAAACAACAGAGATGGAAATAAAAACATCAAAATGTCTTGGTAGGCTCTTATGCAATATAGAATGGAGAGTATTATATCCTGAAGCAGAAGCTTTTGCCCTCCCAGCTATAGGATCTGACCATAGCCCTATACTTCTATCGATTCAGGCAAATAAAGTGAAACGAAAAAAGGAGCTCAAGATCGAAGCCTTCTGGCTTGAGAAGGATTAATGCAGAGAAATTATTAAGAAAGCTTGGGGATCCCCCTCTCAGGCTGAGAGGCTATTTACTGAAAAATTGCACGACCTGACTTTTTTCGCTGATTAATCGGAGTAAAAAAACCTTTGGGGATGGGCAGCAAAGAATTTTCAGCTGAAACACGAGCTCCAATAATATAAAAATAGCTGTGTTAGCCCTTTGATAAAGGAAAAGTCAAGAGGCTGCAGGGAGAAATTGAGACATTGTGGAGGCAGGAAAAGATGTATTGGGGGCTTTCATCACAGATAAAATAGCTGAAATGGGGTGACAAAAACACTTAATTTTTCAACAACGATTCAACGAAGGCAAAGAAATAGGATCTCAACGATCAAAGCTTCAGATGAGGTATGGATTTCAAATCCACGCCAAATTAAACAAGCTGTAGTAACATTTTTTCGAGAACTTTATTACTCTGACGGCCAGCCTCTGGATATCATTTCATTCGAGAATCAACAGCAAAACAGAAAGGGGATTACGCCTCAGCCTCTTACACTCCCCCTTGTACCTTATGGTCAGACATTTGGAAACTACAGCCCCCCCTAAAATTAAATTATTCATGGGGAATCTCTGTCAAAATGCACTCCCAACTAAAGACAATTTATTTCGAAGAAAGATCGTACCTGACCCTCTATGCCCCCTGTGTTATCAAAGCCGTGAAACAGTAGAGCATATTTGCCTCCTCTGCCCATGGACCAGAACTATTTGGGCAAATCCAGCACTGAATCTACAAATTTCAAGTAAAGGAATAAGTCGAATTGAGGAGTGGCTTTGTAATTTATCAAAGCACAATAACTCACCATATCTAGCCACAGTCGCCTCGGTTTTGTGGAGTATATGGAAGGCCAGAAACGCAACTGTTTTCAAACGACAGTCACCTCAGCCCAATGATGTGGTGGAAACATCTCTCATCGCACTACAAAGCTTTCAAAAAATGAACGTATCAAGAACCAGAACTGAACCCAAGAAAAGAGATACATCTACTGGCTGGAAACCACCTAAAGGTTGACCTTTAAGGTACTTTCATCCCTGGTGAAACGGTTGGGTCGATTGCATGGTTCTGCCGCGATTCCACCGGCCGATTGCTGAACGGTGACGCGAAATCGGTGGCAGCGTCACCTTCCCTCGTGGCCGAAGCTTAGGCCTTGATCGAAGCACTCAATTGTGTTCTCTCTCCTCAGAACGCAGCGGTTGGAAACACAAGCCACGCCCTCCCTTCCCTAAACGACATGGTCCAAGTTGAAACGGATTGCTTGGTCTCGGCTTGAAGCAATATCAAGTCCTCACCAACTTCCGTGGGAGGCTCATGTGCTGATCCAGAAGTGTAAGGAATTTTTGTTTAATTCTCTGAATGTTCAGGTTTCTTAGGGGCTGTTTGGTAACGTGCCAAACAAGACTGACGATTCCGATTTTTTGTTCCCGAATCGCCTTTGGGACGAGAATCGCGTTTGGTAAAATTTTTGTTCCTGGAACAGATTGGGATGAGAATTGAGAATAAAAAAAAATGTAATTCTCTCGTCCGAGAATCAAAACAAGAATCAAAACAGTAAAAGTCTCCTTCTTCCCTTCCGACATCGCGCGATTGCCATCCACCACCACCCGCCGCCCGCCGCCGCCCCGCCGCCGGCCGCCGGCACCGTCCGCCGGTCCGGCGAGCTCGCAGGAGGCTGGCCGGGCCGGGCGAGGTCCGGCGAGCTCGCCGGAGGCAAGCCCAGCCACCGGCGAGCCCGGCTGCCACCGGCGGGGCTGGGCAAGCCTCGCCGGTGGCCGGGCGAGCCTCGCCGACACCGGCGAGCCCCACCCAGCCCCCGAGGCTCGGCCTCGCCGACGGGCAAGGCCGAGCCTCGCCGGTGGCCGGCCGGCCTCGCCCGGCCGGCGAGGCTTGCCCGGCCACCGGCGAGGCTTGCCCAACCCCGCCGGTGGCCGGCCGGCCTCACCGGGCTAGGCGAGGCCGGCCCGGCCGCCTCGGTGGGGCCGGGCGAGCCTCGCCCACCGCCTAGGCAAGGCTCGGCCGACGAGGGCCGACCTCGCCAAGGGGCCGGCGACGCTCCGGTGAGCGTCGCCGGTCCAAACACCGGCCAAATGAAGAAGAAGAAGAAGAATAGGAGAAAAGGGCAAAAAGAAAAGAAAAGAAATAAAAAAAAAAAAAAAAAGGAAAAAAGGAAAAAAAGAAAAGGAAAAAAAAAAAAAATTATTTAAAAATTATTTAAAAATTAAAAGAAATTAATTTGAAACATAATCAATTAGCACGGTATCAAACGCAATTCTATTCCGAATCAAAAATTTTGGATAGTTACCGTACGCGCTTTTTTACTCGAATCAATTCCCGGGAACGAATAAAAATAATCATTTCTAGTCGAATCGCTCCCCGGAATGAATCGTTACCAAACGCGCCCTTATTGTCCTAGAGAGGCTAATGCGGTTGCAGATTGGGCAGCTAAAACCCATAGAAAAAATGGCTAATCTCATAATTGGATATCCTCCCCTCCTCGATCTCTTTGGGACTTATTATGTACTGAAGCCCGTCTCTCTCCTCTCTCAGGTTCTTCCATCTTGGATTAGTTTAGTGAAAGTATTGTCCAACAAAAAAAAAAAAAAAGCTCCGTTTGACATTGACAGTGTACTTCTGATTCGTCCCGATCCTCGACAAAAGCAGGGATAATATTTTCTCTGAAAATAGATTCAAATGAAGTAATTCATAAGTCATATCAGGACGAAGGGATGCAAAATGTTGATTCATCTTGGGTTGACCAAGAGGTCATTCTGATCTCAACATCTCAAGCTTTCCCCCCCATTCGCGGATCTGAACATAAATCATTTCACGTCCTCGATGACTATTGAATGCAATCAAATGGCAAAATTTGGGTTGACAATGAAGGTCATGTTGATCGTTTAAGTCTTTCTGTATACTAGGAGTTTCTGAACTATTCCTTCCTGATGTCTGTCTAATATTAACTCCTAAATACACAATATCACTGCCCCCGCGTACATGCATATGATGTCGTGGTCGAAAAAAAAAACAAAAAAATGCATATGATGTCGACGATCGACTTGGGTCTTAAGTCAAACAAAAATCAACGTCCATGTGATACATCTGCTGCACATGTCATTTTTATGTTGTTAATTAAATTTGCATGTGGTTGATTGATATCCATCTTTGCAACTATTGTTTCAGGCGGCAAAAATCCAATATTTTCCAACTTGAATCTCCAAATCGAACCATAATCTCTTTGGCAAGGCTACTTGAAGACGAGCTTGGTCATAAGATTCCTACTTCGAGATATTTACCACACTCTCGAATGAAATCTACCTTATCAGCTCTGGTACCTTCACATGATGAGATTGCCAAGAGAAATTCCAAGTTCAAGCCGATCAACATAATCAATTAGACCCATCTTAACTCAAAAGTTTAAATCAATGAGTTTTAAATCAATCGTGATATATTAGCGGTTACATACCACACCAATTCTCCATATGTGACTTTTCTAACACAATTCACATAATTGAATGCTCAAAATGTTTCTCCAATTGGGATTTAGAAAAAAAAAAAAAAACTATGGCCTTTCTAATGATTGTAGTTGAAGCTTAGCCAAACAAAATCCTACTGGTCAAAATGTCTTCTTTCTACCTTCTGTGTACAAATTAAAATCCCTTTATCTAGTGCTGCGATTCCAAACTTGTTATTGAGTACTTTCTACCTTCTGTGTACAAATTAAAATCCCTTTATCTAGTGCTGCGATTCCAAACTTGTTATTGAGTAATTTGCGAAAGAAAAGATTTGTTAGTAATTGTACTCAAAGACAATTTCTAATTAAAAATCATATTAGACTAGACGTAAGAACAACATTTTGCAAGTGCTTTGCTAGATATAAGGTAACTAATCATTCATAAGCCTAGATAAGGAATAAACATATATATATATATATATATGTGTGTGTGTGTGTAAATTAGGTGCATAACACTGGTTCACTGCGCTAGTAAGTGCATAAAGTAGTTGCTGTCTTTAACTTACTTTGTCACCGCCCGAGACAAGGTGACCTTCTTGCGGCAGTAGCGTCCTTGGTCCCAATAGTCATCACTTACGGAAAGTGACATTTGAGAAACTTATTATTCATAATTTATCTCTGTTTTGTCTGTTCAATATACACCAAACACTCATTTAATTATTTGTACATTTACCAAGTAATATATCCGATAACATAATCCCGACAACCAATTACAACTGTGACGGCAACATTTAATAAGCCATGTAGAGATCTTGAGCAATCATAGTCATATCTACATTCATAGTGTAAGTTTTTCCAAATTTGGACAGATACATTCCGAAATTAGAGGGCGGTTTCTTTGGTGCCTCACAAATAGAAAGTTCTCAGTGGACCGAATTTGGGCTCTGGTCTCAAGGATGTGGTGATAGATGCCAGATGGCACATTATCACAAATTCTATAGACTCGATTTATTTAATTGAAGAATTTAATTATACCGTGTTCTATTTATTTTGTGAGAAATGAATGATTCTGAAAATATTTTTCTAAAAATAATTGCTCCTATTGCTCTCAGAAGTGAACGAATAGTCCATGAAAATATTTAAACATTAATTTTCCTTAGCTAGTTATTTCAAGAGACACAAGAGCTCAATTTTAAGAAAATATTTTTCAAATTGTTTATTTTTCGTGAAACAAATGGAATTTAAGAGACAGTGTAATATCAGTACACACTAACGAAAAAGTAGGTGCTGAATCAATAGTCCATACGTGTGAACTTAAGAAAGGATTTTGATTCACTACATCCGACATTCTTCATGAAGACGCTTGAGAGCACGGAGTCCTCAAACCCTGATAATCGGCTGCATTGTCGTAGCACATAAGCCGAGTGCGGGTGATCCATTGCATTGTGTGAGTTTAGGGTGGCCTCCACATGATTCATCCGATCGGCTCCATCGGGCCTCATACGCAGGCGCAGCCACCGATTTTGGATCGGAGTCGCTAGAGTTTCCTACTTGTGTGCTGCGGTTGCCCTTGGGGATCATGATAGAATGTGGTGTCACCTAGGTTCATCGTGGATGACCGGATAAAGGGCTAAGCTGTGCGTGTGTGGCGAGATATTGCCTTCAATCAAGTAATGGTGATGCGGTTGCAGGGTGGCTAGTGTTGTTTTGAGTAACAATGGATGGATTCAGTGTGTGGGAATAAATATCGATGGGTAAATGCAAATGAATGATAGAATATGATCAGAATCAAGGCATACAAGATGCGCCACCATTCGAGAATCAAAATTGGGATTGACGAAATTCACCATTGAGGCTTACTAGATGAATTACCTGCCAAGGATATAGGATTTCGGACAATAGAAGCTCACTACTAGGGCCTACACCAAAAAGAAAGAAAAAAAAAAAAGGGGACACTAGTCGAAGATGTAGTGCTTCATGGCTCACCACCAAGAAAGAATCCAACTTCCAAAGATATGGAAACCAGATATGGATATTTCCCACAAAGAGACAAATCTCATATGTTCTTAATATTCAAAATTGACTATCTTAACTTTGAGAATTCACCTCATTTTATAGAGAGATTATTACGTAGGATATAGACTAAACATTGTAGACATGCAAACTACCCAACATTAATGTCATGGGAAGTACAAAACATAATAAAGAGCTAGGAACTAGAAAATGCATTATAATACTCAAACACTTAAACTTTGACTCTTGAAACCTAGGACTCATTAAACTAGGACTAAAGACATTTGACCAAATGCAACTAAGTAATCTAGACCCTAAATTCGTTTGTCACCTTGGGCAGCGCAACAAACACCTTCAAAGATCACCAAATAATAAAGGAAGTTGTCCAAAACAGCTTTCGATCGTTAGATAGTCTATTCGTAGTCTTGGAATCAACAACAAGCTTGTGTACCAATGTCTGGATAGTCAATCGCTAACCATTAAACTCTTGCATAACCAACAATTTCTACTTGAATTGATCGACAAAGCCCGGTACTTCCACATCAATTGACTTGATCCTGTATATTTTGCCCAAGAGAAGACGCTGATAAATCTTCAAGCTGGAATGCATTTGGCTTGGCTGTGTGTGTCCTTGGGGAAAATTGCAGTCGGGATCTCCATGCATGAGATGTTTAATCTATTTTATGTTACCGATGATGGTTGAGATATGTCGACGTTGAGAGTCTAGGTTCGGCCAAATCAAATCCATCAAGCTACCGGATGAACGGGGGATAGTGTAAAATTTCAGGAAAATTTTTTAAGGGGGGACGTTATTTCAACTCTCTATATAATTAAATTCACCCCCATTTTCACTAAAAACGTAATATTGTCCTCAATTTCAATTGCAATCTAAAGCGGTGGCTCCAAACTTATTTATTCCCCTTCTTTTATTTAGTTTTTCTATTTCTGTGTCAAGATTAAGAATGTCGTATGCTTATTTTTTTTTATGGTTTTTTTGTCAAATTTGAATTTATTGCTATTTAGAAAATAAAAACTAGTTTCTTTTTCACCATTGCTCTTATAATTACTTATCTATTTTTCGTTCCTTCTATCTTCCCTACCCAACTGATTTGGACCACCCACCTCCACTTTTCTATATGGGAAGAGTGGCCACTGGAGTAAACTCTTGTGGTTCGTCCCTCCTATCTCAATAGCTTACTTTCTTGGTGAAATTTTTATTTTCTAATTTCGCTAGTCTAAACTATATATCAAGTCTCGATATTTACCATCTCGAAGAATTTGTCTTTTTTATTACTATTGGCAAGATGCCTTGACACGGAACATGGAAGACATTCTAGGAGTGTTAGAAAAACACTAAAAACATAGGCATGAAAAAAGTCATGCATAATGAGGCATACTAATGTTCCTCATAAACACTCCACAAATGATATTAATTTTTTTCAATCCAAAATAATGAAATTTTAATGGCATTTTACAAAAAAATTCTAATCTTATACAAAGCTTTGATATAAATTGATTCCATCTTTTGAAGTTTCATGAATGGAAACATAACTATGATTTTGTCTCAGAAAAGCTCTAAACATATATATATATTTTTTTCATCTTATCATCCCATAATATGTATATGTAAATAAAAGACAATTGATAAAAAAAACATTTGATAGTGATATGCAAAACAAAGTTGTAAAAGCTTATAAACAGATTACTGCATTAAAAAGTTATCTATGTTAATTTTTTTCTAGATTTTATTGGACAATTAATCCATAAATTTGCTCCACAATGTAAAAAATAACTATGTTCCTTTGAAATTTCATATTTTGACAAATCTATAATCCAAAAACGAAGAGAAAACATAATGTATTTAATATACATGAAATATCCACAATAAATAAGAACAAAACATGCGATATTATTAGTAATGGCAACTAAATCCTACATAAGAGTAGAAAAACTAACAAAAGAATAAAATTAAATAGGGTTAATACTTTAAAAACCCCAAACTAGTACACATGTACCAAAATTTACCTAAACTAATTTTTTGATCATGAAATATCCCAAACCGGTACACCCGTGACAAATTTACCTCGACTAATCATAAAAAATCCTAAACCGGTATACTTGTGACATATTTAACCCAAACTAATTTATTTGACCATCAAAAACCCCAAAATGGTACATTTATGACAAATATACCCTCCATTAAATTAGATTAATATCACGAAAAATCACAAAAATTATATAACTGTAACAAATGGAGAATAAAATCTCAAACTGGTACACCAGTCAACTGTTACGTGTCATTTAACTTAGTAATTTGACAATAAAATTTGATGGAAATTAATAGAGGGTAAATTTATCACAACTATACTAGTTTGGGGTAAATTTATCAAAAGTATACTAGTTTTGAGTTTTTAGTGGTAAAAAAATTAGTTTAAGGTAAATTTATCACAGATGTACTAGTTTTGCGTTTTTCAGGTATTAACCCAAATAATTAAATAAATTGAGGGCTACCACTTTAAATTATAATCAATGGCAAATTTGTCTTTTTTAATGAAAATCGAGTGAATTTAGCTACATAAGGAGTGGATATAGCGCCACCCTCGTCTTGAAAAGGTTAAATTATTAGATGAAACATAATTTGAAATTCAAATGTTTTAACAAATAGAATCAAATAATGGAATAAATGGAAATCATCATAGGAGATGGAGATAACATTAAAAGCTCTCGCGGTTATCACTAGATAGTCCTATTTTGTGTCCCTTAAAAATGTGATCAATGGCCTATTAACATCATAAAAACAATTTTTTATTGGACGGAATTCATAAAAACTTTTATTCGGAGCACACAATGTGATGTGAACATCGAGCCATATCGAGGAGGAGATGCTAGGGACCCATTATCTATTCCGACTAGTTCGATCACTCGAGCTTGAGCCAAGCAATTTAGGCAAGCTGTTGGCGTCATGATTCATGATTTTTGACGTGGAGATGACCTTGGATCAAATCTTGAAGAATCTTGGAAATCTTTGCGTAATTTTTGGTGTGGAGATGACCTTGGATCGAATCTTAAAGAATCTTGGAAAGCTTGGCGCAATTTGATTATCTGGTCACCAAATATTTGACCAAATCAAAAAAAAAAATTATCTTCTTGTTTAGATATTTTATAGAATATGACGCATTAGATTTCTAGGGCTGGTTTTAGGGTTTATGTGGCAACTAGAAGGCCTATATTAAGGACTGACAAACTTTCTTTGGGGAACATATATATTTTATTTTTGAGGAAAAGAATTGAGAATTCTCTTCTACTATTCTTTTAAGGACTTGACCTTATCAAGATTGTGGTGGTTGATTCGACTTATCGAGTGAGATAGCGAATTCTTTCGCCACGAGATGGCGAATTCTTTTGCTCGTGGCGTCTATAACGTTGGTTGGTTGACACGAGTTCATCAACAGGTTACGTTCATATCGAGGTTGCCAATCACAGGTTTAATTGGAGGTTGAGGTTCCAGTTTGCACTATCCGAGCCTTCGTAGAACGATCTTTCCGCAACGATTCACGTCACAATATCTGCATGTAGAGTACATCAAATTCTGCACAGGGCACGTACAATCCTGTCAAAGATCATGAAAACCTTTATTCAAAGCACACGGTGTCTAATCAAAAGCAACATCTCCCATGAAAACGCAACCGACGGAAACATGCGTGTTTATTCTGGAGTGCCAAACAATGGCGTCGGCCAAGATGACCTCATCAGCTGGTCACCACGGTAGCATTCGAAGGGGACGGCAGTCTTCATACAATTGATCCTATCCAGTATGATCCAATCTCTGGTTTCGGCTCTGCTACAGCACGAGCTAATGGTGCTACAGCTGGATCTGGTGGTGCTGCGACAGCACTCTGGTATGTTGCCGGCTCTGGTGGTGCTACAGCTAATGGTGCTACAGCTGGATCTGGTGGTGCTGCGACAGCACTCTGGTATGTTGCCGGCTCTGGTGGTGCTACAGAAGGAGCTGGTGGTGCTGCGACAGCACTCGGGTATGTTGCCGGCTCTGGTGGTGCTGCGACAGCACTCGGGTATGTTGCTGGCTGTGGTGCTGCGACAGCACTGTCTCGAAATCCCTGAGTGCCAGGCAAAGAGGTCAGGCGAGATGGCATCATCGGCTCGTCACCGTGGCAGCACTCGAAGTTGACGGCGGTCTTCATGTACCGAGAGCACTTGGCACACTTGATGTTCTCCGGCATGTTGCCAGCTACACTGGGGATATAGAAATGGTGGCGGCGCGGCTTTTTGATGACCTCGTCGTAGTACCTTTTGAAGGCAGCCTCGAAAGGCTGTGCAGCTTTCACCCACATCTGGTGCTGCGACAGCACCGTCACGAAATCCATGAGACGAGTGTTGACGACTACCCTCGACCCTCTCGCAATGACGGCGAACCCACCAAACTGCTTGTAGCTGGTGTAGAGCTGGAGCGGCTCCTTCGCAAGGGAATCGTAGACATCCGAACTGGCCTGCATCTTCAAGGACAGGCAGCTCTCGAGCCGGGTAAGGAATTGCTCTCTTGGTGCTGACGTTGATGACCTTGTAAGAGCCAATATAGCCGTTGATCTCGCTCAGGTATTTTTCAATTTTTTGGACTGTCTGGGGGTCTTCATCCGAGCCGTACAAGAATATGAGCTCCTCCCCTTCAATCTGGCCAACAATTAAGACACAGGCCATGTTGAAAGAACAAGAATATAAGTTGATTAAGTCAGAAATGCTTTAATCTATCTCGCAACTGATTCCTGCATGAATTCGATATGTGTGACGTTAGATGTATCTAAATAATTAGATTGGGTGAATTTCACACGAAGTCTGCAATAATAGAAGCTTGTTCTACTTGGTTTTGCCAATAGTGTGCGAGTTTGTGTTTGCTTGAGCGTGTTATACACTAAACCATTAAATAATCTTATCAGATGATATTATAATTGAGGCTGCGTCTTCCTTCTTCCCTACTTGGAAGAAGATCACCACCTAGACTTTGACGGTCCAGTTGCGCATATAGACATTGTCTAAATGTAAACTAACATAAAAAGAAATGTAAGTGACATGTCCAAATTTGTAACGCACCAATCAAAAGTACGATAGGAGAAAGATCTTACCAACTAGAGATGGATGATGAAAATATGGTCCAGATAATCAAATTATAGTGCATTTGTAACTTACGCTTTTTTCAACATCAGGGAAGACCATGTTCACCACGAGCTTGAACCAGTTAATCCCTTGCTTGTTCCAGAGCTCCTTGCCCTTTGATTCCGTGAACGGGAAGGCTTCCTGTCCCCAAAGACGTATCATCGCCATCGCGTCCACGTTCACCACCTTCCCCTGTTGGTTCAACACTACAACCTTGGTCTGCTGCCTAAATTGCCACTTCTTCCGGATGAACTTTGCTGCTGGCTTGCTGACCATGGAGTTGCTTGTGTACCAACGCATCTCAGATCTCTTCTCCAGGAACTTCTTCTGCATCACCTCGTTATGTTCCTCGACAATCGGAACCCACATAATTTTGTAGTTACTTCTTTGGATGTTAGACTCACTGCAGATGCTGGTAATGGTTTTCAAATCTTCATCCGGCAAGTCCAAGTCCGAAATAAGCAGCATCACGATCTTGTTCCTGAACTTCTCCACCGTTACCTATGACATGTAGTGATCAAACCATGCTGTTATTTTTCCTTTTTGAATGCCCAACAAACAAACTATTTAGGAATTTCAAATGTATTTAATTACTAGAAAGTTGATATGCATTCCCTTCTCCGGACATTAAGATACAGTAATGACCAGTATCAAAGGTCGCCGAAGATAATTGGGACTGAGAAGCTAACCGTTGTCCTCTTGGAACAGTGATAAACTGTCAAAAAATCATTCTTGGTGCTAAACAGCGCCGCCATAAGCTCCACAATATCAGTACAGTGTTAGGAAAGTTTCTTAATCTTCTCATATGAAATTTGCTCCGCTGCATAATGTGAATCACAGAATTTAAGTACTTTCATTCCATAGATAGATCTGACAAAGAAAATCTGGGTACACAAAAGGGAATCTGGAGGAGATTCATGAAGGCTTCCTCCCATGATGAGAACTACTTTTTGTCTGAAACACACAATGATCTCACCGTGCTTTTCTCTGAGATATTCCACTTCTTTCCTGAAGGATTCATATTTCTTCGTGACCTGGTCCGAGAAGGTCGACAGATTTTGCCCTAGGAACCTGAAGTAATCAAGAAATAGGTTGAGCATTGATGTGAAACAGTCAGAGAGAGAGAGAGAGAGAGAGAGAGAGAGAGCTCGGAATTAAATCCAAGTCTGTTCACAAAGGTAGTCAAAAGCAAAGTTGAGGTTATAACATACTCATTGCTCATGCTGATCAAGCCACTGAACTGAACTGAGCAGCCAAGTATGATGACAATGATGTAATAAAAAAGGGCTGATATGTCGATTGACGCTGAAATTTCTCCAAAATCTTTGGAGTAGCTCACAAACTCAATAGCGCACTTGGTGAACTCCAAAGTCAACTTGATTAGATTATTCAGCGCCACAAAAGCCTCGATCCGCTGTGTGTCGGAGGACTTACCAATTGCATGTGACCCTCTCAACATCGCTGTTAAGCTTAAAAGGTCGTCAGACTCTTCAATTTGAGTGAGACGCCAATGCTCAGCATAGTCCACTGATAAAGCTAGGAGTGTCAGCACTGCCTTGGCATCCCATGAAAATGATGACAACATGTTGAAAAGAGATGACACTGTTTGGTACACGTTGCTGGTTCGGGCCTTGCAAGTAATCTGTCGTGAGTAAATAGGTTTGGACATTGATAGTGGGAAGTAACAAGATCGAGAAGAATAATAAAGGACGTGACAAAGTATTTAATTTGATTTTTTTCCTGATAAATTGAACAATTTTAGCCCCGCAGAAAAGGTCGCTTTTACTTTAGTATCAGTGTTTTTTTATATAAAATGCAAATTTTCTAATCTCCAAGTCATTTAAAAAGAAAACTAAAAAGGCCTGGAGCTTTCGCATTTGTATATTTCCACTTTTGAGAGAGGACTGACTCTCCCAATATGAGATTACCTGATAGCATAGTTCGTTGATGGTAGATGACAAAGGAATAGAAGTCTTTAAAGTAAGTGAGGTTGAGCTTTTGCTTTGACATTGGTCAACCTGGAAAAACGATTTCCCTTGTGAGTCCTAATCGTGAAATTGTTAAATTATTGATCCAATTTCTAGAAACTTCAAGATTGATATTAGCTAGACAAGACAAGAAAAATCCTTAAAAAGGAAAATCTAGCTTAGGCGGCAAAGAAAAGTGTAGAAGCACAAATGTAAAACTCTCTAGAAGAAGAGTGGTTAAACTACAATTTAGAATTTCCTAGATGAAGCCTGCATGGACAGCATTCTACAAGAATCTAGAATGTTGTACTTAGTCGATGGACCACCCTATAAATAGGAAAGAGGGGGGAAGCGTAGGAGACCAACAAATGTAAGCAAGCTCCTCCCCTTCCCTTTGTACTATAATCAATAATAAAAAGTTCTTTTTTGTTCCCTTGTACTTCTCCTCTAACACTCCCTTGCACACACATTAAACAAACGCTTCCGCAAATACCAACAGTGGTAGCAGAGCCACGTTTTTGGTTGGTATTGAGCGTTTGTCCTACCTATCCATTGCTAAAACTACCTTTTCCAAATACCCAATAACTAAACCATGGCCAACTCTACCTCATCCTCATTTCCCATTCCCATTTTTTATGGGAACAACTATGACTTTTGGAGCATAAAAATGACTACATTCTTGATGGCCCAAGGCTTATGGACATCGTGGAAAAAGGTTGCGAGGCTCTACAAGAAGGTGCAAGTGTTTCGAAGGATCAACTACAAAATGATGCAAGGGCAATATACTTTATCTAGCAAGCACTCTCAGAAACCTTATTTCCAAGAATAATTGGAGCAAGGACTGCAAAAGGGGCTTGGGATATACTACGAGAAGAATTTCAAGGATCGAAAAAGGTACGCACTATTCGCCTTCAAACTCTAAGAAAAGATTTTGAGAATTCTAAAATGAAAAATTATGAGACCGTACAAGAATATTGTGGAAAATTAAAGGAACTAGTTAATCAAATGAGAGCCTATGGAGATGGGATAACTGATCAAAGGGTTGTTGAGAAAATATTGGTGTCACTTACTAAAAAATACAATCCCATAGTCACAACTATAGAAGGAACTAAAAACTTGACGACCCTATTGAGTGAATTGATTGGCTCTCTAGAAGCACATGAGAAAAGACTAATGGCACAAGATGAAGATTTAGTTGAAAGTGCCTTTCAATCTAAAATAAATATACGGTCTCATCAATCTAAAAATGGTGGAAGGAGCTCATGGAAAAATAAAAGAGGAGGAGAAACTACACAAAAGGAAAATTATCCACCTTGTGGTATTTGCAAGAAAACAAATCATTTGGAGAAGGATTACTTGTTTAAAAATAAAAAACAATGCCACTTTTGCAAAAGATATGGTCACGTAGAAAAAGATTGTTGCTCGAAAACAAATAATCGAGCAAACTATGTAGGAAAAAAAGAAAGTGAAGAGAATACATTCTACGTAGGCCAAGCGGCAAATGATAATAAAAAAGAAACAAGATACATTGATAGTGGGGGTAGCAATCACATCACGGGGGACGAATCTATATTCACTGATATTGACAAGTCGGTGAAATTCCAAGTAAAGTTGGGCAATGGTGCATTAGTAGATGTCAAAGGAAAAGGCACCATCGCCATGGAAACAAATAAAGGCCCAAAATATATACATAATATATATCTAGTCCCTCATCTTGCACAAAATCTCTTAAGTGTGGGCCAAATGATACAAAGTGGGTATTCCCTATATTTTAGTGGAGATGCCTGCATTATCTATGATAAATATAAAACTGTCATTACCTCTATTAAGATGAAAAATAACAATTTTCCTATTCGATGGAAATATGTCAAAGATTTAGCCATGAAAGCTCAACTTGATGATTCATGGCTATGGTATCGAAGATTCGGCCACTTCAATTTTGCTGGGCTAAAAACTCTCCATCAGAAAAATATGATGAGAGACTTTCCAGCTATTTCAGAAATTTCAAATATCTGTGAAGGTTGCCTCCTTGGAAAACAACAGAGACAGTCCTTCCCATTTGGAAGTGCATGGAGAGCTAAGAAGCCATTGGAGCTAGTTCATACGGACGTGTGTGATCCAATGAGAACCCCCACACTCAATCAGAATAAATATTTCATCCTATTCATTGACGATTACACAAGAACGACGTGGGTATACTTTCTTCGACAAAGATCAGAAGTTTTCCCTATCTTCAGAAAATTCAAGAGCCACGTCGAGAATCAAAGTGGCAAAAGAATCAAAGTCCTAAGGAGTGATAGAGGCATGGAATACAATTCAAAGGAGTTTAATAAATTTTGTGAAGATGAAGGAGTCCATTATCAACTAACTATTGGCTACGCCCCAAAGCAAAATGGAGTAGCTAAAAGAACAAATAGAACCGTCATGGAGATGGCAATGTCTATGCTAAAGGAAAAATGACTTCCTAACTCATTCTAGGCAGAAGCAGTCTACACGACCGTATCTTATGCATGCGACAAGTCTACTATCACGATTCATGCAAAGTCCGAGTCAAATTCAATTTAGAGCTGCCAAAAGAATTCTCATATATTTATGAGGAACTATAGATTACGGCATTCGGTATCGCCCAAGTACAAACACCAAGCTCATTGGCTACACTGATAGCGATCAAGGTGTTCGCTTGATGATAGGAGAAGTACTACTGGCTATGCCTTCACACTGGGTTCTGGAATATTCTCATGGGCATCCAAAAACAAGACTCGGTGGCACGTCTGCAGAAGCTGAATACATCGCAGCTGCTACGATTGCCAGTCAAGCAATATGGCGCCGACGAATTCTAGAAGACATTGGAGAAGCACAGATGGAATCAACTCCATTACTTTGCGACAATAAGTCGGTGATCGCTATATCAAAGAATCCAGTATTCCATGGCAGAACCAAACATATTGACATCAAATATCACTTCACACGAGAGGCGCAAAATAACGAAGAGATCGAGTTGAAATATTGCAAAAGTGAGGAACAAATAGCGGACATCTTCACTAAAGCACTATCACGAGCCAAGTTCGAGAAATTGCGGGAAATGCTTGGAGTAACACGAAATTTAATCAAGGAGAAGTGTTAAATTATTGATCCAATTTCTAGAAACTTCAAGATTGATATTAGCTAGAAAAGACAAGAAAAATCCTTAAAAAAGAAAATCTAGCTTAGGCGGCAAAGAAAAGTGTAGAAGCACAAATGTAGAAGTCTCTAGAAGAAGAGTGGCTAAACTACAATCTAGAATTTCCTAGATGAAGCCTACATGGACAGCATTCTACAAGAATCTAGAATATTGTACTTAGTTGGTGGAGCACCCTATAAATAGGAAAGAGGGGGGAGCATAGGAGACCAACAAATGTAAGCAAGCTCCTCCCCCTTCCCTTTACTATAATCAATAATAAAAAAAGTTCTTTTTTGTTCCCTTGTACTTCTCTTCTAACACTCCCTTGCACACACATTAAACACACGCTTCCGCAAATACCAACAAAAATATTATAAACATAAGAGCATGTAAAAATTGTTTATCTTTATGAACTTCGGCTGGAGAAGAGTGAAGCCTGGAATCAATTTGAGAAGCAAAGAAATTTTGCCACAAAAAACAAGTAAATGGGAAAGATTGGATTATTTGCCATGAATTTCATGTTTGTGCAGGCAATATGTACTAGTGACGCGACTAATCATCCAAGGGCCTGAATATTTTTGTGGTAATTCAAGGGCTCGAACACAAAGGCTAGCTGCTTAAAAGTCTAGGGAATGCCTTGCAAATCCCATGACCAGTTAGCTTCAGGCTTTTGGCTTTATAGAGGCTAGCAAGTAAATGGAAAAGAAACTAGACTATGTTGTTGAATTTGCTTGCCCGCTAATCTACCTTTGGCGGAGTGTTTTTAGCAACATCATCCACAATGGCCATGGCTTGGTTGAGGATTTTCTCGACGAGATTCAAGTAAAACCTGACATTAACTTGTTCTGTCCCAGAGCTTGGCTTGCTCATGACATCTTTCATGAACTTGTCGTGGTCGAGGAGGGCAAGTAAGCTGGTCAAGAAGCTATTGTTTGAGGCCATTTTCAGGCGCAGGGCAAAGGAAGAAAGAACGTGTCAAAAAGCAGAGAAAGATTAGGGTTTTGAGGGAGCGAGCAGAGTGAAGAAGGAAGGTTTGTGTTAAGCGAAATTGCAGGTCCCCTGTGACCTATATATAACACTCCAATCCCACGAGACGACAACCTAGGAGCCGGTAAGATTGATCTCCGCTGCTTGTTTACGCGGAGGGCTCGCTCATTTCTCACGAAAGAGAAACGTGAACGAGGCTAAAGCTAAAAGTCCAAACGAACAGCGTTAAAGCTGGAAAAGCAAGAATCACAGGATGACGATGGTACGTGATCTCCTGAGAGATGTGGGGCAGTGAGTGATGCGATGGCGATATCTGAATAGGTAGAGAGGTTAAACAATAGAAGGGAAGAAAAGGCTTAAGTGGGGTAATGAATAAAACGTACATCGCTAGTCACACCCAAAGCACATTCCATACTTCTTAATTAATTTATACCCCACGAGCTTCTCGCCAACTCCAGCTCTGCTCCATGCCTGACCTCAGCTCGAGCCCTATCGCTTCTAGCTCCTTCATAGGTACGCATTGCTCGACACTCGGTTGCATGAAGCGGAACGTCCATTCCTATCTTATCATATTTCAAAGTGTTATTGTCACGACCTTCCCAAAGGTGAACCACCAAGAGAAAATTAAAAAATTACTAAGTACATGCTTAGCATGGATTCTCCCTAGCCTATATCAATCGCAACATTGGAGTTTTGATTTAATTAATTAAACATGAAATTATCCATTCAAAAGTCATCACTAATATATTATGTATTGATTAGAAATCAAAATAGAATGTGGGAATACCCTTTCCATTTACGAACTAGAGACTCAACGGTTATGGAGATTTGGTTACGCTAGATAAATCTAACCCCTTTTCATTATCTTTCCTCTTTATTTCAAAAAATATTTGCAAGTAGTCTTGGCCAATTTTTTTTAAGAAAATGGTTAATATTACGAAAAATCCAAATTTGGTACATCTGTGATAAATTTACCTTATGTTAATTTTCACTAAATTTCATTGTCATATTTCTGAGTTGGATGATACATAACAGTTGACGGGTATACTAATTTAGGATTTTACCCTCTGTTTTGTCACACCCATATATATATATATATATATATATATATATATATAATAGTTTGTGGTTTTTTGTATTATTAATTCAATTTAACGGAAACTAAATAAAGTAAATTTGTCAAAAACGTACTAGTTTGAGGTTTCTAGTCGTCAAAAAACCAGTTTGGGATAAATTTATCATAGGTATACCAATTTGAGGTTTTTTATGATATTAACCCTTTAAAAATGAAATAAATGTGACAAAAACTTTTGTCACAATTGAAAATCAAACGAAAAATAAAGATTGTCTTGCTCGAAGCTGACAAAACTCAATTTTTGTTGCTATAAACTGGTCAAAGGAGATATAAATTTGTGGCGTTTATTGAGTCTCTATCCATAAAGTTTTGTCGCGCTTTTAGGCCAACTAAGCTTCAAAGGTAACAAAACATTTGTCCCCTTTGATAAATTTTCTGTCACGTCAGGTTTCTTTTCTTGGGCTAGGTATGGAGACGAGTAATTTTATTTTCACTACTTTTTAGACATCGTTCATATGATTTTAACTGGAATTCGAACTTTATATATATATATATATATATATATATATATATATATAATTTTGATATTCAAAAGTTAGATTATAATTTCAAAAATTCATAATAAATAAGCTTAACAAAAAGTTTCACTACAATAAATCAAATAATGTATTCAACGAAAAGATTACAAAAGAAAAATGATCGATCTAATAAATTATAGCGAAAGTCCACTTGGCGTGCTCGCTCTCCATGGATCAATCCCGCTTCACTCGGCTGCAACAAAAACCATAAAATAAAATTATATCAATTTTTTTATTAATTATATATGCTTGAATATTAAGCTAAATAAGCATATAACAAGACAAAAATATAAAATCAAATACAGGGCGAGGCGAGCGGCTACAACTCTAGATTTGGCAAACCTGACCCATGCATGGTCGCGCCCATGACGATGACTCAAGGGCCCAAAAAGATTAAAAAAATTCAAGAAATATAGCCAAACAAGCATTTAACTAGACAAAAATACAAAATCAAATATAGGGCGAGGCGAGTGGCTACGACTTTAGACTTGGCAAACATGACCAAGGCATGGTCGCGCCCATGACGATGACTCAAGGGCTGGGAAAGTCTTTGAGAAAATGCAAAAATCTTCAAGTTAAATAAGTTTTTTGAAATGCGAATGGTGCTTGAAAAATTATAATTAAAAGTGCATTGAAAAGCATCTATAGTTTAAACCATATTTGGAAAAATTACACTATGTAAAGGACTTTTGCTATTTTCTTTTTAAGAAATAACCTCTAAACTAGCTAAGGGCTCAAGGGCTAACTGGCGAGGCTCGATCTAGCTGTTGCTAGACAAGCCCTTCACCTACAACGTCATGTGAGGTGAGAACATCTAAAATTATGAAAGTTTAGCGAGGGTAAAGTTGGGAAAAAAACATATTAGCATTAGAGATGAGCAATTTTAAATTCCACCTAAAACTTGGAACCTATCTATTGGAACAAATTCCTTATTTTTTGGAACTTAGAACCTACCCTACATACTCAAGAATTTAAAACCTATCTTATCACAAGTTCCAAAGTTGATTCCAGATTCTACCCAAATTCCATATGTATTATTAATTGAACGATTAAAGTGAATTGTAACCTTTAATGATCACCGCTTGCTATTACAATTCAATGATAATAACTTATATTTAGACACATAAAAAATTAACAAAGTAAAAGTTTCAATTAAAAAATGAAAGCTCAACTAGTGGTTCCAAATTATACATTCATCATTGAACGCCATGGAAATTTCATACGATCATGTGAAGACATAGATTAAAAAGAAAACACAAAAACAAAAACTTATTGAAGTTCTAGTTTAGAAGTTACAAGTTCCACATTCTAGATTACAACCTAGAACCTAGAACCTACCCGTTGAAAAGGTTCATCAATTTTTGGAACCTGGACCTTACCCTACATACATTGAAACTTAGAATCGGATAGGTTCCTATAGGTCCGATTATCAGGTTCCAAATTCTACAGTGGAACCATGCTAACCCCTAATTATCTTACCATAAATGCTCAAAATTCAAAAGATCTCCGAACCTACCTTGGACTAATTCAGTTTCATCTCCTCAGAACTCTCCAAATATTTTATTAAAATAATAAAAATTGCCCAAAGGGCTTTCGAGCCCAAAGCCCATTGGGAAAGTGGTTCTTAACTGAAGGGTGACAGTTTGATATATAAGAAAGAGCAAGTGTGTAAACCTGTGTTTTTATTTTTCTCTTTTTCTTTTATTCTTGGGGCCAAAAGATAAGAGAACAAAAGGACTCCGTACCTAATAGGAGTAAACAAGACAGATTGACCAAATCCGAAACTGTCCGAGCCGAACAAAACAAAATCGGCCAGTTAAGTCCGGTTCCCGAAAGTGCCAGACTGATTCCTGGTTCCTAAAAGTGAAACCAATATCTAGGCAATTTGGTTCCCTATTCCAAGCGGGGAATCAGACTAAACCAAATGCCCAGATCGATTGTTATTTATTTATTAGATGTCTTGCTCAACCTCCTCTTCTCTTTTGATCTTTTCCTTTTGCCATACGGCACTCACGACTACTCTCCTCTTTTGGTCTTTCCCTTTCTCGAGGTTTCCTTCCCTTTTAAGGAGTTCGAGGCATTCTCTTCTTTAAACTTGACCAATTTCACTAGACTATTTGAGAATTGGACCGTACCGCCAGTCCAATCTTGTCCCCGGTTCCGTAAATTGGGAATCGTCCCTATAGTTCGATTCCCGATTTCAAGGTAGGACTGGGTGAACTGGAAACCGATCACCCATAATGTCTATAATAAAAAGCATACAAGCTCATTATAAATTTTACATAATGACTATCTAAAGTAATATAATATTACAATATCAATTACAATCAATCAAGATCAATTAAGGAAGATGATGCGAAATCAAGGGAAATATCTCTCTAACGAAAGAAAATTCACAATGTTATGTCTTAATTGGGTAGAAGTACAGCGCAAGTGCTAAAACTTGGCACAATGGGACACTTAAGTTCCAAAAGTTATGAAAGCTACATATAAGTGCCACTTTTTTTGAAAATTGAGATGTCCGAGTACCAAATCAGCGAAACCTCTCGGAAATCCTTCGTGGCAATTATTTATTAATATAACTAGCCTACTTGGCTCACCGAGAGCTAAGTCAGGTAAAGAAGAGCCAAAATGACATCATTTTGCCTCTTAATTGAATTTTAATATAAATATTAATTAAACTAAATTCAAAACAATTTTTTTGAAAAAAAAAAAAAGAGATCGCAAAACAAAGAAGGGCTATGCAAGCCCTCGCCGCCAACTCCCCACCGTCGGGCCTTTCCCGATGACAATGTGAGGCTATGGTGAAGGCTTGCACAGCCCTCACCCAAAGCCTTCTACAATTTCTTCTTCTTCTTCTTCCTTTTTATTTTATTTTATTAACATTATTATTATTTAAATAATTTTTAAGTTTAATTTAATTAATAGTTATATTAAAATTCATATCCGAGGCAAAACAACATCGTTTTTTGCTTATCTAGACATGTCAGCATGCACAACGACGTCATTTTCGGCTTATCTAGCCACATCAATGTGTAAAACGACGCCGTTTTCCACTTGCTTCACCGGAAAAACGTCATGTTAGCATTTTGACCGGTGAAGATATGATTGGAGATATTGGAGATATCGATTTTGGTATTGATCCTAATTGCAGGTTAATTGCTTTAGTCAATCTGTAATTGGTTTAGTAAATTAGGAAATGTAATCCTTTGTTTTTATTTTCCTATTTTTTGTCCTTATTCTTTGTATTATAAAAAGGACAATGTACATGTATAAAATTCATACAAACCAATACAAGAAATTCCTTCAACTCTCATGCACTTTCTATCATGGTATTAGAGCCTTAGATCAAATTGATCCAATTGAAGAAGAAGACACTTCTATTCAACTTATTGATGGATCTGCTCCTCCTCTAATACGAGCTTTTGATCTGGCCTAATGGCCACCGATTCATTGGTTTTTGGTTCAACGTCAATGGGCCACTAGACCAAATCAAAACTTGAGTACAAGACAGCCCATTCGGAGAAGGGGGATTTCTAGGTTATGGGAGACAGTTCGAAGTGGGCCGACCCACTTCACTTCCGGAGCCAACCAAAATAATGTATCGGGCTCGATAGGTCAGGGTCAAAGATCCTACCCCACTTAGTTGAGTCTAGGGACAGATCCCTACCTGACATTGGGACCTAGATTTCAACCTACATTCCTCCCGTACGCAATCCAGCCTACGATGGCCACCCAGAACCTGGTGATCCCCTTATACACCTTGCCAGTCGACAGGCTTGAACTATGGTTGATCAGCATGTAGCTCGTCGGGCCACACAACCTTAATTCCGCCTAGGCTCAAGATCTGCAATGAGCACTCTTCACAAAAGACAATGATAGCTTCCTTGACAGAGATATCCCCTTCCCGACTGACAAGTGACTACAACAGCACTGGCGACACTACAACCAACTAGTTCGTTCTTGGATTGGGAACTGCTTGACATCTAACGTGGCAGCTGGACTCCCACCAACAGAAGATTCGAAGACAATTAAGAAAATATACGGGAGATGTATGAGAAATTAGATCGAGTGAAATTATTCACACTCACTCAAGCCTTATCCGAATAAAAGTAAGGCAATCTTTCGGTCACCACATCCTTCAATCGGCTATCGGCTTTGTGGAACGAACTCGAGACAGCTTAACCCTTCGACAATATCGTGCAATAAAGGAAAGAGAAAAGGTCATGAGATTCTTACTCATTCTCAATGATACGTACTTGACTTTCCGATCACAGGTTTTGGCGATGGACCCAATGCTGTCACTCGATCAAATCTATCAACTAGCTGTCCAAGAGGAAAGTCAGCGATTAGCCATGGCCGAGCTTGGACGGGTTGAAGGATTTGCTACTAGAACCTTGATGGAGCCACCGTACTAGAGCCATGGAGGAGTGGGGCACACCGGTGATGTTGGAGCTCTGCACCGAGTGGCCTCCATTCTATGGACGAATAAGTAAACCCTGAGGGTTTCCATCAAATGGATGGCCAAGATCAAAAGTTAAGATCCAACAGCCATAAATTCACCCACTCATCAACCGAATCAAGTGGCTCATATGGTGCCACGTCAACATCAAGTCTTAAGCCATCTAATGGCTCACGAAGCACCAAGTCAGCACATAGAAATGGTGGACAAAATTCAAAAACAAAAGGTAAATTCTATGACTACTGTAGATGTCCACACTATACAGCTGAAACGTGCTGGAAATTACATGGAAAGCCAAATGATAAAGAAAAAAAAAAAAAGAGAGAGATTATTCTACTTATCATGTTTTAGCAAAAGGAATGCTTCAAATAATTACTGAGGATTAGTACCAGAATATTATGAAGGCTCTAAATCAATTACGGGTCATTGACAAGATTAAAAGGTTCTTAGGTACAACTTTCTCATAAAGGAATTCGATTTCGACTGATGCACAGATAATTGACTCAAGTGATAGTGACTACATAATTTGCAATAATTTTTTTTTCCATATTTAGAAAAAACCTCATTTTTCCAAATCTGCTCATCTCCTAAATGGAAACACTACCTTTGTCAGTAAAATAGGTTCTGTATATCTTAATCCACACATAATCCTATAAAATGTCCTTTATTTCCCTACTTTCGAGTTCAATCTCATTTTTGTCTCGAAAATCTATGAGGATAATTCTTGTCATGCAATATTCAATCTAGCAATTGCTCTTTTCAGGACCACTCGATAGGCAAATTGATGGGCTTAGGTAGTATCGCAGAAGGACTTTATTTTTGGACAAATTTCTTAAAGGATTTAGATTTTTCAAATAAGAGTGTTTCTTGTAATTCCACCATTAGCAATAAAACTCTTATTCTTCATCAATGTTTGGGCCATAATACTCGCTTTCCACACCTTAAATGTCCAATATGTCCTTTAGCCAAATAGTCCCGAGCATCGTTTCCGATTAGTATTTCTCTAGATGTTAGTCCTTTCTCTTTGATTCACATGGATATTTTGGGTCCTTATCATACTCCACATTGTGATGGATCGCAATATTTCCTAACTATTGTCGATGATTGTACCCATGCCACTTGGGTTTTTCTTATGCAATCAAAGGGAATTTTCTTATCTATCGAAATTCCTATCCTTAGTTAAAATCAATTTCACAAAACAATCCAAAAGATTCATACAAGTTGTTCACTAGTGAATGTAATTCCTTTCTATCCTCTTAAGGGATGCTCCATGAAAACTCATGTACCTACATTTCTCAACAAAATGGGATTGTAGAATGCAAACATCGACATCTTTTGGAAGTAGCTAGAGCTCCAAGCCTTAATTCCTAAAAAATTTTGGGGGGATTTTATGGTCACAACAACCTATTTAATTAATCGTATGCCAACTCTAATTCTTAAAGGTCGAACACCTTTTGAGATGCTTCATGGAAAGCAACCTATGATTGATCATCTAAGAGTTTTTGGATGATTGTGTTATGCTGCAACTGTGGCCCTCGGGATAAAATGAATCCTCGTGCCCTTCCATGTATTTTCATGGGTATTCCTATTTACAAAAGGGCTATCAAGTTATGGAAATATCTTCGAGACGTTTTTTTGTCAGTAGGGATGTTGTTTTCCAAGAAGATGTATTTCCATTTGAAGGAATCGTGTCTTCCTCCCAACCAATTGCCTACTCATTCAATCACAAGCCCTTTTCATCAGAAGATGATTTATCAAAGGATCCTCAGTACTTTCTGGTTATGGCGGGACTAGCTGCACGAGCCAGCCTTGATTCATCAGACGCAATATCTGAATCACCAACATCTTCTGAGGAGCGTCATTCGTCCAATTCATCAATGGCATCTCCACCACCTCTTGCTGTTGAATCTCCTCCCGCAATTCCTAAAAGGACGATCACTCGACAACCTCGACACTCTAGACGTTATGTTCACCCTTCCACATGGACAAAGACTATATATGTCCAACGTTAAATTCTCCAAGTACACATTACCCAGTATCCTCATATGTTTCTTTTAGTCGACAACATACATGTTGTATCTGTCATATCTTTCAAGAACAAGAACCATCATCTTACATAGAAGCAGCGCATGATCCACACTGGCAAAGTGCCATGGAAGCTGAATCATAAGCACTTATGGAAAATCACACTTGGGATGTTGTTTCATTACCTCCACATTGTAAACCCATTGGGTGCAAATGAATATATAAGATAAAATACAGAGCAGATGGTTCCATTGAACGATATAAGGCTCGTTTGGTTGCTAAAGGGTTTACACAAGGAGAAGGCTTTGATTTCCATGAGAACTTCTCTTAAATTGCAAAAGAGGTAACGGTTCACTCCTTTCTATCTATTGCTACTTTTCGCAATTGGCAGCGCATTAAATGGATGTCCATAATGCCTTTTTACATGGAAATTTGGAAGAAGAAATCTAAATGGAACTTCCACAGAGCTTACGGAGACAGAGGGAGTCTCGAGTATGTCATCTCCAAAAATTCCTGTATGGACTTAAGCTGGCTTCTCGGCAATGGTATGCCAAATTTACTGATGTACTCACAAATTCGGGATTCCAACACTCTATGCATGACTATGCTTTGTTTACCTGGAATAGAGGTACATCATCAATTTACTTATTAATATAGACCGATGATATACTTATCATGGGAAATGATGAGTCCAGTCTACTATTAAGAAATTCAAGGAATATCTGCACTCTACCTTCCATATCAGAGATATGAGACCTTCCAAATATTTTATTGGAATCGAGATAGCTCAGTCTAACAAGGGGATTTGTCTTAGCCAATGGAAGTTTGTTTCAAATATTATCTCAGAAGCAAGCTTATTAGGGTGTAAACTAGTTGTAATACCAATTGAGCAAAATGTTAAGATGACGTCACATGAATATGATACATGATCATCACCTAGTGACAACGCATTGCTCAAAGATCCATCAGGATATCAATGGCTCATTGGAAAATTGATATATCTTACCATGGCGAGACTTAATATATGTTGTGCAGTATAGATACTCAGCCAATTTATGTAGAATCCATAACAGTCTCATATGGATACAACACTGAAAGTAGTGAAGTATTTGAAGGGATGTCATGGACTTGGGATTTTCTTGACTTGAGATTGTAATATGAAGATGACAACCTATTGTAATACAGATTATGCTTCTTGCCCAATGACCAGAAGATCCATCATTGGCTTCTGCATCAAACCAAAAAAATCGTTAATTTCATGGAAGACAAAGAAATAGTCAACAATTTCATTATCGTCGGCCGAATCAGAATATCAAGCTATGGCAAAGACTACTACGAGATATCACAAACCTTGAATTTAAAATTGATGGACCAAGCGAGTTATTTTGTGATAATGATGCTGCCCTCAAACTAGTAGCAAATCTAGTCTTTTATGAAAGAACGAAACATATAGAGGTTGATTGTCACGTCACTTGAGAAAAGATCCAAGAAGCAATACTTGTGACAAGAGGAATTAGAACTATGGAACAACCTGCAGATATCTTCACCAAACCACTGTGTCAAGATGGCACTCATATCTACTAAGCAAGCTAGGCATTTTTGACATATACCAACCACCAGCTTAAGGGAGAGTGTTGAAGATATGATTGGAGATATTTGATATATCAATTTTGATATAGATCCTAATTGCGGGTTAACTTATTCGGTCAATCCATAATTGGTCAATAAATTAGAAAATGTAATCCTTCATATTTTTTTCCCATTTTTTGTCCTTATTCTTTGTATTATAAAAAGGATAATGTACGTGTATACAATTCATACAAATCGATACAAGAAATCCCTTCAGTTCCCATATACTTTTGTCATTAATTGATCTATTTTGTTTCAATTTTGGCACTCAAGTGTCCCCTCATGTCAAGTTTTGGCACTCCAAGTGTCTTAGCCTTATCTTAATTGTGTATTGCTACGCACAAACATGGAAACTGATCATATGTGATTGATGACCTTTCCAAGTACATTTGACGAGGATTACATACATAGTGAAAACAAATGATCAAAACCATATAAGCTAGTAACCTGATGGTAGGGGCTTATATTTATGAATGTGAGATTGCAGATTTGAACTCGGCTTCTTAGATCCATGAGTTGCAAACCATACTTGAGTTACAACCTCTTCTACAACATCAAAATTCAAACATTCGACAGCGATTATGTGGCCTTTGATAGGGAGAGCAAACAAATCACAAAAAATGATATGTTTGTGAAGTCTTGCAAACTTCTTTTTTTCTCTATCTTACTCTAACTCTCATCATAGTTTTAAATTTTTGTTCTCCTCCTTCCAGAGTGTTAGAATAGAAACCCACGTCTAAAATTAGATATCCCCCCCTACTAGGCACGCGACCTAGTGGCAAACACACTACAAACTTATTTATTATAAATTAGTGTTTGGTTCGGACACTTTCAAGCTTCTCTATACCTATTTTCAATAAATGTATCTGATATGTGGCGAGAATTATCACGCCTCTATTATCACTCCATAAGCTATTATCGTCCATAACATTTGCTTTTTGTGCTTATTTTCATTCTGGTCATATAAATTAAAGCTTGTTATGTTTCCAGTACATACATGAAGTCCAGCCATTTGGTCTTGATCTAGGTGACATCATCGTGCCTTTGCAAGGATGACGTCACTATGTTGAGTCATTGATTACATTTAGGATGCATATCATGAAAAATCCAAAACTAATCTTTTGACCACCAAAACCCTTAAACTGGTATACCTTTAACAAATTTCACCTAAGCTAATCCATTTATAACAAATTTGCCATATGTTAGTTTCCGTTAAATTTCATTGTCAAATTGTTCAGTTAGATAGTTTTATTTTCTGTTTGTCACAGTCGTACCGGTTTTGTGATATTAGTCTAATTTAATCAATGGTATATTTGTCACAAATATACCATTTTGGGATATTTGGTGGTCAAAAAAAATTAGTTTTTGATAATTTTATCACAATGTACCAATTTAGGATATTTTGTGGCCATTTGGAATAAATTTATCACAGATGTATCAATTTAGGGTTTTTATGCGGTTAAGAAGTTAATTTGATATAAATTTATCATAAATGTACTAATTTGAGATTTTTCATAGTATTAATTGTTACATTTATCAACAAAGTGAATCTTCTCACGGGGTTAAGTGTACTTTATTTTTTGCCTGTCTACCGAACTGCACGGCATAATCCATGGATCCAAATTTTGTGAAGTGGAATTTGATTATTAGAAATAGGGCTCCAAGTCCAATTATGAGGATAAATTCGTGGAGAATATATATATCCACCTATGGAGCTACTTATTTATCGAATAATTTTGTCAAAATTCTCAATATTGACTATTTTATCACCAGTGAACAAATTTGACATTGAGCTAGAAGTTGAACGGTCTATCACAATGCATTCATCATTTAATCAGGATCCTTTTATTTCACTTAAAATTTAATGTTAAAGGAGATTTTAGAAGAAATAGATTATTGTTTGGTGGTTTAGGAGAAGTAATTTCCTTCTTGTCAGGATGGAAAGTTTTTTTCCTCCGATCTACACTTGTTATTATTAATCCATGAAAAGACCCCTTCCATAGAGTGATTAGTCATTCAAATATCAAAAAATCGAAAAATGATTTTTCGGGAAACATTTTCTTTCAAACATATGGACCAATGTCCCAATCTAAACTTGTTATTTTCAGTCCATGAAAAACATCTTCCATAGAGTGATTAGTTTTCCATCATCTGAATATTGGAAAATCGCAAAACAATTTTCCAAAAAACAGTTTTCCTTAAAACAAATGGATCCATAGTTTAAATTAGTTTTCATCTGCCTACTCCAAGGTCAAACCAAACTGCCTCTCTAAGACTTGCAATCGAGACCATCCTAGGACGACTTAATCACGCATTGCCACGTCATCCCCCGTGTACATGGGTATAAAGAGAGTTTCACCCACGAGGCCACATCCATGCTTAATTTAAGAAGTACAACTGCCCCTTTTCTCAAATTGACAGTGTATAAAGCCGCTTGTATAAGCTTCCTTTGACACTGGCTGTGACATCCAGATTTTCGGGTTCTGATTTCGATTAGATAAATTGGGTATTTCATCGACGCGACTACAGTGTTTTTCTCTGAGTTGGCCACCCATGAGATAACTAGACTAGCTGGGTGAGTTATTAAGGACTTTAAGGCAAATAGACTTGAGAATTCGACCATGAATCGACTTCTCGACCATGCTCATCTTTAGAGATCATTACGGCACAGTTAAAAATCGAATTAAGATCAGAGATAGGTCAGTTCGATTGAGATGTGTGGCCGATCGTGGGTGACTCCACTAAATTGGAAAATTCTAATCGACCGGCACTAATTTGATTTTACTATCGTTTTGGTACCCTGTGTCTATATTTGAATCCTCGAGATTTTCATGATAACCAAGAATCACCAATGGGTCGAGTGGGTTCATCGTGGCTCGAAGAAAATCGATCACGGGTCATTTGTCCTAAAAAGTTCTGAAAACTACCCAGTAGCCTAGGTCACGCTAAAAACACGTTGGAGTTAAAATAACCGTCAATCTGAGTCCGATTTCAGAAATTGAAGATTCTGTCATGTCACAATAAATTTTAGGAATGTCGACTCGCCTCGAAGATTTTTCGACAACCGAGACTTTTGGGAAAAGTCGGTTTAGGGTCGTTTTTGTTCGCCAAGCCGGGGATTGTAAAATTGAGAAGCATGAGGGATTCTTGGATGAGGAAAATAATCAATTTGATAAGTGAGACATCAATTGATTTTATAAGAGTCATTTGAGAGAAATTCAAGAGGGAAATTGGATTCAGAAATGCAATAGGGGAACCAAGAACTCTAGTTTGGAATTTCTTTTGGGATTAAATGAGCTTATTCAAAAGAAATTGAAATAAGAATTTTCTATTTGAGGAAATTCTTTCTTTTGATTTTCTTCCCGTTTCTTTTTCCTTTTATGGCCAAACACCCTTTTTTTTCCTTTTTGTCCACAAGTTTCTCTTTCCTTTCTTTCTTTCTTTCTTTCTTTTTCTTCTCTCTCTCTCTCTCTCTCTCTCTCTCGCTCCTCGTACAAACCCCCTCCCTCCACCGAATGCCCCCTTGCTGTCTTCCACTTTGCTTCCTCCACCTTTATGCTTTTTTAACTTTTCAAACTTATCTTCTCTCTCTTATGTCTAGCTCTCTCTCTCTCTCTCGGGACTCTCTCACTCTCTCGACATCTCTTTTCCTCTCCCTCTCGGCCGGTTCGAAAACGGCAGAAGAAGAAATAGCAGCCAGCGCGTTGAAGGAGCCGCAGCCACGCTGGAGCTACCGTCTCCGCCGTCCTGCTGCCCGCGCGCAGCTCCACCCCACCCTCTCTCTTCCGACACCCCTCTCTCTCTCCTTCCCCTGGTTCGTGCAAAGCCCTAGCTAGTAGAAGCAGGGGCAGCAACCACTGAGGGAAGAAAACCGGAGCAGCTCACCGTCGCCGCCTGTGCACCACCACTCGCACGTCGCCGCTCGCTGCTGTCCGTCTCACTCGCGTCCTCACCGCTCAGCCGTGCCGTCTAGCTCCTGTTAGGTCTCAGCTCAGCCTCGTGAACAGCTGAGGAAGCAGCCGAGCCACCGTCTAGCTCCGTCCGGCCACCATTCGACCTCACCGGAGCCCCGCTCACCCTCCGTCGGCCTTGCCTCGCCATCTCAGCCCCGGATCCGCCCTCAACCAGCAGAAACCAGTGAGCAAAAAAAATGGGTATGGCAACGACTATTTGGGCCATTTTGGCCGGCTTCCCGAGCCCGAATGCTCAGCCCGCCTTGAGGAAAGTCTATCCTCGCGTCGATCCCGTTGTTTTGGTTCGATTGGCTCATTAATCAAGTGAGTTTAACTCACTAATGCCTTCTTAATTTGCTAATTATAATTAAAGGTTGATTAGTGTTAGTTAAGTGTAGTTAGGTGGTTAGATTAGAATGGATTAGTGATTGTTAGTTAATTGCATTGCGTATTAGTCAAATGGTTAGTGCATTTAGCTAGATGATTACTTATAGTATTTATTGAATGCTTCTCGGGATTTTTCCTAACCCTTATCAGGCTTCAATTAGGCATTTTGAGCCTAAATGGAATTTTTAGTGATTAAATATTAATTTTCGAAATTAATTTAATTATTTATTTATTTTCCGAAAATTCAACCGGGATGGCGGGTGACCGGGATTTTATGTTGATGATCGTGGTGCAGTTCGTTTATTTAATTGAGCTTTATATTGTGCTAAATTGAAATTATTGTATTTGATTATTTAATTTTCGAAATTAATTATTTAATTATTTATTTTCTGGAAATTCAACCGGGATGGCCAGTGACCGGAATTTCATGCTGATTGTCGTGGTGCAGTCCATTTATTTATTTGAGCTCCAGATTGTGCTGAATTGAATTGATTGTGCAATTTGAGGAATTATTCCTTAATTGATTGAAATTGAGTGGAATTTAATGCTTGATTGGTAGATGGTCGAGTATGAGTATATAACGCCAGTTATACGCGGATGGGATATATAGAGGGAGAATGGTGAGAGCTAACTGAGAATATTATTGGCTGAGACCAATCAGATACGAGATAAGAGACATACGTGGTTCGGTGATAAGGAAATCACTGGCGAAAACGGCGCCTTAAAGAATGCACATAGCTGTCTACTTTTTACATCATTATGGACCTACGTGGTTCGGTGATTAAGAACATCACTAGCGAAAACGGTGCCTTAAAGAACGCACGTAACGGTCTATTATATACATGAATTATGGGCATACATGGTTCGGTGGTTAAGACATCACTGGGGAAAACGGCGCCTTAAAGAACGCACGTAACTGTCTATTAAATACATCATTATAGGCATGTGTGGTTCGGTGATTAAAGATATCACTGGCGAAAACGGCGTCTTAGAGAATGCACACAATTGTCTAGTGTATACGTCACCTTGGCGAAAACGACACCCAAGAGCGGTGATGAAGCTCTGTGACTAAGTGTACTATCGGAGGTTATATGGGATGTAATGAATGACCTAGAAATGATCCGACTGACTTGTAATCAACTAGGTCGATTGATCGATGATTCGATCTGAGTGTGATTTAATGTGATTCATTGCTTTGGTCTGGTTTTGTAAATTGATTGATTGAATGGAAATGACCGATGAAGGTCTAATTGACATGTAATCGACTAAGTCGATTGATCATTGCCTTGACTTAATGTCGTGATTTGATTGAGTTGAAATGACCGGTGAGTGGTCTTATTGACATGTAATCGATTAGGTTAATTTGATCGATGCTTCGATCAGTGATATGATTGCTTGGGTGCCTATTTGATCTGTGCTAATATGCAGGTGGATTTTAAGGCCAAGGTAAGTCCTCTGACTCGTGTTGTGCATAGGCAACCCTAAGGTGTATTAGTTTACTAATCGGGTCTTAAGGGGTAGAACTTGCTGAGACGTAGTCTCATCCCGGTTGTGGGACAACATTTCAGGACCCTGATGAGGAACCTGAGGAGAAAGAACCGGAAGAGAAGTTTATGGAGGAGAACCCCGAGGATGATCTAGAGTAGGATCCTGATGAGAACTGAGACTCTACTCCTATCTGATGACTTTTGCTGTAGAACCTGTTTGAGTAGAAACCGCTCTTTTTAACATGGTTTGTATATGTATGTGTATGACTGAGTTGTTATATATGTATATAAGGGTGTAGGTTTTCTAGTTCAAGTTTCTAGTCCTACTTGTATATCCCATTGCTTTATTGTCTGGAGATTTTTATAACTGCTTCCGCATGTATTATTAAAAAGGAAAGGGTCGGCGATACATAATCCTGTGATATCGCATTTTAAAATCGACCAAAGTTGAAGGATGGTCATGTGACCGAGGGTCAGGGCATGACACTGGCAGTGTACACTTAGTATGAGTTAGCAATGAAAATATTTTCTCTCAAAATAACAAATTCAAATGAAGTAATGCATGGTTCAGATCAGGAATAAGGGATGCAAAATGATGATTCGTCTTGGGTTTGACGTAGAGGTCATTCTAATTTCAATATCTCAAACGTTGCCCCTATTGGCGGATCTGAACATGAATTTTTCACGTCCATATGGCAAATTTTGGGCTGACGATGAAGCCACGTGGATCCTTCAAGTCTTTCTATACTTGGAGTTTCTAAACTCCCAGTCCCACATCAATTTCTTCTTGAAGTCTGTCCAATATTAATTCCTAAATGCACGATATCACTTTGCCCCCGCGTACATGCATATGACGTCGGCGATCGACTTTGGTCTGCAGCCATACAAAAATCACCGTTCATGTGATACATCTGCTGCACATGTCATATTTCTGTTATTAGTTAAATTTGCATGTGATTGATTGATATCCACTCTAGTAACTATTGCACACTGCAAAAGCCCAATATCTTCTCAACTTGAATCTCTAAACCAAACCATAAATCTGCCATCGGCACCGTGTTGCTATACCATAATGTTTACCTTTACCCTCCAGACCAAACCTTAAAGCTGCCATCGAGACTGTGTTGCCGTTACACCACAATGCCCACCTTCACCTCTGGTTTCTTTCGCAAGGCTACCCGAAAACCAGGTTGGACATAAGATTTCATCTTTGAGATATTCACCACACTGAAATAGATTTTTTTTTTTTTTTTGGTTGGGGGAGGGGGAGCAGCACCAATCTACTTTATTGACTGCAATACCCTCACTAGGGAAATCGTCAAGAGGAAGTCCAAGTTCAAGCTGGTCAGCATATTCAGTTAGAACCACCTTCACTTAATAGTATAAGCCAATGAGTCAATTATGATATATTAATTGTTCTACTCCGCATCAATTCTCCAATGTAGGATTTTTCCCACACAACTCACACATACATCTCAATAGTAACCTAACAATTGAAAGCTCAAATTGTTTCTCCAACTAAGGATTGAGAAAAAATGTAGCCTTCCTATTAATTGTAGTTGTAGCTTAGCAAAACAAAATTCTACTGGTCAAAATGTCTTCTTTCCACCATCTCTATAGAAATTAAAATGCCTGTATTTAGTGTTGCAACTCCAAACATGTTTTTGAATAATTTATGAAATTAAAGATTTTTTAGTAATTGATTCAAAGATAATTTCTTATTGAAAATCATATCAAACTAGACGTAACAACAACATATTGCATGTGCCTTTTTTTTATAGATATAAGATAATCAATAATTCATAAGTCGTGAAATTAGCTATACAGATAAGGAATAAATATATATACACGTTAGGCGCATGACACTAATTCATTTGTTTGTGCTATAAGTGCAAACAATGGCAACAGTTGTTGTATTTAATTGTAGCAATCACCTCCTTTATTTGTCTAACTTTGTCAACACCCCAAGACAAGGTGACCTTCTTGCGACAGTGGCATACGGTGGTCGAATAAGTCATGACTCAAAAGGTGACATTCGAGAAACTTAGCATTAATAATTTATCTCAACGTTGTCTGTTCGATTTACACCAAATACTCATTCAACTACATATAAATTTACCAAGGACTATATCCATCTAGTTACCGCAAATCAAGGTATAAGTGCATAGAATCCAACCAAATATAATTCTCTATATTTTTCATTTCTGATGATATAGTCCCGATGACCAATTACAATTGCGAAATTAACTCGTTATATAATTTGAACTGGGGGATTTTTATTAGTGACATACAACATTCAATAAGATAGAGATCTTGAGCAATCATAGTCATATTAATTGAAGAATTTGGACTCCTATCTCAAGGATGTGCTGATAGATGCCAGATGGCACATTATAACAACTTGCGTGTGATTCCCTTAGTTTAATTAATTAAAGAATTTAATTATGTTAGGTTTCGTTTGTTTCGCAAAAAATAAATAATTTAAAAATATTAAAAACATTTATTACTATCACTTACAAAAGTAAATGAATGGAAAATATTTTGTCGTCCATGAAAATGTTTAGACATAAATTATTGTTGACAAAAAAATTTTCATTGGCTAATTATTTCAAAAGTTACGAGTGATCATTTTAGGAAAAAAATTTAGATTGTACATTTTTCACGAAATAAATGGAGCCTTAGAAATAGCTTTTAATTGCTTGTGCACTACTAAGAAAATAAGTGATGAATCAATAGTTAATACGTGTTAACTTAAGAAAGGACTTATGTTTAGTACGTTTTGACACTCTTATGAAGATAGTAAAGGCATGGAGCTGTCACGCCCTAGTTGTCCTCTCTCACATGGTAAATTGTTTGCTGCACTAACGGAGCAACATAGGCTGAGTATAGGTGATCTGTTGGATCACGCGGGTTTGAATAGTCTCTACATGATCCATCCTGATTGCACACTACCCTAATGCACATTATGCAGCCAATTTGGAGCCGGAGTTGCTAGAGTTTTTCTTAGGGAAAATGACATTAATAATTTCTAAACTTAAACACAGTTGTGATCCTATCTTTTTATTGCATTTTTACCTTCTTTTTTTTTTTTTTTTTTTTTTTGGTAAGGACATTTTTACCTTTTTAGTGTTTATATAAATTATAAATATTCAGTATAGTGTTTTTTAGCTTATAATTCCTAGGATAAAAAAATAGAACCTCATTTGAAGTTGTATTAGATTGATTTCTCTGCTGTTTTAATTTCTTAATTTACAAATGTACTAAATAAAATACGAAACACAAAAGCTTGAAAATTTATCTATCTAAAAAATTAGAAAAGACAGTTATATTTACATAAGTAAGATTATATATAGATAAATAAATATCATTTTTAGATATCCTTGTGAAAAACCTTAGTGTTAAAAATAGTATGTATATCAATTCGATATAACTCTAGGGTTAGTTTGCTTGATGAAACCATTTCCGATAAATTGTTTAGGAACTTTCCAGCTTTAAATGACGAAAAACTACTCGATCAACAGAAAATGTTCTCCATGAATTGAACACAAGTTTAAATTGGGAAAAACAACTTCCCCTTCTTGCTAGAAGGAAATCATGGAAGTCTTCGTGATTTCTTGCTTCGCATCCAGATTAGAAGAACAGTTCCCTCTACTACTTTGTATCTTTCATCAATATTTTTCATTATATTTATCCAATCATTTTGAACTATTTCTCTCATAAATCGTTTGTATAATCTCCTGATAATATTTCATTGTTGCTCATATTCTTCCACATCCCCAAAAATAAAATAAAAAATGATCATATATTACATTTTTCAAATATGATTTCACATTTTGTTTCCTAATTTCATTGTACTTCATGTTATTTTGATAGATTATAGAAAAAATAAAGAAGATGTTGATTTCAATTTTTTAGTTATTACGTGTTATTTTTTGGAGATGTTGATACGGTTTACTTTTTTGTGAGTTGCCAATAAAACCGGGCTATGATATCCTCTCCAGCATCAAAATTCGAGCATGTGATGTGTTTGTTAAACATACTGTAAATTTAACTATTCTAAATTAACTTATTATCTGTTCATTTTCAAGTTTCTCAATAGCTAATTACATAAATGTGTTTATCACTCGATCAGCTATTACCGTTCATAACATTTGTTTTGTACACCGCTGCCTATTCTCTTTTTGGTCATAATTTGCACTTCGTAATACATACCATGAACGTACCGACTTTGTAATGAATTTAATTACTCAACACCAATAAAAGATGTGAATTTATATTCATATTACCTAAATGTTTATATCTCCAATTTAATATGGATCTGATTATTATTTCACATCATGAGTGAGAAGAATGCAACATAATGTTGTGATATATTGCGTTGACATAAAAGTCATGTCGACAATAATATATCCGAATTCGGGAACACCAAGTCCAGCATAACTTAAAGTCCGATTGTTTCGCAAAGAATGATCAATTTGAGTAATATTTTCTTTAAAATGATCACTTTTATTGCTTTTTTTTTAGCTAGAAATAATTTTTTTCATTTCAAAACAAAACATTACAGAATGGATGCAGTTCCTATATCAGAACAATAGATAAAACAAGACTCGATTAATACAATACTTTGAACTCTAGACCGGTGATCATGGAAAAGAAAAGAGGGTGCAATGCCTATCTAATTAAAAGCCCAATTTGCAAGCACATGAGCAGCTCTATTGTTGCATCTATGGATCTAGGCCAAGCTCCAACCTAGATTTTGTTGAAGTAGGAAGTGAGAATCTGCAACGAAAGGCTGAATACTCTGAGGGCAAAGACCCTTTTGTTGAATGGCATCAATTAAGATTTTGCAATCACTTTCAAAAATCACTTTTTGGAAGCTGAGGGATTGAGCATAATTGTAGGTGAGAAGGAGAGCTACTACTTCCACTTCCATTGGTGAGTTCCAATGTCCTTTCCTTGTCCAAGCTTGGACAACTGAGCCGCTAGCCAATCATGCAATGATACCAATGGCTCCTTGGTTATTTTTCCATGCCGCATCTATATTAATCAATTCTTGATCTAACAGTGGGACTCAGGAGTCCGTCCCTACCTCAATAGGATTGGATAATGGACTTGTTGCCACTGTATTCTCTTCCTTCAACTTGTTTAAAAATTCCATGAACTCCTGTCAAACCAACTTAATTGCTTGAGAAGAAGTTGGAATAACTTGATCATGGAATATGGCATTTATATAGCACCACATTCTAGTATATAGAATCACTGCAAAGAGGGTGAAGAGTTTGCAATGGAAGCCCATTCTCTGAGCAATCCACCCCAGGTCAAGAAAGTGGTTGATCATTTCCTCAGGTGTCAAGAAGTTCCAAGCAGACGAGATGATACACCAAGGACTCTGTCTCCATTAAATTTGAGCCAAAGGGCATGCTATGAATAGATGGACTGAAGTTTCTTCTAAATTTCCATACAACAGGCATGAAAGATCTAGAATGTGAAACAACCTACCTAGATTAACTCTACAGGGCAAGACATTAGCCATTGTCCTCCAAAACATCATCATGTGCCTCTCATGAACTCTAGCTTCCCATATTTTGTTCCAAATTCCAGAGTTGGGGCCGTTCCCTGTGCGAGACTTGATGAGCTTGTTAAGTGGATTTAACCATAAAAATCCATCAATAGTTGGCTGCCATGTTGGTTTATCCACCCAAATGGAGGTTGGAACATGAATTAGGGGGATGGCTTGGATTGAGGTTGGGCAAAACACCTGAGTTAGACTATTTATATCCCAAGTTTTTGTCCTGGGATAAAGAAACTCGCTATTTTTCTTTGCTTTAAAATGGGATCAGTATTAATAAAAGAAGGTAGATATTATGGCATGTGTGAAATCCAAGGGTGGTTACTGACCTCATTTGACTTACCATCCCTTACCTGATAAAGAGTGCCCAGTTTGAGTATTTCTCTAGTGTCCATGATTGCCTTCCATAATTGAGATGTTGATGCTTTAACCTCATAGTTCCGAGAATTGGATCTCCGGAGATATTTACCCTCAAGGACTCAAATTCATAATTTTCCTCTATCATATATCAGCCCCCAACAGAGTTTGCGGATCAAAGAATCATTGAAATTCCTGGTTTGTCTAAACCACAGTCCACCACATTTCTTATTTCTACACAAAGAGTCCTAACATTTAGGTGTGAAGAACTTGTTTTTCTCCCCTGGGACACCCCACCAGAATTTCCTTATAGCTGCATCAAGCCTATCACAAATGATTCTTGGCAACCTATTAGATTGCATAGCATAGATCGAATTGCTCTGAACACCTAATCGAATATATGTTGCTCTACCCGCCCATGATAAGGTCTTCCTTTTTCCAAGGGCTAAGTTTGTTATAAACATTCTGTTTAAGGAATTAATATGTTGCCCTGCCATTTCCGGGTTTGAAGAGAGGGTTGCCAAGATACAATGTGTCAGGATCTATCTCCCTCATTTGGAGTTCGTCCATGCAGAATTTTTTTATGCCTGCGTACGTGGTTTTTGAGAAGAAAGCAGATGACTTTTGACGATTCAAGCATTGACCTGGCCAGGAGTAGTAAGTTTCAATGCATTCCTTTAGCACTCTCAAATGTTTCTTTGTGGCTTGAACAAAAAACAGCAAGTCATCGGCATACGTAAGATGTGTTAAAGATGGACTGTCTGGGTGATCATCTTCAAATCCTGGGCCGATTGAGTATCTGAGAGAGAAGTTTAACATATATTACGAACAAATATGGTGAGATAGGATCTCCTTATCTGAGACCCTTTAGAGGTGTACAACCTCCAACAGGTCTATCATTGATGAGCAAAGCATAGCGAACTGTCAAAATACATTGGTTTATGAGTTCAAAAATGTGTTCTGAAAATCCCACGCTACAAAACATTGTGTCAAGAATATTCCAATCAACTCTATCATAAACTTTGGACATATCAACCTTGACTCCCACAAAGGCCCTTTCATTTTGTTTCTTTCCCATGGCGTATGTGATTTCCTGCGCCATTACTAAGTTCTCTTTTATATTTCTACCGAGAACAAAAGCCAATTGCTAAAGTGAAATTATACGGCGAAGAAACCCTTTTAGTCTATTAGCCAACAACTTAGAAATAAGTCTATAGCTCACATTATTGCGCTATAAGTACTATGAAAGTATGATTGACGAGGTGGGTAAAAGTATGTGCATTATGTGTTTTGGCGATAAGTACTATGAAAGTATGATTGACGAGGTGGGGCAACTGACCTATGCAGAAGAAGTGTTGTACAAATTGAACGACCTGGGTCTTCACCACTTTCACATAGAAGATGGCATGATATCCGTCTGGGCCTGGCGATTCTAGAGGGGCCATCGCTTTAAGAATGCTATAGATTTCATCCTCCATTAGAATCGCCAGAAGTTCAGAGTTTTCCTCTTTAGAAATAGCCTTAGGGAATAACTCCCCTATGAGAGGGTGTGGATCAATTGTGGGTCCCGAGAAAAGGTCGTTTTGCTTGAAATAATTTGTCAATAAAAAATATTTTTTATTATTGACAGTAATCTATGTCTAAATATTTACCAAATCATTTATTTTTAGAAAAATATTTTCATGGACGATTACAATACTTCTCGTTCATTCATCTTTGTAAGCAATACAAGCGATTTTGAAGAAAATACTTTTCAGATAATTTGTTCTCTGTAAAACAAATGGAGCCTTAGAATCTCCTATCGATGGTCTGATAAAGTCAAAGCATGTTACTTTTCTCGTGTATGCATAAAATCCAGTCAATTGGTCTTTATCTGGTTGACATCATTGCGCCTTTGCACAGCATGATATCAATGTCCTGAAGGCCATTCAACATTAAAGTCAACTGCTAATATGATAGATCAAGGTCAATTTTTTATATACATTGATAAACTTTTGTTAAGTGTTGAGTCACCGATTAAGATTATAAGCAAACCGACAGTATCTTTTCACGAGGTTAAGTGTACATTTATATTCTTTCCGGTTCAAATTTCATATAGGGGAATTTGATTGTTTAAACAGGGCTCCAACCATGGAGATAAACTCGTGGAGGGAACAAATTATCCACCTAGGGAGCTATTAATCCATCGAATGACTTCATCAAAATTTTCAATATTAACTTTTCGACCTTTTGTGTTATCACCTGTGGACATATCTAACATTTGAGCTACAAGTTAGAACAGTTTAATGTAATGCACCATTATTTAATTAGTTTTCACTTGTTTTGCAAAAAATGAATGATTTGAAAAATATTTTTCTTAAAATTGATCGTTTATATCACTTAAAAAATTAATCAATAAAAAATGTTTTCATTACCGACAATAATTTCGAAACATTTAGTTTTTATTTGTTTGGTGGTTTAAGGAAAGTGATTTTTTCTTATCAAAAGAGAAAGTTGTTTCCCCCAATCAAGCTTATTGTTTTGTGGTCTATAGAAAACGTCTTCTAGTTATCAGTAATTAGAGCACCTGAAAATCAGAAAACAATTTTCCACGAAACACTGTTCTTTAATTGATATGGAGAGTAAAGGATGCGCATTTACCTGGATGAATAATCGCGAGGCGGAAGAAATAATCAAAGAACGTTTAGACAGGATTCTATGCAATCTGGATTGGAGAATTGCGTTCCCGGAAGCCGAGGTGTGTGCCTTTCCTGCGGTAGGTTCGGACCATAGTCCTCTCCTATTAAATACCGAAGCCGTTAAAACCCGAAGACGCAGACCTTTCATATTTGAAGCATTCTGGTTACAACACCCCGGACTGCAGGAAAATCATCTCTACTTCTTGGAAACAGGCTACTAGTGCTGGGTTTGACCTACCACATAAATTAAAACATGTCAGCTTAGCACTTACCATGTGGAGTTGCCAGACTTTCTCCAACGCAAATAAAAGAATCGGCGAGCTGCAGTATTTGCTTCAACATATCACAAATCAAACGGACATTACCGACGACAGAGAGGAAGCAACAAAAATCAAGTCAAAAATTCAGAAGCTTTGGCAACGGGAGGAGCAGTTTTGGGCTATGAGATCTCGAATTAGTTGGTTAAAATGGGGCGACAAAAACACTAAATTTTTCCACGCTACCACCATCCAATGAAGACAATGGAATCACATTACAATGCTATTGGACGCCGACCAGAGTTGGGTGAGAGATGAGGCCACACTTAAAGAGATGACTCAGGCTTTCTTCTCCAATCTATACAAAACAGTGGGCTATCGCAACTTCAACCCTATTCTTGATCAATGCCCTTGTATTGTTACTTCTGACATGAATTCCTCCCTAACAGCCACGGTAACAAAGGAAGAGATCCGTAATGCCACCTTTCAGCTAGGAGCGAGCAAGGCACCGGGGCCTGATGGACTGAATGGCCTGTTTCATCAATCAAATTGGGACATTATCCAGGATGAGGTATTTCTTTCGGTTCAAAACTTTTTCCAGTCAGGTTTGATGCCTCTAGATCTAAACAAGACTGTTGTCGCTATGGTACCCAAGATACCTCTCCCGAAAGTCTGGACCACTACCGTCCTATCAGTCTCTGTAACTTCGCCTATAAAATCATATCTAGAGTTCTTGCTAACTGTCCGAAACCTTTACCACCTCAACTGATTTAAACTGAACAATCGGTTTTTGTGAGTGGGCGACAAATCCAGGATAATATCCTGATCATCCAGGAGATTCTCCATCAGATTAAAATTATAAAACGGCGACGAAACTTCCCGGCAATTTTAAAAATGGACATGCAGAAGGCATACGACAGGGTGGAATGGGATTTTTTGACAGCTTACCTACTCAAGCTCGGCTTCGATCCTAGATGGGTTCAATGGATTTATCAATGTATATCAATGGTATCTATTAGTATAAAGTTCAATGGCCAGCAAATGGAATATTTTCAACTAACGCGAGGACTTCGTTAGGGAGACCCGTTATCCCCTTACTTATTCATTCTACTGGCTAATCTCCTTTCAACTCTCATTCATCAAGCAGTCGACATAGGACAACTTAAAGGCATCGAAATTAACAGGTGGAGTCCTACTCTCTCTCATTTATTTTTTGCCGATGATGCTATATTTAAATGGTACAATCACAGAATGTCAGAACCTGGCCAATATTCTGAATTAGTATTGCCTAGCTACGGGTCAGTCTATTAACAGGAACAAGTCGGGTATTTTGCTTAGTAAGGACTGTCCAAGGTGTCTCAAAGAAAACCTAGCTAGTGTACTAAGAATCTTTGTGCTGGAAAGAACAAGTAAATACCTAGGCATCCCGTCTAATTGGGGATGTTCGAAAGGAGAGATGTTTGCTTGGCTTTTGGGTAGAGTGAATTCGAAAATGGAGGGCTAGAAGGAGAATCTAATCTCTAAGGGTGGTAAGGAGGTTCTAATTAAGACTATTGTGCAAGCCATTCCCCAGTATGCAATGTCTGTTTTTAAAATTCCTATATCCGTTTGCAAATCTATTGAGAAAAAGATAGCCTGATTCTAGTGGCAGACTGATTGTAGGAAAGCAGGAATTCACTGGAAACAATGGGATGTATTAAAAAGCAAAAAGGTGTCAGGAGGACTGGGTTTTCGAGACCTTGTGGCTTTTAACAAGGCCATGCTTGGAAAACAAGCATGGCAATTAGTCCAATAGCCTTCCTCACTGTGGAGTAAACTGTTCAAGGCCATTTATTTTCCTTCACAAGACTTACGTTATGCCCAGAGAGGTGTTCGACCTTCATGGGGTTGGCAGAGCCTACTATTAGGAAGGGATGTTATGACCTTCATGGGGTTGGCAGAGCCTACTATTAGGAAGGGATGTTATACTACCTAATCTTCAATGGTCGGTTGGCGATGTATCAAATATAAAAATCCGTGAGGATAGGTGGCTTTCTAGGGGAATTCTTGGCGGTCCCGTTCAAAGAGAAGAACCAAGATTGGTGGCTGATTTACTTGTACAGAATTCAAACAACTGGACTATCGCTACTCTGAATAAATTTTTTGATGAACAAACAATAGAAGAGATTCTCAGAATCCCAGTGCGACCTACTGTCACTACAGACAAACTAGTATGGACAACAACAACCAATGGACAGTACACAGTTCGTAGCGGTTATAATTCAATTAGGAAAGCATAACCGAGCAAACTCACACAGCAAGCTTCATCCTCCTACCAACAGCCTCCTCAACTTTGGAATAATATATGGAAACTCCAACTACCACCAAAAGTCGAGGTTTTTTATGGACTATTTGCCATAATGCATTGCCCACGAAAGAAAATCTATTTCGACGCCGAATTAGTACTGATCCCATCTGTCCTATATGCCTAACTCAACAACCTGAGTCGATTGAACACCTTCTTATGCTCTACCCTTGGACCAAATCAATACGGTCACACCCTGATATAGGTATCTAGATAAACAGCACTGCCGTTCGACGCATAGATGAATGGATCGTAGCTCGCATAATGCAAAAAAGAACCACACCTGCTTTGGAGATGGTTGTAGCAGTTTTTTGGAGGATCTGGAAGGCACGAAACAGGGCCATCTTCTCCCAACAGCAACCAGATCCGAACTTTGTTGTCCAAGCTACAGTCGCCCAGGTAAGATCTGCTAAGAGCAGTACTCAGCTTTTGACGAAAACAGGGAAGAACTCTGAAAATCTAGACCATTTTTGGAAATCCCCCGACCCAGGCACTCTGAAAATCAATGTTGATGGGGCTTACACTTCAGGTCATACAGAGGGATCTATCGCTTTTATTTGCAGGGATCACTCCGGACAATTGAAAGAAGGTTTTACCATAACAGTGCAGGCTGTGTCGGCTCTACAGACAGAATCTCACGCGTTGATCGTTGCTCTACGCCACCTTTTGCAGAAAGGGTAGTTTGCAACGCCTCTAGTTATTGAATCAGACAGTCTACTCTTGGTAGATTCCATAAACAGCCACCAAGAACCCCCATGGGAGATCCGCCCTCTTGTCCATGAAGCCATTACTCTATGTCGATCTTTTCCTCTTATGCATATTAGGTTTTGTAAGAGGGAAGCTAACTCTGCAGCTGACTGGGCCGCAAGAGCCCACAGCAAGGGCTCCTGTACGCCCCGACCCTCGGTCATGTGACCATCCTTCAACTTTGGTCAATTTTAAAATGCGATATCCCAGGAATACATATCGCCGACCCTTTCATTTATGATAGCACATGCGGAAGCAGTCATAAAAATCCCCAGACAATAAAGTAATGGGATATACAAGTAGTGTGACATCCAGATTTTTGGGTCCTGATTTCGATTAGATAAATTGGGCATTTCATCGACGTGACTACAGTGTTTTTCTCTGAGTTGGCCACTCATGAGATAACTAGACTAGCTGGGTAAGCTATTAAGGACTTTAAGGCAAATAGACTTGAGAATTCGACCATGAATCGACTTCTCGACCGTGCTCATCTTTAGAGATCATTACGGCACAGTTAAAAACCGATTTGAAGTCAGAGATAGGTCGGTCTGACTGAAATGAATGACCGATCGTGGGTGACTTCACTAAATTAGAAAATTCTGTCGACCGACACTAGACTGATTTTCTTATTGTTTTGGTACCCTATGTCCGTATTTGAATCCTCAAGATTTTCACAACAACCAAGAGTCACCAATGTGTCGAGTGGGTTCATCGTGGCTCGAAGAAAATTGACCACGGGTCATTTGTCCTAAAAAGTTATGAAAACTACTTGGTAGCCTAGGTCACACTAAAAACGTATCCGAGTGAAATTAACTGCCAATCTAAGTCCGATTTCAGAAATTAAAGATTCTATCATGTCACAATAAATTTTAGAACGTCGACTCGGTCTCGAAGATTTTCGACAACCGAGACTTTTTGGGAAAAAGTCGGTTTAGGGGCCGTTTTCGTTCGGTTGAAGCCGAGGATTGTGAAATTGAGAAGCATGAGGATTCTTGGATAAGGAAAATAATCAATTTGACAAGTGAGACATCAATTGATTTTATGAGAGTCATTTGAGAGAAATTCAAGAGGGAATTTGGGTGCAGAAATACAAGTGGGGACCAAGTACTCTAATCAAATTCCTTTTGGGAATCTATGAGCTTATTCAAAATAAAATGAAATAAGAATTTTCTATTTGAGGAAATTCTTTTCTTTTGATTTTAATTTCCATTTCCTTTTCTATTTTTGGGCCAAACACCTTTTCTTTTTCCCCTTTTCTTTTTGGCCGAAAGCCCTTTCTCTCTCTCCCTCCCTCTTTCTTCTCTTTTCCCTCGTGCGAAATGCCCCCTTCCACCGACTGCCATCTTGTTGTCTTCAACTTTGCTTCTCCTTTCTTTTCTACTTTTTGACTTTTCAACACTTATCTTCTCTCTCTTGTCTTCTCTCTCTCTCTCTCTCTCTCTCTCTCTCTCTCGGTAACCTCACTCGGACGACTCTCTCTTCCCCCCCCTCTTGGTCGAACGAAACCAAAGAAGAAGCGGGGACAACACCACCGAGGATGAAGGCCGGAGCTACCGTCGCTGTCGCAGCCATGCGGGGCCGCCGTCGCTCCGCCCGCGCGCCCTCCGCCCCCTTCTCTCTCTTCCCTCTCCCTCTCGGCCATTCGAACACAACAAGAGCGAAGCGAGACAAGCGGCGAGAGGGAAGACCGGAACAGCTCACCGTCACCGCCTCATACCACACGCCGCCCTCGCCCGCGTCGCCTCGCCGCCGAGCTGCCGTCCTCGCACGCCGCTGCTGGCCGCGCGTCTTGGCGGTCTTCTCACCCAGCTCGTCATCCCGAGCTGCTATCCAGCTCGTGCAGGAGCCGTCAGAGCTCCCTCAGACCACCTCCGGCCACCGTGAAGCCCCGCCTGGGTCTAGTTCAGCCCCTCCATCCATCTAGGTCTGTTGTCGCCTCAACCCGAGCCCGGATCCGGCCCCAACCAGCAGCGCACAGAGAGTGCAGGAATGGGTATTGCAGCGACTTTTTGGCCCATTTTGGTGTCTTCCCGAGCCGGATGCTCGGCTCGCCTTGAGAAAAGTCGATCCTCGCGTCAATCTCGTCGTTTTGTGTGAGTTTTGCTCACTAATTCCTTCTTAGTTTGCTAATTACACTTAAAGGTTGATTAGTATTAGTTAAGTGTAATTAGGTGGTTAGATTAGAATGGATTAGGGATTATTAGTGAATTGCATTGCATATTAGTGAAATAATTAGTGTACTTAGATAGAGAATTGCCTATAGTATTTATTGGATGCTTCTTGGGATTTTTCCCGACCCTTGGGATTTTTCCCGACCCTTATCGGGTGTTAATTAGGCAATTCGGGCCTAAATGGAATTTTTAGGAATTAAATATTAATTTTCGAAATTAATTATTTAATTATTTATTTTCAGAAATTCAACTTTGGGATGGCCAGTGGCCAGGGATTTTGTGCTGATGATTGTAGTGCGATCCGTTTATTTAATTGAGTTTTATATTGTGCTAAATTGGAATTATTGTGTTTATTTATTTAATTTTCGAAATTAATTATTTAATTATTTATTTTCCGGAAATTCAACCGGGATGGCCGGTGACCGGAATTTCGTACCGATTGTCATGGTGCAATCCGTTTATTTAATTGAGTTCTACGTTGTGCTGAATTAATTTAATTGTGGATTTTAGGGATTATTCCTAAATTGGATTAATTTGAGCAATGGACTGGTGAATAATTGAGTATCGGTTGCCAGTGACAAAGGTATTGTGGTAGACTACCGATCATACTGGAAATTGTGGAAATGAAAGTGAGTATGTAAGATGTATGCTGACCCGATGACTAGTCATGTCATCTAGGAATTTGGTCATGTGTATAGTGGATCCATGATAGGTTTTATATCACCTTGGAGAAGGCACGTGTACTCAGTGAGCTGGTCTATCACCTGGGAGAACGCACGTGGGCTCAGTGATTAAGTGTGGCATCTTGAAAGAGACACGTGGGCTCGGTAATTTGATGCATTACCTCGGATAATGCACGTGGTCTCAATGAGTACATTTGGCATTTTAAAGGGCACATGGCTCGGTAAATTAATGCATTACCTCGAAGAATGCACGTGGCTCGGTGATTGGTTTTATCAGTTGAGACTGTATAGCAATGACTACAATGACCTGGGAAATGGTTAGACTGGCATGTAATCGACTAAGTCAATCAGTCTTTGCTTTGATTTGATACTGTGAAATGATTGATTGAATGGAATGATCGGTGAATGATTGATTAAGATGAAATTGACTAGGTCGATTGATCATTACTTGAGTTTGATGTTGTGAATTGATTGATTGAATGAAAATGACCATGAGTGGTCTTGTTGGCGTGAAATCGACTAGGTCGATTTGATCAATGCTTCGATCAGTGATGTGATTGCTAGGGTGCTTATTGAACTATGCTAATATGCAAGTGGAATCTAAGGCCAAGGTAAGTCCTCTGACTCGTGTTGTGCATAGGCAACCCTAAGGTGTATTAGTTTACTAATAGGGTCTTAGGGGGTAGAAATTGCTGAGACGTAGTCTCATCCCGGTTGTGGGACAACATTTCAGGACCCTGATGAAGAACCTGAGGAGAAAGAACCCGAAGAGGAGTACCTGAAGGAGAACCCCGAGGATGATCCAGAGTAGGATCCTGATGAGAATTTAGCCTCCACTCCTATCTGATGACTTTTGCTATAGAATCTGTTTGAGTAGAAACCAACCTTTTTAGCATGACTTGTAAATGTATATGTATGACTAAGTCGTTATAGATGTACATAAGGGTGTTGGTTTTCAAGTTCAAGTTTCTAGTCCTACTATTAGATCTCATTGCTTTATTGTCTGGGGATTTTTATAACTGCTTCCGCATGTGTTATAAAAAAAGAAAGGGTCAGCAATATGTAGTCCTGGGGATATCGCATTTTAAAATCGACCAAAGATGAAGGATGGTCACGTGATCGAGGGTCGGGGCATGACAAGTAGGACTAGAAATTTGAACCAGAAAAATCAACACCCTTATGTACATATACAAGCCATGCTAAAAAGGTTGGTTTCTACTCAAATAGATTCTACAGCAAAGGTCATCAGGATCATACTCTGGATCATCCTCGGGTTCTCCTTCAGATACTCCTCTTCGGATTCTTTCTCCTCAGGTTCTTCATCGGGGTCTTGAAATGTTGTCCCACAACCGGGATGAGACTACGTCTCAGCAAGTTCTACCCCCTAAGACCTGATTAGTAAACTAATACACCTTAGGGTTGCCTATGCACAACATGAGTCAGAGGACTTACCTTGACCCTAGATTCCACCTGCATATTAGCACAGATCAAATAGGCATCCAAGCAATCACGTCACTGATCGAAGCATCGATCAAATCGACCTAGTCGATTACACACCAACAAGACCACTCACGGTCATTTCAATTCAATCAATCGATTTACAACATCAGACCCAAGCAATGAATCACATTAAATCACACTCAGATCGAATCATCGATCAATCGACCTAGTCGATTACTAGTCAGTCGGATCATTTCGAGGTCATTCATTCCATCCCATATAACCCCCAATAGTACACTTAGTCACAGAGCTCCATCAATGCTCTCGGGCGTCGCTTTCGCTAAGGTGCCGTATACACTAGACAATTGCGTGCGTTCTTTAAGATGCCATTTTCGCCAGTGATATCTTTAATCACCGAACCACGCATGCCTATAACGATGTATTTAATAGACAGTTACGTGCGTTCTTTAAGGCGCCGTTTTCGCTAGTGATGTCCTTAATCACCGAACCACGTATGTCCGTGAATCATGTACATTCTCTCTCTGGCGCAATTTTCGCCAACGTGATGTATATTATAGACAGGTATGTGCGTTCTTTAAGGCGCTGTTTTCGCCAGTGATGTCCTAACCACCGAACCACATATGCCCATAATTCACGTATATAATAGACCGTTACGTGCATTCTTTAAGGCGCCGTTTTCGGTAATGATGTTCTTAATCACTGAACCACGTAGATCCATAATGATGTAATAAGTAGATAGCTACATGCGTTCTTTAAGGCGTCGTTTTCGCCAGTGATTTCCTTATCACCGAACCACGTATGTCTCTTACCTCGTACTTGATCGGTCTCAGCCAATAATATTCTCAGTTAGCTCTCACCATTCTCCCTCTATATAGCCCATCCATGTATAACTGGCGCTATATACTCATACTCGACCATCTACCAATCAATTTCAATCAATTAAGGAATAATTCCTCAAATTGCACAATCAATTCAATTAATTACAAAGTGGAGCTCAAATAAATAAATGGACTGCACCACGACAATCAGCACGAAATTCCGATCACCGGCCATCCCGGTTGAATTTCCGGAAAATAAATGATTAAATAATTAATTTCGAAAATTAAATAAATAAATACAATAAATTCAATTTAGCACAATATAAAGCTCAATTAAATAAACGGACTGCGCCATGATCATCAGCATAAAATCCCAGTCACTGGCCATCCCAGTTGAATTTTCGGAAAAATAAATAATTAAATGATTAATTTCGAAAATTAATATTTAAATCCTAAAAATTCCACTTAGGTCCGAATTGCCTAATTAACACCCGATAAGGGTCGGGAAAAATCCCAAGAAGCATCCAATAAATACTATAGGCAATTCTCTATCTAAGTACACTAACCACCTAACTAATATGCAATGCAATTAACTAATAATCGCTAATCAATTCTAATCTAACCACCTAATTACTCTTAACTAACACTAATCAAATTTTAAGTATAATTAGCAAACTAAGAAGGCATTAGTGAGCAAAACAAACTCAAAACAACGGCATCGATTTGAGGATCGACTTTCCTCAAGGCGAGCCGAGCATCCGGGCTCGAGAAGGCGGCCAAAACGGGCCAAAACCCCACCGTCATACCCATTTTCTGCCTTCTCTGTGCGCTGCTGGTTGAGGCGGTTCCGGTGTCGGTTGAGGCGACTAAGGGCGGCGGAGGACAAGGCGGAGCTCTGGCGAGGCCGACGGTTGCTGGAGGAGGTCGGGCGGCGGCCTGAGGTGGCCGAATGGGACTGAACCGAGGCGGAACATAGGCTGGACAGCAACTCGATCGGGCGGGGCGGTCGGTGCATGGCGGGCGAGCGTGAGGCGAACGGTGACGAGGCGGCGTGCGGCGGCGACGTAGCTCGCGCGGCTGCAGCTCCTTCAAGCGATGCCGGTCGCCGCTTCTGCTTCTACTAGTTGGTTATGTTCGAACCAGAGGGAGGAGAGGGGGCGGAGGCACGCGGACAGCTCGGCGGCGGGCTCGGGTGTGCGCGAGCAAATCCGGTGGCTTGCGGGCGTGCGACGACGGCGGTGAGAGGCGGCAACGGCAGCTCAATCTTCGGCTTCCATGGCATCGAGCAAAACCGAAGAGGGGAAGAGAAGCATCGTCAAGGAAGAAGAAAGGGGACCCGGTTTCCCCTTTTCTCTCTCACTCTCTCTCTCTCTTAGGTCATCCACATGTGGGCCACACCAGCTGTCATCCACCCACCCTTTTTAGACAATTATGCCCCCTTTAGATGCTTTAAGGTGGTCCAAAGTGTTGGGTAAAGGTGGCAAATGAATTTGCTATTTTTCCCTCTTCAATCTTACTCAAATTTGTTCAATTCTCAAACCAACAATTACAATTGAAGCCCAAATAAATTCATCAAGGTATCCTTGTCCATTTCATGACTTTTCCCCTTCATATAATCCAACTCGCATCCCAATTTCACAATAAAAACGGTCCTTTGCAAATTCTGATAAAAAACGGCCCTAACTCAATTTTTTGCCAAAAAGTCTCGGTTGTCAGAAAAATCTTCTGAGATTGAGTCGACATTCCTAAAATTTATTGTGACATGACAGAATCTTCAATTTCTGAAATCGGACTTAGATTGGCGGTTAATTTCACTCAGACACATTTTTAGTGTGACCTAGGCTACCAGGTAGTTTTCATAACTTTTTAAGACAAATGACTAGTGGTCGATTTTCTTCGAGCCACGATGAACCCACTCGACCCATTGGCGACTCTTGGTTGTTGTGAAAATCTCGAGGATTCAAATACGGACATAGGGTACCAAAACAATAAGAAAATCAGTCTAGTGCCGGTCAACAAGAATTTTCCAATTTAGTGGTGTCACCCACGATTGGCCAAACATTTCTATCGAACCAGCCTATCTCTAATTTCAAATCGATTTTATACTGTGCTGCAATGATCTCTAAAGATGAGCACGGTCGAGAAGTCGATTCCTGGTCGAATTCCCAGTCTATCTGCCTTAAAGTCTTTAATAGCTTACCCAGCTAGTCTAGTTATCTCGTGAGTGGCCAACTCAGAGAAAAACATTGTAATCGCGTCGATAAAATGCCCAATTTATCAAATCGAAATCAGAACCTGAAAATCTGGATGTCACAGCTCCCTCCCCCGTCTTGGGCCGAATCCCCTCCCCCCCTCTCCTTGACTTGCTTAGTTCGGACGCTATCAGTGCGGAATGTAATATGCCCATCTATCTATAATACTTCCCTTTACGACCAAAAAAAAAAAAACTAGCTCTCCGAGACTTACTGTCGAGACCACCCTAAGACAACTTAACAAAATCAACAAATCAAAACAATCAAAACGATTTCTAAATCACGCTTCACAATCTCATCCCCTATATATTTATATATGTATGTAGGTATGTTTATAAAGAGAACTTTACGCAAGGGGCACATCCACTCTTAAATTGAGAAGTATAATTACCCACTTTTTCAAATTAATGGTTCATAAAAATGCTCATATATACTTCGTTTTATACTGGCAGTCTATACTTAGTATTCTTATTCTTCCAGATCCATGCAAAATGTTGATTCATCTTGGGTTGTTAGAGGTCATTCTGATCTCAATATCTCAAGCGTTGCCCCTATTCGTGGATCTCAACATAAATTATTGCACGTCCTCGATGACCGATTGAATGCAGTCAAATGGCAAAATTTGGGTTGACAATGAAAGTCATGTCGATCCTCAAGTCTTTCTGTATACCTGGAGTTTCTGAACTCCCTGTCCCCGATCAATTCCTTCCCGAAGCCTGTCCAATATTAATTCCTAAATGCATATGATGTCGGCGCTCGACCTGGGTCTTCAGTCATACCAAAATCACCGTCCATGTGATACATCTACTGCACATGTCATTTTTCTGTAGTTAGTTACATTTGCATGTGGTTGATTAATATCCATCTTTGTAATTGTTGTTTCACACAATAGAAATCCAACACCTTCTCAACTTGAATCTTCGGACCAAAGCATAATCTCTTTGGCAAGGCTGCCCGAAAATCGGGTTGATCATGACATTTCTTTAAGATATTCACCACACACCGGAACAAATTGGGGGGCCCACCACCAATCTATCTTATCGGCTTTGGTATCTTCATCTAAGGAGATCGCCAAAAGGGAGCCCAAGCCCGAGTCAATCAACATATTTAGTTGAATTCACCTTCCCTTAAAAGTTTAAGTCAATGAGTTTTGAATCTACTATGATATATTAACTGCAACATATTGTGCTAATTCTTCAATGTATGACTTTTCTAACACAACTCACGAAATTAAAAACTTCAATTGTTTCTCCAACTGGGGATTGAGAAAAAAAGAATGGCCTTTCTAATGATCGTAGTTGTGGCTTAGCTTCCTACTAGTCAAAAAGTCTTCTTTCCACCATCTCTGTACAAACTAAAACCCCTTTATCTAGTGCTGGGATTCCTAACTTGTTTTTGAGTAATTTACAAAAAAAAAAATTGTTTGTAATTGTACTCAAAGACAATCTCTTATTAAAAGTCATATTGGACCAGACGTAAAAACAACATTTTGCAAGTGCTTTGCTAGATATAAGGTAACTAATAATTCATAAGCCTAGATAAGTAGTAAACGTATATATGTAAATTAGGCGCCTGACATTAGTTCAGTTATCTGCACTAGTAAATGCAAATAATGGCAGCGGTTGCTGTCTTTAATTGTGGTAGTCACCTCCCTCATTTGACTGACTTGGTCACCGCCCCGAGACAAGGTGACCTTCTTGGGGCAGTCGCGTCCTTGGTCCCTATTGTCATGACTCATGAAATGTGACATTCGAAAAACTTATCATTCATATTTTATCTCTATGTTGTCTGTTCAATATACACCAACTACTCAATCAACTATATGTAAATTTACCAAGTACTGTATCCATGTAGTCACAGTAAACCGAGGTATAAGTGCCCAGAATTCAACCATATATAATCCTATGTTTCTCATTTCCAATAATATAATCCTGATGACCAATTGCAACCGTGAAATTCACTCGTTAAATAATTGAAATTTGGGGATAGTGATTAGTGACATTCAACATTCAATAAGCCAGGTAAAGAACTTGACCAATCATAGACATATTTTCATCCGTGGTGTAGGTTTTCCAAAATTGAACAGATAGATTCCAAAATTAGAGGGCGATTTCTTTGGTGGCTCACAAATAGAAAGTTCTCAGCGGACCGAATTTGGACTTGAGTCTCAATGATGTGGTGATAGATGCCAGATGGCATATTATCACAAATTCTGCAAGACTCGCTTGGCTTAATTAATTGAAGAATTTAATTAGCTCGGGTTCTATTTCTTTCGTAAAAAATTAATAATTTATAAAACATTTTTGTAAAATAATTGCTTCTATTCTTACAAAAATGAATGAATAAAAATATTTTAATAATCCATGAAAATGGTTAAGCATAATTTGTTGATAATAAGAAGAGACACAAGTGATTATTTTTAGGTAAATATTTTTCAAATTGTTTATTTTCCATGAAACAAAGAGAATTTAGTGATGATACACGATAATGTTTTATCTCGCTATACACTAATGAAAAAAAAAAGTGCTAAATTAATCGTCCATACATGTGAACTTAAGAAAGAATTTTGATTTACTACATTCGACACTCTTCATGAAGACACTAAGAGCACGGAGCCGTCAAACCCTAATGTCCTCTCTTACATGTTGAATAATTGGCTGCACTGACGTAGCATATAAGCGGAGTCCAGGTGATCCATTGGATCGTGTGAGTTTAGGTTGGCCTCCATATGATCCATCCCATCGGCTCCACCGGGCCTAATGCACTGGGTGCAGCCACCGATTTTGGATCGGAGTCCCTAGAGTTTCCTATTCGTGTGCTATGGTTGCCTTTGGGGATCGTGATAGAATGTGGCGTCACCAAGGTTCATCGTGGACAACCATATAAAGAACTAAGCTGTGCATGTGTGGAGAGACATCGCAGTCAACCAAGTATTGGTGATGAGGTTGCGGCGTAGGCTAGTGTTGTTTTGAGTGATAACGGAAAGATTCAGAATGCGTGGAATGGATATCAATGGGCAAATGCAAATAAATGATAGAATACGATCAAACCCAAGGCATACAAGATGCACCAACAGCTGAGAATTAAGATTGGGATTGACAAAGTTCACCACCAAGGCTTAACAAATGAACCACCCGCCCGGGATACAAGACTTTAGATAGGAGAAGCTCACCACCGAGATCTACAAAAAATCTCACCTCCATAGAAGAATCCACTTTCCAAAGGTCTGGAAACTGGATATGGATATTTGCTCACATAGAGACAAATCTCATATATTCTTAATATTCATAATCAACTAACTTATATGTGAGAATTTGCCTTATTATATAAAGGGATTATTACATAGGAAATAGACTAAACTTTGAAGATACGGGAACTACAACATTAATGTCATGGGAACTAAAAAACTCAATAAAAACGCAGGAGCTAAGAAATGCATTATAATACTCAAAGACTTGAATTTTGACTTTTGAAATCTACAACACAATTAAGACTCATAAAACTAGGAGTAAAGACATTTGACCAAATGCAAGTAGTTAAACTAGACTCCAAATTCGTTCGTCACCTTGGGCAGCCCAACAAACATCTTCGAAGATCACCAATAATAAAGGAAATTATCCAGAACGACCTTCAATTGTTGGACAGTCTATTTGTAGTCTCGAAATCAACAACAAGCTTGTGTATGGATGTCTGAATAGTCAATTCACAACCATGAAATTGACAACTTGCCCACCAATTTGACAACTCTTGCATAATCGACAACTTCCACTTGAATCGATTGACAAAGCCAAATGCTTCCGCATCGATTGACTAGATCTTGCATATTTTGCCCAAGAGAAGAAGCTGATAAAGCCTTCAAGCTGGAATGGATCTGGCTTGGCTGTGTGTGTCCTTGAGGAAAATTGTAGTCAGGATCTCTATGCATGGGATGTTTGATCTATTTTGTATTATCGATGATGGTTGAGATATGTCGACGTTGAGAATCTAGGTGCGGCCAAATCAAATCCATCAATCTACCGTATGAATAGGGATAGTGTAAAATTTCATGAAACAATTTTAAAGGGCGACATTACTTCAACTCTCTATATGACTAAATTTACCCCCATTTTCACTAAAAAGACAATATCGTCCTCAATTTCAATTGCAATCCAAAGAGGTGGCGCCAAACTTATTTACTTTCCTTCTTTTTAAAGTTTTTCTATTTCTGTGGAGGATCTAATTCTCATAATTAAGAATGTCACATACTTATTTTTTTTTTTTATGATTTTTCGTCAAATTTGAACGTATTGCTATTTAGAAAATAAAAACTAGTCTCATCTTCATCATTGCTGTTATAGCAACTTATCTATTTTTCATCTCTCCTAACTCAAAAGATTACTCTCTTGGTGAACTTTTATATTTTTTAATTTCGTTAGTCTAAAATATACACCAAGTCTCCATATTTACCCTCTCAAATAATTTTTCTTTTTTATTACTATTGGCGAGATGCTTTGACATGAGAATGTAAGACATTATAGGAGTGTCTAGAAAAACACTAAAAGCATAGATATGAAAAAGTTATGCTTAATGAAGCATCTTAATATTTTCGTAAACACTCCTCAAATGACATTAAGTTTTGTCAATCCAAAATAATGAAAATTTAATGGCAATTTACCCAAAAAAATCTTATTTTATGCAAAGCTTTGATATAAATAGATTCCATCTTTTGAAGTTTCATGAACAAGAACGTCACTATAATTTTGTCTCGGAAAAGCTTCAAAGATGTTTTTTTTGTGGTTTCATCTTATCATCCTATAATATGTTTATGTAAATAAAAGACAACTGATAAAAAAGATTTGACAGTAATATGCATAACAAAAAATGTAAAAGCTTATAAATAAGTGACCGTGTTAAAAAGTTATCTATGTTAAATTTTTTCTAGATTTTATGAAACAATTAATCCATAAATTTGCTTGACAATGTAGAAAACAACTAGGTTTCTTCCAAAAATCACTTTTTGACAAAACTATAATCTAAAAATAAACAGAAAACATTATGCATTTAACATACATGGGATATCCACAATTAAACAACAAAACTTGTGATAATTTAAGTTATGGCAACTAAATCCTACATAGGAGTAGAAAAACTAACAAAAAGAAGAAAGAGAAATGGTTGGATAACAATCCCTCATCTATTGTGAGAATAAAGTCTATTTTGGACAAAAAAAAAAGTAAACAACAAATAATTATGAATTGTTATGAGACCCACTCCTTCAAAAATTTATTACTCACAATAAAGTGTTATTTTTACAATATCCCGAAGGCTGTTATGTTAGCAAAACCTATAAAGAAAAATAAATAATTTGTGGGCTGCCGCTTTAAATTGTAATTGAATAATTAAGGGAAATTTTTTTTTACTGAAAATTGGATGAATTTAGTTATACAAAGAGTGGGAATAGGGCTACCCATTTTAAAAGATTAAATTATTAGATGAAACGCAATTTGAGATTTAAATGTTTTAACAAATAGATGTGAGTAATGAAATAAATGGAAATGATTATAGGAGATCGAAATAACATTAATACTATTCATGTTATCACTAGAAAGTCCTATTTTGTGCGCCTCAAAAATGTGATTAATGGACCCTATTAAGATCATAAAAACCTCTTTTTTTTCTGGACGGAGATCATAAAAAAATTTATTCGGAGCACACAGTGTCTGCATGCAGAGTACATCATCAAGTACTACCCAGAACACGCACAACCTTGTTAAGGATCATAGAAACCTTTATTCATAGCGCAGAGTCTAATCCTAATCAAAAGCAACATCTGCCGTTAAAACGCGACCAACCCAAACATGTGTTTATTCTGGAGCGCCAAACAAAGGCGTCGGGCACAATGGCCTCATCGGCCGGTCACCGTGGCAGCAGTCGAACGTGACAGCAGTCTTCATATACTTGATGCACCCCAGTATGCTGCCGACTCTGGTGGTGCTGCGACAGAACTCCGGTATGTTGCCGACTCTGATGCAGTGATGGCACTCCAGTATGTTGCCAGCTCTGGTGTTGCGGCGACAGCATTCCGGCATGTTGCCGACTCTGTTGCTACGACAGCACTGTCTCGAAATCCATGAGTGCCAAGCGAAGAGGTTGGGCAAAATGGCATCATCGGCTGGTCACTATGGCAGCACTCGAAGCTGACGGCGGTCTTCATGTACCGAGAGCACTTGGCACACTTGATGCACTCTGGTATGCTGCCGACTACACCGGGGATATAGAAATGGTGGCAGCGCGGCTTTCTGACGACCTCATCGTAGTACTTTTGGAAGATGGCCTCGAAAGGCTGTGCAGGAATCACCCACATCTGGTGCTGCGAAAGCACTGTCTCGAAATCCCTGAGACGAGTGTTGACGACTACCCTTGACCCTCTCGCGATGACAGCGAACCCACCGAACTGCTTGTAGCTGGTGTAGAGCTCGAGCAGCTCCTGCGCAAGGGAATCATAGACATCCGAACTGGCCTGCATCTTCAATGACAGGCAGCTCTCGAGCCGGGTAAGGAATTGCTCCCTCTTGGTGCTGATGTTGATGACCTTGTAAGAGCCAATATAGCCGTTGATCTCGCTCAGGTATTTTTCAATTTTTTGGACAGTCTGGAGGTCATCAGCCGAGCCGTACAAGAATATGAGCTCCTCCCTTTCAAACTGCCCAACAATTAGGACTCAGGCCATGTTGAAAGAACAAGAATATAATGTCAGAAAAGTTTTAATCTATCTTGCGAATGATTCCTGCGTGAATTTGATACGAGTGATGTAAACTGTATCTAAATTTTTAGATTGGGTGAATATCACTCGAAGTCTGCAATAATAAATGCTTATTCTACTTGCTATGCCAATTGTGTGCAAGTTTGTGCTTGGTCGAGCATGTTAAAGACTAAACCATTAAATAAACTTATCAGATGAGATTATTATTGAGGCTCTGTCTTCCTTCTTCCCTACTTGGAAGAAGATCTCCAACTAGACTTGTGATCGTCCAGTTGTACATATGGACGTCACCTAAATGTAAACCAGAATAAATATAAATGGGAGTGATATATTCTATTTTCTAACGCACCAATCAAAAGCATGATAAGAGGAAGGTCCTCCCGACTAGAGATGGATGATGAAAATATGGCCCAGATGATCAAAACCATGGTGCATGTGTAACTTACACTTTGTTCAACATCGGGGAAGACCATGTTGTTCACCACAAGTTTTAACCAGTTGATTCCTTGCCTGTGCCAGAGTTCCTTGCCCTTGGACATCGTGAATGGGAAGGCCTCCTTTCCCCAAAGGCGTATCATCGCCATCGCGTCCATGTTTACCACCTTCCCCTGTTTGTTCAGTACTACAACCTTAGTCTGCTGCCTAAATTGCCACTTCTTCCGGATGAACTTTGCTGCTGGCTTGCTGACCATGGAGTTGCTTGTGTACCATCGCATCTCGGATCTCCTGTCCAGGAACTTCTTCTGCATCACCTCACTATGTTCCTCCACGATAGGAACCCACATAATTTTGTACTTACTGCATTGGAAGTTGCACTCACTGTAGATGCTGGTAAGGGTTCCTAGATCTTCGACCGACAAGTTCAAGTCCGAAATAAGCAGCATCACGTTCTTATCCTTAAACTTCTCTACCGTTACCTACAAGTGATAAGACCATGCTGTTATTTTTCCAATTTGAATGCCAACCAACAAACTATTTAAGAATTCCAAATGTAGTTAATTACGAGTAAGTTGATATGTATATCATCCTCGGGACATTGATATACAGTAATGACCAGTAATCGAAGGTCACTGAAGATAATTGAGACTGAGAACCTAACCGTTGTCCTCTTGCAACATTGATAAACTGTCGAAAAATCGTTCTTGGTGCAAAAGAGTGCGGCCATAAGCTCCACAATATCAGTACAATGTTTGAAAAGTTTCTTAATCTTCTCATATGAAATTTGCTCCACTGCATAATGTGAATCACAAAATTTAAGTACTTTTATTCCATGTATAGATCTGATGAAGAAAATCTGGGCACACAAAAAGGGAATCTGGAGGAGATGCATGAAGGCTTCCTCCCATGATGAGAACTACTTTTTGTCTGGAACACAAACAATGATCTCACCGTGCTTTTCTCTGAGATTTTCCACTTCTTTCTTGAAGGATTCATATTTCTTTGTGACACGCTCCAAGAAGGTCCACAAATCTTGCCCTAGGAACCTGAAGTCATCAAGAAATAGGTTGACCATTGATTTGAAACAGTTAGAGAGAGAGAGAGAGAGAGAGAGAGAGAGAGAGAGAGAGCTTGGAATTAAATCAAAGTCTGTTCACAAAGGTAGTCAAAAGCAAAGGTAAGGTTATATAACATACTCATTGCTCATGCTGATCAAGCCACTGAACTGAACTGAACAGCCAAGTATGATGACAATGATGTAATAAAAATGGCCTGATATGTCGACTGATGCTGAAATTTCTCCAAAATCTTTGGAGTAGCTCACAAACTCAACTGCGCACTTGGTGAACTCCAAAGCCAACTTGATCAGATTATTCAGTGCCACAAAAACCTTGATCCGCTGTGTGTCGGAGGACTTACCGATCGCATGTGACCCTCTCAACATCGCCGTTAAGCTTAGAAGGTCGTCTGACTCTTCAATTTGAGCGAGACGCCAATGCTCAGCATAGTACACCGATAAAGCTAAGAGTGTCAGCACAGCCTTGGCATCCCATGAAAAGGATGACAACATGTTGAAAAGAGATGCCATTGTTTGGTATACATCGTTGTTGCGGGCCTTGCAAGTAATCTGTCGTGGGTACATAGGTTTCAACATTGAATGTGGGAAGTAGCAAGACCGAGAAGGATAACAGTAAAGGACGCGACAAAGTATTAAATTTGATTTCTTTTTTTTTCCCTGATAAAGTGAGCAATTTCAGCGCTGCAGGAAAAGGTTGCTTTTACGTTATAATCAGTTGTTACATAAAATGCAAATTTTCTAATCTCTTAGTCATTTAAACAGAAAAGTAAAAAGCCTGGAACTCTCACATTTGTATACTTGCACTTTGAGAGAGGAATGACTCTCTCAATATAAGATTACCTGATAGCATAGTTCATTGATGGTGGATGACAAAGGAAGAGAAGGTTCTAACGAAAGTGAGGTTGAGCTTTTGCTTTGGCATTGGTCACCCTGAAAAAAGGAATTCCCCTGTGAGTCCTAATCATGAAATATTATGAACATAGGAATATGTAAGTGTGTGTCTTTGTAAACTTTGGCTGGAAAAGAGTGAAACCTGCAATCAATTGGAGAAGCAAAGAAACATTGCCACAAAAAAACAATCGCACATTAATAATGAGCCAATTCACCGTGGAAACAAGTTAATGGGAAAGATTGGATTATTTGCCATGAATTTCATGTTTATGTGGGCAATATGTAGTAGTGACGCGACTAATCATCCAAGAGTTGTATATAATTTCTTCTTTTTTTGAGGTAATTTAAGGGCTCGAACACAAAGGCTAGCTATTCAAAGTGGAGGGAATACCTTGCAACTCCCATGAACCATTTAGGTTCAAGCTTTTGGCATTTATTGAGAAGAAAATTCACTGTTAACAAGAAAATGAGAAAGAGACTAGGGCATGTTTTTGAATTTGCTTGCCCACTACTCTACCTTTGGCGGAGTGTTCTTAGCAACGTCATCCACAATGGCCATGGCTTGGCTGAGGATTTTCTCGACAAGATTCAAGTAACACCTGACATTAACTTGTTCTGTCGCAGAGCATGGCTTGCTCACGACATCTCTCATGAACTTGTCGTCGTCAAGGAGGGCAAGTAATCTGGCCATGAACCTATTGTTTCCGGCCATTTTTCGGGCGCAGGGAAAAGGAAGAAAGAACGAGTGAAAGCAGAGAAAATTTTGGGTCTTGAGGGAGGGAGTGAAGTGAAGGAGGAAGGCTTGTGTGGAGGAAGGTGCAGGTCCCCTGTGACCTATTTATAACACTCCAATCCCACAAGACGACAGCCTAGGGGCCGGTAAGATCGATCTCTGCCGCGTGTTTACGCGGAGGGCTCGCTCATTTCTCGTGAAAGAGAAACGTGAACCAGGCTAAAGCCAAAAGTCGAAACGAACAGCGTGTTAAAGATGGAAAAGCAAGAAGCACAAGATCCAACACGACAATGGGAGATGGCCTCCTGAGGGATGTGGGGCAGTGACAGCTACGATGACGATGTTTGAATGGACAGAGAGATCAAAAAATAGAAGGGAAAAAAAGGCTCAAGTGCTGTAACGAATAAAACATACATCGCCGACAACACCCAAAGCACATTCCAATCTTTTTCATTAATTTACACTCCACGAGTTTCTCGCCGACTCCAGTCCTGCTCCATGCCTGACCTCAGCTCGAGTCCTGTCGCTTCTGGCTCCTTCATAGCTTCGCATTGCTCGACACTCGGCTGCGTCATGACGCAGAACGTTCATTCCCATCTGATTTTAATAACTTTCAGAGCTCCATTATCGCAAACTTTCCAAAGGTGAACCACCAGGGGGGCAAGTTAACGATTTACTAAGCAAACATCTAACACGAACTCTCTCGAGCTCGCACTAATCACAAATTAAACAATTAAACGTGCAAGTTAATTCATTTAGAAGTCATCACCAATCTATCATAATCAAAAACGTTTTTCTATGTTTGGATCTTATCGGAAAATGATTTCAATCTCATGACTTTTTTTTTTTTAAACAATTTTTTTAATTTTTAATAAAAATTCAATTTTTTAATTATTTGATTTTTATTTTTACTTTTCTTTTTTATTTTTATTTCTTTATTCTAAAAATTGAATTTTTAATTATTTATCCTTTTTTATTTTTTCTTTTTTTTCCTTTTTTTCCTTTTTCTTTCCTTCCTTATATTTTTCTCCCTTCCTCCTCGAGGCTTGCCTAGCGACAACAATAGGCAAGCTCGAGGCTCGTCCAGCAATGGCCATGGGCAAGCTCAATCTCATTGGCCTCAACAACGCCTAAGCTCACTTAGATTTGGCAAGCCCCAGCTTGCTAGCCTCAATCGAGTCGCGAGCTTGCTTGGATTTGACAAGCCTCGAGCTCGACAACCTCAACCAAATCGAGGCTCGGCCCAAGTTGAGCTCACCTAGATTGGCCAAGACTCGAGCTCGGCGATCCGCGTCATGGTTGATCATCGGGCTGTCAACCATCCCCAAGGCACACAGTCGGCGAAGGAAGAAGGAGAAAGGAAAAGAAAGAAAAAGAAATGAAATGAAAAAAATTTAAAAATCCAAATTCTTTTAAAAATAATTAAAAGTTTGAATTTAAAAAAAAAAAGTCTCATTGATTAAGGACCCTAAGATTAGGAAAACATTTTTGAAAACGTTTTCTAGTTCTTTCAAAGGACAAATCATTTTCCTGAATTTAAGTTTTAATAGGAAAAAATTTCTAATAACTTATTTTCCTAAGCAAATCAAATACCGAAAAATAAGAAAAATGCTTTTTTGGAAAATGTTTTTCGCGAAACAAACGGACCTTATGTGTTGACTAAAAATGAAAGTAAAGCGTAGGAGTCTACGAACCAGAGTCTCAATGGATATGCAAACTTGGTTATGCTAAATAAATCTAACATCCATTCGGTACATTTCAACTTTATTTCAAAAATATTTTCCAAGTAGTGTTGGCCAATTTTTTTTTTAGAAAATGAAACAAATGTGACATAAACTTTCGTCACAATTGAAAATCACACGTTAAAATAAGATTGTCTAAAACTAAATTCTTGTTGCTATAAACTAGCCAAAGGAGAAATAAACTCATGACGTTTGTTGAGTCTGTGTCTATAATTTTTTGTCACATTTATAGGCCAACTAAGGGTCTGTCTATTTGTTTTGTGCAAAACATTTTTCGGGAAAATATTTCCCTGCGTTTGGTTCACATTCGAAAATGAATCGATGGAAAATGTTTTCCTAATTAAAAGAAAATATTTTCCTATCAAAATTTAAATTCTAAAAATTGATTTTCCCTTCGAAAGAGCCAAAAAATGTTTTTCTAGCCTTGAGGCCCTTGGTTAATGATACATTTACTCTTACAAAAATATTTTTTAATTCGAATTTTTAAATGTTTTATCTATTAAAAAATTTTGAATATTTTATTATTGTTTATGTTCTTTTCTTTTCATTTCTCTTTTTTCTTTTTTTCTTCTTTCTTTTTCTTTTCTTCTTTCCCCTTTTTTCCTTTCTTCTTCTTCCTCCATTGGTGGCGTGCCTCAATGATAGCTGGCAACCTAACGACAGGCCATGACACGAGCCGATGAGCTCAAGGCTCGACCAATCTAGGTGAGCTTATGGCTTGTAGAATCCCAGAGAGCTCTGCTTGCCCATGGCCATTGTCAGCCGATAGTGGGAAATGAAGTCAAAAAAAGAAAACAAAAAAATTAAAATTTCTATTTAAAAAGAGAAAAGAAAATATAAAAAGTGAAAAAAAGTAAAAATAATTATAAATTCTTGAAATTTTTAAAATAAAAATTTGTTAAAAAAATTGATTTTTTTTTGCCTGAAATAATGTCATGAGATTGAAATCATTTTTCCAATGAGATCCAACTATTTGAAAATGTTTTCAATTATATATCACCCAAAAAAAACTTACTTTTTAAAAATATTTTTCAAGAAAGCATTTTCTTTTATCATTAAGCTTTTCACAAAACAAACTTACCCTAAGCTTCAAAATTAACAAAATATTTGTGGCCTTTGATAATTTTTTTGTCACATCAAGCTTCTTTTTCAAGCTAGGTATGGAGATGAATATAATATTTTCATTTTCTTTACTTTTTAGACATCGTTCATTTTTTTTAACTAGAATTCGATTAGAAATTTTTTTTTTTAATTTTGATATTTGAAATTTAGATTATAAGTTTGAATATTTATAATAAATAAGGTCAATAAGAAGTTTCACCATAATAACTCAAATATGTATTCAATGAAAAAATTATAAAAGAAAAGAAGATCGATCTAATTGATTCTAGAAAAAGTCCTCGGCGTGTTTACTCCATGCATTGATCCCGCTTCAGTGTAAACACTCGATTGCAACAAAAAAGCGCTAAATAAAATTATATGAATTTTTTTATGGGTTAATATATTGAAAAACCCCAAACCAGTATACTTATGATAAATTTATCTAAAACTATATATTTTTACCATAAAAATTCCAAACCGGTACACCTATGATAAATTTACCCTCTATTAACTTCCGTCAAATTTTATCGCTATATTTGTTGACGTGGATGCCATTAGGGGTTATTGGCTCCTAGTCATGTCCAATCCCCTCTAGGAACTAAGAATTCGACCAAGAGGACCGGTTTCTAGTTTTTGAGACTTGGGATCGGACTGAACCAACTAGTCCAGTTTGGTCCAATGGAACCATTCACATAACGAAAAGAATTAAAAAAATTAAAAAAAAAAAGTAAAGTTGTTACCATTTTATGATTTATTACTATTTTTAAGAACATAAAAATTATTTTAAAAAATAAAAAGAGTCGGTCCGGTATGATCCAATTCCCCCGTAGTATCAAGAACCCGTACCGATGCCCCAAGAGCCAAACCAAACCAGCTAATCCAATCCAATCTGGGTGGTTCTCGATTCGGTTAGTCCAATATGCTAACCCCTAGATGACACATGGTGACATGTAATGGTGATATGGCAAGTCCACATGAAAATCTATAGGGTTAATGTCACTAAAAATCCCTAATCTATCATAGGCATACCATGAATTTTATCATGGGTGTATTGTTAAATTTGTCAGAAGTGTACCAATTTAGATTTTTCATGATATTTACCCTATGGATTTCCACGTGCACTTGCCACATCACCATCTACATTGCCATGTGTCATTTTGGTCAATAAATTTGACATTTAAAGTTGATGGAAGCTAACGGATAGTAAATTTGTCACAAGTGTATTAGTTTTGGATTTTTTATGGTAAAAAAAATTAGTTTAGGGTAAACTTGTCGTGATGTACCAGTTTGGAATTTTTGGATTAAAAAATTAATTTTTGGTAAATTTGTCAAGGTATACTAATTTATGGTTTTTGGTGGTTAAAAAATTAGTTTATAGTAAATTTGTTATAGATGTACTAGTTAGGAGTTTTTTGGTGGTCAAAAATTAGTTTTGGGTGAATTTTCACTTGTGTACCGGTTTGGGATTTTTCAATATATTAACCTTTTTTTATTAATTGTACATGCTTGAATATTAAGCCAAATAAGCAAATAAGTAGACAAAAATTATGAAATCAAATGTAGGGCGAGGCAACATTGGCATCTTCTGACCGATCAAAAAAAAAACATTGGCATCTCCTGTTATCGAGTATAGCCACAGCCACTTCTACCCTGGATCTGGCCATCGTGATTCTAGCAGCCACGACTCTAGATTGGTAGACATGACCCCAGGCATGGTCGCACCCATGATCGCGACTCAAAGGCCCAAAAATTATATAAAAAAATAAGAAAATAGGCTACCAAAACTCACCAAGGGGCCAAAGACGATGGGTGGCCCAAGGAGAGAGAGAGGTTCAATTTGTGGGGAAACCTTTTGAGAAAACGCAAAAACTTTTGAGTTAAGTGAGTTTTTTTAAATGCAAATAATGTTTAGAAAATTATAATTAAAAGTATATTGTGAAGCAACTTTGGTTTAAATTGTACTTGGAAAATTTACACTTTGTAAATTACTTTTGCTATTTTCTTTTAAAAAGAAAAACATCTAAACTGGTGAAGGGCTTAGTGACGAACTAGAGAGGACAGATCTAGTTGCCGCTGTCTATGCCCTTCACTGACGACGTCATGCGAGGTGAGGACATTTCTGAAATTTTGAAAGTTTAGCAACAGTAAAGTAGGAAGAAAAAATGTACTGACATTCCCTTAATGCTCAAAATTCAAAGTATCTATAGACCGATCTTGATTTAAAGGTATTTAGAGGCATTTAAATATGTAGTTGCATCTCCTCAAAACTCTCAAAAAATTGTATCAAACAATACTTATATTTGCCCAAAGGGCTTTAGAGCCCATATCCCATTAGGAAAGTGGTTCCCAAACTCAATGGGAGAGAGTCTGATATCTAAGAAAGAGTGAGTGTGTAAGCATGGGTTTTTATTATTCCTTTTTTTTTTCCTATGGCCAAATAACAAGGGAACAAAAGGTCTCCCTAACTAATTCTGCTCGAAGGTATAAACAAACTACCTCTTTTACAGATTTGACACAAAACATGATGGATCTAGCCCATTTCTCATCAAAACTCAACTTCTGCAATACAGTATTAAAAAAGCCCTATTCTATCCTATCTTAAGGGCACACTATCCTTTATTTTATTTTTTTTCCTTTTTGAGTTTCATCTAATGAAAAGCTTCATAGAGCTATGATGATATTGTCTTGAATTGGTCCACCTTCAATGCAAAGGAGATATAATAAGTGAATGGAATTTTTTTCAGTCAATTAAGGATTTTAGAATTGATTTTGTATAGGAAGTTGCAAATGTTGATGGGACAAAGAACCTGATTTAGGGAAGCGGGGAAGATACCTATTATGAAGAAAGATGTGACTGCCTAGAAAACTAAGGAGCCCATCACGTCACAATAATATTCATTGAAGAAACTAGGATAACTATTAGGTTCTGGAGCGAGTGCAACTGATTGAAAAGCTGCATGCCTCACCTCTTCAACTGTAATGTTAACTACTAGTTCATTGTTCATCTCTGGCGAGTTCACTTTTCAATCCGATCCCAATCCCCACCAGTTCCTGGCACCATCGATATGTATAAAGACCGATAATAATCCCAAAAGATTTTATCCTGTTAAGGATATCAACACATGACTCGTTCAAATTTAAAATATTTTAAATTTATTAATGATTTTATCATTTAGCTATTATTGTAGTTATTACTATAACGGACTAATTTAAAATTCAAAATATTTTGAATTAGTCCATGTAATTATTTTAATAACTAGTATATAAATTCTAAAAATACAAACGCTATCCTAGAGTTAAAGGATAAGCAAAACTGATACTCAAATTCAGAGTCTATTTTTACATGGTATCAAAACACTAGTAAAATCCTTGGAAACACCTTCATTATTCATTCTTTCTCTTCCATTTTTCGACTTCTCCTATTTACAATGTCATCTCCCACCTCCACTCTGACAGTGCAACACCACCTTAGCCTCAAACTTTCTGGTTATAACTTTCTATTGTGAAAAACCCAATTATTTTCATTGCTCTGCAGCCAGACCTTGATGGGATACCTTGATGGTACCATTGTCTATCTCACTTGAACCATCACCTTCATGGACTCCATTACTGTTGCACTGAACCCTCCATATTATGAATGGATTCGAAAAGACCAACTCATTCTTCGTTGGATGATATCTTCTCCTTCACCTGATGTCCTACCCTATGTGATTGGACTAACTACTGCTGCCGATGTTTGGAAGGCTCTAGAAACTGCCCTTGGAATTGTATCACATACAAGCATTCTTCAGCTTCGTATGCAACTCCAGATTACATCCAAAGGTGACAAATCTGTCTCAACTTATCTTCACGAGGTAAAGTACATTTCATATCAACTAGTTGTTGCCAATCGCCCTCTAGGGAATGAAGAATTAAATGCCATCATCTTCTATAATCTTGGTTCTGGTTTTTCTGACATTATTGTTGATTTGGCTATAAGACCCAATTCGATAACTTTTCCTGAACTCCACCGATTGTTCCTCAATCATGAGCTTCGAATGTAGTCTACCACGGTGCCCATAGAGACAAATGTTACCACTTACACCCTTTGATCATCCATTCCTACCACTCAGTCACAACAGATTTCCAATTTCCAACTATTTACCATCCAAAACCCTCAATACCGTTGGCAAGGCAACTATCGCAATCATGGAAACCTAGGCAATTGATCCAAAAACAGGAAGGACCGATGCCAAATTCATCATAAATTTAACCATATGGCTGCAAGATGTTATTCTAGGTATTCGCAGTCTAACAACAATGAATCTCAACCTGCTGCAATATGGTTGGGATTCTTTCTAACCATCACAATAAAACCAGTTTCTAGATATTGCAACTACTCACTATATGAGCCTGACATTGCTAATCTGCACATTTCTACACCACATAACAGTAATGAATCTCTTCGTGTAAGTAATGGAGCAGGTTTAGACATTGTTAATGTCAGTTCTTCCACTCTTAAAAACCCCGTTAACAAATCTTTTACTTTCTCAAATATCTTTCATGTCCCTACCATTCCACGAAATTTGTTTTTTGTACACAATTTTACACATGATAACAAGTGCTTCTTTGAGTTTCATCCATTTCACTTTGTTGTGGAGGATTTGCAGATCAAAACACCACTACTCTAAGGTTCTCTTAAGGATGGATTATACTGGCTACCGGGTCTTTATACCACATCTCCATCCGCTAACATCATCTCACTTGATACTTCCACCACTACCACCACCTAGCACGCCCTAATGGGTCATGCCTAACAAAGCAAAGTTCGCTCTTTGATTCATTCAAACAATTTGCCACATTCTACATTTCATTTTAATAATTGTGTTTCCTATTTGTTAAGCAAATCTCATAAAACACCCCTACCTCCCACTCATAGCATTAGTAAAGCACCTATCAATTTAATTTTTACTGATGTATGGGGACCCACTCCAATTGATTCTATTTCTAGTTATAAGTATTTTGTTATACTTGTCGATGATTTTTGCAAATATACTTGGCACTATCCTATTCAAAGTTAGTCTATGGTCCATTCCATTTAAAATTCAAAAGCATGGTTGAGAAACAATTTGAAATATCCATCAAAGCTGGGCAGTCTAATTAAGGTGGGGAATATAAAATCCTTAATAAAAAAATTTCAAAAGATGGAATTCTGCATCGATTAGCATGTCCACACACTCACAAGTAGAATGGAGCAGCTAAGCGAAAAATTCGCCATATTGTTGACATTGGCCTTACATTATTGGCCCATTCATCTCTTCCCCTCAAGTATTGACCTATGCTTTTGAAAACATAAAATACCTTATTAACAGATTATTCACACCACTTTTCAATAATATCTCACATTTTCAAACACTTTTCCATCAACAACTATTTAGTTGTGTTGTTTTCCCTTTATTAAGACCATACAATTGGCATAAGTTTTCACTCCATTCTACTCAATGTGTATTCTTAGGATGTCATCTATCACATGTTGGTTACTATTGTTTAGATTACAAAACTGAACACGTGTATATTGCAAAACTGAACACGTGTATATTGCAAGACATATTCATTTTATTGAAAATACGTTTCCATTTGCCCCACTTGGTTCACACTCATTTGAAACAGCCTCACCATCACATCCTTGGTTGATGATCTCCATGGCTAATATGTCCTCTCACGCAATTCATGGTATTAATGGTAATGTCTTGCCTTCTACCCCACCCTCTAACACCTTCCCACCCACCTTTGAAAAACCATCACCGACATTCTCAAATATTGATACTACTCCAACATCTAATACGTTGGTTTCTCGTCTGTCTAATGCTGGTACAGGTTCTAATGAGGCTTTTTCAGACGCCTCCACACAGCAGGCTATTGTGATACATCCGTAACCGGTTTATCAAAAACCAAGAACCCATTTAATACGATTGCATTAAAGCCCAAAGCCCAACACTAAATATTCATTGCTAGATATGAACTTGATTGAAATAAGTTCTATAGAAGAGCCACGGTGCTTCACCAAAGCTAATAAACATGAAAAATGGAGGCATGCGATGCTTAAAGAATTTAATGCTTTGTTGCATAATGGAACATGGGTTTTGGTTCCACTAAATCCCAAAGCAAATGTCATGGGCTCCAAATGGGTTTATTGAGTCAAGACATGTCCATATGGTTTTGTAGAGACCCTCTATGTAGTTGTCTATCTAGGGCGATCGATCTACATCTTTCCCCATAGCCCTGGGGCTGTGTCTTGATCTCCTACGTGCGAAATCTGAGGGACTAGTTCCTATGGAGTGGAGATTCCCCTTGGTCTAATTCCACGCCTTATGACGAAAGGGGAGCAAACAAAGGCTTTTCTCTTATAGTGAGGACTTCATTAGCCCTTGAAGTTCTAGGGTCCTGGGAGGGGCCCTAGTTTTTGTGCTTATTCGCTTCCCCTCCTGGCCATTCACTTGGCCAGCATTCGCGGTCACTCTCTAACCCGGTTTGTGGGAAATTTCTTCCAATTGCCTTGTCCAAGCTGATGGAAAATGCTTACTGTTCTTGTGTCTAGGTTTCGGCCTTACTCACCCTTTCGTTTTTCCCCCTTCTTCGCCAACCTTGCCTTCTCTTCTTGTCAACTCCTAACATCCGCTCTTCAGATGGTGAAACGGACATTTCCCAATCTGTTGACTGCTTAGGCTATGGAACTTGGGTGTGGGTCTTTTGTCGAAATTAAATGGCCTTCCTTTTTTCTTTTTATTTATTATTTCTCGTTAAGGGCTGAAAAATGAAATAGAGTATGCCCCGGCATATTTTTTTTTGTTTTACGCCCCGTAACTCTTCCTCGGCCCAGGCTTGGTCAAAATAGCGAGCAAGTCAAAATATTAATTAGTAGCATAGCAAAAATGCGTTCCTCGTCATTAATATGTTTGCTCGCGGTAATTGTGGCCTCGCGGGAGAATCGATAACTGCATCTTTGATGCACTTGCTAGTACTAGTACATCTGAGAATTCTTAATTGGCTAGTTGTAAATAGCCCCACCCCAGACTATGGAACAAAGGGTTATCCCGGACCTACACCGAGATATTGACGGTGATTCTCAAATATCGAAGAACAGAATGTGATACGATGAGATAGAATGCAATAGAAACAAAGACACACCTGATCGTTTGGTCAACGAGACGTACGTAAGTCGACATAGCTCCATGTAAAAAAAAACCAATTTGATCTAACCAATTAGATGAATTACTCCTAAAGGCTTACATTCGAATGACACTAGTTGATGAGAGTTACTTCGGAAACAAAAAAAACGAAAGTCAAATTCATTTGGACTATTTTCTCAATTCCAATAAAATGCAACTGGATCCTCATTTCTATAACTCCAGATATTGAAGGAGTATTTGTATGTTCTCTTCGAAATCAAACGGAGTAATTGAAGCATCATTCGTAATATGGATGTGCTAAATAAAAAAAGACAATACAATTAGGGATTCATTGAAATTCTCAAATTTGGAGTATACTTCTTTCTTTTTATTTTGAATGAGTTCGATTCTATTTATTCTATTTCGTTAGATTCTATTTCGAATTTTTATATAGATGATATAACAGTAAATTAAATTAGTTAATAAACTATTAGTGATAATATAAAAAGTAATAGAATTGAATTAGTAAAAAAAAGAAAAAAATGTCATTTGATGCATTCAAAAATGAAAAAGAGAATCTTATTTCTTATTATCTAATTAATATTAAAATATTAAGTATTGATAAGCATATAATTGAGAAATAGATCAAAATTCTATAATATCCCACGATCAAGACAATTGGCTGAATCCCGTGAAACCATTTCATAGAAGTTCATTGATATCTTCTTTTTATAAAGCAAATCGACTTCGATTCTTGAATAATCCACATCACTTCTGCTTCTATTGTAACAAAAGATTCCCCTTTTATGTGGAAAGGGCCCGTATCAATAATTCTGATTTTACATATGGACAATTCCTCAATATCTTGTTCATTCGCAACAAAATATTTTCTTTGTGCGGCGGTAAAAAAAAATACGCTTTTTTGGAGAGAGATACTATTTCACCAATCGAGTCACAGGTATCTAACATATTCATACCTAACGATTTTCCACAAAGTGGTGACGAAAGGTCTAACTTGTACAAATCTTTCCATTTTGCAATTCGATCCGATCCATTAGTTCGTAGAGCTATTTACTCGATCGCAGACATTTCGGAACACCTCTAACGAGGGGACAAATAGTCAATTTTGAAAGAACTTATTGTCAACCTCTTTCGAGATATGAATCCATCGATTCGAAGGGAAGAACTTGTATCGAGTATCTCAATTTCAATTCTTACAATAAGAATAATAGCTCGTATGGTAGAAAGAAATACATGAATCTTTCTACCATACTATCGGATCTCATAGAATACTATACTGCTAATTCGAGTCCGCTCATTTTCAATGTGTTAAGCATATAGTGGAAGTAGCATGATTGGAGCTTCTTAGCGCTTAGGCTACTACCTATAAGCTTCAACCTCCTCATAGAGCGATTTGCCTGCTTCTTTCTTCTTAGCCCGCGCCGCACCTAATAAACTAAAGGTGAGATCGGGGGATTCCATACGGTCTTAAGCAAGCATCTCCTGAACAATCACCATGAAGGGCTAGGAATCGATAGACTGGTACAAAACTTGCTTAGTGGCCAATAGCTACAATCAGCATGAGGGTATTGACTATACGGAAACGTTTAGTCCTATTGATAAAGCAACCACTGTCCATACAGTTATTTCATTGGTTGTGACAAAGAAGTGGGAACTCTGGCAGTTGGATGTTAGTAACACATTTTTAAATGGTAACTTGATTAAAGAAGTCTACATGGCCCAGCCTCAAGGCTTCATTAATAAAGAAAGGGCAAGCCATATGGGCAAGTTATAAATATCCTTATATGAATTGAAACAAGCACCACCAGCTTGGTTCCACCAGTTGAGCATCTTTTTAGAATCCTCGGGATTTATCCGATCAAAAACTGATAATTTCCTCTTTATACTACATCGCCCAATTTCTCCATTTGTATGCTCATCTATGTCGACAACATTGTTATTATAGAGTTCAATTCGACATTTATTCAAAACACCATCAACTGCTTAAATAAAGAGTTCTCTATATGGGACTTGGGCAAACTTAATTACTTCCTAAGAATCAAGGTGCTTAAACATCAATTAGGGCTTCTCCTATCACAATAGAAGTATATTATAGATCTCTTTCGCCAAACTACAATGGATGGTGTTAAACCAGTTCACACGCCCATGGCTACAAATATCAATTTAATCAATCAGGTTAAGCCACTTGAAGATGCCAGTTTGTACAAGAGCACCATAGGAGCTCTTCAGTGTGCCACCTTAACTCGGCCAGATATCTCTTATGCAGTAAACAAAGTATGCTAGTTCTTGAAAGAACCAATAGAAGACCACTAGAGTGTGGTGAAACAGATTCTACGTTACTTAAAGAAAATTGTTTCATTTGGATTTCTAATCAATTCCCAGTCCATCACATAATTCCACATATATAGTGATGCGGATTGGGCCAATTGCTCCATTGATAGACGCTCAACGGGAGGTTATGCAATTTATATGGGTCAAAATCTAATTTCTTGGTCAGCTAAAAAGCAGCATACCATTGCACGTTCCTCAGTCAAATTTGAATATCGAACATTGGCAAATGCCATAATAGAAGTGGTATGACTATAATCACTATCATAGGTTTTGGGCATCTCTTATTTAAAACCCCATATCCTTTGGTGCGGCAACCTAGGGGCAACGTATCTTACAATGAATCCACTTTTTCATGCTAGAACAAAGCATATCAAGGTAGACTTTCACTTTCTCTACCATTTAGTGTCACAACGCAAACTCGAGGTTCGCTTTATATCCACAGGTGACCAAATCGTAGATATCTTCACTAAGCCTCTTACACGGTGTTGCCATGATATGCTCAAATCCAAATTAAAGATCATCTAGAAGACCACCTTTAACTTGCAAGGGCCTGTTAAGGATAGCAATGCATGACTCGTTTAAATTCGAAATATTTTCAATTAGTTAATGCTTTTATCATTTAATTATTACTGTAGTTATTACTATTATTCAAAATATTTTCAATTAGTCCATGTAATTATTGTCATAACTAATACATAAACTTTATAGATACAAACGCTATCCTAGAGTTCAAGGATAAGCAAAACTCATACTCAAACTTAAAGTCTATTTTAACATATCCCACCTTGTTGGTTCTCAATTTATCTCTTCATTCTCAATTTGTCGCTGCCCATCTACCTTAACCATCAAGACTTTTTTTGTAGCTCTTCCTCTCAAGGTGGTGTGATAGGAAAACTAGTGATTTCGTCGCCAGATATAAGCCAAAGAACTCTTGATCTTGGATGCCAATAGAGGCGGCAAAATGGTTCTACAACCCATAACTTAAGCCATATTTAATGATGTGGATCATAAATGGTTTGTCTTAAGTTTTAATAGCAAGCTTAAGTGAGCAAAAATACGTTAGTTAAATTTAAGTGAGTCCTGGATAGAAAATTCATTTTTTTAATTCTTTTAATTTTCTATTTTTTTAATTTTTAATTCTTTAATTTTTTATAAAAAAAATTTCCTCTTTTTAGGAAATCTAACAAGGGTGACTAGGTGGTCATTGCCTTCATCACCGGTTACCGATCATTGCCGGCTGCCATCGGTTGTTGATCATCACTGATCGCCGGTTGCCAAACATAGAAGTAAAGAAGAAAATAAAGAAAGAAAAAGAAAAAATGTAAAAAAAATATTTAAAAAATCAGAATTTTGTTTTAAATATTATAAAAAGTGTCCACAAAATTTTAGCAATATATTTTATCTTAAAAGTTTATAAGAGACGAGTTTTTCTAAATTGGATTTAATAGTGAAGTTTTTTAATAATATGGGTCAGCTTAAGTATAGGTTGAGATAGGTATTAGTAATTAGATTTATGTTGAATGAAAATAGATCAAAAATTGATTAAATGGGTTAATATGGGTCACACCATTTTCGACCCAACTCATACCCAACCCGATCCACCCATTTGACATGTCTAGATGCCAAAACATCTCATGCCTCAGCCATGTTCCTTCTAATTTCTAAACAATTTTCAATGACATATCCCAATACATTTCCACTCCTTGCCAACTTTTATGTGTTTAAGAACTAGTTTACTTTTAGCTAAACATCATTCAATTAGTTCTTTTGAATTGGTTCCTGTAAATTCACATGCTGATGAAACATGGATGAAAGTAAGGCACGAGCCTTCTTTGTGAAATTTGATCTTGAGTTTATTGATCCTTTCACGATTCCTATAGTTTGGCACAAAATTCAACATGAGGTCAGTTTTGCACGAGTCCATAATATATGGGCATACCTTTGGAAGCTACGTACTTAATTTGCTTTCTTTCATTCCATTCATTCTAGAACTGTTGAATTTTTCTTTGCTGATGTTTTGTAACAATCACTCTCTGAAAGATACCTTCCTCCAGAACATTTTTCCACGGTTCTGGTAGATAACACTGACCTCGCGGCATCGCTTTGTTTTTGTTAAAGAATTGTTACTCCTTTTCTCCCTTTCGAAATTTCGATCAAGTAAACTCAGCTTTTTCCCTGCATAAATGCAATTGAGGACCATTGATTAGCAAATACAAGTGGCATTATGAAATTCGAACGGTTGATTTGGAAAGCAACGGAAAAGAGGTGACAGGGTTATCCTAAAATTTTGCTACCTAGGGAGGCACTTCATGCAAATGCATGCAAATCGATGCACAAGCTTCCCTGCCAGACATAGGCAGGGGCATATGGGGTCCTATAATCCTTGGTGAATGCACGGTGGACAACCCAACGGAAAACGATAACATGGCGTTGGAAAATCCATGAAATCCAAGGATCAATAACTGCTACAAAGAGCTTGAAAAAGGCAAGGAAACAAACCCAGTAGAAAGACGCGCAAAGTTCGCTAGATAAGCCATACGATTTTGAAGCGCACAACAGAAAACTCTAACGAGCAAATCGATAAATCAGTAATGATCCTGTCGACATCTCGCAGAATTCGGCTAGTTGCCCAAGATGCTCATCACCCTTCTCGCGATCGGGCTTTGGTTAATCCTAGTCATGCCCCACCCCGCAATGTTCAAATGTTCAATTTTTGGTCTGGTACAACTTTGTTATGTCCCTTTGGCCAATGAGTTTCGTTCAATCTTGGAAAATCAAATTTAAGCCATTCTCTTTAGCTACCTTAGTTGTTTGGTAAGTTCCTCTATTTCTGCCGTCATCGCCACCAACTTCTTCTCAATACTGTCGTCCTCTTCATCTAGTTTGACAGCCACGGGATCTCTCTTTTCTTTTGATTCCACCTCAAAAACGACATAGAATTATTAGAAACTGCAAGATAAGTCATCCCAATGCGGTGTTCCATAAGTTATTGCAAAAACCAGCGACCTCCACATTTTAGAACAGATCGACATGTGCATTTTAGGCGATGGTCAAGAAAATCGTGCTTTAGGTTCTTATCCTATTGTTTTGTCTAATATCAAAATTGATCAGACACGAAAATTGCACGTTCAACGTAAGCTATCAAATCACACTAGTTTTTGAACAATTTTCATTGAGTATCTAAGATATATTAATGAAAGCCATGTGACATGACACCTTGACAAGTACTATATCGAGCATAATTTGAAAAGTCAAGGTATGCAATTGAATTAGAGAAATTTTAGGTACTCTTTCGAAATTTAAAAATAATAAATAAAAAGGGTATGGTTCCAACGTAGAAATTGGAATGTGAGAAGGGAATGTCTAGTTTCCAAGTTCAAGTTATGTTATTTTATGATGTTTAATAATTAATATATTTTATGATTAAAAATTTTATTTTATTAATGTTTCATTTTTTCGCGTTCGAATATTAATTATAGTCGAGTGAATTATAGCGAAGAAATAATGATTATTAAAAATAATAATTTACTATAATTGTTTTGTTTTTTTTTTTTGTCGGTCCTACATTATTCTTAGTCTAAATCTCACTCTCAGACTTTTGCCCTACCTCCTTACAGGGCATGGGAATCGAAACCCACTCTTGAAACTAATTCGTCCTCACCACAACCTCCTTGAGAAGGTGGGGGATTCGAACTCCTCACCTTCCCCTTCCATGTTGGAAGGGTGGCCACTGGAATAAATCTCAGTGGTTAATTTACTATAATTGTTTAATTAATAATAAAAATGAACCCTGATAAAACCTAAATCCGACTCTAGAACTTCTATCATGGTAGATTCTCGGTTCCAAAAACGGATAGATTTTAAGGTTCAAGTAAAACTTGTATGAATCTGGAATTGCTTATCCGAAAAGGCAAAGGGGGACAATTTTTTGGAAGCACGCCATTAATGGGAAAAAAATGACAACGTCTTGCATCAATCCTCGCTCGCCATCTTCTCCGTTCTTCATCCGAGCAACCATCCTCGTCCCACCACCGACCAGGTTTGTCCATAGAGACTAGATCTGTTCTATTTGCTTCAATTCGATTTCGTCAAGACCGCTCCGAATTGTCGAGGGTTTTGAACGGAGGCGAGCCATTTGCTTCGGCCTGCTGATTTGCGTACCTGTAGATTCTGGTTCGGTTTCTGGAGAAACTGCTTGTGGGGTGTGATTCTTTACTCGGTTACTGACGAGAAATGGAGGGTATTTGCTGGAATTTGAAAGCTCTCCCTTTCTTCCAAAGCGGGAGATGAGCTACGATGACCTAGAAAATGGGGGGGGAAAAGAAGAAGATATAGGAAGATCAGATGATGAATTAGGTTGTTCTAGTGATGTGGGTAGAATTTGCAGGATGTGGGTTTAGTTGGTAGCTGTTTGATGGAAAGTATGCGGCGTAGTAGGGCTATTAGATGGTTTGGTTGAGCTCGGATCAATGCGTGTTTGGCTCAGTGCACGAAGAAACACAAACTGAAGGATTAAGTTCTGCTAATTTAGTTTCACCTGACTATTGAGGATGGAAAGGAAGGAAACTAGAAAGTCACCTGCTGATTTTTTTTTATTTTTTATTTTTTTGGGTTTTTTGGTCAGAAATCACTTGCTGAATCAAAAGTTAGCGTCTTGCTTGAAGGGAAAAACTGCAAGTCTGCTCTACACTCTGCTAATTCTGTTTTCTAAATGACCCATATGGTTGACTTGAATTGCGTTAGTCATGGTGGCCATGGTAATAGAGAGAATGCAAAGGTTATTGGATTCGAGGTGTAAATATGCTTAAAGCAGCAGCAGGTGACTTTTTAAATCCACGTTGAATCCCTGGGCTCTCTAAGAAGTGGCCTATTGTTGCTTGCTTGGGTTTACATGGATTTAACTGGCTCGAGATTGTGCTAAAAATTTGTTTTATTTTTTATCTTATTTGCCTTCAGCCTGTTTCTATTTACAGAGTACAGTTTAGGGAGGGAAAACGTGCTACTGAAGTACCTTGTTAAAATGAATCGTTTGCTAAGTGCTCTCATCTGATTAGTATGCATAGCTATGCTCTGACTCATATCTTTTTGAGAAATGTGAGTTCTAAACTAGATAGTAAATAAAGATTCAACCATCTAATTTTTCAATGTCTTTACTCTGTAAGATATACACATGTTTGGACATGTCAATTGAGTTTACTTGTAGATAAGTTTGGAGCATGTCTCACTATAATTATCTGCACTTAAAAGTTCTACCATCAATTGAGAGCTTAATTTGTTCTAGAATTCAATTTTTGTGCATGTATTTTCTTGTGTCACTTCACAAAACCAGTAAAAAGATTGTCCTGCTTTTTCAATAGCTTTAATGATTTCTGTTGGGGCACTTTCTAGTTGTCGCCACTAGACTGGTACAAACCCTCTTGTCCAAACTAGCTATTCTCAAACCAATCATACGATTCCTGCTATTATTGCCTATGCTAATCTCTTTCGAAGTGATAGAGGTAATTTCATGATGATCACATAGCTGACAGTAGGAAAAGCTTTAAAGCCGCTGTCCCTGACCTTCTGAAGGAATAGAGTCAAGTCTTTACTAATCTGTTCTCATCATTGATTCTCCAAACGTTGACCCTATAAGAATAACCTAGTGAAAATGGCACCTAATTCCAGTGACAGTTACATTTATAATTACATCTAGGGTGGAGACTTGCACATGTGTTTCTGGCCGGGCTTTGATCTTCTAAATTAATTCTTCCTTGTTCGGTCTCTAGAAATGGAAATAAAGAGTTTTTATTCCTGTTGATAATGAATTTCTATTAAATGGTCTAGTCGGGGGAACCGGTGAACCATGTGAGCTGCTTAGGTTGGTACCTTCTTCTTTTTTACAAAGGGCGCCCAAGATGCATGCTTGCCTGGACGAGTATAATAGCTTGGATCCTGCCCAACTATAGTTATCTGTATTAAGAGCTTTCACTATTTGGCTCCAGCCATTCTGCATTTTTTTTTTTTTTAATACTCAGACTAAAGTTATGTTCAGTCACCTTTCAAGCTTATCAATTTTAACATATTCTTCTTCGATTGGAACCCTTTTCAGATAGGAAATGTTTAATGGACTCTTTATACTTGAACTTCTATGCTTTGGAACCCTTTTCAGATAGGAAATGTTTAATGGACTCTTTATACTTGAACTTCTATGCTTGGGCCTCGATCAGTAAACTATATTTATGCAATGCAACATTTACTTGCCTTCTCCAAAGAAGGTGTTTTAATGTCAAGCCTCCTGAGACCATCAGGGAAAATTCTGTTTTGCAGCCTCTTGCTTGTTTCCATTCCCCAAATTACTCTGTCAAGCTGCTGTAGTCATAGAAAGCTTGACCTAAATTACTTGCTCATTAACTTTGGCTTAAAAGTTAAATGAACTAATTTCTAGCAGGTTGAAGACAAATATGTTGAATTGTTTATTCCAAATCTGTTTCTTATGTTGGAGTTTTCTCTGTTTGTTCATCATGACCTTCTGGTGATGAAGACAGTAGCTTAGAGAGAATATTAGGTAATGATGGCTGTTCAGTAACCACTTAGTTCATTTGTCAAGCCCTAATAGGCTTATAAAACAGACCTGTTAAAACTGACATGGCCTCCATCAATGGGCTTCCCATCTCTGGACATTAATAGACATCTATTTGTCATTCCTCTTGGTCAGGCATTTTTTTTTTTTTTAACTACTTTTTTAAGTGCATTTATCTTCAATCCTTTGTTAGCTTTATATTTGTCTTCATTTTTTTCTTGGCTAATTGACACTGCACATTCCCTTGAATTACAGTGCATTTTGACATATATTCAGTTGGCTGAGCATGCTCAAGACTTTGCTTATTGGTATGCTATCAATCATCTTTGAGTAGAATCGGACATGCTTTGTGAAGTGGAATTGGACAGGTATGTCTATCCTGGTAAGCCAGACAGAAATGGATTGATTTCTCGAAGGTCAATAATAACGTGCCTCTTGAAGTACTTATTACTTGAAAAGGCGAGCAAGGATCATGGCTACTTTCTGGCCATAACATCCATTAAAAGCATCAGTTTACAAGCAGTCAGGGGGTTTCCGTATCCGTGGTTCCGCGTGATATTCAAATGCCGCAGTTTCATGCCTCTCCAGGGAGAAATCTTGCAGGGGGTTGTGGAGCAGGTGTTCAGGTCAGGAAGGGGTTTGCTCCTCAGGAGTGGACCTTTAAAATTGGCGTTTCTATCAGTGATTAAAATGCCGGGTTACAGCTTCGTTCCTGGAGAAAATCCTTCATTTCTTCATGACAAGCTCGGGAAAATAGAAGCAGGTGTCGTGGTTCGTTTTACAGTGCTCAGCGTTAGATGGATGGGGAGAAGGTGGGGCGCGAGAAATGAGTTTGCCGTCCTTGCTAGCATAGATGGAGAGTCTTTAGGGCCTCTTCCACTGGTTCAACCCGACGACATCGAATTGTAAATAGTTTTAGAAATAGGATTGATATTGTGACCTCTGTCAAAATCTTGGTATGGAAAAAGTAGAATGGTGATTTATATCCTTTCTTTACGCTTCTGAGATCAGACCTTTTGGTAGGATTGTACTGTTTGAGGCTTGTCATGGCATATCATCAGGTCAAGAATGATTAGCAGGCACCCGCTTTAACAATCTCTACCAGATTTGCTAAAGGCAGGCCTTGGTGTTTAATTGTGCTGGCGTTTAAGAACGGAGGAATGGATGGATGTCGGAATTTTCTTACAGGAAAAATTTCAGCACTCATATTTCTTTTAGTTTGCAAATTGGAAGTGCTATTTGAAATTGTTGAAATAGTTGTAGGGCCAGGAAATCTTCTAGGCCCTTGTAGATTTTTAAGGTTTAAACTTTCAATGAAAGTGAAACAATTCCCTTAACATTAAAACTCCGTTTGTTTTGCATACACTGGATAATTTAGAAAACATTCTTCCAAAAATAGTCATTTGAGCGAAAAATATATTCATCGTTCACAAAAACAATAAGATATAAATTATTATTAATAATGATAATATTTTTATTAATTAATTATTTCAAGCGATAAAAATGATTATTTTTATTAAAATAATATTCAAATTATTTATTTTTCACAAAACAAACAAATTAAAGTGGTAAATGTTTGTCGTCAAACTTTCAACCGTTATGCAAAACTTCTATGAATTTTCATTTTGTTACATCTGTTGATCATTTGATATTTATTCCATTAGCATGTGCAATGTGCATAACTTTTAAGGGGTAAAATTGGTTTTTAATCTTATTTTCTAATGAAATCTCTCTCTTAGTTGCCATAAAAATAAGAAAATAAAATATATTTACAGAAAAAGAGATAAACGACTAAGTAAAATATCAATAATTTATAAAAGCGTAATTATAAATAATAGGATTAAGTAATGATAAAAATTTGATAAATATGGCCACTTAAATATAACTAAGTACAAATTATATACATATATATGTATATAAATATTCATAACTAAGTAAGATATTTTAATAAAAATATTTAAAAATTAAGGTAAAAGGGAATTTCAGCAGCGAAATGGTAGAATTGCATTGCTTGAATACAAGAGTCCGGGCACAGTCACTTCTCATAACCCATTGCAAACTTTCGCAGCTAAAGTCTCTCTTTCTTGCTGGGTTCAGCGAATTCGGGCGTTTTAAGGTAGTTTCGCATTCCAATATCATTCCTTTTCTCCTTGTTCCGCTTCACCGTCTTGTGGCTGTTCTTGGGCAAGATTACTTTCTTCCCGGGGCGACTGCTTCTGCTTCTGCATGCCCTTTTTCTATTCTTCTCTTCTGCCACCTTTCGTCGTCAATGGCCTTTTTTTTTCCCCCTTTAAACCGGTAATGGCTTAGTTTTGCGACGGTTCAGTAGGGGGCGAGCACGGTCCTGGTCCAAACTGGTTTGGTTTCCGGTTCCTCTAACAACCTGATGTTCACTTGGCGCATTTGTTGATGAGCTCCATTAGGGAGAGTTCCTTCTTTAATAGAGATTGAAATGCTTCTAATATGATGATGGGTTTTGGTGGGATTTTGGTTCTATTTAAGTTGCTGCTCGTTGAGAATGAGTGGATGATGCTTCATTCTTATAGGCTGGTTCGCTTGGGATATGTCCATTTTGAGAGCAATTGCTTGTAATGATATGAATTCAGGTACCAAGGTAAGCTAGGCAGGGAAACCCTTGTCCTGCCTGCGGCAAAATGAGTTTGGCGAGAGAGGCTCTTAGCGTACTCCTTTTGGGGTTTGGTCCATGCAAATCTGGTCTTGGGAGTTGGCACTTTTTTTCTTTTGGGAGTTGTATGGATGTAGTAACTCATAGATATCTTCCTTTTAAGTTTTCATTCATCGGGCAAATACAAAAGTAAGTATGTACTAAAAGCTTGCTATTTCTCTGGGATTACAATTATGGGGAAGTACAAATAATGTGACTTAACCCGCCCTAGCAACAAGAAAGTGTCACCAATTGGGCCAATCCTCCATCTTGGTGGCGAGTTTTACATTGATCAGTTTTTTTCTATAACTTAAGTGATTTCTCTCAATAGTATGGCTTTGCTTGTTCCGAGTCTTGCCTATTCTGAGTTCAATATTTCTTTTTCCTTTCTACTTATTCCCTTTCTAAGCTAGCAATTTTTTTTTTTTTTTTCCTTTTAGAATTTATGCTTTTCAGTCATTCACATTATCAGGTTTGCTGTCTCACTTTCTGGACACTTATATGTATATATGCTTCAACCTGCATACTCGAAACTGTGTGCAACGTGTTTTTAAGTAGAAGTGGTATTCTGGAAGGTATGCTTGTATTGTTATCTGTTATGTTCGAAGTGTGGACTTTTACCTTGATAATGATTCCGGTGTCATCATAATTTTCAGTATACCATGTTCTAAGTTATCGATGATGCTTCACAACCAAGAGTAAATTGGTAAGTATATCTCTAGATGAATGAAAAGGAAACATAAAAAGAGGTTGAAGGAGAATTGGTAAGAAGAAAAGCACCGAAATAAAGTAGATAATTCCTTTGGATAATTATACCGATAATGATTACTTAATGCTATGGTCAATTGTGATCCTCTAGTGTCCATGGTTGCTGTCTAATTTTTATCTTCCTGATCTATTGTATTACCAGAGCTGTCTTACCATCGACAAATTATGTACAAGCATTGCCAATGTGGACCTTATCAGGGGCATCACCACTTTACTGTATAGGCCTTGCTGCTGTTGTTGTAATGGACTTATGTATACTATTATGTCACATGTTATTCCTGCTTATTTATCCTTTTTCATTTTAGTTTGTCCTCTCTTTAGATTTTGTCAAGTCCTTTCCTGCTCAAATTTTGTATAGGTCTTTTTTTTTTATTGTTGTGGACCAAGGAACACACACTCCCCCCCTTCCTCCCTCTCTCTTCACTCAACATTGTAGATGTGGATAATGGCTTGGCACCCCAGTGATGTAACTTGCAAAACTTTTTGAGATAATCTCATGGTTGGATTTCATCAACAACAGCTCCAATACCTCAAATACCATGCATGGATTATATTGATTACATTTTGTTCAAATGTCTAGAATTAATCATAGCAGAAGTTGAGGAGCATCCGAGGGTATCTTATTGAATGTGGTAGCGTTGCAAAGGTCCATTATAAGATGCCTTTTGGATGACTTTGCGTGTAAGAAGGCGTCAAAGGACCTGGGTTATTTCTTCGCTGTGATGACACTGGAAAGCATTGGCGAAGGGAAAGTGTGACAACATTCGGGGGACATCGTTTTCCCTGTGGTCTTCAGCGGCATCACCTTCAAGCTTTTCTGGGGAGAAATCCTGGATGGAGTTGTGCACCAGGTCTGCAAGCACGGGGTCTTCTTGAGATGTGGGCCTGTCAAGAACACCTACCTCTCAACCTGAAGATGGCTGACTACAAGTATGTGCCTGGGGACAATCCTGTCTTCCTGAATGACAAGCTTTCCAAGATTGGTAAAAGATGTGAATGTCCGATTTGTGGTGATTGGAACAGAGTGGATCGAGGTGGAGAGGGAATTTCTGGTGTTGATCAGCTTGGTGGGTGATTTCTTAGGACCTGTTTCATAGTAAGTTTGTCACATGACTGGCATGTCTAGATGACGCTGTTGCATCTGTAAATGAATCATTTCAAATGGGTTCTTCTATTTTCCAGTAGTTCTGCTGGTTAAGGAGGGAGTGGTATACCGCAACCTGTTCAAACTAGTTTTAGCTAGTTAATCTTTTAAGCATTACGGTTGGATGCCACCCGACCTGTTAATTAACTCGGTTTGTTAACTGGATTTAGCAAGTTAAACAGTGATGTTAATATGATATGTGGTGGGTTAAGATTTCCCTCCTCGATGTTCTGTATGTTCTCTCACTAGCGATCCACCTGTGGTTTCCATGAGTTTTCTTTCTGAGGTATTTTGATGATGTATCTGCTGCGGACTAAGGGGCTGACCTGTTTCTTCGCCATTTTTTACCTGTTTTTGGTAAACCTCCGCTTCCTAAAGATTAATACATTGACCGCCTCTCCCCTTGTGAAGCAGTTTTACACCTCTGATGGGGAACCTGTAAGAATATTACAACGGTCAAAGGGGTGTGTCGGGATCGGGATTGGATCGGACAAAAAATGATTCGTCTCAAAATGATTCATTTAATCTATTTTGGTTTATTTTTGTAATACAAATTTAATGACCTATATATGATCCGATTCATATCCAAATTATATTCGACTCGATCCATATTGCTAAAATATTTTCATTTTTAACTCAATTTAGGAAAATTCATGCTTAAACTGAGGTGAGAGTGAGAAATGAGCGATCAAGTGAAGTCGAGAGAGAGAAGGCAAAATTATAGACGGGAGTTGAATCTAGGCAAATTATGAACCTATTTAAAATTCATATTTTTCGGGTCTTATCATTTTAAATGCATTCATAACTCAATTATTGAATATAACTAATTCATCTAATAACTCAGCTCATCGAATATGGATGAGAAGGAAAAAGGAGCTACACATGGGAACAGGGCATGAACAAAGAGAAAAGTGGATTTGTGAAAGTGACAACTTGATTTTGGTAGAAAGTGTCCTGGGCTGGGCTAAAGAACCGTGGGATGTGAGGGAAATAGTAGATTTATGTAAAGAAACTTTAGCCCAATTGAAACCAGTGAGGTTAGTACACTGTTTAAGAGATGCAAACTGAGCAGCGGATTGGCTAGCCAGACCCCACCGAACCAAAACCCTCCCTCTAAATTGGGTGACATCCCCTCCCCATTCTCTTTCGGAAATTTTATGTTTGGAAACTTATACATCGTTTTTCTATAATTCTCGTTATCTTTCCGAATGGATGCAACTACTATATTCGACCAAAAAAAAAACGTCTTAACAATTATTAAGGATTTAAACGTACGGCTATTTGTTTGCTTCCCCAGGTTCATTTTCGTACTTTTTTTCCCTCATCGCCGCAATACTCTTGATCCAATTTCTTTTGAAGTTTAATCTACTATACGTACTTCTGTCGGGTCCGAGGTTGAGGAGTGGAGACATGGAGGCAATGGCAGTGATGGCGGCGATTGCGGTAGTACAAGCAGTTAGAGTGGTAGTGGTAGCGGTGGGCGGGCGACCATAATGACTCGTACATAGCGCATGGAAATTGTGAGTTAATTTAATGGACTGGGATTAGATTAGGGTCGGGTCGTGCATGGCTCGCTGAAACACGTACAAAACAGAACAATTCGGCTGAACAGGTGCGCGATTCAAAGCAGTGTCTAATCCATCCATTTGCCGACTTTAATAGAAATAAAAGAAGAGCAATCCATTTCCATTTTCTCTAAATTCGAAAAGATATTATGGATGATTAGTTCCTAATTCTCAAAAATCGAAATTGGGGACCAGATCAGCTAGTCTTAGGATCGAGAATCGAACCGCACCATCAATTCGATCTGGTCCAAGGAAATCAGTCGTTTATTTTTTCCCACTACTTTTTTTCCATTGCTTTTTTTGTAATTACTTAGAAGTAGTTTGAGATAGTGTTTACCAATTTTCTTTAAAAATAATAAAATGAAAAAATATATTTGATCGATATAGTCCAATATGGTTCCAATTCTTCTTTGGAATCGGAAACTATTGCCCAAACATCAATTCCATTTTTAGGAATTAAAAATAGGACTGACACTCTCGGGAATTGGGCCAACGGCCGATTCGGTCCGATCCCGGCATTCCCAGTTCGAGCAATTTAGGGCCTAATTGTTTGGGTTTTGTTTCTATTCCCCGGAATACAATTTTTGTTCTTTTGTTTCGGGGAACAAAAAACGAACAGAAACGCGTTTGTTTACACTTTTCTTTCCGGGAACAAATTTGGAATGGGAATAAGAAACAAGAAAAACTTGTTTCTTGTTCACAACACTTCCGAAATTTTTTTTTTTCTTCTTTTTTTCTTTTTTTTTTTCTTTTTCTTTTTTTTTCGGCCAATCGTCGGCCATGGCCGAGGCCGACGAGCAGCCAAAAGGAAGAAAGAATTAAAAAAATAATAAATAAGAAATATGAAAAAGAAAAGATAAAAAAATTTAAAAATTAAAAAATTATACAAGTTTTACCAAACGTGTTTTTTTCTTTTTTTATTTCAAAACGAAATTATATAAGTTTCTTACCAAACGTGTTTTTACATTCAAAAATTGTTTAAAACGAAATAAAAACGTTACAAACACATCTTTATTTTGTGCACTTCTAAAAAACATTATATGACACACATAATCAAAATTTTTTGCTGTGAAAAGTCCCATAAACCGTCGTATAACGAGAGAGAGAGAGAGAGAGAGAGAGAGAGAGAGAGGGTCTTGAGGTGGACAAGAAAGGGAATGCAAGCGCAACGTCGCTTGGAGCTCCTCCGCAAGCTTCGAGCAAGAGCCTTTTCATGCACGCCCTCCCTGCCATCGTCCTCGTCCCCTCCCTTGGAGGCCCACTACGATCGCCTCCTCAAGGACTCCTGCGACGATGCTTCCGCGTTGAAGCAAATCCACTCTGCTCTCACCACTCGCGGTCTCGTCACTCGAGACCCCCACTTGAGCGCTCAGATCATCGTCAAATACTCCAAATTCGGGCACCCACGTCATGCGCGGTCCCTGTTCGACGGAATTACTGCCAGATGCGAGAGATCCAATTCGTTCCTGTGGAACACGATGGTGCGAGCGTATGCCAATAATGGGCATTGCGCGGATACTTTGGAGCTTTACGCCCTTATGCGCAGGGGCGGCGTCTTGCCCAATAACTACACTTTCCCTTTTGTTCTCAAAGCGTGCGCTTCCGACTCGGAGCCCCTCGCGCGCGGTTGGGAAGTTGTTCATGGGGAGACCATAAAAACTGGGTTCGATCCGGATATGTATGTTGAGGCGGCCCTGGTTGACGCGTACGCGAAGCGCGGGCGAATCGGTTGTGCGCGCAAGGTGTTCGATGGAATGACGCAGAGGGACCTCGTTTGTTGGACCACCATGGTTACTGCCTATGAGCAGGCTGAGCAGCCTAAGGAATCACTGATGCTGTTTTGCAGGATGCAGCGAGAAGAGAGTCTTTCGCCTGATCCAGTTGCTGTGGTTAGTGTTGCCTCCGCTGTTGGGCAGGTGGGGGATGTTAAGAGTGCGAAATCAGTGCATGCGTATGCCATCCAGAATGGGATTTTGGGGGACGTCTGTGTCGCGAATTCAGTTGTCGCAATGTACACCAAATGTGGGAATGTAGAATATGCGCGCATGGCTTTCGATAGGATGGAGGAAAGAGACAAAATATCTTGGAACTCCATGCTTTCAGGATATGTACAAAATGGACAGGCCAATGAAGCTCTGTTATTGTTTGAGCAGATGCAGGATTCTGGGTGTCAACCTAATCCTGTGACGGCATTGATTATGGTATCTGCATGTGCTTTCCTGGGATCCTGCCATCTTGGGAAGAAGATCCATGAATACATACTCAAGAATAAGTTGAAAGTCGACATAACACTGCAAAATGCATTAATGGACATGTATGCTAAGTGTGGGAATTTGGAAACTGCTAGTAAGATGTTCCATGAAATTCATCTGAAAGAACGGGATGTTAGTTCATGGAATGTGCTGATCTCGGCATATGGCATGCATGGGCACGGAGAAGAAGCATTGAACCTCTATTTGCAGATGCAAGAGAAAGGTGTTGCACCAAATCATATCACTTTCACATCCATTCTTTCCGCATGTAGTCACGCTGGCTTGATCAATGAAGGCAGAAAGTGTTTTGCAGATATGTCAAAGCATTCTGTTATGCCGGAGGCGAAACATTACGCTTGCATGGTTGACATGCTAGGGCGAGCCGCACTCTTGGGTGAAGCTTTCAATCTTATCAAAAGTATGCCAGCATCACCAAATGATGGAGTTTGGGGAGCACTCCTTTTGGCCTGCCGAGTTCATGGGAACAGTGAATTGGGGGAGATTGCTGCAAATAATCTCTTTCAGATTGAGCCAGAACATCCTGGATATTATGTGCTTTTGTCAAATATATATGCTGCATCGAGGAGATGGCAAGAAGTTGGGAAGCTGAGAGAAAACATGAAAACTAGAGGACTAAGCAAACCCGCAGCTTTTAGCGTGATTGAATATGGTCAAGAGGCAATTGGATTTTATACTGCCGACCAGTTGAATCCATACCGTGGCGAAGTTTACAGGCATATGGAGCGGTTGGTTGTTGAGATGAAGACGCGAGGGTATTTTCCAGACCGATCATGTGTTCTTCATGACGTCGAAGATGAAGACAAGGATCACATTCTGAATTATCACAGTGAGAAGCTTGCTGTTGCATTCGGAATACTGAAGACAGATTTGGAATCAACGATTACTGTGAGCAAGAACCTTCGCATTTGCAATGACTGTCACTCAACCTTCAAGTTTCTTTCGGACATATACCAGAGGCAGATTGTGGTGAGAGATGCCAACCGGTTCCATCACTTCCAAGCTGGCTCTTGTTCATGCAAGGATTACTGGTGATCTGCCACTTTGATCTTGAGTACGCCTTATCTGTTTAAAAATGGACCTTGAACCTTTCCGAGACATCCCATTGATGCATTACTCTCAGGCGGACAGATTCCCAATTCTTGATGATGCAGAGGGATTGAATTTTCTTCTAATGGAGAGGTATATTGAGGACCCTTTTGTGCCATTTTCTTCAGATAGACCACGAGAAATAGCTTAATAGCATGTTGATATTCGAAGGGCCAGAGAGATTTAAAGGTTTGCGTGCATCTCGGAGGCTAGTGACCACCCTTGTCTGACCACCTTTTTCTGGCCACCAAGGGTCGCGCAAGCTGGTTCTCTCAGCGTATCATGCACATCCAGTTTTGTGGGTGAAATCTGGGTTTGGATTAAATGAATTCTTTAAGAACAAACTCGTCTTTCTCAACAGGTCGAAGGATGATTAATTAGCTAAGGTACGAAGAGGAGCACCCGTGGTCATTCTATCTCTTTGCAGAACTGTCATAAGAAGATCTGGACAGAGTGAAGAAAGTGGTCAGAATTGGGGGTTCACAGAACGATCATCCTTAAAAGTATTTGTAACCTGATGTCTAACATTACAGAATGAAGATTTTCCTAGCCTCGTTAGGGAAATGCTTCGTTTGGATTTCTTAGGCATAGATGATGTTTTCCTTTGCTTCTGTCGTGAAATTAACGAATGCAAAACTCGCTTAGTCGGCAAGACTTGTCCCTTTTTCCTCTGCCATTCTCTACTCGCCCATCTCGATTCACCTTGATCTTGATACATATGTATTACTTCGAAAAGATTGACCCTTTGTAATGTTGCTGTTAGTTTTTTGCATTTTTTTCTTTAATCTTTATCTTTTGCTCTATGGGGTCGATTAGTATACTGCAACTATCATTTTGCGGATTTGTTATCCTGACAAGGCACCTTTAAACTGCAGTGATAGATGTAGATCTCACATCAAGCTCAAAGGTTGTGCACACATCATCGTTTTTCAGTTGATCCATCTCGGTCCAATGGCCGAACAGACGTATTTCCACTATAACCACCAACCAACACATAGTTAAGTTTCATCCACATCATTCTCGGCAGATTTATAGAAATCAAAACGACATTCTCATGTTGACGTTTCCTCCGAATTGTCTTACCTCTGCAGGTCTCATCTCATTCATCAACAAAACAAACTGTTACACCGTAGATGGGCAACAATTACAGACCTTTACAAAATGTACAACAAACTTATACCTGTAGCGAATGCAAACCTGTACCTACCAATACATGATCTCACCATTTGCCTAAAAAGCTAGTATGCAGTGAAATTTCTCCAAGCAAACAAAAAAAATAGCCCAGAGAGGGAAGGGGGAGGGAAAAAAGGGAAGGGAAAATTACCCCTGAACTGCCAAAGCTTGCAGGTGCTCTATAAAAACTTGCAAGCTCAGATCATCTGTTAAAATAACATCCGACCCGTCGGTGTAGGTGGAGTTCTGAGTAACTGATGGGTTCAACTTAGCAAGAAGAAACCTCGCCTGACTACTGTGCTGGTTGCATTTTATCAGCTTTGGTGGCGGAACTCTTTCAGCCACCAACTGTTCCGCATCAATTTCTGGTGCCTCCAACAGCTTCCTTAGATTCTCACGGTTTGGGTCTTTATCATAGCCAAGCTTCCTCCACTGGGCAATCTTAGACCCATAATGAATAACCACATAAAAATAAGAATCAAAAAGTAATATAACATCTGGAGAGATGGACCGAACATCTAGTAGAACCGGAACCGGGGCCCGTCAAATGAATACTGGAATAGTGTGGGCTGGATCATGATAAGAGATCCCACTACGCCCTCACGGTTAAGCATCAGTCGAAAGAAAGCTGTCTCATCTGGGGAACTATTGAAAACGTCTATAAACTGTGACCTCCTCAAATAGTACATGAACTGGGGATATAGTGAGAAATTTGAAGACAAGCGAAATGTAGACGGATCTTCCTGTATGTAGTCTCCAAACTTAGAAGCGAAATGGATAAGTGCATCATCCAACCATCTAATCACATCTCGAGCATAGCAACTCTCCATGCGGTGGATGGCAAGTCTAGCCATAACTGAAGCTGCTGCTTCTTGATCAAACCCTGAGGCAGTTTCAGGGGAGTTCTTGCTAACCCATCTCCTCGCAGCAGTCGTAACTCTCTTCCCAATACCTGAGTTTCCATAGCGATAACTTGTTATGAACTGTATGAAGAATGCGGTTCCTGGCTGGATCTTTTGCTCGTCACCCACTTGGAAGAAGAAAGCTATGCATGTTTTATTTGTGAGCGTGCCCACCTTCCATGCATTAGTACCACCTTCACCAATCACGTTATTGCTCACTAAACCATTGCTTTTCTGAAGAGAAACACAGGGTCCTAAAGCACCACAAATCTTCAGATCTTGTGTTGTCACTACCTCAATTGTTACATCAAAGTACATTTTCAGATTCCCTTGTTCATCACGACTGAAGAAGTTCTTCAAGCACTTTCTGAATTCACACGACTCGAAAGATTCTCCCAGCATCATGAATCCACCCGAGTTCTCAACAGAAGCTTTTAGTTCTGCAGCTCCGACTTGATCAAGGGAACACGCAAATAAATCAAGAACAATGGATGCATCAGATAACCTGTGTGATAATCTTTTGTAGAAGCTGCAAGATTTCAAATAGTACGGTGCATAACCATTAATGAGATCTCTGTGTGTTCGGATGAAATTACTCCGATCAGGATCAACAACTATCCCAGGGCCAAGAGTGGCAGGTCCTGATGTGAATACCATGACCCGAGACCCCACATTGCTCAAGCACCCTTGTACAAGTCCCACTGCAACTGATATTGCAGTCCCTGTACATCTCAGAGGGCGAGACGCAGGCTGAGCTGCTGTTGAACAATGGATCTCTTCAATAGCAGTTGTGATGCTGAATTCACATTCAGACACAGGAAGCAAATACCCTGATTCTGAATAATTGGCGACTTTCCAGGTTTTTATACCTTTTGCGATAGATACCTAGGAATTTTTGAACCTGTGATGAAGTGAAAAGAAATTTTTTCATTATGCAAGAATTTACCAGGTTATGCCTAGCAACTAGAAAGGATAAAATAAATTTATTAATAAAATCAACTCATGCAGTCAGTCCCGAGCAACCGTTTATCCACTATTTTCATACCTCTTCTTTTTTGTTTAAATTCTGACAGAGGAATTATGCACACCATATATAAAAGCACAAAGTGTTCAGGCTCACAAAGGTCTACAAATGCAGCTTGCTACTAGTGTGATGTTGATCATTAAAACTAAGAGAACAGTTTAGTACTTGATTATTAAAACTACATCTTCTGGAGAACTTTTACAAACACAAATAACAACCCTCAACAGTATATATTACGAATATCCTATTATCTTCGACAGGAGAATCTGAAACGGGTATGAGTTAGCTGAAACTAGAAGTCACTAAAATCACAATCTGACTAAAATAGTAAATCAAACAGAACACCAATAAATGACTGAGCATCTTAAAAAAACACCAGTAACAATGTGGTACAACACTTTCATTTTCACAGTTCTCGTCTCATGACCAATTTCAATCCACCTTTGTTACATTCTATAGTATCGAAGATTCTCTTGCGATAACTCTAATTTTCTATTTTGTTACTCATTAATCGAAAACAAACTAACAAAAGGACTTTGGTAAAACAATAGAAAGTTAAGGGTGATACGGAGTTACCAACTAACCTGATCAGCTGAGAACTCACGTTCTCCATGGAAAACCACAACCCTCGAGCACTCCGCAAAACCGAGATCATGAACCCTAACCATCGAATCAAAAGTAACCAACCCCACCAGTGCGCTCTCCGGCAACTGCTCCACCACAAGCAACAGCTCATTCTTAAGCGCCCTCAGGTCCTCCTCGCTCGAACAGACATCCACTACGAACACAAATGCCGGCCCCAATCCCCGCACATCCAAACTCGACAATGACAAAGACGAAAAGGACGATGCTGAAGCCACGGAAGGCATCGACCTGGGCGATCCATTCGCCCAACCTTGGTTCATATTAGGATTCGAACTCCAACTTTTCCCTTCCATTTTACTAAACCTATGCTCCACATTTCCCCGAACCGCACTCGGCGACGACCCATCACCCCAATTCCTATTCAAACTAGCACTCGACCCCGCCCTCGCATTAAAACCCGAATTCATCGACAACCCGGAAACCGCACTATTGCTAAAACCGATACCCAAAGCTGAGCTCGCGCTGGGGCTGGCATACTCCACCGAGCTGTACGTCGGGAAGAGCTCCGCCGGCAGGTTGTTCTCTCCAATGCCGGCGTAGGAACGAGGGAAGGGGTTCCTCTGGTAACAAAAGGGGCACACCCAGATCCGGGACGGGTAGTCGACGCGGGCGTAAGGGTTCAGGACGCCGCCGCAGCGGGTGCAGATCAAGGGGTCGTAGGTGAGGACGGGGAGCTCGGGGAACCGCGCGAGAGGGGTGCACATGATGCTGAGCGGGATGACGAGGGAGGAGGACTCGGACTTGGAGGTGGGCCACGCGTTCCACGACCACCGGAGCCCTTCGATCGCTTCCAGCTCGACGAAGTCCATCGCGGGGCAGAGTTCGGGGGCGACAAAGGGAGGGTTTTGAGGGGTGATCTCACATGGGTTTTTGGCGTTTGAACGATCGAAACGAAAGGAGACGGAGGAATCCGGAGGAGGAGGAGGTCGTCTTGGTAGCTAAGAAAGCGTGAAGGAGAGGGAAGGCTCTGAGTGAGGGAGAAGATGCGGTTCTAGCATCTGGGTTAGCGAGTGAAGAGAAGCAAGAGGCGCTGAGGAAAGGAAATTCCTTCTGGGATTCTTGATTGAGGAGCTTTTATGACAAGTCCGTCGCGACTGTGCGTGTGCATTCGCATGCCGGTCGAAGAGACAAAGCATGGATACATCGCATCGAAAATGTCGGAACTTGAGATTGGAAAGTCATATGTTATCTCTCGGTTGTCTTTACTTCATGGCCAGTTTAATCTAGTTACTTCGGATGAACACACGTGATAATCATTATATTTCTATTCAAGAGTAATTTTTTATTATTTTAAACTTATTTCTATAACAAAAATCCACTTTGGTGATGTAATTTCTTTTCTTTACTTTACAGAATAAATTTTTAGTCCACAAATAGACTTAGAATAAATCTAAGAAGTAAAAATTTTTTACCTTTTTATTTTTGGAATTAAAATGAAAAATAAAAATTATTCTCGTCATTCGTATTCTTTATTAGTCGGTCACCCACCCGCCGATGCCACCCGCCATCGCAATCCATCGTCGATCATTGCCCATCATCGTCCGTCACCCATCACTGCCATTCGCTAGCCACTGCCCCTCGGAAAGGAGAAATTTTGTGAAATTCTATTTGGAGAATCAAAATTTTACGTCGTTATCAAATACGAATTTTTATTTAGAAACTCATTCAAAAATAAAAATAGAAAAATTTATTTGTCTTCCATAAATCAATTTCCAACCCGAATGATTAGTATTTGCGTCCTTCATTACTACCGTTAGGGGCCTAAAGGCCCAAGCTTTATTTGACCCATCGAGAATTAAAAGGGACCCAAGCTCCGTCCAAAGCATTAGTAGCCTAAGCTTGAGGACACTGACGATAGATATGTTGTAATTTCCATACAATACTTACTTTGATATCAAAACTTTTTGCTGGATAATTTAAGTGCAAAATTGACAATCATTTTAAGTGCCTCTAGCAACAAACTCCAGTCAAGGTCCTATGTGGTTTTTAGGTTTTTTTTTGGTTCTAACATAGCTTTATAAAAGAAATTGAAGTCCAAGATGAAAAAAAATTTTGTCCAACCTGGCAAAGTGAACAAAACAACGAAGTTTTCTTTGAGGAAATACTCTCTTTCTAAAGCTAAAAGTGCAAAACAAAAAATTCACGATGGAGAAACAGAGCACTATCTCAGCCTTTAATTTGCCTCCATATGCTCCAAATCTCATTCGCCCCAATTCTAGTTGACGAAATCCAAAGCATGGACCAAGGAGGGACCCGTTCTTAGAGCTTGGAGGAGAAAGAGGTGGCCCTGCAATGAAGATGAGACCATGAGTGGAGGATTGAAGACAAGGCTTTGCGGTTAAGATGAAGACAAGCCGGCGAGACACATCGGTCGGAAACTCGAGGAGATCTTGAAGACCGTGACATAGCTGATGGTCAATATATGCGCCCAACAATTCCATCTTCAACAGCCACGGGAAGCTTTACATAATAATGACCTTGAATGTGCTTTCTTTGGGACTCGCGCTCACTCTCTTGCAAATAATCAACTACAATTTTACAAGTAGTTTCATGGGTAGGGTTAGGGCTTGCTTCTTTGCCCAAATTTAGCCCTAATTTGTGGATCTAGGGAAAAAAACAAGGGAAGATTATCCATAAAGTCCTAAACTTATTACATTTTGACTAATTCACTCTCAAACATTTTAATTATGCCAATTGAATTATAAATATTTTTTTATGTTTTGCTAATTGAATTCCATCAATCAATTTTAATTGATATCACTAACGTGGGCACCAATAAAACCACGTAGGATGGCCCACAATAATTATATGAATAATTTTTATATATATTTTTAAAAATATGATTTATTTTTCTTTTTTTCTTTTTTTTCTACCAAGTTTGGCGAGGGTCGAATCACCCTCATTGACCATAGACAAGGGCCTTGTGACCCTTGTCCAATGATCGGCAAGAGTTAGGCCACCCTTGCCTATGACTAGTGAGGGTTGGCCAGCAACCCATGCCGGGCTTGGAAGAAAATTAAAGAAAATGAAAGAAAAAAAAAATTAATAGAAAAGCCAATTTCGTCCTCTCGCGGGTACTGTTCACGCGGGTCCTCTCTACTGGGTTCCCGCGGGTACTGTTCATCCGGCTGGTGTGCAGCTCATTCCCGGAGTTATAGCCATCCGTTTTGGCTGAAATTTGGAGGTTAGGTTCCTCTCACCTGCCTCCTCATCTCCACCGAACGGATTTGTCTAGTTTCGCCTACAGCTCCAGATCTCGCAATCCCTAGGTGGCGTGCGCGAGCAGCTCGTCTGCTTTGCTTGCTGCGTGGAGCGGGGGTCTTGGCTGGTTCCCCGGGCCCGTGCTTTGGAGTGTAGGGTCGCCTACAGCTCCTTCACTTTGGTCCTCCAAGCCATTCCCCCTCTCTCAGCCCACAATCCTAGACTCGGGGCTTAGGGACTTTGGTCTCATATCTCGAGTTTCCACGAACGGGCTTTTTCTTTGTTCTTCCGACGAGTCGAGCTAGCTAGTGCGGCCTGCTCAGTGGTCTGTTGAGCCTTCTCAGATCAGGAACAAACAGCTTCTATCTCTCCTTGGTGCCGCTGAAGTCTCCTTGGTACTTCGTTCTGCTTTGAATGGCTTTTCTATTGTGATCGTTGGACTGCATTCAAGGTATTTGTGAAATGGCCTCAACCACGGTTGGCGTGGCTGGTATGTCCCGCGAGGCTCAGCCTTCTGCGGCAACATCTCAGGGTCGGAACCCCTCTGTCCTAGCTCTGTCTGCCCTTCCAAGGTCGACCAAGCAAATCGAATGGACAAGCGCCAAGGACCCGCTATGGCCCCTCCCCGTGCTTGGTCGTTCTAGAGGGCGAAGCTGCGCTCGTTCCTCTTCCGAGACCGAATGGACTGTCCGTGATCCCGGGAACCGAAGGCATCCCCCACTCGCACTTGGGCAAATGTGGCCAAGCTCGCTTCCAAAGGCTACGACCTTGCCTACTCCCCCCCCTCTTTTGTGGACAATAAGCCTGTTGTTCACCTTGCGGAGGAAGTATTGGAGGCCTTTGATCCGAAGTGGCATGAATGCCTTATTGGCTATTATGTTGGGAAGAAACTTCCCTTCAAACTCACCGAACAAACCTTGATGAGAACATGGGGCTCGAAGCTAGTGGAGGTTATGGCGGATAATCAAGGATTCTTTTTCTTCCACATCCCGGACTCGGAGTTCCGAAGAAAGATCCTTGAAGATGGACCTCTCACGGTTGCGAGGGTTCCCCTCATTTTGCAGCAATGGCGACCCCTCTTGGACTTGAAGAAGGATAAGCAAACCGCCGTTCCGGTGTGGATTAGGTTGAAAAACCTTCCGCTCGATCTATGGTCGGCTCCGGCTATTGGGGGAATTGCCAGTGCCGTTGGTAAACCTCTCTATGTTGACCAACGCACGGAGCAAGGGAAGATGCTCTCTTTTGCGAGGGTTTGTGTTGAGATCTATGCAAATCAACCGAGGTGTTCCTCCGTGGATGTTGTTTTGAATGGGGTTACACGCTCGATTGCAATTGATTTTGAATGGAAACCCGCTTTGAATGCCCCTCTTATGGTACATTCGGGCATAGATGCGAGACTCCAGCTGCTGTGGCGGTCGAAGAAGAAGCAAGGAGACCGCCTCGGCCCTCCACTGAACCTGTTGCCCCTGTTCAAGTGTCCAAACCTGCCCTTCAGCCCTCCACCGAACCTGCCCCGGTTGTTGATGGCAACCCTGAGGAGCCGCAACTTCGCTAGTATGAGGTTAAGGGGAAGAAGAAAAAGGCACCGAAGGAAAGCTCCTCTTCCGAAAGGGGAAGCCTGCCTTTCCTCAAGGAGTCCGCCTCGGAGAAGGATATGCCCTCTACCACAGCACGTAAGGCATTGAGGAGTGTCAGGGGATCGAAGTTGGTATCCCACCCTCCTAGCCCTATTGAGGAGGACCCCAACTCGGTTCCGGAGACTCCCGCCCCTCCTGAGGAGGTGTTGGATCGAGCCGAAGCCTCTAATTTTGGTTTGCTTAGGGCTGCTAGGGAATTGGAAGTCTCGGATAACTACTCCAAGGATGATTTGCTCTCGCTTCCGCCTTCCCCGAGAGCCCTTCCCTCTTCAAGCAAGGTGGAGACTATCCGGGAGAAGCTTGTTGCTCTTGATCCAACTCCCCCTTTAGGGCGAGGCTTCGGCGGTTCCGGTGGCCAACCGGCTGAAGAAGCCGCATAAGCGTAGGTAGGCCTCCGCTCCTCTTTCGGCTCGGCTACTTCTTTATATCTATATATATATATATATATATATATATATATATATATATATATATGTTCTTCGATTTTTGGAATGTGAGGGGTCTTATGGACCCTCTTAGGCAAGCCGGTTAGAAACTTTGTATCTACTAAAAGGCTTTGTTTGGCTAGTTTGTTGGAGACCAAAGTTCCCGATGAACTTTTTGGTTCTATTTCGATAGACGGTCTCTCGGATGGAATTGGGTGGCCAATTATGAATTCTCTCATAGGGGTAGAATTTGGATTGGTTGGAACCCTTCTTTGGTGACCTTTGAAGTGATTTCTTCCAATAGTCAGGTAATACATGGTAGGTTGAGATTTCTTATGACTGGCATTTGCTGCTGTGTCTCTGTGGTATATGCGGAGCATACTTTTGTAGCCCGTAGGCCTCTGTGGGCAGACCTAGTACAGTGGAGTTCTATGTTCCAGGGATTCGCTTGGCTAGTGGCCGGAGATTTCAATGCTATCAGAGATCCTTCTGATCGGATTGGGGGTTCTGACACTTGGATTCCTAGTTTTGATGACTTCAATCAATGCTTGTTTCAGTCTGAGCTAGAAGATCTTCGGTATATTGGCTTTCGATTTACTTGGTCTACTTCCTCCGGGGCTAACCGCAAGGCTAGGAAAATCGATCGAGTGCTTGTAAATGCCAAATGGAGCCAGAATTCTCTTATTTGGAAGCTTCTTTTCTTGCACTGGTATTTCGATCACACGCCTATGGTGGTTAAAGTGATGCAGCCGTTGCTTTCTAGAAGACCTTTTAAGTTTTTTGACTTCTGGACTAAACACCCGTCTTACCATAGCATTGTCTCACAAGTTTGGGAGACCCCGTGTGTAGGTGTACCTATGTTTAGGCTGGTGAGTAAAATGAAGGTTCTTAAGGGCCGTTTGAAACAGCTCAATAGAGAGTCCTTCTCTAATATCTCTCGAGAGGGTTACGATGGCGAGAACTGCTCTTACACTAGCCCGGATTGGCATGCAAATGATGATCCGTCTAGCGAACTTCTTGCCGATTTGGAGAAGACTCATCGGAGGACCTTTTTGGAGTTGAGGAGCCGGGAAGAGTCCTTCTTTAGGCGAAGTCCAGAATCGGGTGGCTCGGGGAAGGTGATCGAAATACCAAATTCTTCCACCATTCCGTTATTAGGAGACAACTAAGAAACAGGATTCTTACTGTTATGGACTCTTCAGGGAATATTATCTCTGAGCCGAGTTTAGTGTAGCAAACTTTTGTTTCTCATTTTCAGGAGCTCTTAGGACCGGAACCCTTGTCTTCCAGCCCCTCCTTGCGGGATATTCGGGAGGTCATACGATGCCCTCTCAGGGATGATCAGATCAACTTCCTCTCCCATCCGTTTACTGACGTGGAGATTCATGATACTTTGTTCTCTCTGCCTCACGGGAAGGCCCTAGGGCCAGATGGTTTTGGTGTCGAGTTCTTTAAGCACAATTGGGAGTTGGTAGGACCTTTGGTAACTGAAGCAGTCAAGGATTTTCTTACCACGGGGAGACTTCTCAAGGAAATTAATAATACTATTCTGGTGTTGATCCCGAAAGTTCCAAATGCGACGTTAGTCAATGATTACAGGCCTATTGCCTGTTGCAACACCTTATACAAGTACATTACCAAGGTCTTAGCTAACCGGATTGCCGCTGTCCTTAATGATATTATTAGTCCGTATCAAAATGCTTTCGTTAAAGGCAGGCGTATTAGAGACAATATACTTATTGCCAAAGAGTTATTTGCTGGCTTCCATCTTGATCCATACGAGCCCAAGTGTGCGATGAAGGTGGACTTTCGGAAAGCTTATGACACGATAGACTCGGGACTTTCTTGAGAAGGTCCTTCATGCTTTTGGTTTCCCGGATCATTTTATTCGGATTATCATGGTCTCGTGTTCGCACTCCCAAGTTTTCAATCTCGTTAAATGGAGAACTTCATGGATTCTTTCCTAGTGGCAGGGGCCTTCGCCAAGGGGATCCGATATCCCCCTACCTATTCACCTTGGTTATGGAAGTATTTTCTAGCATCCTAAGTGCGCGGGCTAGGGAACCGGGGTTCAAATTCTTTTGGAGATGCAAGGCTTTGGGTCTCTCCCACCTCTTCTTTGCGGATGATGTTTTCCTATTTTGCAGTGCCGACTTGCCTTCCATATCTCTCTTGAAGGATGGTTTGGATACCTTCTCTGCATAGAGTGGTCTCAGGCCCAATTCAAATAAGAGTGAGGTTTTCCTTGCTGGAGGAACGATAGATCTGCGTAGTGAGATCCTCCTTACTCTTGGTTTCATTGAAGGGACTTTGCCAGTGCGGTACTTAGGAGTTCCTATTATCTCCTCCCGGCTTGGAAAGGCGGATTGTGTCTCCCTAGTTGATCGTATAACCAATAGGGTTCAATCGTGGACTCAGCGTTTTCTTTCATTTGCTGGTCATCTTCAGCTTATCAGGTCAGTTCTACATGCAATCCAAGCCTACTGGGCGAGTGTTTTTACTATCCCTGTTGCTATGCTGGATCGCATTGAGCAAATCTTGAAACAGTTCCTCTAGAAGGGTCCCGGATTAGGGAGGGGTGGGGCCAAGGTTTCCTAGGACGATATTTGCCTTCCAAAGGAGGAAGGTGGCTTAGGGATTCGTCGGCTGAGGGATTACAATAAAGCGGCTATGCTAAAACACATTTGGATCCTATTTACGGACAAAGAATCCTTGTGGTGTAGGTGGATCCATTCGACATTTCGAAAAGGAAGAGTTTCGGATGGTTAAACAACCCACCTCTTGCTCTTGGGCGTGGAAGAGAATCCTCCATCTTAGGACGGAGTTTCGGCGTTCTTTTCGTTGGAGCATAGGAGATGGCCGTTCTGTGTCCTTCTGGTTCGATAATTGGCACCCGAGAGGCCCCCTCAACCTTTTATTTTCGGACTCGTTGATCTACAGTTCTGGTTTACCCAGGCTTGCTACGGTGGAGGATCTCTTCTCGCCGGCTGGTCAGTCTATTCGAGCGGTACTAGAGTCTTGGGAACAGCCTCTTCCTCTTTTATCACAAGTACCAGATCGCTTTACTTGGGTAGGAAGTACTTCCGGTTTATTTTCGGTGGCGTCGGCATGGCACCTAATTAGGATGAAGAAGCCTCGGGTCAAGTGGGCTTCTTTGATATGGAATAATGCTATTACCCCAAGATATCGGTTCAATCTCGGCTTATCACCAAGAATCGACTCCCCACCCAATCCCTTCTTTTATCTTATGGCATGATTGGGGATGCGGTTTGTCCTTATTGCAAATTGACGCCGGATTCGATTGATCATCTATTTTTCGGTTGTAGCATTACCCAGTTGTGCATTTCTTTGGGCAGCTCGATGCAACCTTCCTTGGCGTAATAGCGGTTGGGCCAACAACCTTCGCTGGGCTTTGAAATTTTACCCGGTAAGGACTTCTATCACTCCATTGCCCGTTTTTCCTTTGGAGCGCTGTGCCATCTCATTTGGAAATACAGGAATGAGATCCTTTTTAGAAACTTTACATTCGCGGTCCCGGCCTTGAAGAATCATCTCATCAAGGTGGTCAAGGATAAGGCCTTGACTTTTACAAATGTTGAGGACAATCCAAGAAACAGAAGACTTCAACGTAGCTGGGGGATTGACCCTTGCATCTTTCATTCACCCTCGGTGGTTCCTTAGGAGTCCTACTGTGGAGTGTCTGCTGCATGGGATTCTTCTAGTCCTCTGGCTGCATCCTGCCTTGTTCTTGGTTGCCGCGTTGGGCTTTATCGTTTTTGTGTTGGGTTTTGGTTTGGGTTGCCATTGATTGGTTGGCTGGTCGCTTTCTTTTGTTTTGGTCTTTCTCTAGGAGGTGGCCGTATTTGTGCCATTTGTGCCTTCTAGCTTTTGCCTTGTTGGCTTGTCCTTTATTTCGGCACCCTTCCACTCACTATTCGTTTTGAGTGTAAGCTTGTGCTGTTGCTTGTACATATTGGCTTAGATTAATGCAATTACCATTCACCAAAAAAAAAAATTAATTTAAAAAAGGAAAATATCACCAAAATCTTAAACTATGCCTATAGTGACACATTTACTTCAATTTTTTTTTTGAAAACAAAAAAGCCAAAATTTTTACCCATGTAACATATTTGCCCCAAAATTGCATAGGTGTTAGGAGTAAGTGAGCAATTCCAAGTTCTGTCCAAGTAACACCTGAAACACGGAACATGCCCATTGAAATAAGTTCCCTAAGTTTTGGAACATTGAACCAACTTATCACAAGATTTAGGTTCTACTTGTACTATTAATTACATGATTGCAGTGAATCATCACATCTAATGACTACCATTTGTAAGAATCCACTGATTTTTACTTATATTTAGACACACGAAAATTATTAAATTTTAATTAAAATAAAAGTCTCTATTATGAATATCGCTAAAAATGAAAGCTCAGACTAGTGATTTCAAATTACACATTTATTATTGGATGTTATAAAATGTTATAGAATTGTGAGAAGACATAGAACAAGAAAAATCCAAACTTATTCCAAGTTCCAAGATTCCCGATTTTGAACTTAGAATCTATCCATTGAAACATGTTCTCCAAATTTTGGAACATGAAACTTACTCTGTATATCATAGAATCTAGAACCGAACCGATTCCTATCGGTTCGGTTCTAAGGTTCCTAATTCTATCATGGAACATGTTACCCTAAACCGATGTGACACATTTATCCCAAATTTTTTTGTGATACCAAAAACTCTAAACTTGTATCCATGCAACACATTTACCATAAAATTTGGGATAAACATGTCAAATGAGTATAAGTTTGGGACTTTTGATGTCACAAAAATTAATTTTGAGATAAATGTGTCATATCGTACAAATTTAGAGTGTTTTCATGTCATGAAAAAAAGCTTTGCATAAATGTGTCACATATATATAAGTTTAAGGTTGTTTGTATCACAAAAACAAATGGAATAAATGTATCACAATGGGCATATTTTACGATTTTTTGTTATTTTTCTCTTAAAAAAATCAGAAATTTTACAAAAAAAAAAAAAATACAAAAATTGTCAACATCAACACCGACTAAATGACCGGCGTCCACATCAACGATTTTCAACTAAGAATTGCAAAACATGAAAGATTTAAGACTCTATTGGTAAAGTTGAAAAGTTTATGATTGAAATGGCTAAAGAATAATAGATTCAAGACTTTTTTGACAACTTTTCTTAAAAACAAGTCCAAATGACATTGCTTGTTACCAATTGAAATTCTTCGATGAAGCCACATCGGTCAATATATAATAAATTATGCCACATTGGATTTCCAGCATCTTTAATTGGAGTTAGCATTTAAATGATTGTTTTTTTTACTAAAGCGGAATAACCCATCAAAAAGTTTGATATTAAAGTGAGCATCATAAGAAAGTTCTGACTTTTGTAATGTCATTTTCCCTCTAAATTTGTGAGTTGGCTTATCTCTATAGCTACGAAGGCTTTCTAGTCACCCTCCCAGCTACAATGCCCCTAACCATCTCTCCTTGATCCTAAACACCGAAGCCGACAGCGAATCTCTCCCTCAGCCTGATAGAAAGCGGTCTTTCTTATTCTTGGCCACCCACCTATCACAGTCATGTGATCCAACGTTGGACCAATACCAATTTCGTTAGAGCCATAAAAAAGAAAAAGTCCAAAGGCTCCTCATTAGGCTCCATTTAGCCCGACACGGACCAAATAAGCCCGTGCCATCAAGTCCCACGAAGGTCCATACGAGCCAGGGAACCCTCAAAGGCCCATCAAGCTTCACATCATGTGCTTCTTGAACCTGGAAAAGATGGAACTAAAACAAAGGCTAATCAGGCTTAAAATAGACAAGAAATCCCTAATCAAATCGAAGAACATTCACCTACCAAGATAGTGACATGTGCGAAACCAAGCTGGGCCTTGGGGGTAGAGCTGCCTTTTGAGATGTACCGGATAAGTTAGCTCTCGACGTGCATTTTTAAATTTGTTTTCTGACGCATACTATTACATATGCCATCTTCCATGGCATATTATAAACTGCCTTTGAAGGGTGCATTGTTATGAGTCGTCTTTCAGTGCAGACTTCGGAAATGGACCTTTTTCGAGTTGCTAATCGAGAATCATAGCACAAGATGCCCTTCTTGATATTCCGTAAGAGAAACTCACCTTCGGAGACACAAATCATCATGAGTCCCATTTGAGATTGGGGACTTATATATTGTAATTTTCCAAATTCCATTTTTTTCCCCAAGAAAGGCAGACCTTGTTGAAATATGTGAAGAAGGGAGGGGTTTGTAGCATGTTTCAAGCTCGGAAAATAACATGACCATTTAGAAGGTGAAACAATCATCACTCATTTGACTTTTTTCAACGGCAAAAAATAAGTTCTCTAACAAGGTTTCCCATTATCCTCAACCATGTAGTAATTGAAGATCAGTTAAAATTAGCAAAATTGAAAAGAAAATTGATACAAGTGTCTTTTATAATCATCCACGTTGGGACGTTCCAACGATGAACTTTGTCGAGCAAATATTTTAAAAATGCAGCAATGTGCGATTTGCACATGCCAATACCGTAGCATATGATCGATCCAATCATAGCATAAACTTATTATTGGGTTTCTATAATTCTATATGTATAAGACTTTGGGTACCACTCAAATAAATAATCTGTTCTGTCTTATGGACCCAACTTAATTATCACATCAGTAGGAGCTTAAAATCTTGTAAGAAACCATTGCACAAGAATTTGACGGTATATCTTCTTGTTTTACAAGACTCCAATCAAGAAAAACTCCTTACAACAAAATTGAATATCTACGTATTACGTGTAGTTACATTAGAACCGCTCTCTCCCGCAACTCCTTGCCCCTGCCACCTCTACCGTTGCTTGCTCCTCGCCACCGTTGCACATCGCATCCATTGCCCGGCGGTCGCGCTGGCCCCTCACCCACGCCTCCTCAGTTAGCCACATAGTCACTCGCCCAACTATTGCTCGTTGCTCCTCCGCCTCGTCGCTGCAGTTGCCCACCTCCCCCTCTCTGCATCCACGACAAGTAGGGCCGACCTTCACCCCGACTTGGCCATGAAATTAGTATGATTCCCCAAGTCCTGTGTTTGCACCAAAAAATAACCAACTCCTTGTAATCGACAAATGGTGAGGTTTGATCAGTTAATTGAGAGTTTGATTGAAAAAGACTCAGCTGAATCAAAAACTACATATCATGGTAATTGGCAACTGGATGGAAGGACAAGCGACAAGTACCATTACTCATCAAAAAAGCCTATGAGTGACCAATCATTGGATGTGGAAATAGAGGGGACGCTTGAATCGTGGATGTCGAATGAAGGTCGCATTACCCAGTGACGGTTGGTTTTCCAGGTGGCCTCAGAAGTTATAACCTTTGTGGATAATAACCATCAACGTACGAGAAGCAAGCCAAAGATCTCGGAGAATGCATAGTGATAATTGTACTTGGAGAAGTGACTACTGGTTTGAAATCGTGGTTGGTGAGCTATAACTGCTCTCTGCATTTGTTGTAAATGGGGGTTCCCAGGACATATTGAGTCAATGGAGTTTGTTATTTCCATTTATCTGCCTTGCAAAATTTATTTCTTTGTACTTTGAATTTCCGCGTTCGTCTCTTCATTTTCACTTTAAAAGCCAAAACCCTTTCCTATTCGAAATCATCATAGCATTTCCACAAAAAATCAAGGATCAACTTTTGGTGAAAAAATTTTCACTTCTTAGGTAAAATCTCATTTTCAATGAAGCACCTTGTAATGTCATTCATAAGGAACATCCATCCGAAATGGTCATTACTTTTGTACAGATACTTAGAGTACGTTTGGGGGCTTGACCTATATGAGATGGGCCATATAGTTACCTATTCTATCAGAGCAAGATTCTGTCCAATAAATGCGTGGTTCATGGATGAACTGGACCCATATCCAATCCAATAAGGGCAATAGTGATCCTTAAGGCTAGAGGACCTGAACAGGGTAGGATTTCTCATTCTTCTAGGATGGTAGAGGGGGAATGAATGGATCAGACCATAATCAAATTAGGGGAGTATTGCTAATTCGAATGGACCACAATGTTAGTGGTTAAAGTGGGGAAGTTTATGACTTCCCAACTCCCACTTAGAATGATTGAGGCCAAGTGATGTTATTCATAAGTAAGTCTGCTCCCAAATGATCACCATCAATTTGTATTATTACTCAAAGTACTTCATGTTTGGCTTAACCCACGTGACTATGCTGGATTGTTACAAGTAGAGAGGGATACCGCAAGGCCAAGGCCGAGAGAGAGAGAGAGAGAGAACATGGGGTTGGCGGTGGCCGCCCATAGTGGCATGGTGGCAGCAGCGAGGTCAGCTCTATGCTATGCAACCGCCCATAGTGGCATGGTGGCAGCAGCGGGGTCAGCTCTATGCTACGCGTGCTTTGTGGTCGTGGCCACGGGAGGTGAAGGGTAACACCTGAGTAGAAGAAAGTGAAAGAGGGAAGAAAAGATAAAGGGCCAAAACAAATTTGCGTTCTTCAAAAACCCCATGTTCAATGGGGCAATTTTTGGAGGAAAATTATCCAAAACCTTTTAATAATTTGTTAATTAGTTTCCATTTGGAGGAGATAAATTCGCGATGTGAACATTACATAAAATTTTGAGAATTTTAATTTCGTGAATCTCTATATACCTTTCTTGTTTGGTAAAGTACTTTTGCCCGCTTCCTTGGGATTGATCCCAAAGCAAGCATGGACAAACCCCACACGTCTAAAAACTAGTATTTACATTCAAGAGAGGAACATGGCACTAGCTGCCACGAGGGTCGCCTGATCCAAGATGTGCATAAAAGCCCACAGATTTCCAGGGATTTGTTCATTCTTTATATGGAAAGTTGCGAAACAACACTGACCTAACCGGGATCCAAGTGATCTCACGAAAGTTGTCCCTAGTCCCTACTGCCATTTTTAAACCAAGCATAGGTATATGCAAGTGCCCCTAATCATCAACCTCCATTTGCATCATTCACTAGTACAGGTATGTAAGCATCGATTCCCCATAATAATACTAAAGAAAAAAATGAAATGAAATATTTTTATTATATGAAACGAGCTAGCAATAAGAAAAAAATTATGGCCATGAATAATGGATGCCCATCAGCATGCACATGGCCCTGCTCCCTCCCCCACTCGGGGGTCATGGATTCAGCACATCTCTCTTGGCCATATAATACTGACTAGATGAAGCAATAAAAAAAGAACAAAACGAAGGAATAACAATTCATTTAATTTAGGAAATCGGCAGCAGCAGCAAGAATCTCATGGGGATGGAAAATAAATATTTATATATCTGGAGGAATAAAACACCCAACAACCGTGACAGTGATGACAGTAGGGAAATAGAATAATAGGAAAAAAAGCGTGTCTTTAAGCAAGCCATTCTGGTGAAGCCCACGAGAACAAAAAACAACAACATTAAAAAAGAGGAAAAATGAAAGTAAAAGAAAAAAAGGAAGAAAAACATCAGACAAGCTAAAGTTTATTGCCTCTTGTTGCATTACAAATCACCACATCTTTTGATATGTATGTACGAGCGAGCTAAAACAATGAGAGTACAGAGAGGGACGGGTAAAAAGGAGCACCATTGGCCTTCGATCCATGGAATCTCTGGCCAGAGCCTGCCTCCTCCAGAGGATTAGAACTGATCAGCACAGGGGTTGGCTGCTCAGCTTCTGCTTTTGCACTTCTCCATTGCTCTTGGTGCTGAAAATTTTTGAGATCCCATGATTAGCTCAATGATCAGGTGATAAAACTCGAAAAAAAAATGAAATATAGCCGAATAATTGATGAGAAAGCTGCGTACCGAGCCCTATTGCCTCAGACCCTTTCATTATGCGCAGACGCTTGCACGAGTCGACAAACATCCTGCGAAATGGAATAAAGTTGAGCTCATCGAGAAAAACCTTTTGAATTATCGATCCCTCCTAAGAGATGGTTCAAAGCTGACGTTTTACGGTTTTATACTCTCTTTTACACCAAAATCCTATGTCAATTATCGAAGATCTGATGATTGACATATTATAAAGTTCTTTCGAATGATAAAGTCTACTATTACTGCAAGATACATTATCTGCCTGGGTTACACTAGTATAATTCAACAAAAGATGTAGGTAAATAGTATTCCTAAATTCCTTGGGAACTAACTTAGTAGGTGACAAGAACCTTAGATCAGGAAAAAGAAAAGGGTATATAAATGGTACACATCATCTTTTGCATGTGTTGAATTTTTTTCCTTTTTTCCTTTTTTTTTTTTTTTTTTTTTGGATTTACTTATAAAGAATTGGGATATGAGGGAGAAATACTTACTCCCATGGAACATCGCCCACTAACATCCAGTCACCGTCCTTGTCTTCATAGGATGGCACATAGTCAGAGCTGTTCAGCAGGTCCATCAGCTTGCTCTCGTTCATGAAGTCTATCATTCCTTGCGCACCATAGCTCCCTTCACCAACAGAAGCCAAAGATCATTTTTTGAAAAATAAAAATCAGACGTTGATAACACATCGCGAACGACAGAAAAAATGTTGTGGGGGTTTCGCAATAATTTCTTACCCATGGTGAAGGAGCTGAACATCTTGCCAAGAGCATCAGAGAGTTGCTTGTAGCTGCTGTAGTTCTTGAGGTCGACCTTGCGCAGATAAGGTGCTCCATCCATGGACACCTTCACAAATGCTGCAGCCGCAGCCTTCTCTTTCTCCTCCTCAGGGTCGGTGCTTTTCTGAGCTACCATCATGTTCTTCCTGTACGATCTCACTGGAGGCCAACCCACCACCTGAGCCCTACATGAAATCCAGTTCATAAAGAACCCGAAGAATTAGTATGAGAAAAAAAACAAGTTCAGGAATTTCCGAAAGGTTTTGTATGCTGTTTGACTTTTTCTTTAATCCACCAAAATAAATGGAAAAAATCACCATTTCTTCAATAGGAGACAAGTATACATGACCTGTCGGATGAGTACACTCCAAATAGCAAGAACGAGTAATACATGGTGAAAGGGAGTTGGATTTACATGGACCAAATCTACCTAAAAGATTACTCAAAAGAAAAGAGCAAAGTACTCACTTGGCTGGTGGCTTTGCAGGATCTTTAGCGGGACTAGCACCAGCAAGAAGAGTCTTCTCCTTACTCTTCATGGCCTCTTGGAGATCCACCACTGACGAAGCGTCCTTGGCTTGAAAGTTGAGCTTGAGGTCCACCTCGGTCTCGGAGAACCCTCTCTTCCCGTTGGCCCTTGGAGCCTCCACCTCTGCCCCGCCGCCGCCGCCAGGCAGGCCGAGGCACAGCTCGGTTTCCTTGAAGTTCAGGTCAACGCCGCCGAGCAAGCCGGCCATTTTTCTCTCCAGAAGCAATGACAAATCAAGATGGCGCTGGAAACCCTAGGCCTTACGATCTGCTTCTTTTCTCCTCTTCTCCTTCTTTGTTCGCTTCTTCTCTTCTTCTATTCTTTTGGGGTTATAAGAGGTAGAGAGAGAAAGAGGGAGACCAATAATATAAATGAGGAGGGTTGTTTATAGGGAGCTGCATGTGTATGTGGCATCGGGTCTCGGCGTATCGGGTGGCTACACGTGGACGGCTCGGGATCTGTTGATCTTGGGGAATCGTACCGACTTGATTAACGTTTGGAACATCTTAAAGAAATGAGAATTAAGCAAGTGGCAATAAAGGTGGTAGGAAGAGGGGGAGCGGTGAGCTGCCCTCCCTTGTCCCCTCCATCCTTCCTAACAGTTTCTTTTGCCCGAGTCAACAAGTCTTTTATAATCCCGATCCATCTTTTCCTCCAACTCCCATCAGCCGCATCGATCTCGTTCCGAAAACAAATATTTACATATATATGTATTTATGTCTCAAATTAAATACCCTGACTACGAGTACAAAACCGATTCCTATGATAATACTAAGAGGGATCGTCGATGTTGATCACATATTTTCCTTTTGACCTAACTGGAGACTCTTTTTAACTAAGACCCCCTCTTTCTTGATTTTTTCGGAAATGATTAGATTCTATTATTATCCCAATCAAATTCTCCTAATTGAGATTAAATCTTTTATGATCCAACGGCTGCCAACTCCGGAGGAGTGGTTCGTCGATGCCTAGGAAAGCGTAGTCCAAGTAAAAAGGTTACCGCACGAAATTATTGCAAAAGGTTGTTTGTGTTTAGATAGATTAAAAAGAGGAGGATAATGGCTTGATATAAACAAGATTGTTTGCAAGATCCGAGACACATATCATGGAAAGTTCACCGCATCCCAACACAAGATCAGTCGATTATGCCCACATGAGAAGAACTCGTGCATCAAGACATGCATATCTTGGTAAACAGAAAACCATCTCCACTCCACTAGGGTTAACCGAGCTTCACATGTAAAACCTAGGTGGATTAACTTAACACGTATGCTAGTTCTCAAGTCAGTATTATAAGTATATCATTATATATACAATCGTAATCCAAAAAAATTTATGTTGCAACCTTGTTGAGAATGGTCCATTGTATAGTATGAAGCCATGGTGTCGAGAGATAGCGTTTTCTATTGATTTTTGAGTGAGAGTTGCATGGCTACATCTTTCTTATGAGCCTAGAAGTTGATTTCTAAATCAATTAGGGAAATCCTATATCTACAATGAATGATAAAAAAATAAATAAATAAATAAAAATATCATCTCAGTGATAATGACACATTGTCAATTTTTCTTGTCTAAAATATTTTAGGTGATAATTAATTGGAAATGCAATTTCTTCATATACATGAAAAGGGGTATACATGACCAAGACCAAACCTGAGAGCACAACTTGACAACCAACTTTCTCCCCCCACAATAAATTCTGAAATGTCGCTTTCTATTTAAAAATTTCCTGACCAGCATTCCCTCATTTGATGGTTCTTTTCAATCAAGGGTATAAAAGTGACCCTGCCCTAACATCTTGCTTGTTAAGATTAAACATTCATGTCCGTGAACATGAACCACAACTAGGAATGGCTGCAGCTATGTGCACATCGCCATCTCTAACTTCTTCCGGTCCAAACCCAAGAGCATCTGGTCTAGATGAGGAGTGATTGCCATTTGGAGTCCAAGCTGGGTCGATGAAAAAGTGCTGTTTTCAGGGCATTCGCGGATAAGCTCGATCAATGTACTAAACCCAGCGGTTATGCGTATGCATGTGCAATTGGATGTGTTCAATCTTATACATGTTTGTTGAAGGCTATGATTTCCTCCGTCGTGGTTTGGCATTAATTAGTTCTTTTTAGTTAGCATGATATATATCAAACCGGTCATATATATCGCCCAGAGATCTACATATATGACTATCCTTTTCTCCTAATTGTATTGTCCTCATATGGTGAAAGTATGTGAAGAAAAGTCCACTTTTGGATATAGGTTCCTTTCACGAGATCAGAACATACATTAGAGATAATATGTCAAGCGAAGTTTCACTTATCTCACAAAAATATAATCTGTCTCCAAATCGATTATGCATCATATAAAACTTCTAAAGCCGTAAAATTTCTTCCAACCTTACACAGTCCCTTTTCACTTTCTGCAGCGTGTCAAGAAAAAATGATTTTATCTCTCTTAATTGAAGAGACAAAAGTATTAGCATGGAAACTTATTACTATACTCACCTTTCCCATTTACAAAAAGCAAGAAAGATTATATATATGAGAAGATATAAAAATAATCTTCAAAAAACGATGAGTATATATTGAATGATCTGAGATAAAAACGTAACTCGCGAGCCAGTCAAGTAAAATGAGTGATATGACGACAAAGCTTTTTGTCTTTATCGAGTTCGAAGGATAAAACGGGATTATCTGCGATGTATATATTTGCACCATTAAGACTAAAGTGGATGCAGCCCCAAGGATAAGTCCCACTTGAAGGAGATTGCAATGTAACAGATCTTGGGATTCTCTCCTGAGCATATGAGCCAGTGTGATGTGTAGGTATTATCAGCATCACCAATTTCTGTGAGCCCTAGTTCAAGACCATACGGTGGTGGTTTAAAGACAGGTCACGTCTTCTTGGAGAAGGAAACATCCCCAACCCTAGATGTGCCCTATGGTCCATCAACATCGCCCCCATAAAGACCGCCCCTCCACCCCCCCCCACCCCCCAAAAAAAAAAAAAATTCTTTGCCTTGTTTCTTTCTAGGTTTTTGTTTTCTTCCCCAATATATATTTTTTGATAATATTATTGGGTATTCAAATTTTCAGCTCCATTTATAGAATAACAAGCGTGACCCGCAGAGTCTTTTTGAATGGGAGACATTGGGGCTCATAACACAATCAGCTCCATCTGACTCAAATACGCTATATTGGTTCTTTCTAACCTAACTTTTGCCATAATAATCCCCTTGTCTCACCTTCCCTCTCCTAGCCACATATCCTAAATTCTCATATAGCAACGGTCCAGAAGGACTTTCTAAATTTGAAAAATAAAATGTTTAAATATGTATATGTATCAAACTCTTTTGGGTCTTTTAGGCTTGGTTGTGTCAATGTCATATAAGGATACAAGAAACCCTTTTATTTTACTTTTGTTCCTAGCGCCATTGTTTTCCATAGAAAGGAAAATGTCTCCCTTCCTTTCCTAGTTAGCTTTTAGGCTATATCTACTTTGAGATGGAGTGACTTATGAAACTTGTAAGTGGTCCTAGATAAAGGGGCTCGATTAGGTTGATATCTTTTTAAGATATCTGACCTAACAGTATATGGACCCATATTCACATGCAATGGGTAATAAACAAATTATCGAGCATATTAAAAATACAAATAACATGTGTGAGTTTCTATGGAAGATTTTGGATATAGAACTTGTTTGGTTCGGCTTTTGGGGAATGTATTTGCAAAAATGCAAAAACCTTTGGGTGAATGGGGTTTTCAAAATGCAAATAGAGTTTGGTGAATTGTAATTCTAAAGTATATTGATAAACAACTTTGGCCAAATTACCGTTTGGTAAAATTTGCATTTGTAAATGACTTTTATTAAATTAAAAAAAACAAAAAAACATTTTTTTTTAGGTCTAGCCACCGGACTGCGGGATTAGGTGGCCGAACAGTCGGATCTGGGCGCTGAATGCCGTCGCTTGAGGTCGCCCACCTCAAGTGAGGCCGCTTGAGGTCTCGCGACCCCAAGCATAGGCCACCTGGGTTTGTGCGATCGCCTGGGTCACACGATTCAAGCCATCAATCGCCTGGGTCGCGCGACCCAGGCATCACCTGAGGTCCGGCAATGGTCGCCGGGGTCGGGCGACCCTCGGGCAGCTGTCACCGGCTGTCGGCCTCCGATCGGCTCCCGTGCAATGGTTTTGGAGAAGATGAACAATACTGGGGACTTACATTCCCAATATGCAACTTCCCAAAGTATCTCCAGAACTACATTAGGCTAAAGGCCCTTAGATCCATTTGGAGATGCAATTGCATCTTGCCAAAGTCACCCAAAAAATCAAACCAAACGCGTTTGCATTTGGCCAAGGGACTTTCGAATCCCAAAGTCCCTTCCAAATGTCGAACCAAATGGAGCCATAATCACTGCATCTCCCTTCACAAGTGACTTTAGGAGCTAGCCAATACATATGGATGAAATGGTTCGCGTGCAATTGTGGGATTTAAAGAAGTTAAAAATTCAGATATGATTGTTAGTAATCAAAAGTTGAGAAAATAAAAAATAATAATAATAAAAGAAGAAAGTTAAAGTACTTAATGTGCTAATACAATGTACTGCATATATATATATATATATATATATATATATATATATTATAATTCACCTTAAAACTAGTTTGCACATGATACTATTAATGGATGCGCACCTTAGGGGCTGAGAGTTCTCAAAAAAATTAGGATACATTTGATTATTGAAATTCCTCCTATTTGGGCAACATTGACCGAGAAATGCGCTGGTTAGGTTACCCTTGTTTGCATATTTTCCGGAAACTGAAAACTTTTTGGAAAATTGAAAGGGACAGAACAGAATACCTTATTTTACTTCGGATTTCAGACTATAGCAAAAGGAAGGAAACTGAAATTTACGAAAGATTTGCTGTTTCTATTTAATATAGACTGTAATGAGATAATGGGGGAAAACAAAATTATGAGATAGACGCAATATTTTAAAGGATTTTTATTAGCTTCACATTATTTGACATAAAAAATCATTTACACATTCACCATAAGATGATTAACATTTAAAAGATTACAGTTACAAAGCTAACTTCAAACACACATATCACTAATCTAATGATGAATGTGCACAAATATATTTATGCTCACGATGAACCTAATAATAATCTATATATTAAAACTAGGGGTGCCAAAAAAAAAAAACAAACCGTAGATAGCCCTAAAACTCAGACTAGCACTTAAAAAGCTTGGAGGGCTGCCATTTTTGGCTGTAGGCAAGGCGACTCTTGCCCTCCTCACCTAGTTGTGGTTGTCAAGGGTGGCCTCGCCCAAGCAAGGCCTCCCTAGTTAGATCGAGCGAGGGTGAACTCGCCTAGCCCTCATCAGCCACTGCTCAAGACCAACCATCGGCAAAAAGAAAAGAAAAAAATAGTAAAAGGAAAAAAATCAGCAAAACTTTAATAAGTTATCCAAGTTAGTTTCGATATGCCACTAGGACAACTAGCGCTGATTGGACCATCATGTCAACGTTTTCTAATCAAAATTCAAAACACAAAAAGATTTATAACTCAATTGACACCATTGAAAGTTTTTGGACTAAATTAACATAAATACAATAGGTTTTGGATTATTATTTTTTTGGTAATTTTTCTGAATGACATTAATATCCCCAAACTTTTTCCGTCCCATCTATACCCCCAAAGTTGAACCATTGCCCAAAAATATCTTCAGTCACAATTTCATCCATAATGGTTGTTAAGGGCGCGTTTGGTAACGCTTATGTTCCCAAAAACAATTTCTAAGCATTTGAAACCGTTTGATAACTATCCAAAATTTCAATCCTCTGAATAGAATTGTGTTTGGTATCGTGCTCAAAATTTCTACTCCAAATCATTTTCTTTTAATTTTTAAATAAATTTGTTACTTTTTTCATATTTTATTATTTCTTCTTTTCTTTTTTTCCTTTTTTTCTCCTATTCTTCTTCTTCTTCAAGTGGCTGATCGCTGGCCTTGGGATGACCGGTGACCGGCCAAACGAGGGCTGACGACCTCACCGGAGCGTCGACGGCCCTCGGCGAGACCGACCCTCGTCAGCCGAGCCTCGGTGGGGCCGGTGAGGCCGAGCCTTGTTGGTGGCTAGGCGGGCCTCGCCGAGGCCCTGTCGAGACCCGCCTCCCCGGTGGTTGGGCTTGCCTTTGGCAAGCTCACCAAACCGTTGCTGGCAATCGGCGGACGGCAACGGATGACAACCGCGACAGTGGCAATAGATGAAGAAGAGGAAAAGGAAAGAAGAACAAGAAAAAAGAAAATAAAAAGAGAAAATATGGACTTAATTCTAGAATTTTTCTTGGGAACAAGAATCAACTTTTTTTTTATTCTTGATTATGTTCCAAATCTACTTCTGGAAACAAAAAAATAGAAATCTATTCCCAAGAACAAAAATTTTACAAAACACGATTCTATTCCAAAACTACTCCAGGAACAAAAGAATATAAATTTGTACTATTTGGCTTACCAAACAGGGCCTTACCAAACATGCCTAAGAATATGATGTCACAGCATGTGTGGACAAAGCTAGGGAAAGGTTACTTAAAGTCATCGGTACAAAGTCTGGGTGAGGCACAAAAAAAAAAAAAAAGTTCGAGATATTGTTGTCCCACGAGGCAAAATTTAGGCTTTTTACTAAGATTGACCCTTCTTAAAAAGAATCGGTAGAAGTTATGTGAGCTCTGTTTATTTCGAAAAAATGTGACATTTTTGGAAGATTTTTTCTAATAACTTTTTTTTTTCCAGGAAAATAACAATATTTTCTAGTATTTAGTTGAAATGTGAAAATGAAATGGAAAATATTTTCCATCGTTTGATTTGGAAAATTTTTATTTGATTTTCCTAATACATTATTTGTGTGCTAGTAACTTGCGCATGGGTAGCCAAAAAATCAGGTACAAGCACTGAGTCTCTAGTTTGATCTAAATAGACCTCAAACCAAGTGCTAAGGATGGGGACACGAGCACCTTGGTCTTAGGCCCTGCCTTGATGGACCCAAGCACGAGCACGAGGGTCTTGAGCCCAGTCTCAATGAACCTAGGCACAACCTTTGTGGACCCGAGCTTAGGTGTTGGGGATTTGAGTTTGGGTAGCCCGAATCTCGCGTTGGCCTTTGTGGACCTTAGGGCTAGGTGTTGGGGCATTGGGCACGAGCTTCGTGGCTTCAAGCTCGGCCTCGATGCACCTAGGCATGGGTGCCGAGGTCTCAAGCTTTGCCTCAATGCACATGAGTGAAGGCGCCGGGGATCTAGGCATGGGCACTGAGGTCACGGACCCAGCCTTGATGGACTGAGCTGGGATGCCGAAGACCTAATCCTAGACGCTAGGGATTAAGAACTAGCGTTGAGGTTTCTATGCTCAAATTTACAGTTTTGGATCCAAGCGATTCTAATCTTATTTTGAAAAATGATTTCCAATTTTTTAAAGAGGAATTTAATTTCCTAAATTTAAGTACAGTTTTTCCATTCATTTGGAAAACATTTTATGACAAATAAACGGATCCTAAGCTAAAACTTGTTCTCCAAAACCAATACACGTTCTTGGTCCAACGCAAAGTTTCATATGATAGAAAATTACACTTATTAAATTCCCGTACGGATTAAACCGCTAGGGACTTCCCATGCATGGAAGGTCACGGTAGGTATTAGAGAATTTGCAAGATAGGGACTCCCCCAGATAATACATTAGGTATAAACATTGAGCTCTCTTCTAAGTAACTTCCCGTATATATTTTAGCCATTTTTGACCAATCAAAACCCTAGCAGATCGAGAATCGATTCTTTTTCCAAAGGAGACATGCTCCATTAATTAATACTGTCCCATTTAATTAGTATAATAATATCATTAGCAAGGTACATGCCGGTCCATCGAACACAATATATGAGAATCTTCGCATCGATATAAAATATTCCATGTGCTGGTTGAAGCCGGGACACGAGATGCCATAGTGGGGGTTGCTCAGTGCACTCATTGCTTGGAATGTCTACTAAAAATTAAAAATTCGATTATCATACGCAGTTCCAAAACACCTTGCTTTTAATAATTTTAAAGCGTTTAATAGATATAAATATTTATTGAGTTAGCTAACTTAATGTCTATAGTGAGCCTTATGGTCTCTTAATTTTCATGCGATTACATATTTAAATGGGTCTAATTTAGTGAAATTGGGGAAAATTAAAAAGGTGGTACCAAAACGTATTTTGAGTGGGTGACAAGAGGATCACACCATTCTTTCGCAAAAGGGTGCGTATTGGGGTCGTGAAATTTCGAAGAAGAAGGACGATGCAAATCTCATCATTGCGGTGTTGAAGCTTAAGGATGGAGGAGGGTATCATCATGACTTTGGGAATGGGGGAAGATAAAGAGCGAGATTTTTAGGCGTGAGAGAAGGGTGGGACAATGGGCAGTATAAACTATGTTGCAAATGCCCGAGCCGTGGGTGGATTTTTTTTTTTTTTAAAAAAAAAAGAAAATTTTGCAAGCCAACCACAACAAAGCATCTTGTCGAAGATAATTGAGGGAGATAATTTATCGAATTAAGAATTTGGGAGGAGAAAATTTGCAGCTAACTCCTTGATTTTTTGGTAATTGGAGAAATTGCGCGTAAGGCCCCCGAACTTTTGGAAAGTTCGCACTTTAGTCCTCTCGACTATTCTTCTTTCTTTTTTTGGTGTTGCTTTGTTGTAAGAAGATGAATTGAGTGGCAGCATGACACGAAGATTCCTAATTTTAGAGATGGCAAATTGGAGCCCAATTGGCTATGTACAAAAAACGTGTGATGGCTCTCCACGACTCCTATGCCTAAAACTTTACATCGGACACCCTTCACAGATGGGACTTATTTTCGAATATATGGATAGCATCAATCAAGGGCGACAGCAATGGACTAATTCTTATTGTAGGCAATAAATTGGCAATCCTTTACTAGTGGGCCAAGCCTGAGGTTGGCAACAATTATACTTTTGTTATTTGACTGATATTAGTGAAAGGTTATTGATTGTAACAAAATTAAAAGTTCGAGAGAGTTTATTGTAATTTCTTGTAATTGAGGGGGTGAAATGCACTATTTTCAAAATAATGGACAAAGAATCCTCTTTTTTTTCTTATTTTATTTTAATTTGGAGACTTGAGGATTTGAGAGTATGAATATTTGCATGCATCATGCAAATGATGGAAGACGAACCATGTGCTACGATTCTATGTCCAGGCTGGTGTTGGACCTGAGAAGATAAGGGTAAAAGCTTCCTTTGTCACATTCCCACGAGTCTAAAAATGATTTGCATTAACTAGCCGCAATTTTGCTGACAAAGGAACCCAAAAAAAAAAAAAAAAAAAACCGATCTAACTTGAAAATTAGGTAATCCTCAATGAATTTCTGTAAATTTATGTTTAACCCGCAGTAATGTGACATTAGATTGCTTTCTTTTTCCGTCCATAGCCAAGAAATTGCAAGATGTAACAATCAGTCTATTATGTATGAAAGAGAATCCGTGTTGCGTGCTTTATCTATCAATACAAGTCCATCTCTTAACCACCGTAGTTATAATAAGTACTAGAGCTAAGAAATTAGTATTCCTAAATCGACCGTCACAGTCAGATTCGTTAAGCATTTGCGCTGCTGCGAGAGAAAGTATCTTATGCGACCGTGGTCCGTGACAACACCCTTCTTTTCCCATATTTAAGATCTCCAACTAATCGGATTCAATTCCAATCAACCATCAAGATATTCCTTTCACGGTGGAGCTGCAATCTTATTGGATTGACCTTTCACGAATATGGGCCCTCGAGAGAAATGAATGATTGACGGGACAGCGTCGCCGGGATCACAGGACGGAGCCCTAATCTGGCCCGTTCGATTGTATCCATTTGTTTGATGGGCCCATGTCCCATATCTAGTTGTTCCTGTGTTGTTTGCATATGGAGAGAGAATGAAACAATTTTATGTGGCTTGTATTCTTTTACATGTTTTAGTTTCATTGACATTCTTGTCTTAAATGTCTAATAGCGTCCCCCTACCAGATTTGATTTATGCATTTATGTGTTCTGTTTCCCGTTGTTGTCATGTTGCTCAACATTGCATTGCCCTCTTCCCCTAGATATAACTTTAGAGCAAAAGCCAAAACTTATATATTCAATCATGGATTTCTCTGTTGGACTTTGATTTCAATCGCTCAAATGCATGAAATCTCTCCTTTTTTATTTTGTTTTGTTATCGATCAATATGATTATAATATTTACAATCTCGGAATTTTGAGATTTGAGATGAGCTCTTTTCTTGCTTTTTAGGATAATTTAATCATGATCCTGTAAGATTATCTATTCTTAGGCGTTTGATTTTTTGAGCAATTTCTAACCCCAATTTCTTTGTCCCATTTAGAATGTATTTCGACTCCCTATTTTTTATATAGTTCTTGGGACAATTAGAAAAAATATTTCCTTGTTCCAAGATATTTTATCTTTGCCTTTATCATTAGGCTTAGACATTACGTCAGTAATTTTTATTTGTTTCAAAATGGCCCTTCTTTTGTAGAGAAATTATTTTCTTCACCTCCCTTTTAACCCCTCCTTATTCAAACTTTCTTGTTTTTTTTTTTTTGGTGGTGGGAAGTCATATGCATGTTTAGAGCAAATTTGGGAACTCCATCACACATTAGGGGTGAGCAAAAAGAACCACTTGAACCAGATCGAATCGGCTGATTTTGGGCAATTCCTAAAAATAACCAATTCGATCCAATTTGCCAGGGAAAGTTTCCTTGACAAAATCTTTCACCGAAAAGGTAAATCTTCGGCTTTATTGTTTGTAACAGGTCCTATGTCGCTCCGAAAAGGAAGCAACCAATCTAAACTAACGGCAAATTAAAGTGCAGGAAAACAGGAGAAAAGTAAATGTATGATTGAATGTAAAAGTGCAATAAAATGAAAGATAACAACTTGGAATTGAATGATTGTTTGTCGATTTGGCAAAAAGGTCATTTACAATGAAGCCTCCTTGGCTATTTATAGTGGTAATCCACAAGTTACGGTTTGTGGTTACCATTTTGATATCTATAATGTTTTGAAAGTCTTGGCTCTCTATTGGTAACCACCCTCCTTGCCGATGTTATCACTCGACTCCAATAACCGCTTCCATCTTTATGTCGTCGGCTTTGGCAAGCCCCTTGTCACATTGTTTGAGACCCCCATTTATCAACTGTTGGCATCCTGACCCATTTTTTGTGGATTTCTATGTTTTTGGGCCTGCTTTATTCTCTTCGGCTTTTGAAGACCAATAAGCTAATTTGGGCACCAACAAATCCGTGGTTTCAAGAGTGGATCTGCCCACACTCAAACCATCCAAACCAGATTTATTAATTTTTAATCTTTTTATTTCTTATAAATCTGGGGAAAAATAACCTTACTCGCACTCCCACTTGGCCTCCTTGCCCAGAGAAATCCATTCGTCCATTGTCATTGCTGACGTCATTCATCGAAGCCAAGCCACCCCTTCCATCCTCTACATCGTCGTTTGCGGCCATGGAGGTGCCGTCATTGCCAGCTCCAGATTCGAAAGTTCGCAAACTCCACATCTGGACTAGTGGAGTCGCCGGCGCAGTTGTGCAGGCTCGCTTGTCCAAGCTGACCCCTCTCCGTCGTCGCTCACTGCCACGGACAAACTTGCCATCTGGAAGTTCTCGGGCTAGATCTGGAAGCACAAACCAGAGCTGGACCGTCCAGGCTCGCCAGATCTATGGACGAGCCGCCTCGCAAGCCACGGATGAGGCCAAATCTTAATGCGCACCCACGAGCGATGCTGGAACAAGTGGCTTGGCTTGGAAGCATGAGAGGTGCTCTGCCGATGGCAATGCAAGGGGGAGCCGGTTTCATTTACTCATCCATGGACTTGGCCGAACTAGTTAGCCCGGTTTCAAGATCAGATGGTCCAGTTCCCGGATGATCACCCTCATCAGACATTCTCATGTGCTGGAGAAACAATGCTAGATTCTAGAAACATTACAAAATAAATGAAATAGGGCACGAACCAAGCTTTGATACAAGAGAAAAGTAATAAGAAAAAGTCTTAAGTTTATTCCAATTATGTCAATTTTGTCCTAAATGTTTTCATTATTTGCCAATTGAGTCATTTTAGCTTATTTGGAGTAGAAATTGCCGACATTGATATTGGCCATCTTACGAAATACACTCTCATATGCTAGAGAAACAATGCTAGGATAAGGATGTCTTATCTTAAACATGAATTAATTCAAGAAACATTACAAAATAAATGAAATAGGGTGCGGACTAAGCTTTGATACCATGTCGAAAGATGCCCGATGAATGCGTATCTTTCCTTGTCGAATCTTTGCATCTGCTACCTAGATGGGATATTTTCCTTTTGAAGAGCGTAGATAACTAGAGGAGACATAATCGATGGTATCAATCAAAATAACAAGAGTCAAAAGAAGGCGGCCACTAGACATCCACTAAATATTTTTTGCTCATTTTGTACTTATTCAAAAACTATTTCAAGAGTATCGCATATTTGACATTTTATGTCACCCCTCCTTCAAGTTGTAAGCATAGTCAAAACTAAATTTCTGTGCTTACAGTGACTCTGTCATTGCTCGCTGCGATGAAAAGCTATTTTTACTACAGTTTTCCATAATTGATTTAACCTTACAAACGTGTGCTGTTAATACTACGCAGTTGCAACAATTGTACAATGTTAGCAGCTTGCAATAGTCTCAGAAGTTGTCCCTTCTTAATCTCAATATATGTCATCAATTTCTAAAAATACGAGAGAGAAGCAAGTGGTCGAAATTGGCGTCGCGTGTCGCATGATCGCGACGTGTCCCAACTCAGCCATGCCGCGAGCCCGCAAGCCTGAGCAGGCAGGCTCGAGCATTGGCCCGCGAGCTCTTCACCTTACACAAAAAGTGGTCGAAATTGATAATTCTCGGCCTAGATCGATGGTTCATCTTGGCTCGGTTCAGCGGTCTGAGTCCATTTTTCTATCAACTTCCTCCTGCCCCGGTTCATGGTGGCAGAGCTCGAGCCCTCCTGATCTAGGGCTGGAGCTCGACATCGTGATGGAGATCAAGGCGAGCTTGAGCGGGGACTTGCTGGGGTTGATGGATGGTGACATTTACTCTGATCCTCATTCGACGATCGTCATCATAGAAAAGCCGCCCACGTTACGTTAGCTTCGGTCCAGCCCAATTTAAGTCCATTTTTTGGAACCCGTCACCACTAAATCCATACTATTCATTTATTTTGACTCCTATGACATGCGTATTTCATTGTACAAAATTTGAAAATCAATCTTTCATTTTGATTTAATATTTTGATTTATAATTTATTAATAAAAAAAAAAAAGTATGACATGCGTATTTCATTGTTCGAATAAAAATTAGAAAAATAGAAAATGTCAATCTCATTTTGATTTATAATTTATTAATAAAAAAATGAAACAAGTATGACATGCGTATATCATTGTTCGATTTATTTGTGTATGGATATCGATAAGCAAAGTCGTTTCGAATCTTGGATTACAATTTTTTTTACTCTTCTTATTAATAAACACTATGTTCTCAAAAACACCAACATGAACAATTGCCGTGTAATGCCGACATCTTTATAAGTTGGACAGGGTTTAGTTACTTTGCAATTTGATGGAAATGCCGAGTTATAAATTCAGTTTTATTTAGAGTGACCAAAATAAATATAAAATTAATACTACAAAAAACCCTAAGGTGATATATATATATATAATAAATTTACCACAAACTAACTTTTAGGTCACAAAAAAACCTTAAATTGGTATACCTTTGACAAATTTACCCAAAACTAACTTTGGGATCACCAAAAAACCTCAAAATTGTGCAATTACGATATAGTTATCCTTTGTTAGCTTCCGTTAAATTTTATCGTGAAATTGCTGATCTAAATAGCACGTGTAGTAACTCAATTAATATGACAAATGCACATGGAAATTTATATTAATTTGGAGTAAATTTATCATAAATATATTCATTTGAGGTTTTTAATGACTTAAAAATTAGTTTGAAAATTTGTCGGTGTTATATCGGTTTAGTGTTTTTTTATTTAAAAATTAGTTTTTTTATAAATGTACAAGCTTGGGGTTTCTCGTGATATTATAACTAAATAAAGGAATAATGACATAAATGGTCCCTAAACTTTGACGTAATATGCAATGTACTTATTAAAATTTTAATTTATTCAATATGGTTTATGAACTTTAGCTTAATGTTCATTGTAACCTTGAACTTTTAATTTGCACAATATGATCCCTGGACTAAGCTAAATATAAAAAAAAAATATAATCATCCTATTAATTCAAGATCAAGAACTCATTGAATTTCACATAGTTCATGAGATAAATTGACACATATCAAATATTCAAAAATCACATTAAATAAATTAAAATTTCATAAATTAGATTACACATTTGGTTAAAAATTATAAATCATATTGAACAAATTAAAATTTTATAATATTATATATTAAGTTAAAGTTTGAGAATCATTTGCATCATTTTTTCATAAATATAATAGCTTTAGAAGGCAAGTCCGTGAGCGAGCCGATTGAGGCGAGAGACATGGAGACGTGGCCCGACCGAACCGGTCGAGATTCCGGTCGGAGATTTTTGGCTATTCCGTCTGACAACCAGGCAAAGGCTTGATGAGTTTCCGTGCCCGCCCAACCCCCGTCCGGGGCGGGCCCCACGCACCCGTCCTGTCCACATCATCACCACGGATCACACGTGTTCATTGCCGTGTCGGGCCCACGGGTATTGATTGGTCTCGCTCTGTCGTCATCGCACGGAATTTTATGATGGTTCGGCGGTGGGGCCCCCCAGCGGAAACCCCACCCCATCTTCCGTTTTTCTTCCCCACCCCCCCCCCTTCTTCTTCTTTCTCCTTTTTTTCCTCTCTGAAATTGGAAGCCATACGAAATGAAAAGTGGGTACTAAATTAAAAGACATGTTCGACCAAAATAATAACTAAAAATTAGACCGCATGGATGGGAATTCATAATTATGGGACCAAAACAATGTATGCTCTTACATTCCCTTTACCACCCCCAACCCTTTTTTCCATAAATGCCAAAACAAAGTATATTTTTTAATAAAAAAAAAAACATGTGATATGGGTACTACTGATGCGCGCGCCTGTACTTACCGTACTTTGATTAGCAGTGAAATTCACGACTTAGGCATTACGTATTATGATTTGTAGGCAAATTTATGTAGAGATTACGTGTTTTTATTGGAAAGTTCAATTCAAAATATTGAGGTATTAGGTAGAGAGATTATGTGCATATGAATAGCTCATAAAACCCCTCTCATGTGTGAGCTGGATCAAGAGTGACACATGGAATTTGATTAACAAGTGGATATGCATGATGAAAGAGACGACACCCGACTCCAATATCATGTTAGAAATTTCATCCAGTCATATGGACAAACCAACCAATAAGAGGTGAACTTTTTAAAATTTGAAAAGCAACCAATAAAATAATAATAATAATAATAATAATAATAATAATAATAATAATAATAATAATAATAATAATAATAATAATAATAATGAAATGCAAAGTCGATTAGAGTACAAATTACCTTGATATTACTATGATTAACCCATTATAACATGCCGCTCATGCAAACAATATATAAAAAATCTCTTTCCTTTTTTTCTTTTTTTCACATATGTAACACGCTTTTTCATGGAGGTGTGTGTTGGAACCATTTATCATGTAAAGGCTGGATGCGTGTCCTAGTAATAATGCTCCACACGTCTCTTGATTGTCCTTTCGTTCATATGGTACTCATTCGTTGCGTGTTTTCGACAACTTTCGAGGATGGAATTGCATCATTGACTTGAATGTCGTTGCACATTTCAAACACCCATGTGAAAAATTGATTTACATAATTCTGTTTTTTTGGTCGATCAATTTTCATTGGCATATCGCAAAAAAAATTTAAGAATAAATTGACAATGTTGAAAGGTTTATGACTGAATTGGCCACTGTGCAATAAGATTATTAACTTTTGCGGTAAAATCGCCCGAAATGATTACATTAGCATGTTGTCGAAAGGTTCTAAGACTAAATTGACAATGTCAAAAAATTTATGACTGAATTGAACACCGTAAGATAAGATTTTTCAGACTCTTTTGGCAATCAACTTTAGTATCCATGACATTACTCTGAGCTAAAATGGCAGGGTGCGTGGGCTGTGGGGCTCATGTGGGTCAGGCATCGATTAGAAACACATGAGTCGGTCCAATATCTTTTATAGGTGTGGACCCTCGAATGTCGTAGTGGTCAGAAGAATGATAACAATTCTTTGCGGGATCGGAGGATTATAATAATTGATAAATGCCCACGGATTTAATGCGGGGAAGCTAAGAGGTGACTGGTTTTGTCCACAAGTTCCTGCTTCTTTTTTCTCATGGGTCTGTTCGATTTCTCTTTTCGTGGACATGTCTAGGGTTTACAGGGGACCACTTATAATCAATCCCCTTATTAAAAAACTTTGTGTTTTCTTTTATTTTTTTCAATCTTGTGCATGGTACGTGGGGTAAACCCTAGCTACCGGCTGAGAATGATGTCTGTATGTTGGGCCACTGTTTGTATTTTTCCGAGCTGGATATGTATCCTTAGCAATTTGGACAGATCGGTTTGAGTTGGTTTTAATTGGGAGAGATCCGATCCCTTGATTAAGTTAGATGAGATGCCAAAGAATCGCTCATCAAATCTTACACCTGTTCCGGTTTTGCTTCGTCTAGTCTTGAAACTACCACTTTGCATTTTATGACAAAGCTACGTCGGCAAATAAACCCTAGCTCTATCTGGTCAACATTGAAGCTAGAAACCATTTTTGCCGCCGCTGCTGTTTCCATCGCTGGTCGTGGACGATGACCCTCGCCCTCTCTCTTGCTCTCTATTGTAGACAATGGAAAACGTCATTATGGCCACCGTGAGTGGCGTCATGGATGCCAGGTACGGCCACGACGAGTTCGTTGACATAGAGAGAAAGAGAGATATCAACGACATAGGGGTGGGCCGGCGAGGTTAGAGTGGTTACTGTTACGACTTTCTGACTTTGCGGATTTCATGGTGAATGAGAGTAGTTTCTGTAAGAGTTTTCCTGATGTGGGGCTATATTAATTGACGTTATAATTTACCGTTTTACGGTTATTGTAAAATGGGATTAGTTTAAGGTGAGATAAAATGTTTCTTAATTAGTCTAATATGGAGCTAGATAATGTGGGTAGAGTTGGCTGGCCAGTAATGAGGGGGCTTGGTTGGAACTTTATAAATAGTCTTCAAGTCTCTCCTCTAACCATAATTCTCACATGTATCCTCACATAAGGAGCATTTACCTAACGCTAAAGGTGAATGGGCCGCCTCATTAAGCCAGTGATATGGAGGGCAATAGAGGAGAAGGACTTGCACGTGGAACATCAGTTTTCCACTTCCGCTTCAAGAATGATGGATCCCAAAATATGTGCGTTAGTCTTTCTACTCAATTATGCATGTGTTCTGGTTATGGAGATCTTGAGATTGCGCAATTTGCATCCTACAGTTTCGTGATGTGGTAAAGGCATTTTGAGTGAGGAATTACAGATTTCTAAGTAAAACTAAAGGATTTACTCAGGTCAGATGCAATTTGGTGCCTACATGATAATCTTTTGTGCATAAAATACCATGTGGAATATAGTCTATGAACGGTTTAACCCTTTTAATTTTGAGTCGCAGATAGCAACGGACAAAATAAAATAAAATATAAATAAATAAATTTACTTCGGAATTGATATAAAAGATAGGCATTGTCTAATGTTATTATGTTTTTATTAAGCTGCTTCTATGTCCTTTAAAAGAATTTTATTTCAGATACTTTTTACTGGCCTTTTAACTCCCCCACTCTCCATCCTTGCAAGGCTCAGTAGTCGGAACGCAAGTTTGGCGGACTTGAATGTTCCCAGCAACATGTGCACGTGCATCACCAAACCCTAAAGTCACGTCGTATTCAAGCATGCAGAACTCCAGTGCATCGAAAAAGCTCCGAATCAGATTGTACATTCACAGACCTAATCGGAAAAAAGGAAAAAAATATCCAGTTCAGATACTCCGCCTCGGCATCACTATCTTCTTGAGCTGTTTCCTGTGGCCCGAGTCAATGCCGAGCCCGATGAAATTAAACTCGCCCATCGTGCACCACAGAAGAAATCGCGTGGCTCCAGAGAGGGAAAAACGACGAGAGAGATCGCCTCCACCACATAGGCTTGTGCGCGAGATCACGCGCATTGCTGCTCGTTTTGATATCATTTCATCGACGTTGCTTTCACGACATTCATTCAGTGCTTGCTCATCCGCGCATACAGCTAGCGAGAACGTTCGTACAAGGAGTGGTTGTGCATCTTGATGTTTGAACTAGCCATTTACTTGAGCTTCTTCGGAACACATAGGAGGATTTCCATCGCAATTAGTCATTTTCCGACCAATTTCTGGAATTAATACATTCTGGGATGACGCATTCCCATTTAGATCTATCTATTATTAGTTACATGTTGGTCCGCCTGAGAAAAAAAAAGCCTAGAAAAATATTTGGCGGGAGCAAATTGAAGGTCTCAAGGTAGATAAATGTCCAACTCATGCACTTATCAGTGAAGCTTATGTCTGTTTATGAACAAAATTGAGTAAGATTTCGGATACAACCAGCTTCAACTAACTCGAAAATCTACAGAGAGACGACATTCACAGAAAGTGAGATGTAATTCGTTTGTTTCTGTGATTCCTTTGCGTTAGAAGTTGATCATTCGTCGATGGACAAGGATCCTTTGAATTTTATGCAGTAAACTATAAGATGTGAATTACTCCCTTCATAGATGACACATTAACATTTAGAATATTCAATGGCTTAGATGTGTTCTCCTTTTTCTCTCTTTTCCTTTCTTTATCTTTTATTCCCTTTTCCCGCTTCTCTCTTAACTTCTTCCCATGACGATGGCAGAAGTCCTGGCCAAGTGTCGTCGACCAACCGTCGTCGCTAGCACACTCGCCACAACAGTCCCCACAAAGTGCAGGCGATGGTAGTTATGCCGACAAGAGAGATGGATAGATCATGTGGTCATCTGGCCGGAGATTGTCTCTGAGCGGCAGAGGCAAGCAAGGGAGGCAGCAGGGAATCACGGTGGAGGGCTTTTAGGTAGAAAGACTGGGTTGAGGAGTTTTTCCAACAAGTTTGGAGGGCATTCTGGTACAATCAAGCTATTTTAGGTGGCATGAACAAATGTAAACCCTCTATTTAATTTTCGATGTATCAATCCTTTATGACGGTAGGTTAACCGAAAAATGCACATTTACGCTGTTATAAGTATAGGAATGTAATCGGATATTCGTTCTAATAATATACATGTTATCATTTATATCGGATGATCCACCTAATAATATTTCTTTAGGAAAACCCTAGAGAACAAATTCAAGGACAGGTCATTAATGGCCCAACTTTTCGATGCACACGGGCGCCTGCCGAGATGGAGCCCAGGAGCTATCAATGGAATGTGGGGGGGAAGGAGTGTTTGCTGGGGAATGGCGATGGGATGGAGACGGTTCAGACCAGCGGACAAGGAGTGAGCCACTCTCTCTCCCTCGGGCACGTATGGACAACGTTTGCTTTTGTCTCGATTCTGCACCATGGGTTGTCCACCCTTTTTATCGGAAAATACATCTTTTTCTTTATGGCTTTCTCTCTTCTCCTTTTGACTTGGTTTCTCCCCCACTATTGTTGGTTGAGGAATGACCAAATATTTGGTTTTTGCATGCAGAGGTTTACACCTAACACATGTTTGCTGTTTAGCCAAAACCCATTTCTTGTTCTCATCAAATTCGTTTTGGCTATCGCACTAATATGCTTTCCAGAGAAAAATTTTCATTTTTTTGTAATCTAATGTTGTTATATTAGCAGATCTAGCCGATGCATAATCTCATTATAAGGGAGAAATGATGAGTTTTTCTTCTTCTTTTTTTGAATTTAAAACTTAGCTTAGGGATCTCACTTTAGGTCAAGGTATATGACCAGCAAAAGTCAATCACACCGAGCATCTAGTGACCAGTTCTTACGAAGACCCTTCCTTTCTTGTTGTTCTTCTCTTGTATAGAATATTGCATCATCGATAGAAGACTGCGACACGACAGGCTTAGGCTCAGAATCTTCTCAGTATATTTAGTTAAGAGACTTGATTTAAGTATAAGTACAAACAAGACTATGCTTAGGCCATGCCATATACATCCACTCAAGTTTCTACTCGCGTTTTCCACCTGGTCGATAAGATTAGAAAGGTATGTAAGCTGAGGTTTGTCCATTAAATTAGTTTGGAGTTCCAAATACTAAATAAAAACTAATTTTTCTACTTTAGGACCATGTTTCCTTTCCGTCTCTCACTATAGGCTAGAAGTTTCTGGCAACAACTTTTCTATACGAACGTCTCCCATATCTATGTTTAGTTAAGTTTGTATGTAGTTTTTTTTTTTTTTTTTGTGACCGAGGAACTACCGGAGACTCCTTTCGAGGTCACGCAACCCTCCGGTGCTCGGTAGCACCGTCGGCCTCGCCACAAGCCACTATTTAGACGTAAAACCTCGAGGAAAGACTAACCCAGCATCTCACCGCCAGGGCCCCCCACTTCAATTGCGATAGCAACACGGAGATTCGAACTCTCGACAGCAACGTTGCAGAAGAGAACGAACACCAACGCGGCTGCCCACGGGATGTCCATAAATTACACTTACCAATCACAGATATGGCTAGAGGAAATTCTGTCCAACAAGGGATGCAGGAAAATAGAGCATATTTCCTTAAAAGTCTTGTATTAAGTTATCGGGTCAATAGATATGCATGTCTCGGTCATGTGACTTTTAATAAGCGAAGTCCCAATTGTAGAGGTTGCTTATATTAGATTAAATTGAGATTGTCTTGCCTGTAACCCTAGTATAAATAGGTCTCTAAATCTCTTTGTCATTACATTGTCAGCTTCTACCTTTTTTTTTATTATTTGGTAGATTTGCTCCAAACACACACTAATCCGATATCTATTATGAGTTTCATATGCGATTGAGAAGAAAGTACTTTGATTATGTTTAGTCGTCTATATTTCTAATAAGGATAGAACTTGATAAAATAAACAATGAAATTCATATATTTTGCTACATTTTATTTACTGATCGGTGAATCGCAATATTAAAGTCGAAAATATTCACATTGCATCATATACATTGTTTGGTATTAACGGCAATCGATGTAAATGAATCTAAAATTCACAAATGGAGATAGTAAAAATCTCTCGCAACATTCTTATTTGCTTTATTTTTATTTGCATTTTTATTGTATTTTTTCTCTTTTTTTTAATAAATTTATTTTCTTCCCTTCCATCATTCTCTAATTAATTTTACGAAATAGTAGAATGTACATATGTAATAAAATTTTATTAAATAGTAAATTGTATTAATATACCTAAAATACTAAAATACCTAAAATACGTAATTAATATAAATAACATATTTATATTTATAGTTTGAATTTATATTATAAGATAGAATTATATTTGAATATATAAATAAAAATAATATTAAAATAAAAAATAATTTTTTTTTGTTATTTTGAATTTCTTATATTAGAATCCAATATTATTTATATTGAAATATAAGTTTAATTTTGTAAATTTAAAAAATTTGTTATTCGAGAAAAATAATTTTTTTATTATTGATATTAGAAATTTTATCCGCATTTATCTCACTTCCCTCGTAAGATAATTTTATCAAGCCTATATTACTTTTATATCCAACTTTATTTCGTCTTGAGTAGATACTAAACATAGGATCCTAACTAACAAACGCAACTTTTAAATTCTTACACCTTTTGATAGAAGATGAAAATATAGCTTATGTGGACATTCTTATTGTTAGTCCTTAATAACCACACAATTCTCAAGAAGCAGTGAGCTATAAGTTTCCAATTATTCACATTCTCGACAAATGCAATAATTAGATTCCTTATTATCAAGAGAATTCATCATTCTCATCAATTTCTTCAATTCCATCTTATTAAAATTAATCATTAGTTCTTTACCAAAAAAAAAAAAAAATTAATCATTAGCATAGTGAGAAACGTGCTTATAATGTTAGGATTACAGGGTAAGTTTCAAAATTGCACCAAACCTAACCAAAAAGCTAATTTAACCCCACCTCCCCCAAATAATAATTATATTAACAATAATCGATTTTCAATTAAACCCCCCTCTTTAATTAAACTTAAAGGAAAGTCCTTTTTTTCCCCTTTTACCAAATATCAAATGAACCAGAAAGTCCCACACGCTCATGCACTTCCCGGGTACCAAACGCCCATGTGGACCCGATTCACATGGGTCATCATTTCTTGATTCCTTCTCTTCCCTTCCTTTATCATTACCTTTTTTTCCTTCTTTTTCTTTTATTGGGAAAGTGAGGGGGAAATAGGGGAAATGAATGGACGGCCCTGATCTCACATCCCGCACGCGCCGACGGAGGATCTGGGCCGTCGGATGGGGTCAGCAAAAATAATCCATATGGGCGGCTGTGGACTGTCCCACCCTTGTCCCCTGACTGACAGCCCTTGCCCCGATGTTGCTCCCGCTGCTGCCGACACCCCGTTCCCTTTCCTTTGTCCCTAATTCATGCGTTCCATCGCTAGAGACAGAGAGAGAGAGAGAAACAAGGCACAAAACCCAAGAATTGCAAAGGAAAAAGGAGGAGGAAATTTTATCTCTCTATCTCTCTGCACTCCCTCTCTGACCCCTTGTTTGTCATCTTCTCTCCTATAAAAACACAACTCGCCAACCTCCACCTCCCCTCACAACTCGACATCTTTCTGCCTTCCAAAGACTCCTTTTTTATCCTCTTTGGTGTTGTTGTCGCAAGAGACTTGGTTGGAACCCAGATCTTGGTTAGCTTTCATCACCAGAACGAGGAATTCCCAAGAAAACCAGAAAGAAGAGAAGGGGTTCTGGGATTGTTTGTTGTGTGAGCTCGGAAGGCTTTTCCAGAAAGCTTTGGTCTTGAAGGGGTTGAGCCGTAAGGCAAAGCATAAGATGGGAAGCGGTGGTGGTGGTGGTTTTGAGAAGGATCTGAACATGGAGGCCACTGAGCTCAGGTTGGGCTTGCCAGGCACGGCTTCATCAATAGCAGTAACAGAACAAGAGCCCGAGGCTAGGCAGGCAAGGAACAACAAGAGGTCGTTGGTCGACAGGCGCGAGGAGGAGGCCTCAGAGGATGCTTCTCGGGCTCTTCAAAAGGACCATGACTCTGCTCCTTCTTCAAAGTATGAGACTTTATTAACCCTTTTGTCTATGATTCCTTTGACCACTTCTTTCGTTTCGGACGTGAGCTAATTTTCTTGACGTGAATGTTTGCAGAGCACAAATAGTTGGGTGGCCGCCCATCAGATCTTACAGGAAGAACAGCCTTCAGACGAAGAAGACAGAGGCTGAAACATCTTCATCTGGGATTTATGTGAAGGTGAGCATGGATGGAGCACCATACCTCAGGAAGATTGACCTCAATGTCTACAAGGGTTACTCGGATCTCCTCAAGGCCTTACAGAACATGTTCAAGTTCACCATCGGTAAATTCTTGTAAAGCCCTTCCTCTATTTTTTTGGGATCTGAATCGTTTGTTGTGTTAAAATTTTTGATGTTGTAGAATCATGAGATGTTAATGTTGGGTTTCTGTGATCTTGTGTTCCAGGGGAATATTCAGAGAGAGAAGGCTACAAGGGGTCAGAATTTGCACCCACTTATGAGGACAAGGATGGTGACTGGATGCTTGTGGGAGACGTTCCATGGGAGATGTTCATGACATCTTGCAAGAGGCTGAGAATCATGAGAGGATCTGAAGCTAGAGGACTGGGATGTGCTGTATGAGGTCAGGTCCACAAAAGCCCCCTAAAAGGAAAAGGAAAAGGGAAAAGAACACGAAGGAAGATTATTGCCAGAGGGAGAGATTTTCAGCTTTGGTTGTTCATGAAGGATTTTGCGATCTTTAGACATTGGTGATCTCCTGTGGCTGGTCTTCACCAAGGTTGGAGTGATGGGTCTTCAAGAGAGATATGATTTAAACCCCAAAAGAGAGAGAGGGAGGGAGGGAGAGAAGCATAGTGAGTTAGCTGTGCATTTCTGTAAAATTTGAAGCAGTATTGTATGGTGGCTTGAGCATATGTTATGCCAATATACCATTTTCTAGCTATCCTTGTCAGGGATAAAAAAAGTTCATACAGAGATATTTTTTGCTTGATTTGTCTGTATAGAGGGGAAGTTATCAGAGTTTGAGTTAATGTACTTTTCATCATACAAGTTCACACTTTAAGCATAAAGAGTAGAACATCAATTTTGTTTTGGCTTTTCTTATTTTCGAATTTCAACATGAGATATAGGTGATCTAATTGAATCCATATCAATTTCCATTGTTCTTGTTCTTGGACATTGAACTCAAAACTTCATCAGCTCCAGATCTGACATTGATGGACCAAGATCTGTAGCAAAATTATGAAAAATTTGACCATTTGACTGAAGGTTCTGATTTACCTGGATCTGAGTTTTAAGAGAGGATTGAGCTTATCTGCCATGAAACAAATTTATAAGAAGCTCACTATGTTATTAGCTGCCTTCATCTGAACAAATTTGCAGATTCTTCTGGTATTTTCATTGTCAATTCCATTCCAAAACCCTTCCCCATTCTAGAAGCTTGAAATATGATGAAGATCTTGATATCAGCAAAAATGGGACAAAGATTATCGTTCGGTCAAAATATCCATAACGCAATTATGTGATCTGAATGTCTTATGTTTGCATGTTTCTTCAGCCATGAATTGACACTTTTTGAAGGGATCAAGCGGGCTGAAGACATGATAACCCTAATTGACGCAATAGATGGATGGATTTTTTTTTTTTTATTTTTGGGCTGAATGGATGGATGGATGGATTGACACACCACGTATACATGGAATTTCATCTGAATTATGATTTACTTGGGCCATACCTTAAGTCAATTACAAGGGAGGACAGCGAGGTTCTTTTGCCTAATGAAGCAACACCTGAGATAACCTCATATGAACATTGACCACTAATTTTCTTCTTTTCATACTCATGCGAGAGGGCAAGACCACCACTTCAAAGTCTGATTGCACCAAAATTTTTAGGTAAGATCTTCAAACAAGACAAACTTCTGATATGATGCTATTGTAGGATGAAAGGAAAGCATTTCGACGAAAGAGCTTATCTAAAGCACTCGTTAAGCAATCAGATTAAAGTTTTTGATGCACCGACTCTCTTCATCTTCTTTTTTCATAATACGTGGAATAAGGGTTTTAGAAATTAAATTATTAAGTAAAATTGCATAATCTTTTTTTTTTTTAATATATATATTTGATTCCACTCAAATTGAAAGCACATGCACTCGATGCTGCTTGTCTGTGAATGCGCATCATAGGGAGGCAATGTCTCCAACTTTTTCACAATACCTTTCGGCATGTTTATCTTGATTTGGCTGCCTCCTCATAAGAAATCATTTGTTGAAGATTTAGTTGTCCTCAGTATCTTTCTCCACCAAGCATCAACCCCAGACATGCCGCCTGAAAATCATCATCAAGTTAATCAAATAAACCCATGGTTAAGCCAAGATATTTATCGAGCAGACCGAAGATTTTTAGGGCTTCGTGCACACTGTTTCTTGACTGATAATCAGTTTTAATCGAATTTGATCAGCTGGGTGTGTCCCAAAACACGAAAAGGGAGTAGAAAACAGCTATATAATAAGGTGGAAGTTCATGTACATGTACTGAAAAGAGACCTCGCGCAGTATAAAGTAGATTAAAAATTTTCGAGTTCGCTAAAGCATTATGTTTTTTTATATGTACCTTCATACTGTGATGTATGGCATTCCACGTGAACGTTACTTTTGAGACAAGATTCATTGAATTGGAGTTCCGTCTAAGAACTGGATCTCTGTCCCTATTAGGCGACACAATGACACATGAACTCTCTCGGCAGTGCCATTTGCCGAAGGTTACTTACTGAAAACGAACACGGACCGAATGTAAAGTTTGAGTTACACAGACTTTATGTTAGGTACTCACAACCTGTACTCGTTTTGTTTCGAAATATTCTATTACACTTTTTGGAAATCACTACACCTTACCGGTATCAAAATCGTGCATGAATCGAATCTCTACACGGGTCATGTACAATGTATGCTCCGGTTCCTTCTTTCAATTTAAGGGGAGGTGTCTTCTTCATCACGTTAATGGTGCATCATATTAAAGCAAGATCCGACAGGTTCCGAATATTTTCCCTAGAAAAGTCAGATTAATGTTGGCCTTTTATCGATGGACAGTCGAGGGTTTAGGAGCAGGTCACGTGACTTGACCTGAACATGTCACACGCTCAAACCGTGTTCAGGAAAGCATATGAACATGCCATGTTTAAGAATCAATCAGCTTCAATTAATCATTAATCTTGTTCGAGTTTACTCTTGGTCTTTTAGGATTCTTTAAAGGGGAAACAAGAATCAGCTGGGAAGAAGAATAAGTCGGAATATGTTAAGTCTAGAGTCGGTGAGCATGATTATTGCCGTAAGCTTCGCTCGACAGATTAAACACATTCCTAATAATGCGATCTGCGACGAGGACAGAACTATTTCATGTCCTAGATTGAACCACGCTCTGGCAGAACTGGTGGATCTGATAGAAGTACCAGAGAGAATAGCTCTAATATTTGGACAACTTTCCTGGCACATTGTCTTGACTTGAGGCACGTCCAGGACATGGAGTCGAAAAAGGAAGAGTTCAATTAAAAAATATCGCAAATGTTATCTTTTGAGCTACTATCACTGAGATGGTCACCCGTTGTGGTCGGTAACATTGTATAGGAACTAAGTTTCGATGCTTGGTTGCCCGTTAAATAATTCAGTTTGCATGTGGATTCTTGTTCTTCTTATTCCATTCGTTTTGAACACCATCACACGTTCTTCGGACAGTGTTTACTTGGGCTTACATGTGAAACAATGTACTAATGTATATCACATCACTTATATATGAGACCTACTATTTATAATATAGTTCCATACCTGTTATTTCTATTCACCTAATTGACTAAGTCTTTTAGGTCGAAAAGAACACCGCATAATCGAATTACTATTAAAAATTAAAACGACAGGATGTTTATTTTTTTTTTATGAGATAGAAATACTAAATAGTACTATTGGAATAATTTAAAATACTAGCGACTGTCTTTAAGGTTTATTTTACAAAGATTCATATTTTTTTAATGCACCATAATGTAGCTATCATACTTATATCACCTCAAATAAAGAGTAATCCTATCAATGATGTATATTACAAACAAGTATATTAAGAAACAAAATTTTCTACTAATTATTAATCAAATATAGCACTTAAGAGAATACTCTATATATAAGAAGGAAAAGTAGATATTAGAACTGGTATAACAAGGAAAAAAGAAGAGGCCTTTAAAATTTTACAAACCCTAGATAAGCGACAAGCATAGTATATTGATTCTCAGTTTGTACCGTTCACGAAGGCATTCGTCAAAAACTGGTGTTTAAGGCAATGCAAGAAAAAGCTCGAAACATCAATTTGAAGTACAGTGAATCCAATCAGACCAGCTGTCGAGGACTCATTGTAGGCCCGTTTTGTTCCCTCTTAAATGGACATAATAGAGCAATTTGCAATTAATAATAACTTTGAAAGTTTGAAACCAAATGCTCACATTGACCTATTACTAACACATGACACATGACATCAATGTGATAAATTACAAGTGAAGACAGAAAAGGATTGATGTATTGCTAGTAAAAGCTGCATAGCCCTTGTGATGCCTTTAGCCCTATTCTTTTTGAAATTTACCAACCATAAATACTAAAAGCAACGTATGCAAATATATAAACCGTGATCAGTTCCGAAAAGATGGATGGAGGAAAATGTTTTCCACAAAATTCATTTTTCAGAAAAAAATTAGTAGTTTTTAGTTGTTCAGCGGTGGAACTTGAAAGTGACAAGGAAAAAGCTTTTTGATGTCTCTTTCAAAAATTATTCTCTCCATTATAATCATATTTTATCCTTAATATAAAGAGACTAAAATCATATCAAAATTCTTGTCTAAGATATTACTACACATGAAATAATGAATTTTTTTAATCAAATTAAAGCAACCAAAAAAAAAGCAAAAAATGGATTATGCAACTATTTAATGAACTCAATCTCTCGTTGCTCATAAAACTTCATGTGAGAATGGTTTTTCATTCCAAAGATACAACCGAAGAGTAATATTATAGTAAACATCAAAACTAGAAAAGAAAAAGAAAAAGAAAAAAAAAAGCAATGAAAAAGAAATGTCATTATAGAATTAAAGACAAGAATATGCTAAATTCTCATTTTCACGAAACTCTCCATACTGCTCTTTAAATATTTTACTCACATGGCCTAGTGAAAAATAATATAATCAAATGATGATTTAGTCCAACAGCCCAACAATAAATTATGCACTCATATATGATTGAAGCTAAAATTAGGGATCAATTTGAAGAGAAGCTGAAACCAGTTGAAAGTTTGATATGAAGAGAAGAAAAACTATAAAGGGTACCCCACAGAGACGGAGGGAGAGAGAGAGAAATCATATGAAAACTCCACGAGAGCATGCATATGAAAAATGCGATTAGGAAAACGATTTCTTCTTTTCAGGATGGAGAAATCATTTTCCTTAAGTGTGGTTGTTTTTCTTCACCGGAAAGTAATCTCCATTGATTATCCGCTTTTGGATTGAACACATGAAAGTTTGGAAAATCCTTTCATAGAATCATTTACATGGAAGCAAACACACCCTAAGTTTCTATGCTTTGTTGTCAGTTCGCATGTAAATTCTTGTTCTACGTACTCCCGCTCACTTTGGACTCCACACACTTTTCTTCGAATGGTTTTTACTTGTGCTTACATGTGAAAACACATACTAATATGTGACACGTCACTTAAATATGAGTTTACAATTTATAATATTATTTGCATATGTGTCATCTCTACTCACCTAATTGAGCAAGGTTTTTTCAATTGAACTTTCTAATCGGTGTCACAAAAACCAACTGAAGAAGCTCGAGCCATCTGTGTGGTAGCAACTTAAGAAGCTTTGAGATTCATCATCTCATCACCTTACACTTACCCTAATACTAAGCACAAAAGCCAGAACCTTAATAGACGGGGGCGAATTGTTCAACATACTATATTTGTTATTGTTACTCGTAGGGGAGAAAATCGCATAAAAAAGTTTTATGGGAATAATTTTAAACAACTGTTACGCCTTTTAAGTTTGTGTTATGAAGGTTCATACTTTTAAAGACAAAAGTCAATTATTATAATGAGATTTCACCTCAAAAAACAATTAATTTTTTTCGAATGTGTAAATAACTAATAATTAAATTAAGAAATGAGAATTTTCTACAGATGTAAGGGGAAAGTAAGTACTAACATTAAGATAAACAAGCAAAAGAGAATATAAATCAACACAAAAAAAAAGAAAAAAAAAATGAGAAAGTGGGACTTAGCCAGCTCATTGAACTTGGGAAGTGGGGAGGCAAAATATACAGAGAAGCTCTGAAGAAGCTCAGATAATTCTTTTTTTTTTTTTTTTTTTTTTTTGGCTTATTATGCTGAGTTGCAAGGGACTTGAGGAAGGCTGAGCATATTGCACTATCAGCATACAGCTTTAATTTAAATTAACTTAGTTTTATACTAACTTTATACCCTAGCTTTTAACACAGTACTGCGAAATGCTAACGCCGATTTTGCACCCGTTATTTTTCACTATTAGGTAAGTCAAACGCGTGCTCTTTTCACCCTTTACTTTCATTTTCCGCTTTTAAAATGCAGAACTTTTTAACCCCAAGATAAAGGGACAAGCATAGTATATTGGTTCTCCTCAGTCCACCATCGGCTTGATTATATGAGGAATTGGTCAAAAAACCTGGGCGAAAAGAGCTCGAAACGTCAATCAGGACTACAGCGAATCAATCAGACTACCAAGTCAAGGACTCCTCGTAGGCCCGTTTTGTTCCCACTGCAATAGACATATAAAGCAATTCGCAATTAGTAAAGACTTTGAAATTTTGAATCCGATGCTCGAATTGACCGGGTAAAAATAATACATAACAACAATGTGATAAATAACGAGCACCCAAATGTCAAACTAAATTAAATATAGAAAGGGATTGATGTACATTACTCATGAAACTATACAGAACCCTTGCGATTTGGGCACTGGGCTGCTTTTAAGAAAATCCTTCCGAAATTCACAAGCCATAAATAATACCCCTCATTTGAAGGTACTCACCCATCCTTAATTGTACCAAAGCAGGGTCGATGAACGACGTAAGGGCGACTAGATCTACTGGTTCAGAGATCTTACAAAATTTTTCCCATTCAACTCATTTTTTCTTTCTTCCATAAGTGCTAATTGCAACATATGCACAAATCTAAAACATCATCAGCCCCAAAAGGACTGAGACGGTTGGATTTGAGAATGCAAATATTATAGGCAGAGAAGAGAACCTTAAGGCTGCATTTGGTCATTCGAATTTCTAATCGAAATTAGATTGGATATAATAGAAAATGAAATACAAAAAATGAAATACAAGAATTTTACTATAAATTTATATCATAGAATGTACATTATTTAGTATATTAGTATAAATGAACCAAATTTTTTACAAACGGAAATAGTAAAAATCTCTTACAATATTTTTGCATACTTTATTTTTATTTTCTTTTTTTATTTTACTTTCATCTTTTTTTTTTTTTTTTTAAATTAAGTTCTTTGTTATTTCTTTCTTCCCATTCTATCATTCTCTAATAAAATTTTATTAAATAGTAAACTATACTAATATATCTAAAATACTAAAATACCTTAAATATGTAATAAATATAAATTATATATTGAATTTACATTCTAAAATAAAATTAAATTCAAATATATACATAAAAAATAAGATTAAATTAAAATAGCTAAATTGTTTTTTTATTTGAATTTATTATATTAGAATGCAAATATTATTTTATATATTGAAATATAATTTTAATTTTTTAATTTTTTTGGTCTAAAAATTTTAATTTTTTTAAATTTTGTAAATTTAAGAAATTTATTATTCCAGAAAAATAACTTTTCTATATTCATCTTTATCCCACCTTCCCATGGATAATTTTATCCTGTATATATCCCCTTTATATTTGACTTATCATGTCTTGAGTAGGCACCTAATGCAAGACAGAATAAATTTATTATATCCTAAATTTTATCCCAACTGCCAAACGAAATCTAAATGTTTCTATGCTGTATGAGACAGAAAAAGAAGAGCAAATTCGATGGGCTGGCCGGCCCAAGCTAGTGGGAGGAACTTGTGTTGAAGCCTGAGAAGAGAGATAAGAACAAGGATGTATTGCGCTTGCACGATAGCATTCTCCTTTCTGCAAATCCCACTTACAAGCGAAAAGTTCTCAAGTAGTAATAGATGCACCTTGGTTTCTACTTCATCAGCCACGTGATTGCCCAATGTGCAAAGATTTGTGGATTAATTGGAGCTTCGAAGTGAAAAGAAATTTTTCATCTCAGTCCAGCAAAGTTTCAGCTTCTGAGAGCTACAGTTGAACTACAGAAGCAGAATATCACCACAAAAAAGGCGCTCGTGCACACACAAACTGAGAGCTTTCCAGAAAATCAATTAGCCCTGAAACTGCTTTTCACTGATTACAGTAAGGAAACATCTCTGCCTAAATAGCAATTCACGCATTGAACAGAGTAAATCCCACCATGATATCTAAGCGGGAACAAAAATTACCAAAGGGGGATAAAAAACAACTCCACGATTCAAGGAGTTGAAGATAGCCAGAATAGACAATGGTGAGTACAGGCTCCATGATTATCTATGCTAAAAAGAGATTGAAATACTGACAATCAAGGAGAATGAATAACAAACCTAGCATACAACACCCTAAATCACCTGTGGTTGCCGAGCCTATATTTCAGTTAGTCCACCAAAATCATGCCTGCAAGAAATAACAAAGTTAAGAAAGTCACCTTTATGCAGACGCCAACAAGAAAAGTGGGTCTTTACATTTCTATTTTAGGAGACATATTTTGATCATCTCCCATAGGCATCCATAAACAGACATCCTAGTTTTCAGAGATTACATAAATCATTCTGACCGGAGAGTCCAGGACTGCCACTGACAAGAAAATTACATTGATAACTTAAATCCAAACATGGTATGCCAGTACTTGGTTCAATAGCAGCAGCCTCTCTGAGAATTACAAACATTAAACACCCCTCCTTGGACATATCCCCAGCCTTGCAGTTAATCTTTTAGCTAAGACCCAAAGAGAACGCAAACCTTTCATTCTCTTGACAATTATAATCAAAACTAATCGACAGCTGTGAACCTTGGTCAACTTCCATAGTGCAATGCAAAAATGTCTGTCGAGCTATGAATTTTGGTCAACATCCATACCGCAACCCAAATGTTACATTTGCTTAAAGTCAATTGACTATGAGTAATCATCATTTCAGAATTACATTATGTTATAGTAATATCATTTTATGAGTCCGAACATGGTGGTCTAATTCAAGATGCTGCAGCCACTTAAAACTCACTTCCTTATAATCATTTAAACTGCCAATTATAATAGGATTGAGGTGGCCAAGTATAGCAAACTAGTAATGCCAACAAAAAAATTGATGCAGTTATGATCCTACAATGCAGGGACGAAAAAGTATCTCATTTTCCCATCAGATAATACCTTTGCATTTTGAATAAGACTTACCATCTCTAGCTACATCTCACCACTAATGGCAAAAAGATCTGATATCATAATGACTATAGGACAGCCAAAGAATGAAAATTCATCTGAACGTCATTAATATTATATTTGTAACAGTGACCAGTGAGATTACAGAACTAAAAAGAGCAAAATTTCCATCAATGGAATGCCATAGACTGCTACAAACACAACAAGACATTTAAACATCAAAGATTCTAGAAACAAAAGTTTGACAAGGCATGCGTGGTGTGATGGCAATCTACACCGTAGTCATATAGTCAACTGTAACAGACCTGTTGTTTTTTCTTCTTTGGCCTTCTTTTTCTTCGAGGTTTATGGGCATCAGAATTTGAACTCAAGTTACTACTAAGACCAGTCCTTGAGTTTGAGGATCCCCTTGCATGAAAAGATCTGCTTGTGCTGTTTGATGTGTTGCTTGATGTAGACACTTCAGCTCTTCGAACAGACTGATTTGTCCTTGATGTAGAGCCAAACCTTGATTTACCATGAACGGATGCTGAAAATGACTTGTTTGATGGCCTAGGAGGAGGCATTAAAGCTCGAGCAGAAACCTGACTCTACAAAAGTAACATTAAAAGTGAAGAAAAATAAGAGCTTACTGGCATTAGATGCATTTTTAGATTAATTGCTCAAACATGATACCTGATTTTTTTCATCGCTTGACATACCAGATGCTGCTTTTCCTGAAGCACTAGAAGCCTGCTCCCTATATAGAGACAACTTATTTTCTTTGGACATTTTCAACAGGCGACTTGAGAAGAGTCATTGAGCAACTAAAAAGCTAATTAAAAACACAAATTCGGAAAAGAAAAATACATAAGAAAAAGTAAAACTCACATTTTGCACAACAAAGAGATCACAGCTTCAAAGGAAAGGCCCAAACCATTGGAAATAGATATTGCTTCTTAACTACAAATTTTGCTATTCATCAATCTATTGTTTGGAAATAACTTGTCCATTTTACTACAGGTTTTCCTACATCTTAAGATTACCCAAGAAATGACAATCAGGTCTCATCAAAAGAAAATAAAGCACATCAGACTGACGACAAACTTAAAGCTCTAAAATCCCCAAAAATAGCATGCGAGTTCATACTACAGTTAGTACCTCAAACTTTTATCTGTCCATTCATCATCTGCATTAGCTTCATCACTTGAACTTCCAGCAAGGAAGAAGTCATCCTCACTTAGATCCAAAAGTCCATCGTCCTCACTTCCAGTCTCTGCAAAAATTGTTCCACATATGTGCCAAAGACCAGGACAAGTGACTGAACATTAGACCATCACCCAGGACATAAAAGGATATTCTACTGGCCTACTGACAGAAAGGACAACTGGACAAGTTTTTAGATGTTAGAAAGTTAAGATTTATACTTCTTCTACAGAAAATCATTACTTTGGACATCGTGTTGCTCGAGTTCTTTGCAGAACAAACATTGGTTCATTGAGTTAGTAAACAAACCCATGCCTAATATATATGGAACAACCGAGTGAAACTGGGAAACAAAGATATTTAAAGTAATTACTGTATACAAGAATTAGAGATTGAACGGCTTCCAGATACAGGGAAAAGTCTTCAGCTCAATGAATGGAGACATACCTATTATGGACTTTATGATCACATATAATTTTCAACATCTAGTAGATGATGACCAACCTAAAAGTTTATTAAGCGAAAGAAATGACCTAAACAGCTATACCTTCCAAATCTTTCCCACTGGCTGCAGCAGAAATTAAGTTAGCTTTTATCTGCTTACGCAATCCATTTCTCCTATCAACCATGTCTGAATCATCACCTCCAGAGAATAAAGATACATACTTCTCTGTCTTGGGAAAGAACTGCATATAAAATAAGAAGGGTAAAAATCAAGGAGTTTTGTCTTTAGAGCTACATTTGATATTACACAAAACACTGCAACATGCTAACAACTCTTGTCCATAAGCAAGATTAACACCCCCCCCAAAAAAAAAAAAAAAAAAAAAAAAAAAAACAAAAACAAATGCCACCCAGCATCAAACTTAAGAAAAGAAACATACACTTCCACTGCATCATCACAACTCACCCTGACATATTCAAGATCTTCTTTCAATTTAGGTAGCTGTTCAGCAATCGCAGCATCTTGTTCTGGACCAGATGAAGTGCGCTGCATTTTCTCTAACCGTCTTATTCTTCTTTCTATCTTTCTTCTCTCTGTTCAATGAAAGATTAAACTTGATTAACCAATAAAAAAGATGAGAATATTCAGAAGAAACATTGTGTGAGCATGTGAACTAGTACATATGAAGTGCAGACTAACCAAAAAATTTAATCTTTCTATCTCGTAGGAATATCTTTTTCTCAACAGCTAGACGAGAATGAATCTCCTGCTGTTTCTTGAGTCCTTCTAACTTCTTTTCCTGTGCCTCTCTCACTTCAGGAGGAAGATCCTTTGTAAATAAGAACCATAACGTCAATATCATCATACAATTCCAATACATTTTGATAAAGCATCAAAACATAAAAAGGAATAACAGAAAATAGGTCACTGAACAGTTCTGATGCAAGAATACAGAAATGACAGGTTTGAACAAGTAGGTAGAATAGGCAATGACCCCTCTTTGGCAGAACTGGCAGCTTGATTTTTTATTTTTTTTTTGGGACAAAAATAGGCCATCTTCTTTAACGACTATCTATTTCTAGCAAAGCAAAGTAGTAATGGAGTGAAAAGAATACGGGGAAGGAAATTCTAACGACTCTTGAATGGGCTAAGTTGCCGAGATGTCGGTTTTTATCTTAATCACTAGAGCGCTCCAACAAATGGCCTAGTGCAAGACATATTGGAATCCTAGTCCTACTGCTTATCCTAACATTAAAATGACACTTAACGCTGAAAGTAACATCACAAGACATAGCACTCAAACTACAGTCACTACAACAGAAGCTGGATGAGTAAACCAAATAGATGTGAATGAAGGACATCTCTTCAAACATTTCAAAGGCACATCCTTGTTGAGTCATAAGTTCGTAACAACCGTCAGGGACAACATTCCTCCAATTTACAAGTAGGAGACTTTGCCAATTGCCATGGAGCTCATAGAAAATCTTCCCTACGTTGTGCCAGACAAAATACTTTAGCCGGTTAAGTCGACCTAATATTTCCTAATTTTCCGAAGCGCTGCTTCTCACGGGGCTTCATGCCCGAAGGAAATGGGTTCTAGCCGAACACTCGAGCGAACCCAGACACCGACAGTTTCATCCATTTTCACTCGAAACAAGCAGCAACAACACGCATCCATCCGAACCCGGACATTCGCTCCGTACAATCTACTAAAAACATCAACTTTGATCAATCACCGAATAGCCAGACAACCTACACAATCAGGAAAAAAAAAAAAATTCCATCTAAAGTATAAATTTCATGATACGAAACAAACCCCCCAAAGAAAATCCGACTTCAATCCAATCCGCACGAGCAAGAACCCTAGCTCGAAAGTCCAGCTACCATCGAACGAGCGCGCGAGAGGGCTCGAAGGGGAAAAGCGAGCGTCCAATCGGTGGAGCAAGGAGGGGGCAGAGGACGCGAATACCTTGCGAAGCATCCGCTCGACGCTGCGAATCTGGTTCTTGAGCGAGACGGCCTTCGGCTTCTTCTCCACCGCCGGCGCCTTCGACCGGCGGCCGGCGGGCTTGACCCGCCGCTTGCCGTATCCGCCGTGCGCCATCGATTATCCGATTGCGCTGACAGAGAGAGACGGAGGGAGAGAGCGATGCTTATGTACGCACGGCGTTACCTCTGGGCCTGTAGCCCGAAAGATCCGGATCCGGGTCCGACCCAGTCAAGTGGGTTCGGGTTTTCGGGTTCGATCCTAGATCCATGTTCCCCTCCTTCGGGCCTGCTCTTCAAATCTTTTCTGCGGGCCGGGCTTAGTTTCGGGCTGGAGGCCCAAAAACAATGAAAAGCCCGGGACGGAATGAGAGTAAATGAAAAGTCTTTAGGATCCAAATTTAAAAAAAAAAACTATTAATAAATAAACCGTGCAAAAAGAAGGGGCATTTCTTAATATAGAATAGAGAGATGTTTAATTTAATTTAGTGGAACTATGGTTAGCTTAATTTTACCAAGTTCCTATTTGACATATTTTCCTTAAATCGTCTGGTCGGGCATCATCCATTCTCCAATTTATGATTAATTATCGAAATACATGATTGTTTTATTTTGGGATGATAGAGGCAAGAGAGAGATACAACTTCCAAAATGAAAAAGTTCTAAATCAAACCAAATTGATCATAAATAAAGGGTACACGTTCAACTAGAGTTGCAAATATCGATTTTCTTTAAGTTTGCTTAAAATAATTTTTTGGACTGAAAGTAATGGTTTGTATTTGAAATAGACTGCAAACCAAATTAAATCAAACTGTGCTAATATATTTCCTTAATTATGCATGTACATATTATCAAACCCCCAAATAAAACATCTAGTAACATTCTTTATAGCTCATTTCTTCAAATTTATTTATTTACATCGTGATATAAGCAGGTAGATCCGGCCGTGACCTCTCTCTTTCACTCTCTCGTCTTGCCAAAACTTGAGCATCAGCTGAAAATCCATCCTCTGAGATATTAAAGATGTCGTCGCTCTTGCACATGGCGTACGCTATGTCCACCATCCTTGGCCTTTTCGACGGGTCCAGACTCGAGCACGAGTTCGCGACGCGCGTCATACTCGTGATGCTCTCCATCGAGCACGACGAGTCGGCTACCAGGCCCTCGTCCATCCACCCCCTCAGCCTCTCGGCCTTTCTGATCTCCTCGCTGCTACTTCCTCCAGAGGCCTCGACCACGCCGGCTCGCATCACTGTCCCCTCCTCATCCATCACCTCTTTCCCAAGACCAGCTCGAGAAGGACGACCCCGAATAGGACACACCCGTCCCACAGACATGACCCCGAGCCAATGTAGCCCCGGGTGCTCATGAGGGCACAATGGTACCGTTTTCGGCCTTACGAAGTTGGCAATCTTGGCCCGTATGTTTGAGTCTAGCAGGATGTCGTTTTTCTTGATGTCCTTATGAACTGTTGAAATATTTAAATATTAATCATACATTTATATGATAATTCAATTTTTTAAAAATTGATAGTGGTTTTCATAAAATATTACATGATATCAAAGTTATAAATTCAATTTAGATCCTTATTTGCCTTCCTAATTATATATTATCCCGCTTCCAAAATTCAACCTCGGGGGAAGCAAGAATTGGGTACCCAATATAGGTTGCCAGGGTTGGGATACAAGTGTGGGCATCAAGGAGCAACAAAGAGCAAGACCCTACAGCCACACCCTAGACACCCACGAATAAGCCAAGGTCCTCAAGGTAGAGCTCGAGATCTTGAGACTGCCCTAATCTCCAGTGGCCAAGCTTGAGTCCCCGGTATGGGCTCGGGATCCCAGCCCTCAAATCGAATCTTGGACCTGGAATTGTTCTCAAGACTTTTTCTCAAAATATGTGTTTCATCATCTTCCTCTAATAAGCATAAGAAAATTACTTTCATATTTTTTTTGTAAAATACAAATACAAAATAAGTTTTTTTTGGGTAAAGGCAAATACAAAATAAATTTTTCTTTCAACATTCCAATAAAACTCATTTTCCATGAAATAATCGGAGTTTTTGTGAGGGAGATGCACACCATTCGACTCTTTAATAGACAACATAAGTGCCTTCCACGAGTCGCCTCCTAGTTGATATATTTCTCGCACAATCGACTTTAATTAATTAATATTGGTTAATGAGTCAAATGGTGTGCATCTCCCTCACAAAACTCTGATTATTAATGGAAAATGAATTCTATTGAAATGTTAAAATAACTTATTTTGAAATTGTATCATACAAATAATATGAAAGTCTAGACAATTAAAAAAAAGTATAATATGATCATCATAAATTCATAATCATACGTGCATCGCGACAACGAGACCAAGAAAAATACAAGTGGAAAAACTGAGTAATTCGTGCCAAAGCAATCGGCCTACACGACATGCATAAGGAAGATTTAAAAAGCAAAATTCATAGCTAAAACATAAAATATGTGGGGCATGACAGGAATGTTGTAGAAAACCCATCTCGACTTGCTTTCTTTAAAAAAAAAAAAAGAATCTTTTTTGGGTAAACCTAGATTTGCCTATATATTTTTTTTGGTCGAACTAGGTTTGCCTATATAAGTAGGCAAACTATGTGAACAATCATTACTAATCGACTCGTGTTCAGTTTATATAACTTAAAATGAAAATTTGCACAAATAATTAAAAAAGCTCAAGAACTGACAACGATTTTCTCCCCATGTAAGGCAAATCGGAAAGACGCCCAATATCGCAAATTATCAAATTATCACAGAGAATTCATCGAAGACAAAAACGCTACGGAAAAACTTACTTTCGATCCTTTACTTGAGATTGAAATTCATTTTAATTCTTGTACTTCTGATTCGCCAAAGTTGGATCATTGACGAAATCCCCTCACTAAAGTATGGATCTTGGTTTTTTAGATGAATCGGTTCCGTGGTGATTCAGACTGGATTTTTTCCTTTTTTATATTACGGATCATTTACAACTGATTCACTCCGATTTTATATAGCCTCGTACAAAATATGACCGTCGATATGCGGTTATTTTTCGAATTACAATCTCTAATTGTCTTCAACTACATGTTCTTATACGCAAGCAGTTATGCTCTCCGAGGTATCTTTTGAGTTCGCTCTTATTCAAGTATTCCTTTGCGGTCTTCATTACTTTGCTAAAAGTGCAATCAACCACTCATCCATCTTATATTGATAACCATCGTAGTTAGCCACTCTTCATTAATAACATCATTTATCACATAACACCAATTTGCATTTGTTAATCTATTCGTGATTGTGCTCATTGATTGCTCCGTCCACAACTCAAGTCTAATGTCACCAATGCCGAAAAACTCAACTCCTACATCATGCTCTGATCTAGCAAGGGCCGCCCTTGCTCAAACAGGAGAGCAGTAATGCCTTGCCTTCGCCCACATTTTCTTTTTCTTTTTCTTTTTTTTTTTTTTTTCCGGGGAGCGGGGTGGGGGAGGAGAGACCGTTGCTTTTGCTACAGGGTTAGCATAACTTTCTTGAAGAAGTATCGAAGAAGATGGAATTCAATCTCGACGAGATGAGAAGAGGTTTCTCAATCGCACATTCATTCAAGGGCCCAGATCTATCTCGAAGCTGGGCCTTGCTCTGGCGAAACTTCTGATCTGTCAGTCTAGAGACGTCCCGGGACAAGTCCATGACTCTTACTTAATCGGAAGACAACATAAGAAGCTATGAGTGCTAAGTAGACCTATTAAATAAGTGGTTTGAGTAAAAAATAGTCCAATCCAAATTAGCCCATCTACATACAACACAAATTTAGTACTCACATCTAATCCAACTCATACCCGGCCCAATCCAACAAATATTACTAAAATACTTATATATTCATCTCAATTTATGAAAGCTCATATCTAAATTGAGACAAGAGCAAGGAGTGAACGAGTATGAGATTAAGTAAGGGTGAGAGAGAGTCATAGAATTGAATTAAATTTAAGTAAGTTGTGAACTCATTTGACATCCATATTATTTTGTATTTTACCATTTTAAACTCATTTATAATCCATTTACAGAATATAATTAATTCATATAATAACCTAACTCATCAAATATGAGTTACTAAATGGATTTACAACCCATTTTGATAGGTCTAGTGCCTAGTTAGTAATTCACATTGAACTTGCAATTTTACATAAAACAAAATTCAAAATGGATATTTTACTCTTCAAATTTCACCTAGTTGCATTTCATTAGGATGATTACGCCTTCGGCCATGCACACACACAAGCACGCAGAGGGAGAAAGGGCTTTCAAATTCCTTTCATGCTGACCGGGCCTACAAATCCAGCCCATCTATCAAAGCTGAGGTTTGATTTGCTCCACACAGCCCGCAGTTTCTGCGTGCTCCAGTTCCAGCATCCGCCTGGCCAATCCGGTCACGCTTCCGTAACCGACGTGGTGCATTAAGACAGCTCAACTCGCCCGAACCGCTCGACACCTGTTGTGCAGGCGGGGGCTTTCTTTCTCAACGAGCGCGTTCGCGCGTGGGCTTGCGCACGGCCTGGAAAGGCACAGTCAAACGGTGACAATAACGGGAGCAAGAACGGGGGCAAGAATGGAGGGAGTAGGGACGCGCTGTCTAACTACAAGGAAGGGGACACGTGGAACTAGGCTTCTACGCCGACTGTCTTCTTCCTTTCTCGCCGGACCTACCAACTTCCAACGCCAAATCCTGACCGTCCATCTCTCTCTTATAAACTACTCAAATTTCCATTCCAACATCATATTTTAAAAATAAACAGAAGTCTTATATGGATTTTTATTATTCTTAATTTTTTATTCTTATTTTTCTTTACTTTGCCGAGAAGGGACATCAGCAACCCTCGCTAGCCGGCGTGATGACCTCGCCCGAACTGGCCAGGCCATCAGGCGAGTGGGCAGTTTGAACCCCGCCAAATTTGGTGAGCGTACGTACGCCCTTCGACACGAATCAAATTACTCTCTACATGAATTGAATTTTTTTTCTTTTTGTCGAACACATGAATTGATATAAAACCCAGTGACTTTTGCTGGTGAAACTTCTCCACTTTTTTCCAGACGCCAAAATGGAGATCCACCAAATAACTCGCGCATCCTATGTGTATCCCTTAGACGCCTCCTCCACGTTTCATATCTCTGTCCAAAACACCCGACGAAGGAAAAAAGAATGGCGTTGCCAGTGGCGATAACCACCATCCCCCGCGAGTGCAAGGTCAAGGACCTGTCGCACGCCGACTTCGGCCGCTTCGAGATCGAGCTCGCGGAGGTCAAAATGCCCGCCCTCATATCCTTCCGCTCCAAGTTCGTTCCCTCGCAGCACCTCAAGGGCGCGAGGATCACCGGCTCCCTCCACATGACCACCCGGACTGCCGTCCTCATCGAGACCCTCACCGTTCTCTTTATTGGTGGCACTACGTGGACAATGGTCTAGTGGAGCCCAATTATATTCAGACAAGTGGTTGCTAGTCTTTGCCTAGCTATATTTAGGGATGTACAAAAGAACCGGAAACTGCCCTAAATCAGACCGGACCGGATCGGGATCGACGATTTCCATGAGAGTCGGTCCGATCCCAATTTAGTGGAACTAGTGAGTATTGATCCAGTTCCCGATTCTAAACGTGGAATCGCCCATCCACCCATGTGGATTGGATCGGACTTGACAGTATGTGTGTATATATATTGAAAAAAATATTTTATCTAAATTACTTAATTATCTTGTAGTTTTTCGACTTAAAATTTATGTACATTTGACTAATTTTGTCTTTTGAGTATGTAATAGGATTAACCCTTTACTCTTTTTTTTTTCATTCTAATAATCCATTTACTTGTCTTCTCGATCAATACAAAATAAACAAACAAAGAGGAATGAGAGAATTGATTGGAGATGTACATAAATGTTGTTGTCATCATGATATGAAATTAAGACCCTAATTAAGTCTCTCCTTATCCATTCCCGTGATTAAATTAGGTGGACGTTAAAAAAGATGGATCGAGAGATTAATATTTTAATTTCTATAGAGGTTAAGACTCTTAAAGTGAAGTCTAATTCTCCACATGTTTTCAATGTCGGAAACTCAAACTTGACCACACCATAATATTTGGAGAAATTAAGTTCTTAGCTAACAAGTATAGTTTATTCGTTTTGCCCTATAGTTTTTAATCTTTTATCAAAACCAGTGGCTTGCAATTCAACCTGAATATAAGGCTGAATAAGCTCTGGTGCCTCATGATATTAATTGATTAATGCAATTTTTTAGGGATTGGAGATCGGCTCCATGGATCCACTAAGGAATCAGTTCTTAATGGGCGGTTCCCGGTTCTAAGTTGGGAACCGCGTACCTGAATTATACTCACCCCTAACTCTAATGACAACTCCATAGCCATTTCTTTTAATTTTTCTTTCAGATTAATATCACGAAAAATTTCAAATGAATCAACACATTACGAATTTACCCCACAACAATTTTTTTACTATTAAAAATCTTAATATAGTATATTTGTGATAATTATACCCTCCATTGATTTCCGTTAAATTATATTAATATAACAAAAAATCACAAGTTGCTGACCATCAATTGTCATATATCATCTAATACGCCGTTCAGATTAATTTCCCTTTGAGGATGTACAGGAACGGCTCAAGTATTTAAATTCCTCAACATCTCCTTCCTTCTCTCTCGCTCTCTACCGCTAGCAGCCGTGAGTACAAGGTCAAGGACATGTTGCAAGCCAACTTTGGCTGCCTTGAGATCAAGTTCACGAAGGTCCAAATGGCAACCCTCATGTCTTGCCAATCGACGTTTGGCCCCTCGCAGCCCCTCAAGGGTGTGAGGATCACCGACTTTGAAATCTTATCAGAAAAGTAAGGGGGCGTGAATGGGTCAGGTTGGGTATTCAGGATATTTGAACCTACGCGAAAAAAAGGGGCTGTGCTTTACCCGACCTAACCTGATATTTGGAACTTATCTATATTGCTTTGTTTTTGCTATCAAATAAATTAATAACTTCACCCCTTCTCACATATTCTTTATTTATATTAGTAGATTTGATAAAATAAACTCTCCTTGGCCTCAATGATTCTCAAAGCTGAAAGGCAGCGGACAATTATTGAAAAGAAAAAAAGGAAAAACCTGACCCCCACCTGAACAAAATCCGATCTGATATTTGGATTAGGTTTCCTTCCGGTTTGAATAATAAGAGAAAAATTGGACATTGTGGACGATTCAGTTCCGAAACACATCAAAGAAAGCCTACGCTTTCACACTCCCAAATGTCCGTGCCAAGCAAGCCAAGCCAAGGAAGACTGATTCCCGAGGGAAAGATATCGATCTGAGCACATCCTGGTAACAATTTGATCAGATGGGTCAGCCTAGAGCCAATAGCAATCACGCACTAATACAACAACATAGAATTGGTTTTATCCTTGTCGGGCAAACCCTTTTTCTATGAGGTAGGTAGGTCAAATAGGCTTAACTCAGTCAGCTTGGGAACAATATCTTTTCTTTTAGTATGATAAATTGCTTTATTCTGCATATGGAACTGCTGGTCGTCGTGTAAAGCACCATGTGGACTTTATCCGAGGTGGTTGTTCTCTCTCTCTGCTAAATTCCAAATCACCAAACCAAACGAATGAAAAGTAACTATTTTCTTTGAAAATGCTTTCACTCAAAAGCATTATCCTTTATCTTGAAATTTTATGCAAAACAATCACACCATTAATTTGAAAAAAATATTAAGTGCTCAATGAGTGCCACGTAGGATTTACACAAATCATTTCACCATTTTCAAACGTCGGTCAAGCCACGTAAAATGGTCGGTATCTATATTAGTGATTTACGTTCCAAAAATAGATACATTGATTGAATTTACACAAATGCAAAAGGTTCATGACACAATTGACAAAATAAAAATTCAAAACTGAATTGACACAATTATAATAAGTTTAGAACTTTTTGATAAAAAAATTTTCATTAGCTCATCGAAGCATATGAAAATCAATTGAGTTTTCAAGTACAAATTAGATTTTGGATAGTCTAGTTGCAACAATTTATTTTTCTTTTCATTTTTTTACATCTCAATCTACTCTGTCCAATTTTATTATTATTATTATTTTGGGGGATCTTTTCTGGGACAACCGTCGTCATGAGTCACGAAAGATCTCTACTCCGGGCGAGCGCTCACATCACGCGGTGGCATTCCCGTAATAATTCGTCACCAAAGCGGGGCGGCCAGGGTGGCATTCCCGTAATTTTCTGGGCTGAAATTAGGGATGAGCATCGGACCCGGACCGATCCTAGATCAACCCAACCCCGTCGGGCCCCGGGTCCGGTTCCAAGGGAGACTAGGTCGGTCCTTGGTCCTAGAATTCTTGGACCAGGCACTATGCGGGTCGATCCTCATTCTCGAGAGTTCCGGTCGTTCAACCCGGACCAACCCGACTATATATATCTAATATATTATTTATAATTTTTTCATATAGAGAAAACCTTAAAATAAACGGCGTCAACAACATTAAATAGCTATTTAGTGAGCAGTTCAAGTAATTTTACATTGTTCTTTAATAACTTAGGTTTTTAATGTCTTTTACGACATCAATAGTCATAATTTATGAATGATGAAAATGTTTTAGTGATGAATCCTCACGGCGTCCAAAAAGGCATCTTATGGCATCCTCCTCTAGTATTCGTTCTCTTCTGTATTATTTGGCCTCTTAGTCTTCAATTTGCTAAAAAAAAAGAAAAAAAAAAAGAACAACTTATCCACTCGCTACTCGACACTCGCCTCGCTCGCTTTGGGTCACTTGTGCCGCTCGCCGCTCGATGCTCGCTTGGCTTGTTGCTCCCCGCTCAACATTCGATACTCATTCTGTTCAACGCTCACCTCACTTGACCCTCACCACTTGCTTTTCTTAGCTGACCTTTCTCATCATCGAACCTATTGGGTCAGTACGGCTCTCGGTTGCTCTTTCATGGAGTACGAAAAATGAAATAAAAAATTATTGATTAGTCCTAGGTTGACCTTGAAACCAGACCGAACCCATTGGGTCAGTTCGGTCCTCAATCGTTTTTTTAAGGAGTACAAAAAATGAAATAAAAAATTATTAGTTAGTCCCGAGTTGACCTTGGAACCGGACCGAACCCATTGGGTCGGTCCGGTCCTCAGTCCCAAGCTCCATAGGATCAGTCCTCAGTCCCAAAAATTGAGGACCAGAATTGTGTGGGTTGGTTGTAGGGTTAGGGGGTGAACCGGCCCAATCCGGACCATGCTCACCCCTAGATGAAATCTCCCAAGTGGGGCGTGGCATGGCCGTAATTGTGGCATTCCGGTAATTTTCAAAGTGGGGCGGGTACTTTTTTGGGATGAAAGCATGGCCGTAATTGTGGGCGGGGTATTTCTGGGATAATCTTCAAAGTGGGCCGGGGTATTTCTGGGATGAAAGCATGGCCGTAATTGTGGGCGGGGTATTTCTGGGATAATATTCAAAGTGGGCGGGGTATTTCGGGATGAAAGCATGAAAGTATGGCCGTAAATGTGGGCGGGGTATTTCGGGATAATCTTCAAAGCATGGCCATATTTCGGGATGAAAGCATGGCCGTAATTGTGGGCGGGGTATTTACGGACGAAATCGGGGTTGTTTCGGATGGCGCGCCATCATCTATAAATGCCGCCCTACATGGTCCCGCATTCCTCACCTCCATCTCCTTCCTTCGCTCGCACACTCTCTCTCTCTCCCCTCCCTCGGGGTGTGTTTTGATTTCTGTCCAAACGGCCGAAGAAGGAGAAAAAGAATGGCGTTGTCGGTGGACGAACCGCCACCGGCCGCGAGTACAAGATCAAGGACATTTCGCAGGCCGACTTCGGCCGCCTCCAGGTCGAGCTCGCCGAGCTCCAAATGCCCGCTCTCATGTCCTGCAGCTCCAAGTTTGGCCCCTCACAGCCCCTCAAGGGCGCGAGGATCACCGGCTGCCTCCACATGACCCGCCAGACCGCAGTCCTCATCGAGACCCTCACCGCCCTCGATGCCGAGGTCCGCTGGTGTTCAAGCAACGCCTTCTCCACCCAGGACCACGCCGCGGCCGCCATCGCCCGCGACTCTGCTGCTGTCTTTGCCTGGAAGGGCGAGACACCCCAGGAGTACTGGTGGTGCATCGAGCGGGCCCTCGACTGGGGACCCGGCAGTGGCCCTGACCTTATCGTCGGCGACGGGGGCGACGCCATACTCCTCATCCTCGAGGGCATCAAGGCAGAGGAGGCTTATAAGAGCACCGGGAATCTCCCCGACCCGGCGTCTACCAACAACCCGAAGTTGCAGATCCTGCTGACCATAATCAGGGACGGGTTGGAGACCGATCCAAAGAGGTACCACAAGATGAAGGAGAGACTCGTCGGAGTCTCGGAGGCGACTGCCACTACTGTCGAGAGGTTGTACGAGATGCATGCCAATGGGACTCTCTTATTCCCCGTTATTAATGTCAACGACTCTGTCATCAAGACCAAGGTACTCATCTAGTCACTCCAATTTTATATGATTGAGTAGAGTCACGAGTAGCTCCATTTAACTTTTCTGGGAACGTAGTGCTCTTGCATGAAACAGTTTCAAAACTTGTGCGGCTGCCGCCCCTCCGGGCATGACGGTCTAATGACGGCCACTGACGTCGAGATCGCTGGGAAAGTTGCTGTGATCTGTGGATTTGGAGACGTGGGCAAGGACTGCATGCTTTGCGTTCAAGAAGGCCGGTGCTTGTGTCATCGTGACCGAGATCGATCCCATCCGGGCTCTCCAAGCTCTCATGGAAGGCATCCTGGTCCTAACCCTCGAGGATGTTGTCTCCGAGGCCGACATCTTTGCCGTCACTGCCGGCGGCAGCAAGGGCATCATCACGGTCGACCACATGAGGAAGATGAAGAACAACGCCATCGTGCGCAACATCGGTCCCTTCAATAATGCGATCGACATGCCCGGCCTTGAGACCTTCCCGGGCGTGAAGCGCAAAGCACCTTCAATCCCCGCACGGACAGGTGGGTCTTTCCCGACACCGAGTCGGGCGTCGTTGTCTTGGCAGAGGGACGCCTGGTGAACTTGGGTTGTGCCACCGGCCACCCTAGCCTTGCGACGGCCTCCTGCTCCTTCGCAAACCATGTGATGGCGCAGCTGGAGCTGTGGATGGAAAGGGACACGGGCAAGTATGAGAAGAAGGTCTACGCCTTGCCCAAGCACCTGGACGAGAAGGTGGCCGCTCTTCACCTCGACAAGCTCGGCGCCAAGCTCACCAAGCTCAGCAAGGAACACGCCGACTAAAGAGTGTCCCCATTTAGGAATATATTTCGAGAGGAGAAAGATACTATGGTGGGTCTAGAACGGGCTGTAAATAAAAGTTTGGAATTGCCCGTAGAATAATATATATATATATATATCTATATATATAAAGTATGTAAGAGGATGCATGTATGGCTTGGTCATAATCTTATAACGGAAGGTTTCTCAGCTATAAATAAAATCTTTAAAAAAAATTAAAGGGATATAAAGAAATTCCGTCGGCCTCAATGATTCTCGGAATTCTTTTTTTTTTGGATCTAAAATGATCCTCGGAGTTGAAAGGGGATTATTGTTGTTAGTCTTTTCTGTTTCTTTTTTCGGGGGGTCAGAATCGACGACTGTTATTAGTCGACGATTATTTAACCCCAAAAAACCGAACTCCGCCCGAACAAAACCCGACCCGATGTTTCGGATCAGGTCACCTTCCGGTTCGGATGATGAGAGATGGGTTTGGCGCGGTCTCACTCTTCCTCGAACTCCATCGACCCGAGTCGCGCCCAACCCCAAACACCCCCGGCCCTCTTCCTTCGAGAGTTGAAGTGTTCGAGATTCGATCTCCAATTCACTCTTCCTCTCTTTTCTCGCGATCTCGCCCTGGAGATAAGTTCGAGCTTGTCTTTAATACTCCATCGCATTGGGTTTTGCCTGTCGAGCGTTAAATTTGCTTTGTCGGATGGACGGTGCTGTCCTTCGCATGCCTAAGCTGTACGATTGTATCCACATCGAAATGCCTGTAGTGTTCATCAGTTGTATTCTGTGCAAATATTCAACTGGCAAAGGAAAAGGTGCATGAAATCATGATCTCTTGGTGGCATGGCGATACTCGAGATGAGTTTCTGCGTTATGTGAGGAGAAAGATGAATATGATCTCCTTAGCTTCTTTGTTTTAGGAACTTTCTTATTTGTTTTTTTGACTGACAAATTTCGGGTGGCTTTCGGCAGCCGCTTCTAATTGCTAAATTGCTTTCAAATTGAATGTTGAGCATGGAAGATTGAGAGTTTGAAGGACTTTTGAGTGTGCTTAATGACTTATTTACCTGTGTTATGGAGTCGAGAAAAGTATCCCGTCTTAGTGTATGGACTTTCGAATCAGGCATCATGCGCTCCTTGTTCTCCTTCTGAGCTCGTTTGAGTAATTTCTAAGGTGTTGATGAATTGAGCGGTTTGGATTTTTGCACGACAAGTTCGGCGGTACACATAGGATGGAATTGTGTCGTGCAGATGCTTGAGTTCTTGCGCAGGGAAATGTGTCTCGTACTTGGTGTTTACTAGTTCTTTAATAGTTTCGATGTGAGCTAATTGGTGTTATTTTATTTCGAGGTTGGATTCTTCATGCGTGTATGTTTATGTGTTTATTTGCTTGCGCATGTAGAGCAGTTTTGAGCCTCTGTGCCCTCTAAGTAGCGGAATACTACTCTATCATGTGGGGCAGCAATTTGGAGAACAGAACCCTTGGTGTTTTCAAGAAGTTCTGCAGAGTCATAGGAGAGAGGCCTTGTTTTGAAGAAGTTATAGAGAGTTAATAGTTCAGCATGTAAAGATGTGCTTGTCATAAGTTCATAATTTCACTTGTTATAGTGGTTTTTTTATGCTGAAAGTTGCAGGACTACATAGTGCTTTTCTAGTTATATATGACATTCATAGGTAGGACTCCATGCCAAAGAATCCTGCCATTTAGGCGAGCTTTTCTACTTATTTGTCAAGAGGCTGTATAAGACTACAGCTTCCATAACGCACTGTGCTTTTATTATTGTATTGTAGAGGAAAATTGGTCTGGGACATTTTATCTGATTGTAATAATAATTGGCGGGTTTCAAGTGTCGCAGATTGAAGGATTGCAAGATGACTGCGATGAGGGATCTTAGTGCCACAAATAGAAGGAGAAGATCCATCGTGTGGGATCACTTTAAAAGGATTCCTCGTGCAGACAAGAGCATTAGAGGTTGTGCCTATCTTGACTATAGCATTAGAGGCTGCATTTAGCATAGGAGGTTGTGTCCTTAACTTGTTTCGTAGCTCCTTGACCCCAAGTACGGTGGGTGAAGGCTTTTATATGTCCTCAAGATTGGCTACGATCTGCACCACTTTCCCTTTTGATCTGCACCACTCTCCCTCCCTCTCTCTCTCTCTCTCTCTCTCTCTCTCTCTCTCTCGTTGAAGGTTCAATCTCCGATTCACTCTTCCTCTCTTTTCTCGTGATTTCGCTGCTCGGAGATAAGTTTAGAGCTTCTCTTCAAGACTCCATCGCATTGGGTTTTGCCTGTCGAGCGTTAATTTGCTTTGTTGGATGGACGGTGCTGTCCTTCATGTGCCTAAGTCATAGGATTGTGTCAACATCGAAATACTCATAGTGTTCAGCAGTTGTTCTGTGCAAATATTCAATTGGCAGAGGAAAAGGTGCGTGAAATCATGGACAGAGGCGTGGTGACAGAGAACCCTTCTCTTGGTGGCTTGGCTATACACAGAGATGAGTTCCTGCATTATGTGAGAAGAGAGATGAATATGATCTTCTTACCTTCTTTGTTTTGGGAACTTTCTTATTTGTTTGTTGACTGACAAATTTCGGGTGGTTTTTGGCAGCCACTTCTAATTGCTATTTTGCTTTCAAATTGAATGTTGAGCTTGGAAGGATTGAGAGTTTTAAGAAATTTTGAGGGTGATTGGTGACTCCTTTAGCTGTGTTAGGTTATCTGCGTCTTCTAGAGAAACTAGAGTCAAGAAAACTATTTCGTCTAGTGTATGAACTTTCGAATCGCGCATCATGCGTTTGTTGTTCTCCTTCGGAGCTCATTTGATCCATTTCTAAGATGTTGATGAATTGCATGGTTTGAATTTTTGCACGACAAGTTCGGGGTACATCCATAGGGAGGAATCGTGTCATGTAGATGCTCGAGCTGATTTGATGTGTATAAAATTTCCCTTTTCCCCGCCTGGGAAATGGGTTTGTACTTGGCATTCACTAGTTCTTGAATTGTTTCAAGGTGTGCTAACTGGAGTTTTTTTTTTTTATTTTTATTTTTATTTTTTTTATTTCGAGGTTGGATTCTTCATGCATGTACGTTTATGTGTTTATTTACTCGGGCATGTAGATTGGTTTGGAGCCTCTGTACCTCTAAGTAGCTGAATACTACTATATCTCGTAGGGCAGCAATTTGGAGAACAGGTCAATTGTATATGGTGTTTTCAAGATGTTCTGCAGAGTCATTGGTGAGAGGTCTTGTTTTCAAGAAGTTGTGCAGAGTTATAGTTCAGCATGTATAGATGTGCTTCTCATAAGTTATAATCTCACTTGTTATTGTGGTTTTGTTATCCTGAAAGTTGCGGGACTACATAGTGCTTTTCTAGTTATTTATGACATTCATTGGCGAGGACTACATGCCAAAGAATCCTGCCACTAAGGCGAGCATTTCTAGTTATTTGTCAAGGGGCTGTAGAAGACTACAGCTTCCATATTACATCGTCCTTTTGTTATTGGATTGTAGAGGAAAATTAGTCTAGCGCATTTAATCTGATTGTAATAATAATTCGCAAGTTTCAAGTGCCACAGATTTAAGGATTGCAAGATGCCTGTAGTGAGGGATCTTAGTTTGCCACAAATAGAAGGAGAAGATCTGTCGTGTGGGATCATTTTAAAAGAATTCCTTGGCACAGGAGGTTGTGTGCTCGACGTGTTTGATAGCTCCTTGACCTTAGGTATGGTGGGTGAAGGCTCTTATGTGTGCTCAAGATTGGCTATGATCTGCACCAGTTTCACTTTCGGTTGAGGAGGACTCAGAAGAGCTCGAAAATTTTGAGTTAGGTGAAAAAATATTTTTGTAAAATATTTACACCATTCCATATTATGATGGATACTTAATTTGTCATTTTGATTGTGAATTTAATGCAAAGTTGTCAATTATGACCATGGAGCCAAACGTGATATTGTTTTCTCTTGATGATTAACAAAGTTGGAGATTGGTACTTTTTTGTACCAACTTCCTTTTTTTATTGCGAATTGACTTCTTCATATTTTGTATTTAGGTGTTTAGTGATTGTTGTCTTCTTCATTTCCTGCTTGCAGGTTGAGCTTAGTTGTGCAAGAAAACCAATGGTGTTTCTAGGTGTGCTCTGTTTCTGTTAGTAGTCCCTGATGCATGTTCTGAGTTTTCTTTTTTAACCTCTCTAAATTGACTAGGGACTAGACCAGAATGGTAGAAACATATCTTCTTAGGGACTCATTCCTTGCTTCTATTACATATTGTTGGTAGTGGCATGGAGAGATGGAACCTAATAGTGAGTTCTCTCATGCACGGATATCTTTGTAATCTCACATGCACAGAGAACTTCACATTTCATCTATCAGGCATTTAGTGATTGTTGTCTTCTTCATTTCCTACTTGTAGGTCTAGTAACACTGCTTACTTGTATAAGCGAAGTACATTCAAACATGACCTCTCTCTCTCTCTCACTCTGTGTTGCCAAAACCTGAGCATCGGCTGATAATCCATTAACCGTTCTCCTGCACAAGGCATAAACTATGCCACCATGCTTGGCATCTTCGACGGGTCCCAATTCAAGCACGAGATCGCAATGCTCTCCAGTCTCCACCGAGCACAAGAAGTCCACTATAAGGCCCTTGTCCATCCATCCCCTCAGCCTCTCGGCCTTTCCGATCTCCTCGTTGCTACTTCTGCCAAAGGCCTCGACCACGCTAGCCTACATCACTCTCCCCTCCTCTTCCATCGCCTCTCTTCCAAGGCCAGCCTGAACAAGAACGCATCCATCCTCATGGACACGACCCCATAGGACATGCTCTGAGGCTATGGAGCCCTGGATGCCCATGAGTGCATGGTGACAGCGTTGCAGCCCAATTCGTGAGGCCGAAGTTGGCGATCTTGGCCCGTATGTTAAGTCTAGCAGGATGTTGCTGCTATTAATATCATTGCGGATTGTTAGAATATTTTAATATTAACCATGCATTCATCTAATGGCATAAATTTTTAGATTCGTTGACAATGATCCCTCAGATCTTACATGCTATTACAGCTAGAAAGTCTCGAATTTAAATCTTTCCATCTTTCCAGGTCCATATTTGCCTCCCTAATTACATATTTTCTCGTTTTAAACTTAGATCAAATTCCAGTCTATACATAAAAGAAGTATTATAATATTTAAATATCAACAAGCGTGAGGGATCGGCCACTACGGTCACGGGCTTGGCCATCGGGTTCCCATAGGAATTGGGTACCCAAGAATGATTGCCGGGGTTCTACGCAAGCCTTAGGGGACGCAGGCTTGGGCACCAAGGAGCAACCGGGCCCAAGACCCCCAAGAATGAGCCTATCTCTGCCCACGTTTCCGGCGCTCGAACTTTAGGACCGGAGTCGTTCTCAAGACTTTTCCCCGAAACATGTGCTCCATCATTTCCTCTAACAAACATGAGAAAATGAATTTCGTATTATTTATAAAAAACAATTAGAAAATTATTTTTTAAAACATTTCAGTAAAATTCATTTTTCATAAAATAACCGGAGTTTTGTGAGGAAGATGCGCACCATTTGGCTTATTAATAGATAACATAAGGGCCTTCCGCAATTTGTCTTCTAGTTTATATATTCCTCACCCAAGCAATCAGCCAATCACGACATGCAGAAGCAAGATTTAAAAAGCAAAATTTGTGGCTCAAACACAAAATATGTGGGGCATAATTGAATGCTGGTGGAAACCCATGCTTTTTTAAATAAGAAAAAAAAAAAGGGTAAACATGGATTTGCTTAAATAAGTAGGCAAACCGATGTAAACGATCATTGCTAATTGAGTTATGTTCAATTCGAGATAGCTTAAAATGAAAATTTGCACAAATAATTAGAAAAGCTTAAGAACCGACTGTTGGATGCAAATTGTGCAATCCCAAATCTCCATAACCAGAACAAGAACATGCATAATTAAGTAGAAAGATTAGCACACATGATTTGGAATCCATCATTCTTGAAGCGGAAGCGGAAAACTAATGTTCCAAGCGCAAGTCCTTGTTCTCTATTGCAATGAGACGGCCTCCTCACCCTTTAGCGTTAGGTTAACGCTCCTTATGTGAGGATACATGTGAGAATTTGTGTTAGAAGAGATACTTAAGTATCATTTATAGAGTTTCCAGCCAAGCCCCCTCATTACGGGTCAGGCTCAACTCGGCCCACACTAGCCAGCCCCATATTAGACTAATTAAGAAACCTTCTATTTCACCTTAGACCAAACCCCGTAAAACAGTAAATTACAATATCAATTAATGTAGTCCACATTAGGAAAACTCTTATATCGACATTCGATTTTCTATCCTCGTACGTAGAAAATGAGAAAGACACCCAATATCACAAATTATCAAATTATATCGAAGACGAAGACACGACGAAGAAGCTTACTTTCAGTCGTTTACTCAAGATTGAAATTCATTATAATTCTCGCACTTCGATTTGCCAAAATTGGATTGTCAACGAAATATGTTTCACCAAAAATTGGATCTTTGGTCTTTTTGATAATCGGGTTCTATGGCGATTCATAGTAATTGTGTAACTAGGATCACTAACATAAAACTAAAGATAAACCTAAAGAATGAAGGATGACATATTGATAAATAAATTCAATTTGAGAAATTGCACAATTGTTTTTTTTATTATTATAGATCCTTTACAACTAATTCACTCTGGCCTTACATAATCTTGTACAAAATATAATCATCGGGTTATCTTTTGATTTTCAAACTCTAAGGCTACATTTGTCGTTTTGATTTCTAACCAGAATAGGACTAAATATGATATGATATGAAATCCAATGGATTTTGCTATATCTTATCCATTATTTAGTGATTTCAGTAATAAAGTTAGATATAATAACATTATATCATATATATTGTTTGATATAAACGTCATATCAGTATAAATGTATTGCAAATTTTACAAACGAAAATAGTAAAAATCTCTTGTGAGCAACTTTATTTTTATTTGCTTTTTTATTTTATTTTCCTCTCTTTTTAAAATTAATTTATTTTTTATTTCTTTCTTCCCCTTCCATCATTCTATAATAAAATTTTATTAAACAGAAAACTGTACTAATATACCTAAAATACTAAAACACCTAAAATATGTAATAAATATATATTTATTTATTGAATTTATATTATAGGATAGGATTAAATTCAAATATATAAATAAAAATAATATTAAATTAAAAAATAAATTTTTATTTTTTTTAATTTGCATTTCTTATATTAGAATTCAAATATTATTAATATTGAAATATAATTTTAAATTTTTTTATATAAGAAGTTTGTTATTTGAGAAAAAAATTCCTTATTATGAATATTATAAATTCTATCCACATTTATCCCACCTCTCTCATGGAATAATTTTATCTAGCTTATATATCCAATTTTGTCCTATGTTGAGCATGCACCAAACAGAAAATATGATAATTTTTATCTTATCCTAAATTTTATCCTAACCACCTAACATAGCTCAATTGTTTTAGGCTTCATACCGATTGTCTTCAACTACACATTCTTATCCACAAGCAGTTATGCTCTCTGAGGTATCTTTCAAGTTAGCTCTTATTCAAATATTCTTTTTGCAATCTTCATTCCTCTACTTGTGTGCAATTGACCACTTATCATCTTATATCGATAACTGTCTTAGTTAACCACTCTTCATTGATAACATCATTGGCCACATAATACCGATTTGCATTGGTTACTTGTCAATTGCAAATTATGCTCATTGATTGCTTTGTCGACAACTCAAACGTCACACCAATCCCCAAAAACTCAACTCAACTCCAATGTCATGCCCTGATCTAGCGAGGGCCACCCTCGCCTAGGTACGAGCGTTACGACACCCTGGCTTAGCTTAGATTTGGGGGAGGGTCCGTGTGCTCCCATTGTGGTTGATGAGGGCGTCGTGACTTTTGCCCAAGCTTTGGCTAGCGACCCTGGTTAAAGAAAAGAAAAAATAATAATAGGGAAAAAACAAAAAAAATCAATTTTTTTTTTGTAAATATTTGCAAAATTTGTATGTATCAATACTGGTCATGTCATATAGGATAGTCACTATTTACATAGCGATTTCCAGTCAAAATAGGCCGAAAGAACTAAATTGGCAAATCATAAATAGATTTAGGACTAAATTAGTCAAATTAAAATGTTTATTATTGAATTGGCAATTATATAATAGTTTTATGACTTTTTAGTAATTATTTCCACATTTCATACTACGGTGATCAAAATGACGTTTCATTAAAATAGATAGAACAAAGATGGCACACTTCAAGTTTAAAAAACGGACACCAAAAGCACGATTTTTGTAATTCACAACAATTCAGTTCTCTTTTCCTTGCAAAGCCTTCGCTCGATACTTCGAATATGGTTCTAGAGAGAGACGGCCTTCGCCTTCTTCTCCAATCCCGGCTGCCGGCCCTTTGCTTGCCGTGTTCGTCGTGTGTGCCGTGATTATCCATTGCCCCGGGGGGGAGAGAGAGAGAGAGAGAGAGAGAGAGAGAGAGAGAGAGAGAGGCCAATGCTTATGTAACATTCATTCATGGGCCAAGATGTCCCTTGAAGCTGGCCTTGCTCTGGTGAAACTTCTAGCCTGTCGGTCTGGAAATGTCTCGACAAGCCCATGACTATTGCTGCTTGACCAGTTTGGAGAACAACTAACACAACCTCCGAAGCTATTAGTGTTAAGTTATTAATTCAAATTTGACTTGCAATATTACATGAAAAAAATTCAAAATGGATATTTTATTCTCGAACTTTCACCTAATAATTGAATTTTATTAGGATGATTGCTTCTTCGGCCAGGCACACACACAAGCACGCAGAGGAAGAAAGGCTTTCAAATTACTTTCATGCTGGCCGGGCCTACAATCTAGCTCATCTATCAAAAGCTTATTGAGAACGCATGCCCAAGACTGATGAGTTCATCAAGAAAGAAGAACACCAATCACATCAAGAAAGAAGAACGCACATACCCAAGACTCATGAGTTCATCAAGAAAAGAGAACACAAATCACATCAAGAAAGAAGAACACCAATCACATCAAGAAAGAAGAATGCACATACCCAAGACTCATGAGTTCATCAAGCAAGTAGAACACAAATCACATCAAGCAAGGAGACCGCACATACCCAAGACTCATGAGTTCATCAAGCAAGTAGAACACTAGAACACAAATCACATCAAGCAAGGAGAACGCACATAACCAAGGCTCATGAGTTCATCAAGCAAGGAGAACACCAATCACATCAAGAAAGAAGAACGCACATACCCAAGACTCATGAGTTCATCAAGCAAGGAGATCACATATCATATCAAGTAAGGAGAACACCAATCACATCAAGAAAGAAGAACGCACATACCCAAGACTCATGAGTTCATTAAGCAAGGAGAACACAAGTCACATGAAGAAAGAAGAACGCCAATCACATCAAGAAAGAAGAACGCACATACCGAAGACTCGTGAGTTCACCAAGCAAGGAGATCACAAATCATATCAAGCAACAAGAACACCAATCACATCAAGAAAGGTAAAAGCACATACCCAAGACTCAAGAGTTCATTAAGCAAGGAGAACACCAATCACATCAAGAAAGAAGAACACACATACCCCATACTCATGAGTTCATTAAGCAAGGAGAACACAAGTCACATGAAGAGAGAAGAACGCCAATCACATCAAGAAAGAAGAACGCACATAATTTTTAATCTACTATGAGAACAATAGTTTATTCCGAACAAAAAAAAAATTAAATAAAAAAATTATAAATTTTTATAAGAACTATTCCTTCAAAATTTGTTGCTTAAAAAAATTATTATTCTCATTGTATTCCAAAAAATATTATACTAATAAAGTCCTATTTAGAATAATTGATAGTGATTTCACAAAATCCTATATAAATAAGAAAATGTCACAAATGGTCCATATACTTTTACTTAATGTGCAATTTCGTCCCTGAACTTTCAATTTGCTCAATTTGGTCCCTGAACTATTGATAAATGTCGGATTTAGTCCCTGAACTTTTGATCGGCTCAATTTGGTCCTTGAACTATTGATAAATGTCCGATCTAATCCTTCGTTGCTGATTTTCCTCTTTTTTTCTTTTTCTCTTTTCTTTTCTTTCTTCTCTCTTCCCTCCGCCGGAGCCGGCGAGGGTCACCCTCGCCGAACGCCGGCAGAGAGAAGAGAGAAGAAGCAAAAATAATAATAATAAATATATATAAAAAAATAAAAAAATGGAAAAACAGTAACGAAGGACTAGATCGGACATTTATCAATAGTTCATGGACCAAATTGAGCCGATCGAAAGTTCAGGAACTAGATCAAATATTTATCAATAGTTCAGGGACCAAATTGAGCAAATTGAAAGTTCAGGGACGAAATTGCACATTAAGTAAAAGTATAGAGACCATTTGTGACATTTTCCGTATATAAATCAAAGCGCTCGAGTTCAAATCAAGCCCCTATTGATGTGGAGGTGTTCCTTGTGCGCGAGCTCAATTTGTTTATCGTGCCCGGTTGTCGACGAGGTGTTCCTTGTGTGGGATTGCCGACATCACTTGGTGACAATTTTAATACTCGATTCTGGCGGCTGCCGTTTATCAGTCGCAACCTATTCTATTTATCGCTGACATCACTTGGTGTCAGCAATCCCGCACAAGGAACACCTCGCGCATCTCAGGAATCCAGTATTTAAATCCCTCAACGCCGTCTCCTTCCTTCGCTCACTCTCTCTCTCTCTCTCTCTCTCTCTCTCTCTCTCGCCAGATTGTTGTTTCAGACCCCCGAAGAAGAGATAAAAATGGCGTTGCCAGTGGAGAGAACTGTTGGATGCAAATTCCGCAAACCCTAGATCACCATAACCGAACAAAAACATGCAGGTAGAAAAATTAACGCACTTGTTTTGGGATCCATCGTTCTTGAAGCGGAAGCGGAAACACGATGTTCCATGCGCAAGTCATTCTCCTCTATTGCCCTCCGTATCACTGGCTCAATGAGGCGGCCCCTCACGTTTAGCGTTAGGTAAACGCCCCTTAGGTGAGGATACGTGTGAAAAATTAGGGTTAGAGGAGAGACTTAAGCTCTATTTATAGAGTTTCCAAGCAGGCAGGCTCAACTCGGCCCACACTAGCCAGCCCCATATTAGACTAATTAAGAAACCTTCTATCTCACCTTAGACCAAACCCCGTAAACGGTAACCGTTAAACGGTAAATTACAATATCAATTAATGTAGTCCACATTAGGAAAACTCTTACAAGAACCCCCAGCGGCCGCGAGTACAAGGTCAAGGACATGTTGCAGGCCGACTTCGGCCGCCTGGAGATTGAGCTCGTGGAGGACCAAATGCTCGGCCTCATGTCCTGCCGCTCCGCGTTCGGCCCCTCGCAATCCCTCAAGGGCGCAAGGATCACCGGCTACCTCCACGTGACCCCCCAGACCGCCGTCCTCATCGAGATCTTCACCGCCCTTGGCGCCGAGGTCCGCCGGTGTTCAAGCAACGCCTACTCCACCCAGACCACGCGGCGGCCCGCCATCGCCCGCGACTCCGCCCGTCTTTGCCTGAAGGGCGAGACCCCCAGAGTGCCGGTGGTGCATCGAGCGGGTCCTCGACCGGGGCCCCGGTGGCGGCCACGACCTCATCGTCGGCGACGAGGGCAACGCCATCCTCCTCATCCTCGAGGGCATCAAGGCAGAGGAGGCCTATGAGAGCACCGGTAATCTCCCTGACCCGACGTCTACCAAAAACCAGGAGTTGCAGATCCTGCTGACCATGATCAGGGAGGGGTTGGAGACCGATCCGCAGAGGTACCACAAGATGAAGGAGAGACTCGTGGGAGTCTCCGAGGCGACCGCCACTGCTGTCGAGAGGTTGTACGGGATGCAGACCGATGGGACTCTCTTATTCCCTGTTATTAACGTCAACGACTCCGTCACCGAGACCAAGGTACTAATAAAGAATCTAGTCATTCCAGTTTTATGATTGAGAGTAAAGTCACGAGTAGCTCCATTTAATGCCTTCTTGGAACACAGTGCTCTTGCATGAAACAGTTTCAAAACTTGTGCGGTTGCCGCCCCTCGGGACCTGACGGTCTACTGATGGCTGCTGACGTCGAGATCGCCGGGAAAGTTGCTGTGGTCTGTGGATACGGGGACGTTGGCAAGGACGGCGCTGCTGCCCTCAAGAAGGCCGGTGCTTGTGTCATTGTAACCGAAATCGATCCCATCCGCGCTCTCCAAGCTCTCATGGAAGGTATCCTGGTTCTAACCCTCGAGGATATTGGCTCCGAGGCCGACATCTTTATCGTCACCGTGGGGGCAAAGGGGCATCATCACGGTTGACCACATGAGGAAGATGAAGAACAATGCTATCGTCCATAAATCGCAACATCGGTCCCTTTGATAAGGCGATCGACATGCCTGGTCTTGAGAGTTTCCCGGGCGTGAAGCGCATCACCTTCAATCCCCAGACGGACAGGTGGGTCTTCCCTGACACCGAGTTGGGCGTCATTGTGCTGGCGGAGGGACGCTTCGTGAACTTAAGTGGCGCCACCGGCCGCCCTAGCCTCGCGATGGCCTCCTGCTCCTTTGCGAACCATGCGATGGCGCAGCTTGAGCTGTGGATGGAAAGGGAGACGGGCAAGTATGAGAAGAAGGTCTACGCCTTGCCCAAGCACTGGACGAGAAGGTGGCCTCTTTTCACCTCAGCAAGCTCGGTGCTAAGCTCACCAAGCTTAACAAGGAGCACGCCGACTAGATCGGCGTTGCCTTTTCGGATTCTTGACATTTAGCCAAGTATGGTTGGATATATTCCGAAAGCGAAAGGTGGCAGATTAATCGTCGAGAATAAGGTGGGCCGTGGATGAAGTTTGGAATTTCCTGTAGAACTAATATATATATGTCTAAGAGAATGTGTGTAAGACCTGGTCCAAATCTTATTACTGAAGTTTTCCAGCTATAAATAAAAATTGAAAGTAAAATAAACTCCTCCTGGTCTCAATGATTCTCAAAGTTGAAGGGCGACCACTGTTATTAGTGGACGATTATATATATAATATTAAAAGAACCAACCCGCCCGAAACAAAACCCGGCCAGATATTCGGACCAGGTCTCCTTCCGGTTCGGATGATAAGAGAAAAGTCGGACATCGCGGACGCTTCACTCTTCCTCTTCTTTTTTTCTTTTTCTTTTTTTGGCGATTTCGTCGCTCGGGAGATGAGTTCAGAAGAGCGTCTTCAAGGCTCCGTCTGCCTGTCGAGCGTTAAATTTGCCATGTCGGAGGATTTGTGTAAACGTCGAAATGCTTTGGTAGTGTTCGTCGGTTGTGTCCTGTGCAAATATTCAGTGGGTAGATGGAAAAGGTGCATGAAATCGTGAACAGAGGCGTGGCGATACTCAGAGACGGGTTCCTGCATTATGCGAGGAGAAACATGTCGTGTAGACTGTAGATGCTTGGGTTCTTGCCCAGGGAAACGTGTCTGTGCTTGGCGATTACTGGTTCTTTAATTGTTTCAAGGTGAGCTGACTGGTGTTATTTTATTTTGAGGTTGGACTCTTCTTGGGTGCACGTTTATGTGTTTATTTGCTTGCGCATGTAGAGTGGTTGGAGCCTCTGTGCCCTCTAATTAGCTGAATACTACTATATATCGTAGAGCAGCAATTTGGAGAACATAACCCTTTGTGATGTCAATTGTATCCGGTGTTTTCAAGATGTTTTGCAGAGTCATAGAAGAGAGGCCTTGTTTTCAAGAAGTTGTGCAGAGTTAATAGTTCAGCATGTATAGATGTGCTTGTCATAAGTTTATAATCTCACTCGTTACTGTGGTTTTGTAATCCCGAAAGTTGCAGGACTACAGCTTACCTGCTACATAGTGATTTTCTAGTTATTTACGACATTCTTTGGCAGCACCCCATGCCAAAAAATCCTGTTGCTTAGGCTAGCTTTTCTAGTTATTTGTCAAGAGGATGTACAGGACTACAGCTTACATATTACATTGTGTCTTTTTGTTTGATTTTAGGGGAACATTATATCTGATTATAATAATAACTCGCAGGCTCCAAGTTTCTTAGATGGAAGGATTGCAAAAGGTCTACAATGAGGGATCTTACTGCCACAAATAGAAGGCAGAGATCCGTTCTCTGGGATCACTTTGAAAGGATGCCTTGTGCAAACAAGAGCATTAGAGGCCGTGCCCATCTTAAGTATGGTATCAAAGGCCGCATTTAGCAAAGGAGGTTGTGTGCTTGATGCGTTTTGTAGCTTTTTGACCCCGAGTATGGTGGAGGCTCATATATGTGCCCAAGATTGGCCACTATCTGCTGTGGCATCCCATAATTAGGTAATGAAATTACCTATGGCCTATGTTTTAGCCATTAGTTTTCTCTTAAGACTAAGTGATATATGCTTGTGTTCATGAATTTTTGGAATTAGTATTATAGGATAAATTAATGAGACTAGTCTATTTTTGGCTATGCACCTCATAGACTAAATTCCTATAGATAAAATATTACAAGATTTTGACCATGTGAAATTGAAAACTTGAAACCTATAAAAGAAAGAATTAAAAGTGTTTAAAGGTAAAATTTGATTTTTATTTAGGTTTGGGCCTTAGCCCAATAGCTTGACTTTGGTGGGCCAAATGGCCGGCCCATTGAAGCCCATGGAGAGGTGGCCGTCGACCAAGGAGGGGGAGGAGTGGCCAGCCCACTTCTTCCAAGCCCAAGCCCATCTTGCATGCTTTGCCAAGTGACAAAGAGGCCTTCATGCATTGGCCATTGGAAATGGCAAGTAATCATTGCCAATGATGGAGATTTGGGGAAACAAAAGGGAGAGAGGCTGGCTGATGGAGGGGCTGTCGTCCAAGAGAGTGAGAGAGAGAGAGAGTTGCGAGAGAGAGGAACCGAGAGAGAGAGGAGAAGAAGGAGCCGCTCACCCGCACGCCCGTCGCCGTCCGTTTGCCGTCCGTGTGCCGTCGTTCGTTTGATCTTAGAGGCAAGTTAGGATCCTCTTCCTACTCTTGCATGTGTGTCTTGCATGTATGTTTGGAGTGGTGTCGAATTTTGGGTGGTTAGGAGGGAGAAACCGGAGTTAGTATGTCTTGTTGTTGATGTATGCTTGCTGTTTTCGTATGAACCGCCTGAGCCAGAGTCTTGTGAGAGCTTGCATGCATGTTTTGAGTTCGATTTCGACTTTGATCCCTTAATGAAAGTTGTAGTGGAACTCTTGAGGCAAAACATATCAAAATTTCAGAGGAAATGAAGAAAGATAAGTAGGCGAAACCTCGATTTTTCGGAGACAGCTAAACTGGACTGTTCGGTACTAGGAACAGGAGCTTCGACCGTCTATAGTTAATTACCTAGAACGAATCTGGCCTAGATGTCTTCATGAAAAATCTACCTTAAGGCCTTGACTATAACCTGGTAAAATTTCATAATTTTTGGAGGTCATTCGGGTATTTTAATCGAAATATTTCAAGAACTGCGCAATCTGACTTTACCCGAATTTTGCATGCGGTATTGTGTGAGCCATATCTTATTGTGTGAAGCTCTTTTGGGCACGTGTTCTTCATGAAATGGCTACCTTTATGTTTTGTCTATTACATACTCTGATTTTATGATTTTTGAGAATCATATGGATATTTAGTTTAAAAATTTTCTAAAATGGTACAAGCTGGAATTTAAATAAATTTCAAAAAGGCATGAGAAATGGACTATTCTAAATTGTACGAATTTCATAAATTTTATTGTTATGGATGATTGTGTCTTGCTGCATGTATGATGATGACTGATAATGCATGTATAGATCAAAGGATGAAAGTGATTTTGTTTGCCATTACATCATGTGCCATGCTGAGTTGAGACCTAAATTGGTAAACATGAACAATGATAAATGAGGAAACTGTTTTGTGGCGGATGATAATGCCCCAGGGAGTATCAGGATGCCCGGGATGGGGTGCCGGATGCCCGGAATGTATAGAGATACATGGCCGGATGACCTCGGGAGTTTCGAGATGCCCGGAATGGTTGGGTGCCGGAAGCCTCGGAGGTCTTTGCCCGAGGGGATGCCTCGTGATGCCGGTTGGGATGCGAGATGCCGGAATGTGGGGTGCCGGATGCCCGGTGGCCTTAAATGGCTGAATGCCGGAGGTTTTTCTCGCGATGCCGGGATGGGGTGCGAGTGTAAAGTATGGGATGAAATTGATGATCCCGAGAAAGAGTGATGGGTTGATCGAATTGAAAGTTAAAAGTGGAAATTGAATCATGCATATATGATATGATATGATGATGATCACCTATGACATGATGATTTGCATATATGATATGATATGATGTTGATCACCTATGACATGATGATTTCCATATATGATATGATGATGATCACCTATGGCATGATGATATGCATATATGATATGATATGATGTTGATCACCTATGACATGATGATTTGCATATATGATATGATGATGATCACCTATGACATGATGATATGCATATATGATATGATATGATGTTGATCACCTATGACATGATGATTTCCATATATGATATGATGATGATCACCTGTAGCATGACGACATGTATGTGTTATGATTGTGATGAAGATGTATGATGGTATATGCATGGCTTCAAGGTAAGTATGCGTGGATGCATGTATGACATGTATGATGTTGTGATTGTATTGTATGATGCATTGAGTGGTTATTGGATTCCTTTACCTGCTGAGTGGTTGTACTCACCCCTTCGGGGACCAACATTTCAGATTAGCGGGATGCCGCTCCTCGCTGTCACGCGGGCGTATTTTACGGCCTTCCTTCGGATGTAGAGGTCGAGTGTGGGGAGATTGACTGTCCCACCATTCCCGACTGACTTTTATTCGAGTGCGCGCCTTAGTGATGTATGACGTGGGCCCTGGGGCCCCGTCATTCAGAGTTTATATCCATCCATGTTCGTCGAGACGGAGTGATGCGTGGGATGTTGCCGCCGCCACCGCCCGATGCACCGGGATGGGTGTGAGGGCCCGTGCGTGAGAAGTAGGAGCTGCAACTTTTTGGGATGATAGCCGACACTAGTTGATGGGAGATCTTGCACGATAGACATAGTGGGTCGAGGGTTTCTTTTTGGGGTTGTGGCCGAGTGTAGCTAAAAATCTTGGCCTTTCTTTTGATGTACCGACCCAAGAAAAATTCATCATGAAAATATGTAAATAAGAGTGTCTCGGGCTCTATCTTTTCTTATGATATTTAGTGGTGTGTAAATTGTATCATGGTTGTTAGGAGGGAGAGATGGCGATGTTATATTTTGCTTCCGCTAAAGAGTCGCGCTGGGACCGTTTTTCAAAAAAAAAAATGTATCTATGATTTATGACGCTTCTGAAAAGAGATATAGCTAGTGTTCCATTAGGTGTAACGCTAGGTGCCTGTGGCGACCTAAGGTGGTTCGGGGTGTCACATCTGCACCACTTTCACTTTCAGTTGAGGACTTAGAAGAACTCGAAGTTTTTGAGTTCAGTAAAAAAATATTTTTATAGAATTTTTAAACCCTTTCATATTACAAAGGATACTTTAGTTCTCATTTTCATTGTGAAATTAATGCTGAGTTGTTAACTACGACCATGGAACCAAACTCCATATTGGTTCCTCTTGACGATTGATGAAGTTGGAGATTGGTACTTTTTAAACCAATTACTTATTTTTATTGCAAATTCACTTCTTCATATTATGTATTAGGTGTTTAGTGATTGCTGTCTTCTTCATTTCCTGGTTGCAGGTTGACCTTTGTTGAGCAAGAAAACCAATGGTGTTTCTGGGTGTGCTCTGTTTCTATTAGTAGTCCTTGGTGCACATTTAGAGTTTTTTATTTTTTATTTTTACCTTTCTAAATTGACTAGGGACTGGAATGTTAGAAAAATATCTTCTTAGAGACTCATCCCTTGCTTCTGTTTTTCTTCTGTCGAACCTTGCTTCTGTTGTAGATGGTAGTTGCATGGAGAGATGGAACCTAATAGCGAGTTCTCTCATGTACGGAAATCTTTGTAGCGTAATCTCACATGCACAGAGAACTTCACATTTTATGTATTGGGCATTTAGTGGTTGTTGTCTTCTTCATTTCCTGCTTGCAGTTCTAGTAACACTGCTTGTATATCTCAGTTGCTTTCACCAGAAATTTCAAGATTATACTACTTACTTATGTGCAGTCGATTACTCTCTTCTTGTTCCTCTCTGTAAATTCACCCATCGAATAGTGAAAATCCTCTCAAGAGGTATCCAATGTTCATGTCAGCAGCCAATACATCCAATGTTCATCTGCTTAGAGTGAGAACATCTCTACATTAATCTACATTAATCTACATTACTTTCCAACGTGGGGGTAAATGGTCTTTCCACTGTGTGACTGATAATCCGCTCTGACTGGGAGCCAAGCAACGTTCTTCGTGGTAATCAAGTGACTGCTTATTTAAGTGATTCTGGTTTGGCAAGGCTCATGTCAAGGTTCTGTAAAGATCATGCGCATCAATTTAGCTTGCTTGGTATCAAGGGTACCACAGGATATGCAGCTCCAGGTACAATTTATCATGAATTTGCTTCTAGTTATATTGTGATATAGAGGGCTATAGTACTGGTGTTTAATCAGAAGGGCAGGCATGGAAGCCAAGCTATCTAGTCTCAGAGATGCGTACAGCTAAAGAATACTCTTGATCTGGAGAAGGCCGGTCATTCCAAGATGAATTGAAGCTGCACCAGTATGTTAAGATGGCGTTGCCTGATTGTGTCCTAGAGTTGTGGACCAAATGATCCTGCAAGAGGTCTTGGAAGAAGGCGAAAACATTTGCAATTCCTATGTTGGCAACTAAGAAAGCAAAAATCGTATCTTTGCTTGGAGTGGTGTGCTCAGAAGAATCATCAAGAAATAACGAACAAGAGAGTCGTTGTAGTGAATTTGCCTTCAATCTGAGATAAATATATCTTGGAACTGAAGTGCACGGAAGCTCCTGACATGGATAATGCGAATTTGAGCGTTCCTCATTCACAACTGCAACTCTTCACATTCCAAATTCCACCATGTGAAGAAATTCCTCATTTTTTTTTTTTTTTTTTGTTTTTTAATTTGTCTCCTTTTGGGAAGAAAGTCTATGCTGAGTGTGCTTGTCAGGTGGTCATCTTATTACAAGTGAACCTTCTGTTGAGTAGTATTAGCATCATGTGCAGTATTATCTGTGATTCTAAAATAAAAAGGACCGTTTGACCGCACCTCTCTTGCTTGGAAAGAGCTATTACTGAATATAATGGAAGCTCAAATTAGGGTATAAGCTTGTAGCAGCATGAATTTTCGAAAAAAGCAAAAAAGAACCTGACCGGAACAGTGTTGTCAGTTCGAATTGCATGCAGGTCAGGTCACGGCGAACGTGTTCGCTTCACATTTTGAGTTGGTTTTAGTGAAATTTCGGTTTGAACCATTGACCCTCCTAGAGCTCACAAACCTAATTCATTTGACTCGAGATAGTGCTATTTCTAATATTTAAGTTCGAGCTTGACTGGTAAAGGAAATCGAAAACACTCATTTTACTCAACTAGTTGGATTTTGTTGACTCGAAGAGGTAAATTTTTGTTTAATTTTATATCAGATAGTGATAATTGAATGTGATAATACCACAAAGATTTTACTCATCTATTGTTGTGGTAATTTCGAGGGAGGTACAGGGAACCATATGATTGTGGAGTTTTTCGTTTTTTTTATATGTTATTAGTTTGCAGTTGTAACTAGAGTTTATATTAATTATAAGCGAATTTATTTATATTGTTTACATAATGATTACACAAACTTTTTTTTTTTGGTCGAAAATGATTACACAAACTTCAATCATGTAAAAAAATACATTATATAATTAATAATAAAATGTGAAATAAAAAGTATATAATTGATATAATGATGGTTATGTTCTCTTGATCTTGCATATCTTTATAGTACACTAAAAAAATATTTCATAAATAACAATAAGCATAATATTAGTTGCTTACTATTGGGTAAAATTATCTAAATTTCCATATCATAGTCAGACATTATGTAATTCGTGATGTAATGATTATCTTAATTACTAATTACTTCCCACCAAAAATTACTAATTACATCAAATGATGCTCTAGGTGTTATAAAATTCGTACTTCAATTATATTATTATCTATGTAATCAGTAATTTTTTAATATGATCTCATAATGTATAATCAAATTTGAATTGTAACCATAAATTAATTATGACATAATAGAGAATAAGTCGTATATCAACATATAAGTTCTTTATAAGACATTAAATTTTCCCGGTACCGGTCTTGAAGGGGCTAGAGGGGGCCTGTTTAGTTTTTTTTTTTTTTTTTTTTTTTCGAAGGGCCTGTTTAGTTTACAGCCCAGCTGGATTGGTATTCTGCTGCATGGCCCCTCCCGCTTTCTCTCTCAGGAATTAATTTTTTGAACTTTCACGTGTTTAGTTCATTGAAAATAGTTAATTAATAGAAAATTATTTACAATAAAACGAAACTCCCGCACTTAAAATTAGAAGAAATTTGTTTACTGGAATTCTTAAAACTTGTTACGAAAATACAATTGAATTCTCAAACTTGCAAAAAATGCAATCAAATCTTATATCTTGTCAAATTGATGCAATCGAATTCTTTCGTTAATACAATCAATTTACTTAATGGAAAATGTTAACATGGCAATTTTTAATTAAATTTTCTTTTGTACGTGAATTTTTTATTATATTATTTTCAAAATATGTTTAAATTAAATTTAAATAAACTAAGAAAAGGCTAAAATTTTGTATAGGAAAAAAAAATTAAAAAAAAAAAAAGTGGCAAGGCCTCCTAAGAGAGGGGCTCCCACCGCCGTCGCATGTCGTTGGAGTAGCTAGAGGAGGTCGCCGGCCTTGGGCGAGGGTGGCCGACCCCAACTGAGGCCTCCCCAACCCCAAGCAACTTTCTAGGATATAACGTTTCGAGGCCATCATAGCTCCTCCTGCTCAAGGGAGTCAAATGCAAACGGACCACCGTCGAGGACCGAACGGCAAAACCGATTGCGAGAGCATGGATCGAAACGCAAAAACACCAACCAAACGCAGGGGGTGTAAAAGGCAAAAGCGGAAAAAGAGCTCTGCCCCACGAGTCACTGCCGAGCCCCGGGGTCTACCCCGTTATCCACTTCGCGGGCCACCACAAACCGCCGTTATCTACTGTAGGAACAATAATTTATTATGAATCATAAAAAACTAAATAAGAAATAATTATAAATTTTTATGTTACCAACTTCTTCGAAATCAAGACAGTAATTTGTTTCTCATGGCCAATAAAGTGAGAAATTTTCAGCATATGTTGAGACTTTCAGCTATGTTCAGCTGAACGTGTCGTCTTGGTGTGTGAATATATTGTCTTTATAATTGTAAATCATGAGCTAAGTAGGCTGGAACTCACTATATCTATTGCGCGCTCTGGTGCTTTCATTTTGAGACTTTGTTTTATCATAAAGGATTTTTGCTTTGTGGGCCAGATAAGTAGGCTGGAACTCACTATATCTATCGCGCGCTCTGGTGCTTTCATTTTGAGACTTCGTTTTGTCATAAAGGATTTTTGCTTTGTGGGCCAAATAATTAATTAAAGACAATATATTGACACACCAAGATGACACGTTCGGCTAAACATAGCTGAAAGTGTCAACATATTCTGAACGTGAGAATTTCTTACTTTATTGGTAAAGAGTTTTTATAAAGTGAGAAATTCCTACTCAAAATGGTTCACTAATGAAGTGAGAAAGTGTTTTTATAAAGTGAAAAATTCCTACTCACAATGGTTCCTACTCAAAATGGTTCACTAATGAAGTGAGAAAGTGTTTTTATAAAGTGAGAAATTCCAAATCCAAATAATTCCAAAATGGCTCACTAATAAAGTGAGAAGAATAAAGGGAAAAATTCTTTCTCGCTTTATTGGTGAAGTGAGAAATTCTCAAATCCGAATCCATCTCTCTTCTCCTCCCATTTGGTAGTGACTTTATCACGTTCAGCGCTGAACGTTTCACTTTGAGGATGTGCAGGAACGGCTCAAGTATTTAAACTCCTCGACCCCTTCTTCCTTCGCTCACTCTCTCTCTCTCCCCCACACACAAGTTGTTTCAGACCCCCATCCAAACACCCGAAGAAGGAGAAAAAGAATGGCGTTGCCAGTGGACAGAACCGCCACCGGCCGCGAGTACAAGGTCAAGGACATGTCGCAGGCTGACTTAGGCCGCCTCGAGATCGAGCTCGCGGAGGACCAAATGGCCGCCCTCATGTCCTGCCGCTCCGAGTTCGGCCCCTCGCAACCCCTCAAGGGCGCGAGGATCGTCGGCTTCCTCCACATGACCACCCAAACCGCTGTACTCATCGAGACCTTCACCGCCCTCGGTGCCGAAGTCCGCTGGTGTTCAAGCAACGCCTTCTCCACCCAGGACCATGCCGCGGCCGCCATCGCCCGCGACTCCGCTGCCGTCTTTGCCTGGAAGGGCGAGACCCCCTAGGAGTACTGGTGGTGCATCGAGCGGGCCCTCGACTGGGGCCCCGGTGGCAGCCCCGACCTCATCGTTGGCGACGGGGGCGACGCCATCCTCCTCATCCACGAGGGCATCAAGGCAGAGGAGGCCTATGAGAGTGTTGGAAATTAATCCAGAGAAAACACACTGTTTGTTGTAATCAAAATATAAAATTGGAGGTGAGTACGGATATCCGAATCTCCTTAAGGCGATTAGTTCCTGCCAAAGGTGCTCCACAGATTCACGAACTATGCCTCCCAAGATACAACACCTCGAACCTGTTTGGATTAGCACTATGCAAACAGACTCAATCGAACCGTTCAACCGAACCAAAGACACTCAGAAAAACAGAAGAGTAGAAGAGTATATCAAAGCCTTTTGGAATCGAGTCGGTAAAACCAAAACCAAAAGACTTTCATGAAGCTCTATGCTCCTATCTATTTAGCTTTTTAGTTCATATATAGAAGAGATACATGAATTAAATAGACGCATGTATCCACGAAGTTCATGAATCGAGAGATACATGAATCCAGAGACTCATGAATTCAAGAGATTCGAGAACTCAATAAATACATGAACTGAAAAATATATGAATCTAGGAAATTCATGAATTCAATAGATACATAAACTAAAAAGTTTAGGAAATTCATGAATCCAAAAGAAATACGTGAACAGAAAATACGTATCTTAATTTATTGGCTTTCGTTGATCCATCAACCATAATTATAACAATCCCCCACCTTAATGAATAAACAAAACATTTTGATTCAAAGGAATCTGAGCGTACCTATTGAAATACACAGCATCAAGATAGGTAGCTTTCGCCTTGAACCTTCTTTAGTGAAAGCCTATCGGACTTACTTAACTAGTCGATGGACTAAGCCTTGAATCGCCAGTTTTTTGTGTAAGCCTAGACAATAAACCTCACACAGAGTATTTCCAATTCAAGATTGGTTCTTGGTTGTGTTCGTTCTTTCGGCCCTGAACCTCTCGGGATTCATGCGCGCTTTAGAAAATCGAGCCTTTAAAGATTTTCATAGAGTCGGCCAGCTCCACGCATATAAGTGCATTCCTTTTAAAGATATCTTACCATATTTCATTTGGATGTTACATTCCAAGTTATAGGAATCATTAAACGCATAGTGTATCCTTAATAACGCTGTAGGAAAGCACTGTTGCATCATAGGAATGGGAGATAGTGCTTACACTAGAGTTTCCATAATTTGCGTTGTCCTATTGAGCCTAGACCATGGGATCTCCAATCGCATAGGTTAGGTTTCCACCTTGGAATCTCTTTATTGGGTTAAGGCTCTTAAACCCATTCCCTTCGATGTGCAGTTTATCTGCTCTTTTGACAAACCTTTTGTCAGCAGATCGGCAATATTTTCCTTTGACTTTACAAAGTCTAAAGAAATTATTCTATTTGAGAGCAACTACCTTACGGTATTGTGTCTACGACGAATGTATCTAGACTTACCATTATAAATCACATTATGCGCCCTTGCAATCGTCGCTTGATTGTCACAATGTATGCAAATTGCAGGCATAGGTTTTGGCCACACTAGAACATCTTCTAAAAAAATGTCGAAGCCATTCTGCTTCTTCAGCAGCTTTATCCAAAGCAACAAACTCCGATTCCATTGTAGAGCGCGTTATTAGAGTTTTTTTAGAGGATTTCCATGACACTGCTGCACCTCCTAGCGTGAACACATATCCGCTAGTCGATTTTGATTAATCAGAATCTGAAATCCAGTTGGCATCACAATAACCTTCCAAAACAGCTGGATATTTGCCATATTGTAGAACATAGTCTTTTGTCCTTTTCAAATATCCTAATACTCTCATCGAGCATTCCAAAGTGCTCGTGACCTAGGTTACCGGTATATCTACTCGCCTTGCTTACCGAGTACGCAATATCGTTTTAGTGCAATTCATGATATACATGATGCTGCCGATTACTTGAGAGTATTCCAGCTGTCTGACACTATTTCCAGTGTTCTTTCTTAAAATTAGGTGTGGAAGAAAAGGATTATTTGCATCTTTAATGCCGAATCCTTTAAATCTCTCAATTACCTTTTTAATGTAATGAGATTGTGTTAAACCTAAGCCATCATAATTCCTTAGAATTTTGATGCCGAGTATAACATTCGCTACACCTAAATCTTTCATCTCAAAGTTCTTCTTGAGAATGTTCTTGGTGATTCTGATGACCTTAGTGTTATCTCCAAGAATTAGTAAGTCATCGACATATAGACAAATAAGTACATATCCAACTGTTGTGGATTTAGTGTACACACATTTGTCACACTCATTGATTCTATATCCATTTTGAATCATTACCCAGTCAAATTTCTCATGCTATTGCTTAGGAGCTTGTTTAAGTCTATACAATGATTTGACAAGTCTACACACTTTGTGTTCTTGTCCTTTGACCTTAAACCCTTTAGATTGTTCCATATAAATCTCCTCGTCGAGATCACCATTTAAGAATGCAGTTTTCACATCCATTTGATGTATCTGCAAATTGTATAGCGAAGCTATAGCAATCAACATCCTTACTGATGTTATTCTTGTGACAGGTGAATAAGTATCAAAGTAGTCAATACCCTCTTTTTGTCTAAACCCTTTGGCTACAAGCCGAGCTTTGTACTTATCAATGGAACCATCAGTTTTTAGTTTTTTCTTGAATATCTATTTACATCCAATTAGTTTATTTCCAGATGGAAGATCAACCAATTCCCAAATATGGTTACTTATGATAGAATTGATTTCATTGTCAATAGCTTCTTTCCAAAAAGGAGCATCTAAAGATGACAATTCCTCTTTATATGTTTGGGGCTCACCTTCTAACATGTATGTTAGAAAATCAGGTCCGAAAGATTTATCAATTCGAGACCTTTTACTCCTTCGAAGTTCGGCTTCTTTGGTCACAACTTCATCATTCTTAGATTCTGATTCTCTAAGCCTTTTCTGAGAAAGTTCTCATTGATTTCTTTTTGCAGGATATATATATCCTCAAAGAATTCAGCATCCCTTGATTCTAGGATTGTATTGACATGGATTTCTGCATTTTCAGATTTGTGAATCAAAAATCTATGTGCGCTACTATTTTGAGCATAACCAATGAATATGCAATCCACCTTTTTAGGTCCCAACCGAGTTTGTTTCGGAGGAGGAATTGCCACCTTGGCCAAGCACCCCCACACTTTTAGAAAATTGTAGGATGGCAACTTTCCATTCCATAACTCGTATGGAGATTTACCTGTCTTTTTGTGGGGTGTTTTATTAAGAATATAATTTGCGCTTAAAACCGCCTCCCCCACAAGTTCTCGAGGTAAACCTGAACTCAAAAGCATAGCATTAGCCATCTCCTTTAGTGTTCTGTTCAATCGTTCAGCAACTCTATTTTGTTGTGGAGTATAAGGTGCAGTCGTTTGGAGAATTATTCTAAAACTAGCACAAAACGCTTTGAAATTGATTGAACTATATTCTCCTCCTCTTCCAGACCTAAGCACTTTGATTCATTTATCAAGTTGGTTTTCAACTTCATTTTTATACTTAACAAACATGCTCATAATCTCATCTTTGCTAGTTAGTAAATAAACATAGCAAAATCTAGTACAGTCATCCACAAATGTGATGAAGTACTTCTTTCCACCTCTACTTTCTACAAACTTTAAATCACATAGATCACTATGAATTAATTGTAGAGGTTCACTTGTTCTTTCAACGGATTTGAAAGGTTTCTTGGCAAACTTGGCATCAACACAAGTCTCACACTTGTAATGGGCATCCAACTCAAATCTTGGAATTAACCCCAAGTTTGTTATTCTCTTCATTGTACCATAGTTTACATGTCCTAATCTACCATGCCATAGATAAGGAGACACAACAGTGTAAACTGAAGACTTTTCTTTATTAATAGTTTTTGGGTACACATAATTCGAGTTTACATCAATGACAGCCACATTGGCTTTAAACAGGTCATTACAGAAGTACCATTTCCCCCACATACATCCCTCCTTTCGAAAGTAAAAATTTGTCAAATTCAAATACAACTTTGAAACCCTTCTTAACAAGTATGGGGCTAGAGATTAGGTTTTTCCGAATCTCTGGTACATGCAGCACATTCAGCAGGGCAACCTCCTTGCCAGATGTAAACTTTAGGATCACTTTTCCTCTTCTGGCAATCTTTGCTGATGTAGAGTTAGCCATATAAAGCTTCTCATCTTCTTCAGCCTTATCATAAGATGAGAACATGTGTTTATCTACACAGATGTGATTTGTGGCACCTATATCTAGCCACTAGCCATTAGTGTTTGACACCAGAGATGCTTCAGACATTACCACAGCAGACAATCTTTCAATATTGTCATATTCTGTCAAATTTAGTTGCTGGGTTACACCATCGTTCTTGACTTTTTTCGGGCGCTTCTTGCAATCCTTAGCACGATGGCCAGGCTTGTTGCATATAAAACACGTCCCTTGGAATTTCTGGAATTGTTCCTTCTGCTTGCCTTTTCCTTGAAAAGACATATTCCTTTTTCTATCTTGCTTGGATTTGGAAGATTCCACAACGTTTGCCTTTGGCTCAGAAGAAGGGTTCGCACTCCTTCTGTTGTCTTCCTCGATTCTGAGGCGCAGAATGATATCTTCAAGGCTCATCTCCTTTCGTTTGTGCTTCAAATAATTTTTGAAGTCTAACCAACCCGGTGGCAATTTCTCAATCATAGCCGCCACTTGGAATGATTCACTAAGTATCATTCCCTCAGCGAGATGTCACTCGGAATTAATTACAATTCTTGAACCTAACTCATGACAGATTTAGAATCCACCATCTTGTAGTCCAAGAATTTGGCAACCACAAATTTCTTGGTGCCGCGTCCTCGCTTGTATTTCTTCTCTAAGGACTCCCATAACTGTTTAGCAGATTCAATATTACAATAAACATTATAAAGATAATTCACTAAACAGTTAAGGATATAATTTCGGCATAAGAAGTCCCCATGCTTCCAAGCCTCCAACGCACCGAGCGTCGTGACATCTTGCTCATCTGGACTAATTATCGGGCACACCTCCGATAAATATTTTGTCATATTAAGCATGGTCAGATAGAAGAACATCTTCTGCTGCCACCGTTTAAAGCCCACCCCGGTGAATTTCTCCGGTTTCTCATTAGCCATGTAATCGGAGGTGTTGCCATCACGTAGGCAAAGTTCGTTGAACTACACCTCCAAACGGAGCCAAAAGCCATTTGGCCCGCATCGTTTCAAAAAGTCCCCGGCATACCGTATGACTTGTACCCGCACCACCAAAATTGGTGTTGGCCCAAGGGCCCGTAGCATTGGCTGCTACAAATTAAGACCCTGAGGGTTGAACATTTTCAATAGAAACGGTCGAATCGATCATAGGAATGTCTCCTGAAACATTCGGGACATTGAAGTGCACTTGATTGTTTTCAGCCATCTCAATAATCTGACAAGAACAACAAACAGTGAGTGAGTTAAATCGCCTTAAGATTGTTGGAAATTAATCTAGAGAAAACACACTGTTTGTTGTAATCAGAATATAAAATTGGAGGTGAGTACGTATATCCGAATCTCCTTAAGGCGATTAGTTCCTACCCAAGGTGCTCAGAGATTCACGAACTATGCCTCCCAAGATACAACACCTCGAACCTGCGTTTGGATTAGCACTATGCAAACAGATTCAAGAGAACCGTTCAATTGAACCAAAGACACACTCGAAAAAACAAAGAGTAGAAGAGTATATCAAAGCCTTTTTGGAATCGAGTCGGAAAAAACCAAAACCAAAAGACTTTCATGAAGCTCTATGCTCCTATCTATTTATAGAGCTTTTTAGTTCATGTACAGAAGAGATACATGAATTAAGTATACGCATGTATCCACGAAGTTCATGAATTGAGAGATATATGAATCCAAGAGATTCATGAATCCAGAGACTCATGAATTCAAGAGATTCGAGAACTCAATAAATACATGAACTGAAAGATACATGAATCTAGGAAATTCATGAATTCAATAGATACATAAACAGAAAAGTTTAGGAAATTCATGAATCCAAAAGAGATACGTGAACAGAAAATACGTATCTTAATTTATTGGTTTTCGTTCATCCATTAACCATAATTATAACCATAATTATAACAGAGAGCACCGGTAATCTCCCTGACCCGGCGTCCACCAACAACCCGAAGTTGCAGATCCGGCTGACCATAATCAGGGACGGGTTGGAGACCGATCCGAAGAGGTACCACAAGATGAAGGAGAGACTCGTCGGAGTCTCAGAGGCGACCGCGGCTGTTGTTGAGAGTTTGTACGGGATGCAGGCCGATGGGACTCTCTTATTCCCTGTTATTAATGTCAACGACTCTGTCACCGAGACCAAGGTACTAACAAAGAATCTAGTCATTCCAGTTTTATGATTGAGTAAAGTCACAAGTAGCTCCATTTAATCCCTTCTTGGAACACAGTGCTCTTGCATGAAACAGTTTCAAAACTTGTGCGGTTGCCGCCCTTCTGGGCCTGACGGTCTACTGATGGCCGCTAACATCGAGATCGCACGGGAAAGTTGCTGTGGTCTGTGGATACGGAGACGTGGGCAAGGACTTCGCTGCTGCCCTCAAGAAGGCCGGTGCTTGTGTCATTGTGACCGAAATCAATCCCATCCGCTCTCTCCAAGCTCTCATGGAAGGTATTCTGGTTCTAACCCTTGAGGATATTGTCTCCGAGGCCGACATCTTTATCATCGCCGCAAGCGGCAGCAAGGGCATCATCACGGTCGACCACATGAAGAAGATGAAGAACAATGCTATCGTCTGCAACATCGGTCCCTTTGATAAGGTGATCGACATGCCTGGTCTTGAGAGCTTCCCAGGCGTGAAGCGCATCACCTTCAATCCCCAGACGGACAGGTGGGTCTTCCCTGACACCCAGTCGGGCGTCATTGTGTTGGCAGAGGGACGCCTTGTGAACTTGGGTCACGCCACCGGCCATCCTTGCTCGGTGACGTCCTCCTGCTCCTTCGCGAACCAGGCGATGGCGCAGCTGGAGCTTTGGATGGAAAGGGACACGGGCAAGTATGAGAAGAAGATCTACGCCATGCCCAAGCACCTGGACGAGAAGGTGGCCAGTCTTCACCTCGGCAAGCTCGGCGCTAAGCTCACCAAGCTTAGCAAAGAGCATGACTAGATCAACGTCGCTGTTATAGGATTCTTGATATTTAGCTAAGTATGGTTGGGTACATTCCGAGAGCAAGGGGCCGTGGATGAAGTTTAGAAGTCCAAGAGAATAAATACATATTTATGTATGTATGTGTGAATAAGAGAATGTAAGGCCTCGTCTAAATCTTATTACTTAAGGTTTCTAGCTATAAATGAAAATAGAAAGTAAAATAAACTCCCCTCGGCCTCGATGATTCTCAAAGCTGAAAGGCGACCACTATTATTAGTGGACGATAATATATAAAATAAATAAAATTAAAATTAAAAAAGAAGAAGAAACCCGCCCGAAACAAAACCCGACTGACATTCGGACCAGTTCTCCTTCCGGTTCGGATAATAAGAGAAAAATCGGACATTGCGGACGATTCGGTTCCGTAACGCATCGAATGACGCTACGCCATCTCCCTTAAAAAAAGAAAAGAGAGAGAGAGAGAAAGGAAAAAAAAAAAAAAAAGAAAAGAATGAAAAAGAGGGGAAAAAAAGAGGAAAAATTAATAAACAGATCGAAAATAATATCAAGAAATTAATAATTAAAAAAAGGTATATGCTAGCGCCAACCATACCACGTAGGACAGGTTGGCGTCCACGTCACTGATTTTTGGCAAAATTGATCGAATAGATTAAATTGGCACAAATGCAAAAGGTTTATGATTAAATTAGTTTTTTTTTTCTGTCAATAGACTACATTAGTTTTATTGAAAAGTGTATGACTAAATTGATACTAATGTAATAGATTTAAAACTTTTTAGTACTTTTCTCGATCATTACTCATCGAGTCATGTTCAATTTAGATCGCTTAAAATGAAAATTTGCACAAATAATTAGAAAATCTCAAGAACTAACAATCATTTTTATCCAAATGTAAGGAAAACCCAATATCTAAAATTATCAAATTGCCAAGGAGGATTTTATCGAAGACAAAAGACACGACGGACAAGCGTGTCCATTAATTAAGATTGAAATTTCATTTTAATTCTTGTATTTCGACATTTTTTTTACTATTTAGTAATGAAATATGTATTTCTACATCATTAATCATTCGGTCAAGTCTGGGTAATCGATTTATCATGAGTGAAAAATGGGGATTCTATTTTATTGGAAAATTACCAAAAAAAAGTTATAATTCTATTGTACATATATCAATTCAATTCTAAAATTTTAATTTTGATCATTTTAGTTCTAAATCTCTTGACAATTTATTAATATAGTCCTTTCAACCAAATTTGGCTGAATCTCACCGACATAGACCGCGGCCGTCCTACATAATATGATCAACGTTAACATGAATACTTTTTAATAATTTATTTATTTATATATTTTTTTCATTTTTCATTTTTCAGTTTTCTTTCTTATTGCCCTTCGCCGATCTGCGACCTCGATAATGGCCGAGGAGGTCACCAACCCTAGGTGAGAGTGCCGCAACCCTCATCGGATTTGGGCGAGGTTGCCCTCGTTTGATATGGGTGGCACAACCACACCCAGACACAACACGAGCGTGATGACCTTTGCTCAAGCCCTAGTTTTCATTCAAAGCACATAGAACAAAGATGGCACACTTCAAGTTTAATAATGGGATAATGACACAAATGATCCGTAAATTTTAACTCAATGTGCAATATGATACAATTTGATCTATGAATTTTTAATTTATTCAATATAGTACTAGGATTTTTTGTACATATTCAACTTAGCCCTTGGACTATATACAAATGTTTGATATTGTCATTCCATTAATTCAAGTTTAGGGACAACATTAAATATTTTTATATAGTTCAAAGATTAATATGAACATATACCAAAAGTCCAGACATCACATTTAATAAATTGAAAGTTCAATGACTATATTACACATTTAGTTACAGTTTAGGGACTCCTTGCACATTTGGCTATAGTTCATGAACCACATTGAAAAAATTAAAAATTCATAAATGATATTGCATATTGGGTCAAAATTCAAGGATTATTTTTGTTTTTTTTTTTAAATACATGGAGACCTAAATAAAGATATAAGTGAAGGCAACATAATATACATCAAGAAACTAAGGAGTTGTTTGGTAACGTTCCGGGAACACCCGTTTCTGTTTTTTTGTTCCCCGGAATAGAAATATAATAGAAACGCGTTTGGTAATTTTTTTTATTCCCGGGAATAGATTTAGAACTGAAATAAGAAACAAAAAAAAGTCGTTTCTTACTCAAGAAACAGATTTTTCTTTTCTTTTCTTCCTTTTCTTTTCTTTCTTTTTCTCTTCATTTCTTCTTCCCTAGTTGGTCATCGGCTCGGCGATGGCTGGCAACCGGCCAAACGAGGCCCGGCGGCCTCACTGGAGCCTCGTCGCCCCGGCGTGGTCGCCCCAAGCTCGCCGACCACCGGTGAGGCCCCCCGAGCCTCGTCGTGGCTGGGCGAGGTCGAGCCTCACGGTGGTCAAGCGAGGCTCAGCCTCGCGACCTCGCCAGTGGCCGGCGAGGCTCCCTTGAGGTCGGTGACCTCGTCCGGCCGACAACCTTAGGCTAAGAGGAGGAGAAGAAAAAAATAAAAGAAAAAAGAAAAATGTAATAAAATTATTAATATATTAAAAGAATTTTAAGTCACAAAATATTTGGGGTTGTGCCAAACGTGTCTCTATTCTCGAAATAGAAATTTTTTATAATTACCAAATACTTTAAAATGCTCAAAAACTGTTCCCAAGAACAGAAATTGGAAAAAAATATTTCTGAAAAGAAACCGTTTCTAAATGTAAACGTTACTATACGCACCCTAAAAGTTTGATTTTAATAATTGATGGCAATATGGTTCTCTTGTCCTTTCCTTTTTTACCCTCGCGAAGCATTTGCTTGTTGCATCTGTCGTGTGCCATGATTATTGAGAGAGAGAGAGAGAGGGAGAGCCCATTACTTTTGGTCTGTCAGTCTGGAGATGTCTCTGAACAAGCCCGTGACTATTCTTCGGCCATGCACACACACAAGCACGCAGAGGGAGAAAGGGCTTTCAAATTCCTTTCATGCTGGCCGGGCCTACAAATCCAGCCCATCTATCCAAGCTAAGGCTTGATTTGTTCTACACGGCCCACAGTTTCTGCGTGCTCTAATTCCAGCATCCTCTTTCTACGCCAAGAGCTACCAACTTCCAATGCCAAATCCCGATCGTCCATTTCTCTCTTAATGAAGTATTGAGCAATGCTCGTAGAACGGTGCTGTTATTGATTGAAAATGATGGTGCAATTTTTGATAGTTTGTTTATAAAATAAATTAAAATGTGTCTTATTCCATATCTAAAAGACGTGAGTGTGTGCGTCAATATATAAACGTGGAAGTCTTCTAACCTTACGATTGAAAATCATGGGCTAAGTGGGCTGGAACCTTCGATATCGTGTGGGTCCGCGATCCTTAAGTTTGCACGCTCGTGGAGTATTTATTAGAGGAATACGAGACTAAATTCTCATTTGGAGACTTTATTGCACCTTTAAACTGACCTATACATGGAATGAAAGGGACCTATGTTGCGTCTATCCTTTTACGTATGGGTACCTTTGCGATTTACAAATTCCGTACATGGAAGAAAATGGACCTATGAATATGCAAGAACGTTGATATCCAGGTCATATGTTACCACTTGCAAATTCAACATCGATATCCAGTGGGTACGTCATTATCAACGTTGGGTCTGTTCTTCCCCACAAGCCACGTTGGCTATGTTCTTACCCCACATGACGTACCCAACGTGATATCCAGGTCATATGTTGCGACTTGCAAATTCCACGTCGATAGAGGTCCAATGTCGTGACTTGCAAATTCCAGACAAATTGGCCCCGATAAGTCCAACGTAGGGCCCTTTCCTTCCATGTGTGGCCCACTTTCAGCCATGTTCATTATTCCTCGTCGCTTTAAGGATGTGCAGGAACGAATCACGTCTTTAAATCTCCCTCAACAGCATCTCCTTCCTAGGCTCTCGCTCGCTCGCTCGCTCGCTCTCTTTCTCTCTCACTCCACGGTGTGTTTCAGATTTCTGTCCAAGCACCCGAAGGAGAAAAGAATGGCGTCGCCAGTGGAGAGAACCGCCAGCGGCCGCGAGTACAAGGTCAAGGACATGTCGCAGGCCTACTTCGGCCGCCTCCAGATCGGGCTCGCGGAGGTCCAAATGCCCGCTCTCATGTCGTGCCGCTCCGTGTTCGGCCCCTCGCAGCCCCTCAAGGGCGCGAGGATCACCGGCTCCGTCCACATGACCATCCCGACCGCTGTCCTCATCGAGACCCTCACCGCCGTTGGCGCGAGGTCCGCCGGTGTTCAAGCAACACCTTCTCCACCCAGGACCACGCTGCAGCCGCCATCGCCCGCAACTCCGCTGCCGTGTTTGCCTGGAAGGGCGAGACCACCCAGGAGTACTGGTGGTGCATCGAGCGGGCCCTCGACTGGGGCCCCGGCGGCGGCCCTGACCTCATCGTCAGCGATGGGGGTGACGCCATGCTTCTCATCCACGAGGGCGTCAAGGCCGAGGAGGCCTACGAGAGCACCGGAAATCTCCCCGACCCGGCGTCCATCGACAACCCGGAGTCGCAGATCGTGCTGACCATAATCAGGGACGGGTTGGAGACCGATCCGAAGAGGTACCACAAGATCAAGGAGAGGCTCATGGGAGTCTCCGAGGCGATCGCCACCGCCGTCGAGTGGTTGTATCGGATGCGGGCCAATGGGACTCTCTTATTTCCCGTTATTAATGTCAACGACTCGTCACCGAGACCAAGGTACTAATAAAGAATCTAGTCATTCCAGTTTTATGATCGAGAGTAGAGTCACGAGGAGCTCCATTTAATCCCTTCTTGGAACACACGGCTCTTGCATGAAACAGTTTCAAAACTTGTGCGGTTGCCTCCCCTCTGGGCCTGACGGTCTAATGACGGCCACCGACCTCGAGATCGCCGGGAAAGTTGCTGTGGTCTGTGGATATGGAGACGTCGGCAAGGACTCTGCTGCTGCCCTCAAGAAGGCCGGTGCTTGTGTCATTGTGACCGAAATCAATCCCATCCGCGCTCTCCAAGCTCTCATGGAAGGTATCCTGGTCCTAACCCTAGAGGATGTTGTCTCCGAGGCCGACATCTTTGTCGTCACTGCCGGCAGTGGCAAGGGCATCGTCACAGTCGACCACATGAGGAAGATGAAGAACAACGCCATCGTCGGCAACATCAGTCCCTTTGATAAGGCTATCGACATGCCCGGCCTTGAGAGCTTCCCTTTGCTGAAGCGCATCACCTTCAATCCCCGCATTTAAAGGTGGGTCTTCCCCGACACCAAGTCGGGCGTCATTGTCTTGGCAGAGGGACGCCTTGTGAACTTGGGTCGCGCCACCGGCCACCCTTGCTCGGTGACGTCCTCCTGCTCCTTTGCGAACCATGCGATGGCGCAGCTAGAGCTGTGGATGGAAAGGGACACGGGCAAGTATGAGAAGAAGGTCTACGCCATGCCCAAGCACCTGGACGAGAAGGTGGCCAGTCTTCACCTCGGCAAGATCGGCGCTAAGCTCACCAAGCTTAGCAAAGAGCATGCCGACTAGATCAACGTCGCCGTTATAGGATTCTTGATGTTTAGCCGAGTATGGTCGGATATATTCCCGAGCAGAAAGGTGGCCCGATTAATCGTTGAGAATAAGGGGGGCCGCGGATGAAGTTTAGAAGTCCAGTAGAATAAATAAATATATATGTATGTATGTATAAGAGTGTGTGTATGTCATCGCCTAAATCTTATTACTTAAGATATCCAGCTATAAATAAAAATAGAAAGTAAAATGAACTCCCCTCGGCCTCGATGATTACCAAAGCTGAAAGGCGACCACTATCGTCAGTGGACGGTTATATAAATATATAAAAAAACCCAAACCCCGAAACAAATCCCGACCGACATTCGGATAATAACAGAAAAATCGGACATTGCGGACGCTTCAGTTCCGAAACGCATCGTAAGACGCTACGCTCTCCCTTCCCAGGTTCATCCGTCTCCCACATCGCCATCTCGGTTAGATCTCCGATTCGCTCTTCCTCTCCTTTTTCTCGCGATTTCGTCTCTCGGGAGATAAAGTTCAGAGCGTCTTCAAGGCTCCGTAGAATTGGGTTCTGCCTGTCGAGCCTTAAATTTGCTATGTCGGAGGATTTGTGTAGACGTCGAAATGCTCGTTGTGTTCATCAGTTGTGTTCTGTGCAAATATTCAATTGGCAGAGGGAAAAGGTGCATGAAATCATGATCTCTTGGTGGCATGGCGATACTCAGAGATGAGTTACCTGCGTTATGTGAGGAGGGAGATGAATATGATCTCCTTACCTTCTTTGTTTTAGGAACTTTCTTATTTGTTTTTTGACTGACAAATTTCGAGTGGCTTTCGGCAGCCGCTTCTAATTGCTATATTGCTTTCAAAATTGAATGTTGAGCATGGAAGGATTGAGAGTTTTAAGAAATTTTGAGGGTGATTGGTGACTCCTTTAGCTGTGTTAGGTTATCTGCGTCTTCCAGAGAAACTAGAGTCGAGAAAAGTATTTCGTCTAGTGTATGAACTTTTGAATCGGGCATCATGCGTTTGTTGTTCTCCTTCGGAGCTCCTTTGATCCATTTCTAAGACGTTGATGAATTGCATGGTTTGAATTTTTGCACGACAAGTTCGGGTACATCCATAGGGAGGAATCGTGTCATGTAGATGCTCGAGCTGATTTGATGTGTATAAGATTTCCCCTTTTCCTGCCCAGGGAAATGGGTTTGTACTTGGCGTTCACTAGTTCTTGAATTGTTTCAAGGTGTGCTAACTGGAGTTTTTTTTTTCTTTTTATTTCGAGGTTGGATTCTTCATGCATGTACGTTTATGTGTTTATTTACTCGGGCATGTAGAGTGGTTTGGAGCCTCTGTACCTCTAAGTAGCTGAAGACCACTATATCTCGTAGGGCAGCAATTTGGAAAACAGGTCAATTGTATGCAGTGTTTTCAAGATGTTCTGCAAAGTCATTGGAGAGAGGTCTTGTTTTCAAGAAGTTGTGCAGAGTTATAGTTCAGCATGTATAGATGCTTCTCATAAGTTTATAATCTCACTTGTTATTGTAATTTTGTTATCCTGAAAGTTGCAGGACTACATAGTGCTTTTCTAGTTATTTATGTCATTAATTGGCAGGACTACATGCCAAAGAATCCTGCCACCTAGGCGAGCGTTTCTAGTTATTTGTCAAGGGGCTGTAGAAGACTACAGCTTCCATATTACATTGCCCTTTTGTTATTGGATTGTAGAGGAAAATTGGTCTGGCGCATTTAATCTGATTGTAATAATAATTTGCAAGTTTCAAGTGCCACAGATTTAAGGATTGCAAGATGCCTGTAGTGAGGGATCTTAGTGCCACAAATAGAAGGAGAAGATCCGTCGCGTGGGATCATTTTAAAAGAATTCCTTGTACGGACAAGAGCATTAGAGGCTGTGCCTGTCTTGATCATAGCATTAGAGGCTGTATTTAGCATAGGAGGTTGTGTGCTCGATGTGTTTCATAGCTCCTTGACCTCAGGTATGGTGGGTGAAGGCTCTTGTATGTGCTCAAGATTGGCTATGATCTGCACCAGTTTCACTTTCGGTTGAGGAGGACTCAGAAGAGCTCGAAAATTTTGAGTTAGGTGAAAAAATATTTTTATAGAATATTTTCACCATTCCATATTATGATGGATACTTAATTTGTCATTTTGATTGTGAATTTAATGCAAATTTGTCAATTATGACCATGGAGCCAAACGTGATATTGTTTTCTCTTGATGATTGACGAAGTTGGAGATTGGTACTTTTTTATACCAACTTCTTTTTTTTTTTTATTGCGAATTGACTTCTTCATTTTTTGTATTTAGGTGTTTAGTGATTGTTGTCTTCTTCATTTCCTGCTTGCAGGTTGAGCTTAGTTGAGCCGAAAACCAATGGTGTTTCGGGTGTGCTCGTTTCTCGTTAGTAGTCCTTGATGCATGTTCAGAGTTTTCTTTTTTAACCTCTCTAAATTGACTAGGGACTAGACCAGAATGTTAGAAACATATCTTCTCAGGGACTCATTCCTTGCTTTTATTACATATTGTTGGTAGTGGCATGGAGAGATGGAACCTAATAGTGAGTTCTCTCATGCACGGATATTCTTTGTAATCTCACATGCACAGAGAACTTCACATTTCATGGATCGGGCATTTAGTGATTGTTGTCTTCTTCATTTCCTACTTGTAGGTCTAGTAACACTGCTTACTTGTATAAGCGAGGTACATCCAGCCATGACCTCTCTCTCTCTCTCTCTCTCTGTTGCCAAAACCTGAGCATTGGCTGATAATCCATTTTCCGAGATATTGAAGATGCCATTGCTCCTACACAAGGCATAAACTATGTCCACCATGCTTGGCATCTTCGACGGGTCCCAATTCAAGCACGAGATCGCAATGCTCTTCAGTCTCCACATAGCACAAGAAGTCCGCTACCAGGCCCTTGTCCATCCATCCCCTCAGCCTCTCGGCCTTTCCGATCTCCTCGTTGCTACTTCTGCCAAAGGCCTCGACCACGCTAGCCTACATCACTCTCCCCTCCTCTTCCATCGCCTCCCTTCCAAGGCCAGCCTGAACAAGAACGCATCCATCCTCATGGACACGACCCCATAGGACATACTCTCAGGCTATGGAGCCCCGGGTGCCCATGAGTGCATCGTGATAGCGTTGCAGCCCAATACGCGGGGCCGAAGTTGGCGATCTTGGCCCGCACGTTAAGTCGAGCAGGATGTTGCTGCTATTAATATTATTGTGGATTGTTAGAATATTTTACTATTAGCCGTGCATTCATCTAACGGCTTAAATTTTTAGATTCGTTGATAATGATCCCTCAAATCTTACATGCTATTACAGCTAGGAAGTCTCAAATTTAAATCTTTCCAGGTCCATATTTTCTTCCCTAATTACATATTTTCACATTTTAAACTTAGACCAAATTCGAGTCTATGTATAAAGGGAAGTATTAGAATATTTAAATATCAACAAGCGTGAGGGACCGGCCACTATGGTCACGGGCTTGGCCATCGGGTTCCCGTAGGAATTGGGTACCCAAGATTGATTGCCGGGGATTCTACGACCTCCTTAGGGGACGCAGGCTTGGGCACCAAGGAGCAACCGGGCCCAAGACCCCCATGAATGAGCCTATCTCTCGCCCGGCGCTCGAACTTTAGGACCGGGAGTCGTTCTCAAGACTTTTTCTGAAACATGTGCTCCATCATTTCCTCTAACAAACATGAGAAAATGACTTACGTATTATTTGTAAAATACAATTAGAAAATAATTTTTCAAAACATTTCAATAAAATTCATTTTTCATAAAATAACCGGAGTTTTGTGAGGGAAATGCGCACCAATTGACTCATTAATAGATAACATAAGGGCCTTCCGCAATTTGTCTTCTAGTTTATATATTCCTCACCTAAGCAATCAGCCAATCACGACATGCAGAAGCAAGATTTAAAAAGCAAAATTTATGGCTCAAACACAAAATATGTGGGGCATAATTGGAATGCTGGTGGAAACCCATGCTTTTTTAAATAAGAAAAAAACTTTTTTGGGTAAACCTGGATTTGCTTAAATAAGTAGGCAAACTGATGTAAAATATCATTGCTAATCAAGTTATGTTCAATTAAGATAGCTCAAAATGAAAATTTGCACAAATAATTAGAAAATCTCAAGAACCATTCGATTTTCTCCCTCCATAAGGAAAATGAGAAAGGCACCCAATATCACAAATTATCAAATTATATCAAAGACGAAGACACGATGGAAAAGCTTACTTTCAGTCGTTTACTCAAGATTGAAATTCATTATAATTCTTGTACTTCTTATTCGCCAAAATTGGATTGTCAACGAAATATGTATCACCAAAAATTGGATCGTTGGTCTTTTAGATAAATTGGGTTCTATGGTGATTTATAGTAATTGTGTAACTAGGATCACTAACATAAAACTAAAGATAAACCTAAAGAATGATGGATGACATATTAATAAATAAATTCAATTTGAGAAATTGCACAATTGTTTTTTTTTATTACAGATCCTTTACAAATGATTCACTCTGGCCTTACATAATCTTGTACAAAATATAACTGTCGGGTTATCTTTTGATTTGCAAACTCTAAGGCAACATTTGTCGTTTTGATTTCTAACTAGAATAGGACTGAATAAGATATGATATAAAATCTAAGGGATTTTGCTATATCTTATCTACTATTTGGTGATTTCGGTAATAAAGTCTAATATAATAACATCATATCATATATATTGTTTGATATAAATGTCATATCAATATAAATGAATTGTAAATTTTACAAACGGAAATAGTAAAAATCTCTTGTGAGCAACTTTATTTTTATTTGCTTTTTTATTTTATTTTCCTCTCTTTTTAAAATTAATTTTTTTTTTATTTCTTTCTTCCCCTTCCATCATTCTATAATAAAATTTTATTAAACATAAAACTGTACTAATATACCTAAAATACTAAAATACCTAAATATGTAATAAATATATATTTATTTATTGAATTTATATTATAGGATAGAATTAAATTCAAATATATAAATAAACATAAGATTAAACTAAAAAAAATAAATTTTTATTTTTTGTTATTTTGCATTTCTTATATTAGTATTCAAATATTATTTATATTGAAATATAATTTTAAATTTGTTTATATAAGAAGTTTGTTATTTGAGAAAAACTTTCTTATTATAAATATTAGAAATTCTATCCACTTTTATCCCACCTCTTTCATAGAATAATTTTATCCAGCTTATATCCTTTTTATTTTCAATTTTATCCCGTGTTGAGCATGCACCAAACGCAGGATATGATAATTTTTATCTTATCCTGAATTTTATCCTAACCACCAAACACAGCCAAATTGTTTTAGGCTTCATACCGATTGTCTTCAACTACACATTCTTATCCACAAGCAGTTATGCTCTCTGAGATATCTTTATCTTTCGAGTTAGCTCGTATTCAAATATTCCTTTGCGTCTTCATTCCTCTACTTATGTGCAATCGACCACTTATCATCTTATATCGATAACTGTCTTAGTTAACCACCTTCGTTGATAAAGTCATTAGTCACATAATACTGATTTGCATTGGTTACTTGTCAATTGCAAATTGTGCTCATTGATTGCTTTGTTGACAACTCAAGTCCATACGTCACACCAATCCCCAAAAACTCAACTCAACTCCAATGTCATGCCCCGATCTAACGAGGGCCACCCTCACCTAGGTACAAGCGTCACGACACCCCGGCCTAGCTTAGATTTGGGGAGGGCCCGTGTGCCCCCATTGTGGTTGATGAGGGTGTCGTGACCTTTGCCCAAGCTTTGGCCAGCGAACCTAGTTAAAGAAAAGAAAAGAAATCAAAATTTTTTGTAAATATTTGCAAAAATTGTATGTATCAATATTGGTCATGTCATATAGGACAGTCACTATCTACATAGCGATTTCCGGTCAAATTGGCCGAAAGAACTAAATTGGCAAATTATCAAAAAATTTAGGACTAAAATAGTTAAATTGAAATGTTTATGATTGAATTGACAACTATATAATAATTTTATGACTTTTTAGTAATTATTTCCGCATTTCATACTACAGTGATCAAAATGACGTTTCATTAAAATAGATTGAACAAAGATGACACACTTCAAGTTTAAAAAACAGAGACCAAAAGCACGATTTTTGTAATTCACAACAATTCAGTTCTCTTTACCTTGCAAAGCCTTCGCTCGATACTTCGAATATGGTTCTAGAGAGAGACGGCCTTCGCCTTCTTCTCCAATCTCGGCTGCCGGCCCTTTGCTTGCCATATTCGTCGTGTGTGCCTTGATTATCCCATTGCGCGGGGGGAGGGAGGGAGAGAGTCAGAGGCCAAGGCCAATGCTTATGCATTGCCATGTTTATAATTAGTGAAGTAAGACGGCATCCAATCCCAGCGATATTGGAAGAGGCTTCTCATACCGTACATTCATTCATGGACCAAGATGTCCCTCGAACCTGGCCTTGCTCTGGTGAAACTTCTAGCCTGTCGGTCTGGAAATGTCTCGAGACAAGCTCATGACTATTGCCGCTTGACCAGTTTGGAGAACAACTAACACAACCTCCGAAGCTATTAGTGTTAAGTTATTAATTCACATTTGACTTGCAATATTACATGAATAAAATTCAAAAGGGATTCTCAAACTTTCACCTAAAACTGAATTTTATTAGGATGATTGCTCCTTCGGCCAGGCACACACACAAGCACGCAGAGGAAGAAAGGCTTTCAAATTACTTTCATGCTGGCCAGGCCTACAATCCAGCTCATCTATCAAAAGTTTATTAAGAACGCATGCCCAAGACTGAAGAGTTCATCAAGAAAGAAGAACGCCAATCACATCAAGAAAGAAGGCAGCACATACCCAAGACTCATGAGTTCATCAAGAAAAGAGAACATCAATCACATCAAGAAAGAAGAACGCACATACCCAAAACTCATGAGTTCATCAAGCAAGGAGATCACATATTATATCAAACAAGGAGAACACCAATCACATCAAGAAAGAAGAATGCACATACCCAAGACTCATGAGTTCATTAAGCAAGGAGAACACAAGTCACATCAAGAGAGAAGAACGCACATACCGAAGACTCATGAGTTCACCAAGCAAGGAGATCACAAATCATATCAAGCAACAAGAACACCAATCACATCAAGAAAGAAAAAAGCACATACCCAAAACTCAAGAGTTCATTAAGCAAGGAGAACACCAATCACATCAAGAAAGAAGAATGCACATACCCAAGGACGCCCAGACTCTTAGAGTACCAAAAGTTTGTATAAATGGATACTTAAGTTTTAAAAGTTACGAAAGTGACACTTAAGTGCCAAAATCGGAGCAAACTGGATCACTTAAGTGCCACCAGCGAGAAAATCCGGCCAAAACGCTAACGTGTCAATTTTCCTGGCGAGCTGCGCGCAAAACAACGTCGTTTTGCATGCTGATATTGCTAAACAGTGTCTAAATAGTATCAAAACGACGTCGTTTTAGTATAATTCGAAATTTAATATAATAATTAATTAAAGTAAATTTTAAAAATTAATTAATTAAGGGGGCGGGGAGAAGGGAGGCGGCGCGTCGCCGGGAAGGTGGGGAGTGTCGGCCGAGGCCGCGAGCCCCGGGCCGAGTGCCTGCGGCCCTAGGCGACCGGCGGCGAGGGCCCGTGTGCCCTCGCCTAGATCCGGTGGGGGTCGGCCCTCGCTAGGTCGACCTATGGGCTGCCACCCGCCGGGGGCCGGCCCGGTGGCCACAAGTACAAGGTCAAGGAAATTTGGCGGGCTGACTTTGGCCGCCTCGAGATCGCGCTCACGGAGGTCAAAATGCCCACCTCATGGCTCGCCGCTCGAGTTCGGCCCCGAGGGCGCGAGAATGACTAGCTTTGTCCACATGACCATCCGGACTACCGTCCTCATTGAGACCCTCATTACACTCGGCACCGAGGTCCGCCGGTGCTCGTGCAACATGCTTCTCCACCTAGGACCACGTGGCAGCTGCCATCGCTCGTGACTCGCTCGCCGTCTTCGCCCGGAAGGGTGAGACGCCTTAGGAGTATTAGTGGTGCATCGAGTAGGCCCTCGACTGGGGACTCGGCGGCGGCCTGACCTCATCGTCGACGACGGAGGCGACGCCACCCTCCTCATCCGTGAGGGTGTCAAGATAGAGGAGGCCTACGAGAGCACCGGAATCTCCCCAACCCGGCATCCACCGACAACCTGGAGTTGCAGATCGTGCTGACCATAATCGGGGATGGGTTGGAGACCGACCCGAAGAGGTATCGCAAGATGAAGGAGAGACTTGTCGGAGTCTCTGAGGCGACCGCCACTGCTGTTGAGAGGTTGTCTCGGATGCAGGCCAATGGGACTCTCTTATTCCCTGCTATCAATGTCAATGAGTTCGTCACCAAAAGCAAGGTAGAATCTAACCACTGCAGTCATATAATTTGAATAGAGTGATGAGTAGCTCCATTTAATTTCTTCTTGGAACAATGCTCTTGCATGAGACAGTTTCAAAACTTGTGCGGTCGCCGCCCCACTGGCCCGACGGTTTAATGACGGCCACCGACCTAAAGATCGCTAGAAAAATTTATTAGAGAAATCTCTAATGATGTTTTGAAAATGACAAAATAAATCAAAGGTTACTAACGTATTTAATGGTTGAGTAACAAAGTATGCAAATGATAGAATGTGTAAATGATTTTATCAAAGTCTATACTTGGAAGAACCAGAGGACAGACTCTACTTCAGTCTGAAGACACTTAGGATTTTCTTTTACGGAAACAAAATCAATTCAAACAACACGACAACAAATCAGGCAAGATATGATTAATATCCATCTAATAAATTGACGAATCATATCTTGCACATTGGCCAATTTTTTAATCGTATTTCGAGCGTAAGATCAGATTGATAATTTTTTCATGCGATTGCGAGTCATATTTCGGGCACGAAATTAGACTGTCAATCGTATGCACGTTTTGAAATCATGGATTAATCCCTAATTTAATAAAAAAAATTAATCGATCTTTTGTGGATACGATAACATCATTCAAATATTCATACGATGTAATGATTCCACAAATTAAGCAATAAAGATATATGAAAATCAAATTAAACAAGATTCTTACCTAATTTTCGATATCGCACCGATGATGTTTTCGAATTCGAAGGAACGACAAAACGCGATGGCTGATGAGGGGCGATTCACGGTGACACCTCACTTAATGATGGTATCGTGCTCAGTAAGCAATAGTGAATCTTGACTGGTGATCCGTGGACCGTGGGTGACTTGGCCCGGTAAAGTCAACGGAGATGACCAACACAGCAAAGGGGCAACCATGAGGAGACTTGGACAACACCGATGGGCTTTCTCAAGCACGGAACACCCTTAGCATCAAACTGGACCACCCCCAAAACACCATGCTTGATTCGTGCAAGATGGGAGCACCGGTGTGACTGGTCCGTGACTGAGGAGACGCGGCAGTGCGCTGCGGCGATGATCTCGATTCGGCGCGGCGGAACTCGGACAGACGTCGTGAGGCAGCTTGCAGTGTCGGGTCACGCCGGCTAGAGCAACGCAGTGGGTGGCGTCGTCGACGGCAGAATGCAGAGGCAGTAGTGGCGACGGGCGGACTCGGCGACGAGCAGAGGTGGCGAGCGGACGGGCTGCTGCTGTGGCGTTCGGGGGTGGCTGCGGAGCAGCAGTGGCCGGCCCAGGGGACGGGCAGTGGCGGAGGCTCGGCTGCTGGCGTCGGATAGCATCGACGGCGAGTGCAGGGGGTCGGCGAGGAGCTCGGCCACTGGTGTCGCGTTCGGGGCTGGCCGCGGAGCTGCGGTGGACGGCGCGGGGGACGGGCAGTGGCGGAGGCGCGGCGGAGGCTCGGCGAGGGGGCCCGACGAGGGGGCTGCAGGTCGCTGCGGCGGCGTTGGGTTGCAGGCGGAGCGGCGGTGGCCGGCAGAGGGAGACACCGGCGTTCGGAGGCGCGGCGGCGCTGTGCAGGGGTTCCGCGAGTGGCTGCACTAGGAAGAAGAAGCTTTTCCCCCCTTTTTTTTCTTCTTTTTTCTCTCTCTCACGTCCCTCTCACGGACGTCCCCTCTCTCTCTCTCTCTCTCTTTGTACTTTTCTGCACTCCTACAAGCAAGACTCCCTTTGTTGACTTTGAAAAATAAAAAGAACTCACTTTCAAAGGAAAAACGAAAATCCAAAAGAAAACCCCCCCTTCTTCCGTACGCACATCATCTTTTTATAAGCAAAGGGGTTAGATTTTTATAGCATATTTTATTTCATTTTTTTACTTTTTCCATCTACCCTTATCAGATTCAAATTTCCTTTCTCGATCAACTTTTGTTCACACGATCGACACGTAATATTCTCTTTTATATTTTTCTAATATTCCATTCGGGATGTCGAAGATGTCTTCGCTCTTGCATAGGGCGTACACTATGTCCACCATGCTAGGCCTCTTCGATGGATCCCGGTTCAAGCATGAGATCGCGACGCTCATTACGCTTGCCACGCTCTCCACCGAGCACGTCGAGTCCGCCACCAGGCCCTCGTCCATCCACCCCCCTCAACCTCTGGCCCCTGGGCCCTCCCGATCTACTTCCGAAGGCCTTGACTGCGGCAGCCCACATCACCCTACCCTCCTCGTCCGTCGCCTCCCTCCCCGAGACCAGCTCGAGCAGAACGACCCCGAAGGAGAACACGTCCATCCTCATGGACACGACCCCGTCGGACAGGTACTCAGGGGCGATGTAGCCCTGGGTGCCCACGATGTGCATGGTGATGGCGTTGCAGCTCGACTTGGCGAGGTCGAAGTTGGCGATCTTGGTCCGCATGTTGGAGTCGAGCAGGATGTTGCCAATCTTGATGTCCTTGTGGATGACCGCAAGCGGGTGTGCCCGTGGATGTACTGACGCCATTGGCCATGTCGACCGCAATGCACACCACCCCATCCCAGTGGCCGGCTTCGTGGAGACACGAGTGGAGTGACCCGCTTGGTAGGGGTATAAATGGTTCGGTTATTTTGAGAAATCGAACTAAACCCAACCAAAATTCCGGTTCGATTTGGTTCAGTTCACTATTTGGATTTTTACTTTTGCTTTGTTTTTGCTATCTGAACAAAACCCGATCCGATATTTGGATTAGGTTTCCTTCCGGTTCGAATAATAAGAGAAAAATTGGACATTATGGACGATTCAGTTCCAAAACACATCAAAGAAAGCCTACGCTTTCACTCCCAAATGTCCGTGGCAAGCAAGCCAAGCCAAGGAAGACTGATGCCCGAGGGAAAGATATCGATCTGAGCACATCCTGGTATACAATTTGATCAAATGGTTCAGCCCGGGCTAATAGCAATCGCGCACTAATACAACAACATAGAATTGGTTTTATCCTTGTTGGGCAAACCCTTTTTCTATGAGGTAGGTAGGTCAAATAGGCTTAAATCAGTCAGCCTGGGAACAATATCTTTTCTTTTAGTATGATAAATTGCTTTATTCTGCATATGGAACTGCTGGTCGTCGTGTAAAGCCCTATGTGGACTTTATCCGAGGTGGTTGTTCTCTCTCCTCGTCTTTCAAAGAAAAGCAATAGAAAGAGTCTTGCTTGGGAAAGGTATTGAGACTGGGGACTGTAGTCCTAGTCATTGTCTCCCAAATTTTGAAGAGCACCCTCTCTCTCTCCCCGCTAAATTCCAAATCACCCAACCAAATGAATGAAAAGTAACTATTTTCTTTGAAAATGCTTTCACCGAAAAGTATTATCCTTTTATCTTTTGAAATTTTATGCAAAATAATCACACCATTATTTTGAAAAAAATATTAGGTGCTTAATGACTGCCACATAGGAATTACACAAATCATTTCACCATTTCCAAGCGTCGGCTAAGTCATGTAAGATGATCGAAATTTACATTTGTGATTTATGTTCCAAAAATGAATAGATTGATTGAATTTACACAAATGCCAAACGTTCATGACGTAATTGACAAAATAAAAATTTAAGATTGAATTGACATAATTATAATAAGTTTAGAACTTTTTGATAAAAAAAATTGCATTAACTCAAGCATATGAAAATCAATTGAGTTTTCAAGTACAAATCGGATTTTGCATAGTCCAGTCGCAACAATTTATTTTTCTTTTTATTTTTTACATAGCAATCTACTCTGTCTAATTTATTATTTTTTTTGGGGATCTTTTCTCGGACAACCGTCGTCACACGGATCTCTACCCCGAGCGAACGCACACGTCACGCGGTGGCATTCCCGTAATTCGTCGCCACACGTCACGGGCGGCCCACGGTGGCATTACCGTAATTTTCTGGGACGAAATCTCCCAAGTGGGGCGTGGCATGGCTGTAATTTTCAAAGTGGGGCGGGGTAATTTTCTGGTGGGGGACAAAATCCAAGAAATGGTGCGCACGATATCCGTAACGGGGCTAAATTTCAGATGACGGCGCCATCATCTATTTATGCCGCCCTACATGCTCCTGCATTTCCATCCTCTCCTTCTTTCGCTCTCTCTCTCTCTCTCTCTCTCTCTCTCTCTCACTACAGATTGTTGTTTCGAGACCTCCGTCGAAAAACCGAAGAAGACAAAAAAATGGCGTTGCCAGTGGAGAGAGCCGCCAGCCGCCGCGAGTACAAGGTCAAGGACAAGTCGCAGGCCGACTTCGGCCGCCTCCGAGATCGAGCTCGCGGAGGACCAAATGCCCGCCCTCATGTCCCCGCCGCTCGGTGTTCGGCCCCTCGCAGCCCCTCAAGGGCGCGAGGATCACCGGCTGCCTCCACGTGACCCCCCAGACCGCCGTCCTCATCGAGACCCTCACCACCATGGGCGCCATGGTCCGCTGGTGCTTGAGCAACCCCTTCTCCACCCAGGACCACACGGCAGCCGCCATCGCCTGCGACTCCGCTGCCGTGTTCTCCTGGAAGGGCGAGACCCTCCACGGGTACTGGCGTTGCATCGAGCGGGCCCTCGACTGGGCCCCGGTGGTGGCCCCGACCTAACCATCAGCGATGGGGGTGACGCCATCCTCCTCATCCATGAGGGCATCAAGGCGGAGGAGGCCTGCGAGAACATTGGGAATCTCCCGACCCGGCGTCCACCGACAACCCGGAGTTGCGATCGCGCTGACCATAATCAGGGATGGGTTGGAGACCAATCCGAAGAGGTATCACAAGATGAAGGAGAGACTTGTCGGAGTCTCGGAGGCGACGGCCGCTGCTTTGTCGAGAGGCCGCACCGGATGCAGCCAACGGGACTCTCTTATTCCCCGTCATTAATGTCAACGGCTCGTCATCAAGACCAAGGTACTAATCTAGTCACTCCAATTTTATATGATTGAGTAGAGTCACGAGTAGCTCCATATAATCCTTTTTGGGAACACAGTGCTCTTGCATAAAACAGTTTCAAAACTTGTGCGGTTGCCCCCCTTCCAGGCCGGACGGTCTAATGACGGCCATCGACGTCAAGATCGCTGGTAAAGTTGCTGTGGTCTCGTGGATATGGAGACGTGGGCAAGGACCACGCCGCCCCTCAAGGAGGCCGGTGCTCGCGTCATCGTGACCGAAATCGATTCCATCCGCGCTCTCAAGCTCTCATGAAAAGTATCCAGGTCCTAACCCTAGAGGATGTTGTCTCCCGGCCCGCATGTTGGAGTCGAGCAGGATGTTGGCGATCTTGATGTCCTACCGCAAGTGGGTGTGCCCGTGGATGTACTGACGCCGTTGGCCATGTCGACCGCAATGCGCAGCTGTGTATTTCAATCCGCCCCATCCCAGTGGCCGGCCTCGTGGAGCCACGAGTGGAGTGACCTCGCCGGTAGGGTGTAAATGGTTCGGTTATTTTGGAAAAGTGAACTAAACCCAACCGAAATTCCGGCTCGATTTGGTTCAATTCACTTTTTCGATTTTTACTTTTTTTTTCCTACATGCACCCCTTTCAATAAACTTTTTATTTTTTGAAAAATCGATTTTTTAAAATTATTTTTTATTTCTTTTTTTTTTTTATTTTTCTTCTCCTCCTTCATTGGTTGGCGACCGCCGGAGGCGAGCTAGAGCCTCACCATAGGCCGGCGAGGCTCCAACTCGCTAGATTCCGCGAGGTCAAGCTCGCCTAATGTTGGCGGGCTCGAGCCCAAAGAAATTTGACGAGCCGGGCGAGGCTTGATGGCCGAATCTAGCAAGGCTCAAGCTCCTTGGTGTCGGGCTAGCTCGGCCTCGCCACAGGCCGGCAAGGCTCGACCTCACACGCCGGCAAGGCTTGACCTTGTTAGAATCTAGCGAGGCTCAACCTTGTTAGAATCTAGCGAGGCTCTAGCTCGCCTTTGGCCGCTTGTCGGCTGCCATCGTTGCCGGTGACTAGCCAATGAAGAAGGAGAAGAAAAAGAAAGAAAAAGAAAAGAAGAAAAAAAAAAAGAAAAGAAAAATTTAAACATAAAAAATGATTTTTTATAAAAGGAAAGCATTTTAGATTTTATTGATTTGTTTCGGTCAACGTAATCGATAAAAACCAAACCAATTAAAAAAGTTTCAATTTTTAATGAAAACTAAACCGAATGAGAACCAAGCCAAAAAAATCAAACTTTTAGTTCGGTTCGCCGATTCGTTTGTTGGTTTGGTTTTTGACACCTCTACCACTCGGGACGAACTCGTAGATGAGGTTGCATTCGTGTCCTTCGAGTCAATGCAGAAGCCCTCTAGCCTCACTAGATTGCCATGGTTCACCTTCAAACACAAAAACGACAATCATTATTTCATTTAAGCTCCGTTTGTTTTGTGGAAAAACTCTAATGTTTTTGAAAAAGGTTTTCCAATAAGCTTTTTTTTTTTTTTTTAAGAAAATGATAATATTTTTTGCTATTTGACTCGAGACTTAAAAATGAACTAGAAAATATTTCCTATCATTCAGATAGAAAATTCGATTTGACTTTCGTGCACTCATTTTAATAATTTATAATTTATTTTATATTTTAAAATTGATTTTTCAATTATTTTTTCTTTTTATTTTTATTTTTATTTTTTCCCTTTCCTCCTCCTCCTCCTTCTTCGAATGGTCCTGGTCAACAATTGGCGACTAGCAAGTCTCAAGCTTGCAAATCGGCGGCTCACTCACTCGCCGATCTAGCAAAGCTCAAGCTCGCGGGTAGGCGGCGAGCTCATTGCAACTTGAGCTCGCGAATCAATGATGAGCTCACTCACCAAATCCGGCATGCTTGCTAGCATTACGAGGCCTTGAGCTTGCCCGAGGTCGGCTTGGACAAGCTCGTGCCTCATGAAATCTGATGAGGCTCAAGCTTGCCGAAATTTGACAACCTCAATTTCGCCGGCTTGTGGCAAGGCTCGAGTTTGCCTATAACTAGTCAATAGCTATTGCCAGTGCTAGGGACCAGCCAAGGAAATAGTAAAAGAAAAGGAAAGAAAATAAAAAATATAGAATTTTTTAATAAATAATAAATAATAAATAAAAAGAAAAAAGGTGTTTGATGAAAAAAAAAGAGTTCTTGGCCTAGAGAAATAAGAAAGAAGCTGTTTTTGGAAAACATTTTCCCCATTTTTGAAGTAGCTTTTTCCATTGGGAGAAATTTTTTTCTTAATTAATTTATTTTCCGTGAATCAAATATTGGAAAATTTGAAAAAGGTTTTCCTAAAAGTTTTTTTTTTTTATGAAATCAACGGAGCCTCGGAGATAGCTTAGGCTTAATCAAGCTTATAACATGCGCCTATATTACCAAGTGCATTAAATAATGCAGCAGCGGCTTATGAAACTCTTTCTTAAATTTGGACCCCTGCTCTCCGTACCAAAGGATAATGTCTTAATATGTAAGAACAAAGATTCGCTGACTAATTAGTTGCTTTCTCCCGGGGAAAGGGGGAGGTGGAGAATTTGGTAATCAGGGGGAAATCCGCTCCCTACGAAAAGGGACAAGAACAGTGGGTGGCCCGCGGGGGGTGTTGCTTTTGGGGAGGGAGGGGGAGAATTTGGTAAAATTCACGGGAAGCAGCCCACATCGTGTAGGGACAAGAACGGTGAATGACCCCATCATTAACCAATATGGTCCTGGGCTCTTTAGACGTTCATCAATTTAGGGAAGAAGAAATTCTGAAAGTGTCCGACATAACCCATTGACAAATGCTGATTATAATTACTGGCAAAGTTTTTGTTTTTCTAAAAAAAAAATATGGGGCGGGTCCTCCTATCTATCGTCTACTTATACCGCCCCTCAGCTCCTCCATGGGAGCATCACCTCTCTGCGTTCCATTTCTCTCAGTACATGCTCCACATCCTCATCATCTCCTTCCCTCTCTCTCTCTCTCTCTCTCTCTCTCTCTCTCTCTCCTAAGATCGTAGTTTCAGACCCCCGTCGAAAAACTCGAAGTAAAAAAAAAAGAAAAAATGGCGTTGCCAGTGGAGAGAACCGCCAGCCGCCGCGAGTACAAGGTCAAGGACATGTCGCAAGCCGACTTTGGCCGCCTCGAGATCGAGCTCGCGGAGGTCCAAATGCCCGCCCTCATGTCTTGCCGCTCCGTGTTCGGCCCCTCGCAACCCCTCAACGGCGCGAGGATATCCGGCTACCTACACATGACCCCCCAGACCGCAGTCCTCATCGAGACCTTCACCGCCCTCGGCGCCGAGGTTCGCTGGTGTTCAAGCAACGCCTTCTCCACCCAAGACCATGCTGCGGCCGCCATTGCCCGCGACTCTGCTGCCGTCTTTGCCTGGAAGGGCGAGACCCCTCAGGAGTACTGGTGGTGCATCGAGCAGGCCCTCGACTGGGGCCCCGGCGGTGGTCCCAACCTCATCGTCGGCGACGGGGACGACACCATCCTGCTCATCCTCGAGGGCATCAAGGCAGAAGAGGCCTATGAGAGCACCGGGAATCTCCCCGACCCGACCTCTACCAACAACCCGGAGTTGCAGATCGTGCTGACTATAATCAGGGACGGGTTGGAGATCGATCCGAAGAGGTACCACAAGATGAAGGAGAGACTCGTCGGAGTTTCCGAGGCCACCGCCACTGCGGTCGAGAGGTTGTACCGGATGGAGGCCAATGGGACTCTCTTATTCCCCGTTATTAATGTCAATGACTCTGTCACCAAAACCAAGGTACTAGTAAAGAATCTAGTCATTCCACTCTTATGATCGAGAGTAGAATCGAGAGTAGCTCCATTTAATCCCTTCTTGGAACGCAGTGCTCTTGCATGAAACAGTTTCAAAACTTGTGCGGTTGCCGCCCCTCTGGGCCTGAAAGTCTATTGATGGCCGCTGACGTCGAGATCGCCGGGAAAGTTGCTGTGGTCTGTGGATACGGAGACGTCGGCAAGGACGGCGCTGCAGCCCTCAAGAAGGCCGGTGCTCGTGTCATTGTGACCGAAATCGATCCCATTCGGGCTCTCCAAGCTCTCATGGAAGGTATCCTGGTCCTAACCCTGGAGGATGTTGTCTCCGAGGCCGACATCTTTGCCGTCACCGCCGGCGGCGGCAAGGGCATCATCACGGTCGACCACATGAGGAAGATGAAGAACAACGCCATCGTCTGCAACATCGGTCCCTTCAATAATGCGATCGACATGCCCGGCCTTGAGACCTTCCCGGGCGTGGAGCGCATCACCTTCAATCCCCAGACGGACAGGTGGGTCTTCCCCGACACTGAGTCGGGAGTCATTGTCTTGGCAGAGGGACGCCTCGTGAACTTGGGTAGCGCCACTGGCCACCCTAGCCTCGCGACGTCCTCCTGCTCCTTCACGAACCAGGCGATGGCGCAGCTAGAGCCGTGGATGGAAAGGGACACGGGCAAGTATGAGAAGAAGGTCTACGCCTTGCCCAAGCATATGGATGAGAAGGTGGCCTCTTCACCTCGGCAAGCTCGGCGCTAAGCTCACCAAGCTCAGCAAGGAGCACGCCGACTAATTCAACGTCGCCGTTTTGGGATATTTGAGGAAAGTACTATGGACGGTCTAGGGCTGACCGTAGGTGAAAGTTTGGAATTGCCTGTAGAATATATATATATATATATATATATATATATATATATATATATATATAGGGGATGCGTGTATGACTTGGTCCTAATCTTATAACGGAAGGTTTCTCAGCTATAAATTTTTTAAAAAGAACTGAAAGTAAACTAAAGAAATTCCCTTATTCAGACAAAAAAAAAAAACTAAAGAAATTCCCTTCGCCCTCAATGATTCGGAGCTGAAAAGCGATGGCTGTTGCTGTTGTTAGTCCTCTTTTATTTTATTTTATGGGGGGTGGGGTCAGAAGCGACGATGGTCATTAGTCGACGATTATTAAAGCCTAAAAACTCGAATTCCGCCCGAACAAAACCCGACCCGATGTTTCGGATCGGGTCACCTTCCGGTTCGGATAAGAACAGATAAGTTCGGCGCGGTCCCTCACCCTCGTTCGTACCCCATGGAATTCGAATTGCTCTCTCTATCTCTCTCTCTCTCTCTCTCGCTAGTTAAAAGTGTCTTCAAGGTTCGATCTCCGATTCACTCTTCCTCTCTTTTCTAGGGATTTTGCTGCTCGCAGATAAGTTCAGAGCTTGTCTTCAAGACTCCATCGCAATTCGCAAGGGGTTTTGCTTGTCGAGCGTTAAATTTGCTTTGTCGGATGGACGGTGCTGTCCTTCGTGTGCCTAAGTTGTAGGATTGTGTCAAGAGAGAACCCTTCTCTTGGTGGCATGGCTATAGTCAGAGATGAGTTCCTGCATTATGTGAGGAGAGAGATGAACATGATCTCCTTACCTTCTTTGTTTTAGGAACTTTCTTACTCGTTTGTTGACTGGCAAATTTCGGGTGGTTTTCGGCAGCCGCTTCTAATTGCTATTTTGCTTTCAAATTGAATGTTGGGCATGGAAGGATTGAGAGTTTTAAGAACTTTTGAGGGTGCTTGATGACTCCTTTAGCTGTGTTAGGTTATCTGCGTCTTCCAGGGAAGCTAGAGTCGAGAAAAGTATTTCGTCTAGTGTATGAACTTTCAAATCGGGCATCATGCATTTGTTGTTCTCCTTCGGAGCTCGTTTGATCCATTTCTAAGACGTTGATGAATTGCGTGGTTTGAATTTTTGCACGACAAGTTCAGGGTACATCCATAGGGTGGAATCGTGTCATGTGGATGCTCAAGCTGATTTGATGTGTATAAAATTTCCTTTCTTGCCCAGGGAAATGGGTTTGTACTTGGCGTTTACTAGTTCTTGAATTGTTTCAAGGTGTGCTAACTGGCCTTTTTTTATTTCAAGGTTGGATTCTTCATGCATGTGTGTTTATGTGTTTATTTACTCAGGCATGTAGAGCAGTTTGGAGCCTCTGTACTTCTAAGTAGCTGAATACTACTATATCTCGTAGGGCAGCAATTTGGAGAACAGGTCAATTGTATGCAGTGTTTTCAAGAAGTTGTGCAGAGTTATAGTTCAGCATGTATAGATGTGCTTGTCATAAGTTTATAATCTCACTTGTTATTGTGGTTTTGTTATCCTGAAAGTTGCAGGACTACATAGTGCTTTTCTAGTTATTTATGACATTCATTGGCAGGACTCCATGCCAAAGAATCCTGCCACCTAGGTGAGCTTTTCTAGTTATTTGTCAAGGGGCTGTAGAAGACTAAAGCTTCCATATTACATTGTCCTTTTGTTATTGGATTGTAGAGGAAAATTGGTCTGGCACATCTAATCTGATCGTATTAATAATTTGCAAGTTTCAAGTGTCACAGATTGAAGGATTGCAAGATGCCTGCGATGAGGGATCTTAGTGCCACAAATAGAAGGAGAAGATCCGTCGTGTGGGATCACTTTAAAAGAATTCCTTGTGCAGACAAGAGCATTAGAGGTTGTGCTTGTCTCGACCATAGCATCAGAGGCTGTATTTAGCACAGGTAGTTGTGTGCTTGATGTGTTTCATAGCTCCTTGACCCCAAGTATGGTGGGTGAAGGCTCTTGTATGTGCTCAAGATTGGCTATGATCAGCACCACTTTCTCTTTCAATTGAGGAGAAAGAAATCGAAGATTTGGAGTTAGGTAAAAAAATATTTTTATAGAATATTTACACCATTCTATATTACAATGGATATGTAAGTTCTCATTTTGATTGTGAGTTTAATGCAGAGTTGTCAAGTAGGACCGGGAGCTGAACTCGATATTGTTTTCTCTTGATGATTGACAAAGTTAGAGATCGGTACTTTTTATACTAACTTCTTTTTATTGCAAATTTATCTCTTCATATTCTATATTAGGTGTTTAGTGATTGCTGTCTTCTTCAATCCCTACTTGCAGGTCGACCTTAGTTAAGCAAGAGAACCAACGGTGTTTTTGGGTGTGCTCTGTTTCTGTTAGTAGTCCGCGGTGCATGTTCAGAGTTTTCTTTTTTAACCTTTCTAAATTGACTAGGGACCAGACCAGAATGTTAGAAACATCTTCTTAGAGACTCATTCCTTGCTTCTGTTACAGATAGTTGGTCGTTGCATGGAGAGATGGAACCTAATAGTGAGTTCTCTCATGCACTGAAATCTTTGTGGTGTAATCTCACATGCACAGAGAACTTCACCTTTTATGTATTGGGCATTTAGTGATTGTTGTCTTCTTCATTTCCTACTTGTAGGTCTAGTAACACTGCTTACCTGTACATGTCAGTAGCCTTCACCAGAAATGTCTAGATTATACTATTTATTTCTGTGCTCGGTTGATTAGTCTCTTCTTGTTCCTCTCTGTAAATTTATCCAACCAATAGTGAAAATCCTGTTTAGAGGTATCCAGTGTTTATGTTCACAGCCAATACATCCAATTTTCCATATCCTTAGAGGGAAATTGTCTCTACATTAATCTGCATTACTTTTCAACAGGGGCTAAAACAGTTTTTCCACTGTGCGATTGATAATCTGCTGTGACCTGGAGCCAAGCAATGTTCTTCTCGATGATGAAATGACTGCTCACGTAAGCGATTCTGGTTAAGCAAGGCTGGTGTCAAGGTTGGGTAGATCATGTGAATCAATTTAGCTCGCTTGGTATCAAGGTTACCACAGGATATGCTGCTCCAGGTATGATTCCTCATGAATTTGCTTCTAGTGATATTGTGATACAGGAGGTGACAGTACTCGTGTTTAATCGGAAGTGCAGGCATGGGAGCTGAGCTATCTAGTCTCAGGGACTTGTACAGCTAAGGAATACTCATGCTTGGGAGAAGACCTACCAGCGAATTATTCCGAGATGAACTGAAGCTGCACAAGTATGCTAAGATGGCGTTGCCTGATTGTGTTCTAGAGTTATTGGACCAAACGATCCGCAAGAGGTCTTAGAAGAAGTGTGAGTCATTTGCAATTCCTATCTCGGCAATTCAGAAAGCAAGCAAAACCGAATATTTGCACTGTACTGAAAGTTGAAGTGGCGTGTTCAGAAGAATTTATTTTTCAAGAAAGAATGAACATGAGAGCCATTGTAGTGAATTTGCTTTCTATTTGAGATGAATATATATTGGAACTGAAGTTCATGGAAGCTCCTGACATGGATAATGCCAATTTGAGCATTCCTCATCCACACTGCAACTCTTCACATCCCAAATTCCACCATGTGATGAAGTCCTGGAATTCCAGTTTTTGCTTTTTTATTGTTTACAAATTGGTCTCCTTTTGGAAAGAAAGTCCTTGCTGAGCGTGATTGTCAGGTGGTCATCTTGTTACAAGTGAATCTTACGTTGATTAGTAATTAACATCACGTGTAAGTTTGTAATAACATGAAAAATAAAAGAGCCAAACCAAAGCCGTGTCGTCGGTTCGGGTTGTATGCAGGGTCAGGTCACAGTAAACATGTTCCCTTTATGTTTTGGTTGGGTTTAGTGAAAATTCAGTTTAAACCGTTGACACCCTTAGAGCTCACGAAGCTTATTGATTCGACTTGAGCTATGGCTATTTCTAGTGTTTAATTTCGATTGGACTCATAAAGGCGGCGGTCCAAGCACTCTAACTTTACTCGACTGGTTAGGTTTTGTTGACTCGAAAAGGTTATTTTTGGTTAATTTTTATATCAGATAGTAATTACTGAATACGACGATACCATGAAGACTTGCTCATCTACCATCGCAGTAATTATGAGGGAGGTAGGGGGACCCATATGATTTTCTAGAGTTTTTTCGTTTCTTATTTGTAGGAAAATCATGACAGGGATAATGGGTTCGAAGCTAGGAAACTTGGGTCCGGGTCTCTTGTCGAAATTAAATGACATTCTTTTTTTTTTTTTTGTTTACTTTTTATTTATTATTTCTCGTAAGGGCAAATATTGGGTGCTCAACGAGTACCTCATACAATTTACACAAATCCATTTGCCATTTCCACGCGTACCCAACTGGCCCCCACTCAGGCTTCATCAGAAACTTGAAGTTTCTTTTCCTTTTTTCTCCCCCTCTCTTCTCACTATCCTTTCTTCACCGCTAGACTTGTGGCTCGAAAATCCGGACAGGCCCGGTCAAGTTGGTTCGGGTTTCTGGGTGCGATCCTAGACCCATTTCTCCTTCGGGCCTACTCCTCAATCTTTTCAGCGGCTCAAGCTCGATCTTTGGGCTCAAAGCCAGAATACATGACGAGCTCGGAACGGTGCTTCTTGACATAGAATATATGTATAGATCATTAATTTAATCTTGCTTTTGGGGATATATAGTTAATTTAATTTTACCAACTTCCTATTCGATATATTTCTCTTTAAATCGTTGGGTCGAGCGTGATTTTTGCGACTTATGGGTATTTATTGAATCCCATTAATGTTTTTTCTTTGGACGATAGAGATGAAAAGGTACAATTTCCCCCAAAAATAAATTCATAAAAAATAAAGCATATTCCTTGTATATAAACATAATTAAATAGGAAGTATTGGTTTGTATTTAAACCAGGGAAAAGTGCCAAAAAAGTTCTAAACCTTTTGTCTTTGTGTCGATTCTAAACCTTTTTTTGTGCTGATTTAATCCTAAACCTTTTTACATTGTGCCAATTTAGTCCTTTCCGGCCAATTTTGGCCGGATTTTGCTGACTGGACGTCGACCGGCTGACGTGGACAACTTTTAATAATTTTTTAAATTTTTTTGATTTTTTGATTTTTTGATTTTTATTTTTTTCTTCAGTGGTCGCCGAATCTCGGCGACCAGCTAGAGGTGACTTTGGCGAGGTTGAGGTCGACCTTGTCGGCCACCTCGCCGGTGGTGGCGAGGGCGGCCTCGCGCCGGGCGGGCGGGCTCGCCGGATCCGGTGAGGGTGGCCTCGCGCTAGGTGGGCGAGGCTCGCCCTCGCCCGGATTAAGCCTCGCCCGCCGGCGCGAGATCACCCTCGAGGCTTGGGCGGCGAGGGCGAGCGTATGCGCCGTGGGTGCGGAGATTTCAGTTTTGGGCACGACGGGCGTCGACTTGCAACATCCGTTCTCACGCCGCCTCCTCGCGCCGGCGGGCGGGGCTCGCCCTTGCCGGCCATGGGCGGGGCTCGACCCTCGCCGGATCTGGGAGGGCGAGCCTTGCCGCCCGGAGCCTCGAGGGCCAGGGCGAGGTGGCGGCGAGGTCGACCTCGACCTTGCCGGCCGTCGCTTACGGCCGGTCGCCGAGGTCCGGCGACCGAGTGGAGGAAGAAGAGGAGAAGAAAAAAAAAAAGAAAAAAATTTAAAATTATTAAAATATTATTAAAAGTTATCAACGTCGATCTTGCCGATCAGCCACGTCAGCCGGCCGGCATCCGTCGGAAAATCTGGCCAAAATTGGCGGAAATGGACTGAATTGGCACAACGTAAAAATGTTTAGGACTAAATTGGTACCAAAAAGGTTTAGAACTAAATCGGCACAAAGACAAAAGGTTTAGGACTTTTTTGGCACTTTTCCCATTTTAACCGCATCACGAACCAAATTAAATCAAACCATGCTAATGTATTTCCTGAATACAGCATTTATATATTATCACCCCAAAAAAACTCTTATCATTATAGCTCATCTATTCAAATTTATTTTTTACCATTGTAATATAAACATATGCATCCAACCATGTCATCTCTCCTTTTCTCTCCCTCATCTTGCCAAAACCTGAGCATCAGCTGATAATTTTTCCTCCGAGATATCGAAGATGTCATCGCTCTTGCACAGGGCGTACGCTACGTCCACCATACTCGGCCTTTTCGACGGATCCCAATTCAAGCACAAGATCACGACGCTCTCCACTGAGCACGAGGAGTCTGCTACCAGGTCCTTGTCCATCCATCCCCTCAGCCTCTCGGCCATCCCGATCTCCTCGCTACTATTGCTTCTGCCAATGGCCTCGACCAAGCCGGCCCTCATCACTCTCCCTTCCTCGTCCATCACCTCTCTCCCAAGACCAGCTCCAGCGGGATGACCTCGAACGAGAACACATCAATCCTCCTGGACACGAGCCCGGAGGACAAGTACACCAGGGCAAGGAAGCCTTTCGGTGCCCATTAGTGCATGGTGACAGGCGAGGCCCAAGTTGGCGATCTTGGCCCCCATTTTTGAGTCCAGCAGGCCGTTGCTGCTCTTGATGTCCTTGTGGACCATAAGAACATTAAAATATTAACAATATTTTCGATTAACAATTTAAATTTTTAGAATGGTTGGCACTTATCTCAAAAAACTTACATGGTTTTAGAGCTGGGAGGTCCCAGGTTGAAATCATGCCCCTATTTGCCTCCCTAATTACTTATTGTCATGCTTTAGATTTAAACAAAAATATAGCCTATGCATAAAGAAAAGTGTTAGAATATCTAAATATCAACACGGGCTTGGACATCAAATTCCCGCAGGAATCGGGTACCAAAGATTGATTGCGGAGGTTCCAGGCCTCCTTAGGGGTGTGGGCATGGACACCAAGAAGTAGCTAGGCTCGAGAACCTGCCGTAGCACCAGAGACCCCCATGAATGAGCCTAGGTCCCCTCGAGATCTAAGGACTTCAGTGAATGTGCCCCAATCTCCAGTGGCCAAGCTCAAGTCCTTGAACATGGGCTTGGGACCCCGATGCCCAAGCCCAAGTCCTCGGTGCTCAAATCTAGGACCGGGAGTTGTTCTCGAAGACTTTGTCTTGAAACATCTGTTTCATCATTTCCTCTAACAAACGTAACAAAATTAATTTCATATTATTTGTAAATTACAATTTCAGTTTTCATGAAATAATCAAAGTTTTGTGAGGGAGATGCGCACTATTCGGCTCATTAAAATCCTCATAGATAACATAAGCGCCCGCGATTTGTCTTCTAGTTCATATATTCCTCACACAACTGACTTTAACCAGTTAATATTAAACAGCTCTAGAGTCTAGACAATAAAACAAAAGTATAATATAATCATTATAAAAATCATAATAATATGTGCGTCGCGACCATAAGACCAAGAAAAATACTAGTGGAGAAACTGTTTCCTACCCAAGCCATCAGCCAATCACAACATGCATTAGGAAAATTTAAAAAGCAAAATTCATGGCTAAAACACAAAATATGTGGGGCATAACCGGAATGTTGAAGGCAACCCATCTAAACCTAGATTTGCTTAAATAAGTAGGCGAACTAATGTAAACGATCATTACTCATCGAGTCATGCTCCATTCAGATAGCTTAAAATGAAATATGCACATAAAATTAGAGAAGCTCATTTTCTCCCCATGTAAGGCAAATCGGAAAGACGCCCAATATCGCAAATTTCAAATTACCATAGAGGATTCATCGAAGACAAAGACGTGACGGAAAAGCTTACTTTCGGTCCTTTACTTCAAGATTGAAATTCATTTTAATTCTTGTACTTTTGTTTCGTCAAAATTGAATTGTCCACAAAATACATTTCACCAAAGGTTGAATCTTTGGTTTTTTAAATGAATCGTGTTCTGTGGTGATTCAGACTGGGAATGAATTGTGTAACAAGTCAGGTATGAGTCGAGTCAGCTACGAGTCGCTAGATTTGTATTGCATGAAAATAGATCAATTTAAGTCGGATCATTTTAGATCCCAACCTACCTCTTTGAAAGGTTTACATAGCACTAATAGCTTCTAGTGTTAGCTGTTTTCCAAGCCGGTAAAGTTTCAAGACAGACCGAAAGACGAGAAGTTTCACCATAGCAAGGCCTAGCTTCGAGAGAGATTTGAGCCTAGGAATGAATGTTCGATATGAGAAACCTCTTCCTATCTCGCCAAGATTAAATTCTATCTTCCTCCCTAATTTTTCAAAAATGCATTTCTCTCTCCCTCCCCCACCCTTCACAACGAGAGAATCACAACACATCTTGATACAACAAGCAAAGGGTCCAGTTACTGATTGCCGATCAAACCTGCTCGAAATGGTGTTTCTTGACATAAAATATAGGGTTAATACCCTGATGAACTCCAAACTGGCACACGGGTGACAAATTCATCCAAAACTAATTTTTTGATCACCAAAAACTCCAAACCAGTATGCCTTGAAAAATTTACCCCAAACTGGTACATCTGTGATAAATTTACCCTCTATTAGTTTTCATTAAATTTTACTGTCAAATTGTTAAGTTGGATGACACATGACAGTTGACTGGTGTATCGGTTTGGGATTTTACTATCCGTTTATCACAGTTGTATAATTTTTATGATTTTTTGTGATATTAATTCAATTTAACAAATTGTATATTTGTTATAAATATACCAGTTTGACATTTTTGGCAATCAAACAAATTAGTTTGTGATAAATTTGTTATAAGTGCATGAATTTAGGGTTTTTGTGGTCATTTAGGATAAATTTGTCACAAGTGTACCGATTTAGGATTTTTGGTACTTAAAAAATTAGTTTGAATTAAATTTATCACACATGTATCGGTTTGTAGTTTTTCAGGGTATTAACCCTGAAAGATATACATAGACCTTCAATTTAATCCTACTTTTGGAGGATATATAGCTAGTTTAATTTTACCAACTTCCAATTCGACGTGTTTCTCTTTAAATCATTGGGTTGAACGTGATTTTTGCAACTTATGGCTATTTATTGAATCCCATTAATGTTTTCTCTTTGGACGTCAGAGATTGAAAGGTACAAGTTCTCCCAAAAATCTGTTCTAAGTCGAATCACAATGATAACAAATAAAGAATATTCCTTGTATATAAATATAATTGGATAAAAAGTAAGCTCGTGTTATTTTCACCTTTTTATTGGCTCCTGACATCCCATATCACATTGAGTTGACTATATTATCCTTTATGGGTCTCACTCTTGATTTAAAATTATTTCTTACCTTTTTTCTTCTTCGTTTTTCCAATTTCACAAAAAAACCTTTTTCACATTCCTTTCAAATAATTTTTTCACCCTAGCCACTTCTTTCGCACCTATTACATTTCAATGTTTGTTTATGTTTATCTTCTTTAAAATTTATTCTCTATTATTATAATCTAAGCAAGTACTAATCATATATCGGATTAAAAAGTGTTAATTTTATTTGCAAATTGTTTATTTTATTTCCCCAAAGTATTCTCTTGATCATGAATTTTTCGACTTCGATTTTTAGTACAAATTTGCAATAATTTACTCAAAAATTAAATATTGTGGTTGGTGTATGTATCATACACAATTTAGTCAAAGGTTATCCTGTCACTTATGCTTAGGTTATTCTTTTAATAATTTTTTTCTCAGTACAAGAAAAGAAATATACGAATAATTAACAAAATAATTAGTTTTTTTAGCAGAAACACAATAGTCAGTTAACTATCTACCAAATAAAATATTTTTCGGAGAAGAAGTAAACAAATTTTGTTTCAAATGAGAAAGCAAAGGAAAAAACCGAAAAAGGAAAAGAAAAAAAAGAAGGCAAGCATTAGTCTTTAATCAAGAGTAGGCATCATATTTAACCTTAATAATTATTGTTTGTCCTGAGCATGGTAATTAGTCTTTAATAAAATTGAAGCAAAAGAAAAAGAAGAAAGAAAGGTAAGAAATATTGTTAAATCAAGCATGGAACCCGCAATGGTTGTTAATAGCTAAAAAAGGCATGGAAATAACGTGAGCAAAAAAGTATTGGTTTGTATTTAAACCACATTGTGATATAACCAAATAGATCCACCGATGGCCTCTCTCTCTTTCTTTTTCTCTCTCTTATCTCGCCCAAACTTGAACATCAGCTGATAATTCGAAGATGTCATCGCTCTTGCACAGGGTGTGCATTATGTCCACTGTGCTCGGCCTTTTTGACGGATCCCGATTTAGGCACGAGATCGCGACGCTCGCCACGCTCTCCACCGAGCGCGTCGAGTCCGCCACCAAGCCCTCATCCATCCACCCCCCCAGCCTCTCGGCCCTCCCGATCTCCTCGGTGCTTCTCCCCCCGAAGGCCTCGACCACAGCGCCCCCACATCACCCTCCCCTCCTCATCCGTTGCCTCCCTCGCCGAGACCAGCTCGAGCAGGAAGACCCCAAAGGAGAACACGTCCATCCTCATGGACACAACCCCATCGGACAGGTACTCGGGGGCAATGCAGCCCTGGGTGCCCACGATGTGCATGGTGACGGCGTTGCAGCCTGACTTGGCGGGGCCAAAGTTGGCGATCTCGGCCCGCATGTTGGAGTTGAGCAGGATGTTGCTGCTCTTGATTTCCTTGTGGACGACCCACGGGCGGGTGTGCTCGTGGATGTACTAGAGGCCGTTGGCCACGTCGACCGTGATGTGCAACCGGGTCTTCCAATCCAGCCTCCCCGGTGGCCGGCCTTGTGGAGCCACGAGTGTAGCGACCCGCTCGGGACAAACTTGTGGACAAGGTAGCAGTTCACGTCCCCTGGATCGATGCAGAAGCCCTCCAGCCTCACTAGATTGCCATGGTTCACCTTCAAAAACAAAACGACAGTCATTGTTTCATTTAGAGATCGCTAAGGTTGACTCAGTCTTATAACGCACTTATATTACCAAATACATTATCATTAACAAGAAGGGCCATCGCATTCTAATGCAAGGCAAATCAAATTTCTTAGAATCATGATGTCTTGTTTATTATCTTGAAAATATTTTCCTTATAATCTGACATTTATATCTAAAAAAATGAATCAATAGATTTTTTTTTTTTTTTCCTTTTATGATCAATGAGAAACCTATACAAAAATTTAAGATTATGATTTTTTTTTTTTTCGGGAGAATTACCAAAAAAGTCCTAAAACCTATTGTAATTGTGCCAATTTAATTATAAACTTTTTTTTGGGCCAATTTAGTCCTAAACCTTTTACAATTGTGCCAATTCAGTCCATCCGGCCAAAATTAGCCGGTTGGCGAACGCCGACGCAGCATTTTTTTTTTGAATTTTTAAATATTTTTTTCTCTTTTTTCCCATCTTCTCCTTCCCCGGCCGGTTGCCGTCGGCCGGAGATGAGGGCGGGCGAGTCAGCCTTGTTGGCCAATGGCGAGGCTCGCCCCCGCCGGCCTAAGGTGAAGGCCGGGAGGTCAACCTCGCCGGCCACCGGCGAGGCGAGGGCGAGGCGAGGCCACCCGGATCCGGCGAGCTCGGCCCTTGGCGGCCGGTGGCGAGGGCGAGGCCTCGCCGGGTTCGGCGAGGTTGACCTCGCCGGTGGCCGGCGAGGTTGACCTCGCTAGCCCTTGCCTCTGGCCAATGGGGGCGAGCCTCGCCTTCGGCCGACGCCGATCGGCCAGGGGAAGGAGAAGATGGGGAAAAAAAAAAAGAAAAAAAAGATTTAAAAATTCAAAAAAATTAAAATTCGAAAAAATAAAATAAAAATAAAATATTTAAAAAATGTGGCGTCAACGTTCGCTGGACGGCCGGCGTCCATGTCAGCGTCGACTGGCCAATTTTGGCCGGATGAACTAAATTGGCACAATTGTAAAAGTTTAGGACTAAATTGACCCAAAAAAAAGTCTATGACTGAATTGGCACAATTGCAATAGGTTTATGACTTTTTTGGTAATTCTCCCATATGTTTATGATGCATATGTGCATCTGTTCATGACAAAACAAATCAGAAAATAGTTTTGACCTCTAATATTTAACAATAAAGTTCCTGAAAGCTGGTGCAGGATATCAATGAGAATCATTATTGTATAATGTCATGTTATCTAATATTTAACAATAAAGTTCCTGAAAGCTGGTGCACGATATCAATGAGAATCATTAGGAATAAGTGGTCATTCAAAAGAAGTTATATATCCCCATCATCTCCTTCCTTCGCTCACTCTCTGTCTCTCTCCAGATTGTTGTTTCAGACCCCCGTCGAAAAACCCGAAGAAGATTAAATAAAAATGGCGTTGCCAGTGGAGAGAACCGCCAGCCGCCGCGAGTGCAAGGTCAAGGACATGTCGCAGGCCTACTTCGGCCGCCTCCAGATCGAGCTCGCGGAGGTCCAAATGCTCGCCCTCATGTCCTGCCGCGCCGAGTTCGGCCCCTCGCAGCCCCTCAAGGGCGCGAGGATCACCGGCTCCGTCCACATGACCATCCCGACCGCTGTCCTCATTGAGACCCTTGCCGCCGTTGGCGCTGAGGTCCGCTGGTGTTCAAGCAACACCTTATCCACCCAGGACCACGCTGCAGCCGCCATCGCCTGCAACTCCGCTGCCGTGTTTGCCTGGAAGGGCGAGACCCCCCTGAGTGCGGTGGTGCATCGAGCGGGCCCTCGGCGGGGCCCTAGCGGCGGCCCGACCTCATCGTCGGCGATGGGGGTGACGCCATGCTTCTCATCCTCGAGGGCATCAAGGCAGAGGAGGCCTATGAGAGCACCGTGTCTCTCCACGACCCGACGTCCACCAACAATCCGGAGTTGCAGATCCTGCTGACCATAATCAGGGACGGGTTGGAGACCGATCCGAAGAGGTACCACAAGATGAAGGAGAGACTAGTCGGAGTCTCCGAGGCGACCGCCACTGCTGTCGAGAGGTTGTACGGGATGCGAGCCGTTGGGACTCTCTTATTCCACAAGTTATTAATGTCAACGACTCGTCACCGAGACCAAGGTACTAATAAAGAATCTAGTCATTCCGGTTTATGATTGAGAGTAAAGTCACGAGTAGCCCCATTTAATCCCTTTTTGGAACACAGTGCTCTTGCATGAAACAGTTTCAAAACTTGTGCGGTTGCCGCCCCGGGGCCCGACGGTCTGCGATGGCCGCTGATGTCGAGATCGCTGGGAAAGTTGCTTGGTGGTCGTGGATATGGGGACGTCGGCAAGGACGGTGCTGCTGCCCTCAAGAAGGCCGGTGCTTGTCATTGTGACCGAAATCGATCCCATCCGCGCTCTCCAAGCTCTCATGGAAGGATTTCTGGTTCTAACCCTCGAGGATATTGTCTCCGAGGCCGACATCTTTATCGTCACCGTGGGGGGCAGCAAGGGCATCATCACGGTTGACCACATGAGGAAGATGAAGAACAATGCTATCGTCTGCAACACCGGTCCCCTTGATAAGGTGATCGACATGCCTGGTCTTGAAAGCTTCTCGGGCGTGAAGCGCATCACCTTCAATCCCCAGACGGACAGGTGGGTCTTCCCTGACACCCAGTCGGGCGTCATTGTGTTGGCGGAGGGACGCCTTGTGAACTTGGGTCAGGCTACCGGCCGCCCTTGCTCGGTGACGTCCTCCTGCTCCTTCGCGAACCAGGCGATGGCGCAGCTGGAGCTTTGGATGGAAAGGGACACGGGCAAGTATGAGAAGAAGGTCTACGCCTTGCCCAAGCACCTGGACGAGAAGGTGGCCAGTCTTCACCTCGTCAAGCTCGGCGCTAAGCTCACCAAGCTTAGCAAGGAGCATGCCGACTAGCTCAGCGTCGCCGTTTTAGGATTCTTGATATTTAAGTAAGTATGGTTGGATATATTCCGAAAGCAGGAAGGTGGCTGATTAATCGTCGAGAATAAGGTGGGCCATGATGAAGTTTAGAAGTCCAGTAGAATTAATACATATATGTATATATGTATATGTATAAATATATATCTATAAGAGTGTGTGTAAGACCTGGTCGAAATCTTATTACTGAAGTTTTCCAGCTATAAATAAAAATTGAAAGTAAAATGAACCCCCCGGTCTCAATGATTCTCAAAGTTGAAAGGCGACCACCGTTATTGGTGGACATGAACGATTACATGTATAATATTAAAATAACTAAACCCGCCCGAAACAAAACCCGGCCCGATATTCGGACCAGTTCTCCTGGCGGTTCGGATAAGAAGATAAAAATCGGACTGCGGACGATTGGGTTCCGAAACACACCGAAAAGCCCAACGGTCGCTCCCTTCCCAAGTCCATCCGTCTCCCACATCGCCATCTCGATCTCCCTGTTTTCAAGGTTCGATCTCGGATTCACTCTTCCTCTCTCTTTTTTTTTTTTCCACGATATCGTCGCTCGGGAGATAAGTTCAGAAGAGCGTCCTCAAGGCTCCGTCGAATTGGATTCTGCCTGTCGAGCGTTAAATTTGCTATGTCGGAGGATTTGTGTAAACGTCAAAATGCTTGTTGTGTTCGTCAGTTTTGTCCTGTGCAAATATTTAGTTGGCAGAGGGAAAAGGTGCACGAAATCATGAACAGAGGCGTGGTGACAGAGAACCCTTCTCTTGGTGGCGTGGCGATACTCAGATATGAGTTCCTGCATTATGCGAGGAGAAACATGTCGTGTAGACTGTAGATGCTTGAGTTCTTGCCCAGGGAAACGTGTCCCTGCTTGGCGATTACTAGTTCTTTAATTGTTTCAAGGTGAGCTGACTGGCGTTATTTTATTTCGAGGTAGGATTCTTCTTGGGTGCACTTTTATGTGTTTATTTGCTCGCGCATGTAGAGTGGTTTGGAGCCTCTGTGCCCTCTAATTAGCTGAATACTTCTATATATTGTAGAGCAGCAATTTGGAGAACAGAACCCTTTGTGATGTCAATCGTATCCGGTGTTTTCAAGATGTTCTGCAGAGTTATAGAAGAGAGGCCTTGTTTTCAAGAAGTTGTGCAGAGTTAATAGTTCAGCATGTATAGATGTGCTTGTCATAAGTTTATAATCTCACTCGTTATTGTGGTTTTGTTTTCCTGAAAGTTGCAGGACTACAGCTTACATGCTACATAGTGCTTTTCTAGTTATTTACGACAGTCTTTGGCAGCACTCCATGCCAAAAAATCCTGTCGCTTAGGCTAGCTTTTCTAGTTATTTGTTAAGAGGGTATAGAGGACTACAGCTTGCGTATTACATTGTGTCTTTTTATTTGATTTTAGGGGAAAATTGGTTTGGCACATTATATCTAATTATAATAATAACTCGCAAGCTCCAAGTTTCTTAGATAGAAGGTTTGCAAAATGTCTACAATGAGGATCTTACTGCCACAAATAGAAGGCAGAGATCCGTTGTCTGGGATCACTTTGAAAGGATGCCTAGTGCAAACAAGAGCATTAGAGGCCATGCCCATCTTGAGTATGGTATCAAAGGCCGCATTTAGCGAAGGAGGTTGTGTGCTCGATGCGTTTTGTAGCTTTTTGACCCTGAGTATGGTGGAGGCTCATATATGTGCCCAAGATTGGCCACGATCTGCACCACTTTCACTTTCAGTTGAGGACTTAGAAGAACTCGAAGTTTTTGAGTTCAATAAAAAAATATTTTTATAGAATATTTAAACCCTTTCATATTACAAAGGATACTTTAGTTCTCATTTTCATTGTGAAATCAATGCTGAGTTGTCAACTACGACCATGGAACCGAACTCAATATTGGTTCCTCTTGACGATTGATGAAGTTGGAGATTGGTATTTTTTAAACCAATTACTCATTTTTATTGCAAATTCACTTCTTCATATTCTGTATTAGTTGTTTAGTGATTGCTGTCTTCTTCATTTCCTGCTTGCTGGTTGACCTTTGTTGAGCAAGAAAACCAATCGTGTTTCTGGGTGTGCTCTGTTTCTATTAGTAGTCCTCAATGCACATTTAGAGTCTTTTTTTTAAATTGACTAGGGACTGGAATGTTAGAAAAATATCTTCTTAGAGACTCACCCCTTGCTTCTGTTTTTCTTTTGTCGAACCTTGCTTCTGTTGTAGATGGTAGTTGCATGGAGAGATGGAACCTAATAGCGAGTTATCTCATGTACGGAAATCTTTGTAGTGTAATCTCACATGCACAGAGAACTTCACATTTTATGTATCAGGCATTTTAGTGATTGTTGTCTTCTTCATTTCCTACTTGCAGGTCTAGGGGCCCGTTTGGTTTGGCTTTGGGCAAATGCCATTGGGAAAATGCAAATAACTTTGAGCTAAAGTGGTTTGTGCAAATGCAAATAGCGTTTCGTAAATTGTAGTTTTAAAGTGCATTGTGAAAGGACTTTAGCTTAAACACCATTTGGTAAAAATTACATTTTGTAAAGGATTTTTGGTAAATTTTATATATATAAAAAAGTTTTTAATTTTTTTTTTAAAATGTAGCCAGGCGGCGGATCGGCCACCGGCGGCCGATCGGCCACCGGCGGCTAGATCTAGCCACCGGACAGCCTCGCCCGAGGTCCGGCGTCCTCGGGCGGGGTCGCCCGGGTTCGTGCGACCCGGGCGACGGTCGCTGTTGCCGTCGGACCTCGGGCGACGCTTGGGGTTCACGACCAAGGCGCCATCGCCCGGGTCGCGTGGCCGTCGCTTGGGTCGTGCGACCCGGGTGTCACCGAGGTCCGGCGACCTCAAGCCTCCGTCGCCCGAGGTTCGGTGACCTCAAGCCTCCGTCGCCCGGGTCGCGTGAACCCGGGCGACCACCGCCGAGGTCGCGCAACCCGGGCAATGCCTGAGGTCGCGCGACCTCAAGCGGCGGTCGCCGGGTGGCCGTAACCCCTAGGAGGCGATCGGCGGGGTCCGTGACGCCTCAAGCGACGGTCGTCGGTGCGGGCCTCTCTTTGGCCGGCGGTCGTTGGCCTCCGTTCGTCTCTCCGAAGAAGATGAATAGTACCGCGAAGAAGATGAACAGTACCGAACTTGCATTCCGAGGATGCAACTTTCCAAAGGACCTCAAGAGCTGCATTGGGCTAAAGGCCCTTAGAGCCACTTGGAGATGCAATTGCATCTCGCCAAAGTCGCGCAAAAAAACGAACCAAACACCTTTGCATTTGGCCAAGGGACTTTAGAGCCCAAATGAGCATTCCAAATGCTGAACCAAACAGGGCCTAGGAACACTGCTTGTATATCTCAGTAGCTTTCACAAGAAATTTCTAGATTATACTACTTACTTCTGTGCGGTCGATTACTCCTTGTTCCTCTCTGTAAATTTACCCATCAAATAGTGAAAATCCTCTCAAGAGGTATCCAATGTTCATGTCAGCAGCCAATACATCCAATGTTCATCTGCTTAGAGTGAGAACATCTCTACATTAATCTACATTAATCTACATTACTTTCCAATGTGGGGGTAAATGGTCTTTCCACTGTGACTCGTAATCCGCTCTGACTGGGAGCCAAGCAATGTTCTTCTTGATAATCAAGTGACTGCTTATGTAAGTGATTCTGGTTTGGCAAGGCTCATGTCAAGGTTCTGTAAAGATCATGCGCATCAATTTAGCTTGCTCGGTATCAAAGGTACCACAGGATATGCGGCTCCAGGTACGATTTATCATGAATTTGCTTCTAGTGATATTGTGATGTAGAGGGCTATAGTACTGGTGTTTAATCGGAAGGGCAGGCATGGAAGCCAAGCTAGCTAGTCTCAGAGATGCGTACGGCTAAAGAATGCTCTTGCTCTGGAGAAGGCCGGTCATTCCAAGATGAATTGAAGCTGCACCAGTGTGTTAAGATGGCATTGCCTGATTGTGTCCCAGAGTTGTGGACCAAATGATCCTGTAAGAGGTCTTGGAAGAAGGGGAAAACATTTGCAATTCTTATGTTGGCAACTCAGAAAGCAAAAATCGTATCTCTGCTTGGAGTGGCGTGCTCAGAAGAATCATCAAGAAATAACGGACAAGAGAGTCGTTGTAGTGAATTTGCTTTCAATCTGAGATAAATATATCTTGGAACTGAAGTGCATGGAAGCTCCTGACATGGATAATGCGAATTTGAGCGTTCCTCATTCACAACTGCAACTCTTCACATTCCAAATTCCACCATGTGATGAAGTCCTGGAATTCCAGTTTTTTTTTTTTTTTTTTTTTTTGTCTCCTTTTGGGAAGAAAGTCTTAGCTGAGTGTGCTTGTCAGGTGGTCATCTTATTACAAGTGAACCTTATGTTGAGTAGTATTAGCATCATGTGCAGTATTATCTGTGATTCTGGAATAAAAAGAACCATTTGACCGCACCTCTCTTGCTTGGAAAGAGCTATTACTGAATATAATGGAAGCTCAAAATTAGGGTATAAGCTTGTAGCAGCATGAATTTTCGAAAAAAGCAAAAAAGAACCTGACCGGAACAGCGTTGTCAGTTCGAATTGCATGTAGGGTCAGGTCACGGCGAACGTGTTCGCTTCACATTTTGAGTTGGTTTTAGTGAAATTTCGGTCCGAACCATTGATCCTCCGAGAGCTCACAAAGCTGATTCATTTGACTCGAGATAGTGCTATTTCTAATATTTAATTTCGAGCTTGACTGGTAAAGGAAATCGAAAAAACTCATTTTACTCAATTAGTTGCACTTTGTTGACTCGAAGAGGTAAATTTTTGTTTAATTTTATATCAGATAGTGATCATTGAATGTGACAAAACCACGAAAATTTTACTCATCTATTGTTGTAATAATTTCGAGGGAGGTATAGGGAACCATACGATGGTGGAGTTTTTCGTTTTTTATTTGTTATTAGTTTGCGGTTGTAACTAGAGTTTATATTAATTATAAGCGAATTTATTTATATTGTTTACATAATGATTACACAAACTTCAATCATGTAAAAATATACATTATATAATTAATAATAAAATGTGAAATAAAAAGTATGTAATTGATATAATGATGGTTTTGTTCTCTTGATCTTGCATATCTATATAGTACATTAAAAAATATTTCTTAAATAACAATCAGCATAATATCAGCTGCTTACTATTGGGTAAAATTATCTAAATTTCCATATCATAGTCAGACATTATGTAATTCGTGATGTAATGATTATCTTAATTACTAATTACTTCCGACCAAAAAAATTACTAATTACATCGAATGATGCCCTAGGTGTTATAAAATTCGTACTTCAATTATATTATTATCTATGTAATCGGTAAGTTTTTAATATGATCTCATAATATATAATCAAATTTGAATTGTAACCATAAATTAATTATGACATAATAGAGAATAAGTCATTTATTAACATATAATTTCTTTATAATACATATTAAATATTCCCGGTGACGGTCTTGAAGGGGCTAGAGGGGGCCTCTTTAGTTTACAGCCCAACTAGATTGGTATTCTGCCGCATGGCCCCTCCCGCTTTCTCTCTCTCAGGAATTAATTTTCTGAACTTTCATGTGTTTAGTTCATTGAAAATAGTTAATTAATAGAAAAATATTTACAATAAAACAAAACTCCCACACTTAAATTAGAAGAAATATGTTTACTGGAATTCTTGAAACTTGTTATGAAAATGCAATTGAGTCCTCAAACTTGCAAAAAGTACAATCAAATCTTATATCTTGTCAAATTGATGCAATTGAATTCTTTCATTAACATTGTCAATATACTTAATGGAAAATGTTGACATGGCATTTTCTAATTAATTTTTCTTTTGTATGTGACTTTTTATTATTTTATTTTCAAAATATATTTAAATTAAATTTAAAAAAAACTAAGAAAAGGCCAAAATTTTGTATAGGAAAAATAAATTAACATAAAAAAAAAAAAAAAAAAAGGTGGCAAGGCCTCCTTAGAGAGGGGCTCCCATTGCCATTGCATGTTGTTGGAGTGGCTAGAGGAGGTCGCCGGCCTTGGACGAGGGTGGCTGACCCCAACTGAGGCCTCCCCAACCCTAAGCAAGGGCCGGTATTGCTAGGCCCAAGCAACACTCGCCCCAACTTGGGCAACACCAGCCCTTACCCGATCCTAGCAAGGGTTGCCGGCCCTCACCTATGGTCGACAAGGCCTCGCTTTGGCTAGCTAGGGCCGGTGCCCAAATTTGGGTTTCCTCAACCTATGATGGGCAAATCTCATCGACATTTGCCTAAGTGAACCTCATTGGCCATTTCCTGGGGCTGACAAGGCCTTGCCGAGAATGGCGAGGGCCAGCCACCCTCGCCCACTTGTCCCCTCAGACGATGGGTAGTAGCAGCTCCTTTTTGAGGAGGCCCTACCATTTTATCTTTTTCCAGTTTTGTTTTGTCAATTAAAATTTGAGCATTTTTTTAGTTTTTATATTTACTTTAAATATATTTGGAAAATAAAATAATAAAAAATACCACATAGGAAAGAAAAATAATGCCACCTCAGTATTTTTGTTAGATAAAATAAGTGTGTTAATAGAATGACTTGATTGTACAAATTTGATAAAATTTAAGATTTGATTTTTTTCAAGTTGTAGGATTCAATTGTACTTTCGAAATAAGTTTTAAGACTTTTAGTGCACATATCCCAAATAAATAAATAAAAAGAATTCCCATCTTTGAATAGGGAAAATCATTTTCCTAAGCAGGAAATCATATCCACCTTCCACAAACGTTCAGTTCTTCACCTTCTTCAATACCCATTATTCCAAATGAGATCTAAATACCCGATAATATTTTCAATTACATTTTTTTTAGCATGCCACCAAATAAAATGGGAAATAACTATTTCTCTTTAAAATGATTTTTAAAAAGTATTTTCTTTTTTCGTGAAGTTTTATATGAAACAACATCATTAATTTGAAAAAGGGGAACGACCCTTTCCTATGGTAATATGAAAATCATAATTGGAATAGTGGACTCAAGGCTATGGAACTTGGGTGTGAGTTTCTTATTGTAATTAAATGCCCTTCCTTTTTCTTTTTATGTATTATTTCTCATTAAGGGCAAATATTGAGTGCTCAACGAGTGTTACGTTGGATTACACTAAACCATTCATCATTACCACATGTATCTGACTGGCCCCCACTCTGGCTTCATTAGAAACTACAAGTTCCTTTGCGTTTCTTCTCGCTCTCCCCTCTCTCACTTTCTTTTCTTCGCCGCCAGACTTGTAGCTCGAAAATCCGGACCGGCCCGGTCAAGTTGGTTCGGATTTCTGGGCGCGATCCTAGACCCATTCCTCCTTCAGGCCTACTCCTCAAATCTTTTCAGCGGGTCGAGCTCGATTTTTGGGCTCGAGGCCGAAATATATGACAAGCTCGGAATGATTCTTCTTCTCATAGAATGTATATTTCGATCATCAATTTAATTATGCTTTTGGAGGATATATAGTTAGTTTAATTTTACCAAGTTCCCATTCGCCGAGATGGCATTCGATCTTAGCAAGATAAGAAGTTTCTCATATCACACATTCGTTCATGGGCCCAGATCTCTCTCGAAGCCGGGCCTTGCTCTGGTGAAACTTGTAGTCTTTTAGTTTGGAGATGTCACGGGACAAGCCCATGCCCATTGCTTACTCGGTTTCGAAAACAACTAACATCAAAAGTTGATAGTGTTAACTAGACCTGTCAAAAAGGTGGGTTAAATCAAAAAATGGTCTTATCCAAATTGATCTATTTTCATATAATACAAATGTAGTGACCTATACCAAACTCAACTCATACTTGACCAATCAAATTACTAAAATATTTCTATATTTAATCAAATCTAGAAAAATTCATGCCCAAATCAAGATGAGAGCATGGAGTGAGTGTGATATCTAGTGAGGGTGAAATAAAGTGAAGAGAGAGTCATAGATAGAGATTAGGTATAAGTAAATTGTGAACTTATTTAATACCTATATTATTTTGGATTTTATTATTCTAAAGTCATTTATAACCCATTTATAGAATATAATTAACTTATTTAACAACTCAGCCCATCGAATGCAAGTTAAGAAGTGGGTCTATGACCCATTTTGATAAGTCTAGTGCTAAGTTATTAATTCACATTTAACTTGCAAGTTTACAGAAATAAAATTCAAATGCACGCAGGAGGAAGAAAGGCTTTCGAATTCCTTTCATCCTGGCCGGGCCCACAAATCCAGCTCATCTATCAAGCTATGACTTGATTTGCTCTACACGGCCCACCATCCGTGTTTTTAAGCCAAATCCAAATCCCGGCCGTCCATTTTTGCCAATTCCACCAAAATCCAACTCCTGACCGTCCATCATGCATGCTCCGGTGCCAGTGTCCGGCTTCCACGCCAACTGTCTTCTTCCTTTTCCACCAGATGACCAACTTCGAACGCCCAATCCTGACCGTCTATTTCTCTCTCAATAAGGCATTGAGCAATGCTCGTCCAACGGTGCTGTTATTGATTGAAATGACGGTGCAATTATTGATAGTTTGTATGTAAAATAAATTAAGAGGTCTATTCATATATTGAAAAGATGTGAGTGTGTGAGTCAACATAAAAGTGTGGAAGTCTTCTAATCTTATAATTAAAAATCATGGGCTAAGTGGGTTGGAACCTACGGTATCAATGTGGGGGCACGTGAATATTAAGTTTTCGTGCTTGTAGAGAATTTGTTGGAAAAATATCAGGATACTCTCATTTTGAGACTTAATTTTTGCAAGTACTTATTAATAACTCTGTGCGACATTATTATGCTGACTGAAACACGTAATTGCTTAATTTCACCCATATCAGCATCTTTAGGGAGAGCAGGTGGACGATGAGATAAAGGCCGGTGTTTATCGACATGAAGATGTGGAGTTTTGTGACGATACAGACGATAAGATATTACTCACTTTTTTTTCATTTCTTCTTTCTTCTTTTTCCTTGCTGATGTATATTATATTATTAATAATTATAGTGGGTTGCTTGTCTTCATTGGTGGCACTACGTGGACAATGGTCTAGTGGAGCCCAATTATATTCAGACAAGTGGCTGCTAGTCTTTGCCTAGCTATATTTAGGGGTGTACAAAAGAACCGGAAAACTGTCCTAAATCGGATCGGACCGGATCAAGACCGACGATTTCCACGAGAGTCGGTCCGATCCTAATTTAGTGAAACTAGTGAATATCGATCCGGTTCCCGATTCTAAGCGTGGAATTGCCCATCCACCCATCTAGACTGGATCGGACTTGACAAAGTGTGTATATATATATTGAAAAAAATATTTTATTTCAATTACTTAGTTATCTTGTAATTTTTTGACAAAAAATATACGTACATTTGACTAATTTTGTCTTTTGAGTATGCAATAGGATTAACCCTTTACTTTTTTTTTCATTCTAATAATCCATTTACTTGTCTTTTCAATCAATACAAAATAAACAAGCAAAGAGGAATGAGAGAATTGATTGGAGATGTCCATAAATGTTGCTGCGCTTTGTCATCATGATATGAAATTAAGAGCCTAATTAAGTCTCTCCTTATCCATTCCCGTGATTAAATTAGGTGGACGTTAAAAAAAGATAGATCAAGAGATTAATAATTTAATTTATGTAGAGTTTAAGAATTTTAAAGTGAAGTTTAATTCTCCACATGTTTCCAGTGTCAGGAAACTCAAACTCGACCACACCATAATATTTGAAGAAATTAAGTTTTTAGCTAACGAGTATAGTCTATTCATTTCGCCCTATAGTTTTTAATCCTTTATAAAAAAATCAGTGGCTCGCAATTCAACCTGAATATAAAGCTGAATAAGCTTTGGTGCTCTAACTAGAAACTAGGTTTATCATGATATTAATTGATTAATGCAATTTTTTAGGGATTGGAGATCGGTTCCATGGATCCACTAAGGAATCAATTCTTAATGGGCGGTTCCAGTTCTAAGTCCGCCTACCCAAATTATACTCACCCCTAACTCTAATGACAACTCCATAGCCATTTCTTTTAATTTTTCTTTCAAATTAATATTATGACAAATTTCAAATGAATCAACACATGACGAATTTACCCCACAACAATTTTTTGACTATTAAAAACCTTAATATAGTATATTTGTGATAATTGTACCCCCCATTGATTTCCATTAAATTAGATTAATATAACAAAAAATCACATTTTTTTTTTGGTCAGTAATAAAAAACCACAAGTTGCTGACCATCAATTGTCATATGTCATCTAATACGCTGTTTAGATTAATTTCCCTTTGAGGATGTACAGGAATGGCTCAAGTATTTAAATTCCTCAACACCATCTCCTTCCTTCTCTCTCTACCGCTAGCGGCCGTGAGTACAAGGTCAAGGACATGTTGCAAGCCAACTTTGGCTGCCTGAGATCAAGTTCATGAAGGTCCAAATGGCAGCCCTCATGTCTTGCCAATCGAACGGCCCCTCGCAGCCCCTCAAGGGTGTGAGGATCACCGACTTTGAAATCTTATTAGAAAAGTAAGGGGGTGTAAATGGGTCAGATTGGGTATTCAGGATACTTGAACCTACATGAAAAAAAGGGGCTGTGCTTTACCTGACCTAACCTGATATTTGGAACTTATCTATATTGCTTTGTTTTTTGCTATCAAATAAGATAATAACTTCACCCCCTTCTCACATATTCTTTATTTATATTAGTAGACTTCATAGAATAAACTCTCCTTGGCCTCAACAATTCTCAAAGCTGAAAGGCATCGGTTATTATTAGCGGACAATTATTGAAAAGAAAAAAGGAAAAATCTGACCCTCACCTGAACAAAATCCGATCCGATATTTGGATTAGGTTTCCTTCCGGTTTGAATAATAAGAGAAAAATTGGACATTGTGGACAATTCAGTTTCGAAACACATCAAAGAAAGCCTACGCTTTCACTCCCAAATGTGCGGTGCCAAGCAAGCCAAGCCAAGGAAGACTGATGCCCGAGGGAAAGATATCGATCTCAGCACATCCTGGTATATAATTTGATCAGCAGCCAAGAGCCAATAGAAATCGCGCACTCAAACAACAACATAGATAGAATTCGTTTGATTTTTATTGGGCAAACCCTTTTTCTATGAGGTAGGTACTCGGTAGGTCAAATAGGCTTAACTCAGCCCGGGAACAATCTCTTTTCTTTTAATATGATAAATGCTTTATTATGCATATGGAACTACTAGTGGCCATAGAAAGCACTATGTGGGCTTTATCCACGGTGGTTGTTCTCTCTGCTCATCTTTTAAAGAAAAGCAAAGAAAGATTCTTGGGAAAGGTATTGAGACTGGAAATTGTAGTCCCAATCATCGTCTCCCAAATTGTGAAGAGCACTCTCTCTCTCTCTCTCTCTCTCTCTCTGCTAAATTCCAAATCACCAAACAAACGAATGAAAAGTAACTATTTTCTTTAAAAATGCTTCATCGAAAAGTATTATCCTTTATCTTGAAATTTTATGCAAAACAATCACAGCATTAATTTGAAAAAATATTAGGTGCTCAATGAGTGCCATGTAGGATTTACATAAATCATTTCATCATTTTCAAGCGTCGATCAAGCCACGTAAGATGGTCGGCATTTGTATCAGTAATTTACGTTCAAAAAATGGATAGATTGATTGAATTTACACAAATATAAAACGTTCATGATGCAATTGACAAAATAAAAATTTAAGATTGAATTGACACAATTATAATAAGTTTAGAACTTTTTAGTAAAAAAATTTGCATTAACTCGTCCAAGCATATGAAAATTAATTGAGTTTTCACGTACAAATCGGATTTTGCATAGTCTAGTCGCAACAATTTATTTTTCTTTTTATTTTTTACATGTCAATCTACTCTGTCCAATTCTATTATTATTATTATTATTTTGGAGGATCTTTTCTCGGACAACCGTCGTCACACGGACCTCTACCCCGGGCGAGCGCCCACATCACGCGGTGGCATTAGCGTAATTCGTCGCCAAAGAGGGGGGCGACTCCCGCGTGGCATTCCCGCAATTTTCTGGCCACCTTGCGTTCCCGTAATTGTCTGGCCACCACCATTGTGGCATTCCCGTAATTTTCTGGGACGAAATCACCCAAGCCCGAGTCCGGGGCGGGGTACTTTTCTGGGGCGTGGCATTCCCGTAATTTTCAAAGTGGAACGGGGTACCTTTCAAAATTTTCAAAGTGGAACCGGGTACTTTTCAGAATTTTCAAAGTTCAGAAGGGGCTTGTTGTTTCAGATGACAGTGACAGCGCCCTCATCTATAGAGATGTCAAAATGGGTCATGAACCCATTTTTAAACTCATATTTTATTTATATGAATTTATATGGGTCAGAGATTTTTAAAAATCCAATTAAAAATGAATCAAAAAAGTGAATATGATTTATATGGGTCGAAAATGGGTCAGAATTTGTGACCCATTTTCGACTCATTTAAAATATCAAGTGGGTTAAAATCTTAGAATTCATTTCTAAATTTTCAACCCAAGCCCCACACAATTTTTCCCCCTATTGCCTTTGTAAAAACGTTTTTTAATAAAGAATCGAAATTATAATTATTTTTCATATTTCAGTTTTATTTTCTTTTTCTTTCTTTTTATTTTTCTTTCTTTTTCCTCATTCCTTAGCCGGTGGTAAGCACAACGACGGCCGACGATAGGCTAGGCGAGGCTCGAGCCTCGTCGGATCCGGCGATACTCGAGCCTCGGCTTGGACGAGGCCTCGGCCTCTCCTCGATGTCGCCGATTCGGCGAGATCGCCGAGTGAGGCTCGATTTTGCCGATCTAGCGAGGCCGAGGCCCCGTCGGCATAGAGCGAGGCTCGAGCGGTGAGCTCGAGCTCGCTTGTGGCCGGTCGTCGTCGTGGCCAGCGGCCGGCCGAAGAAGAAGAAAAAAAAAGAGAAAAAGAAAAATAATAATTAAAAATTATATTTAAAAAAATAAAAATAAAAATATAATATTTTTTTAAAAAATAAAAATAATTAAGAATTATATTTTTAAAATAAAAATAATTTAAAATTCGATTTTTTAAAAATATTTTAAAAATAATTATAAAAATTTCCCATTAAATTTGTATTGCATAAAAGTGTTTTAGCAATATTTTTTTTTATAAAAAAATTATAAAAATGAGATTTCTTAAGTTTAGTTAAAGATTTTTTTATGTTGCAATTTTCAGTTACTCAATAGTATGTTCACTTCAAACAAGAGAAGCATGTGCATGGTTTAATTTTTTTTTATAAATATTTCAATATATAGGTTTTTTACCTTATTATTTTTTTATTTACTATTTTTAATTTAATTTGAAGTTTTAATCCAATTAGCATATAGTAGGCGTGGGTTTTCCTAGAATATTAATAGGTTTTAGCAATACGGGTTGGGTTGGGTATGGGTTGGGTATAGATCGTGTCAAGTATGGGTCATTAGATTTACACTACATGAATATGGGTCAAAACGGGTTAAATGGGTCAAATATGGGTCTATCCATTTTCGACCCGACCCTCCCATTTGATGGGTCTATTTATATATACCGCCCTCCATGCTCCAGCATTTCCATCGTCTCCTTCGCTCGCTCTCTCTCTCACTGCAGATTGTTGTTTCAGACATCCGTAGAAAAACCCGAAGAAGACAAAAAAATGGCTTTGCCAGTGGAGAGAGCCGCCAGCCGCCGTGAGTACAAGGTCAAGGACACGTCGCAGTCGACTTCGGCCGCCTCCCGATCGAGCTCGCGGAGGACCAAATGCCCGCCCTCATGTCCTCGCTCGGTGTTCGGCCCCTCGCAGCCCCTCAAGGGCGCGAGGATCACCGGCTCCCTCCACGTGACCCCCCAGACCGCCGTCCTCATCGAGACCCTCACCACCATGGGCGCCATGGTCCGCTGGTGCTCGAGCAACACCTTCTCCACCTAGGACCACGCGGCAGCCGCCATCGCCCGCGACTCCGCTGCCGTGTTCGCCCGGAAGGGCGAGACCCTCCCGAGGTGCGGCGATGCATGGAGCAGGCCCTCGACCGGGGCCCTAGTGGTGGCCCCAACCTAATCATCAGCGATGGGGGTGACGCCATCCTCCTCATCCATGAGGGCATCAAGGCGGAGGAGGCCTACGAGAACACTGGGAATCTCCCGATCCGGCGTCCACTGACAACCCGGAGTTGCAGATCGTGCTGACCATAATCAGGGATGGGTTGGAAACCAATCGGAAGAGGTATCACAAGATGAAGGAGAGACTTGTCGGAGTCTTGGAGGGGGCCGCCGCTGGCCGTCGAGAGGCTGCACAGGATGCAGGCCAACGGGACTCTCTTATTCCCCGTCATTAATGTCAACGACTCTGTCATCAAGACCAAGGTACTAATCTAGTCACTCCAATTTTATATGATTGAGTAGAGTCACGAGTAGCTCCATATAATCTTTTTCTCGGGAACACAAAGTGCTCTTGCATGAAACAGTTTCAAAACTTGTGCGGTTGCCGCCCCTCCAGGCCGGACGGTCTCATGACGGCCATCGACGTCAAGATCGTTGGTAAAGTTGCTGTGGTCTGTGGATATGGAGACGTGGGCAAGGACCACGCTGCTGCCCTCAAGGAGGCCGGTGCTCGGGTCATCGTGACCGAAATCGATCCCATCCGTGCTCTCCAAGCTCTCATGAAAAGTATCCAGGTCCTAACCCTGGAGGATGTTGTCTCCCAAGCTGACATCTTTGTCGTCACTGCCGGCGGCAGCAAGGGCATCATCACGGTCGACCACATGAGGAAGATGAAGAACAATGCCATCGTCTGCAACACCGGTCCCTTCGATAAGGCGATCGACATGCCCGGCCTTGAGAGCTTCCCGGGCGTGAAGCGCATCACCTTCAATCCCCAGACGGACAGGTGGGTCTTCCCCGATACCGAGTCGGGCGTCATTGTCTTGGCGGAGGGACGCCTCGTTAACTTGGGTTGCACCATCAGCCACCCTAGCTCGGTGATGTCCTCCTGCTCCTTCACGAACCAGGCGATGGCCCAGCTTGAGCTGTGGATGGAAAGGGGGACGGGCGAGTATGAGAAGAAGGTCTACGCCTTGCCCAAGCACTTGGACGAGAAGGTGGCTGCTCTTCACCTCGGGAAGCTCGGTGCTAAGCTCACTAAACCTAACAAGGAGCACGTCGACTGAAGAGTGTCCCCGCATGGGGATGTTTTTCCGAGAGGAGAGATACTATAATGGGTCTAGAATGGGCTGTGGATGAAGTTTGGAATTGCACGTAGAATATATATATATATATATATATATATATATATATATATATAAAGTATGTAAGAGGATGCATGTATCGCTTGGTCCTAATCTTATAACGGAAGGTTTCTCAGCTATAAATAAAATTAAAAAAAAAAATTGAAAGTGATATAAAGAAATTCCCCTCGGCCTCAATGGTTCTCGGAGTTGAAAGGGGATGACTCGTTGTCGTCTTTTTTGTTTTTCTTTTTTTTGGGGTCGAAGCGACGACGGTCATTAGTCGACGATTATTAAAACCTAAAAAACCGAACTCCGCCCGAACAAAACCCGACCCGATGTTTCGGATCAGGTCACCTTCCGGTTCGCATGATAAGAGATAGGTTCGGCGCTTCATCGTACTCCATCGAATTCGACTCGCTCCACCTCCCCCTTCCCTCTCTCTCGGATCGATCGAGTTGAAGTGTTCAAGATTCGATCTCCGACTCACTCTTCCTCTCTTTTCTCGCGATTTCACCCCTCGGAGATAAGTTCAGAGCTTGTCTTCAATACTCCATTGCATTGGGTTTTGTCTGTCGAGCGTTAATTTTGCTTTGTCGGATGGACGGTGCTGTCCTTCGTATGCCCAAGTCGTACGATTGTATCAACATCGAAATGCTTGTAGTGTTCATCAGTTGTATTCTGTGCAAATATTCAATTGGCAGAGGAAAAGGTGCATGAAATCATGATCTCTTTGTGGCATGGCGATACTCAGAGATGAGTTTCTGCGTTATGTGAGGAGAAAGATGAATATGATCTCCTCAGCTTCTTTGTTTTGAGGAACTTTCTTATTTGTTTTTTGACTGACAAATTTCGGGTGGCTTTCGGCAGCCGCTTCTAATTGCTATATTGCTTTCAAATTGAATGTTGAGCATGGAAGGATTGAGAGTTTTAAGAACTTTTGAGTGTGCTTAAGGACTTCTTTAGCCGTGTTAGGTTGGTTACCTGCATCTTACAGGGAAGCTGGAGTCGAGAAAAGTATTCTGTCTTAGTATATGAACTTTCGAATTGGGCATCATGCGCTCCTTGTTCTCCTTCTGAGCTCGTTTGAGTCACTTCTAAGGTGTTGATGAATTGCGTTGTTTGGATTTTTGCACGACAAGTTTGGCCGTACACATAGGGTGGAATTGTGTCGTGCAGATGCTTGAGTTCTTGCCCAGGGAAACGTGTCTGTACTTGGTGTTTACTCGTTCTTTAATTGTTTCGATGTGAGCTAACTGGTGTTATTTTATTTCGAGGTTGGATTCTTCATGCGTGTACGTTTATGTGTTTATTTGCTCGCGCATGTAGAGCAGTTTTGAGCCTCTGTGCCCTCTAATAAGTAGCGCGATACTACTATATCATCTAGGGCAGCAATTTGGAGAACAGAACCCTTTGTGATGTCAATTGTATCTGGTGTTTTCAAGAAGTTCTGCAGAGTCATAGGAGAGAGGCCTTGTTTTCAAGAAGTTATGCGAGTTAATAGTTCGGCATGTACAGATGTGCTTGTCATAAGTTCATAATTTCACTCGTTATAGTGGTTTTTTTATCCTGAAAGTTGCAGGACTACATAGTGCTTTTCTAGTTATATATGACATTTATAGGCAGGACTCCATGCCAAAGAATCCTGCCATTTAGGCGAGTTTTTCTACTTATTTGTCAAGAGGCTGTAGAAGACTACGGCTTCCATAACGCACCGTGCTTTTATTATTGTATTGTAGAGGAAAATTGGTCCGGACATTTTATCTCGATTGTAATAATAATTGGCGGGTTTCAAGTGTCGCAGATTGAAGGATTGCAAGATGCCTGCTATGAGGGATCTTAGTGCCATAAATAGAAGGAGAAGATCCATTGTATGGGATCACTTTAAAAGGATTCCTTGTGCAGACAAGAGCATTAGAGGTTGTGCCTATCTTGACTATAGCATTAGAGGCCACATTTAGCATAGGAGGCTGTGTCCTTAACTTTCACTTTTGATATGCACCACTCTCCCTCCCTCCCTCCCTCTCTCTCTCTCTCTCTCTCTCTCTCTCTCTCTCTCTCTCTCTCCTTCGTTGAAATGTTCAAGGTTCGATCTCCGATTCACTCTTCCTCTCTTTTCTCGCGATTTCACCGCTCGGAGATAAGTTTAGAGCTTTTCTTCAAGACTCCATCGCATTGGGTTTTGCCTGTCGAGCGTTAATTTGCTTTGTTGGATGGACGGTACTCTCCTTCATGTGCCTAAGTCGTAGGATTGTGTCAACATCGAAATGCTTATAGTGTTCAGCAGTTGTATTCTGTACAAATATTCAATTGGCAGAGGAAAAGGTGCATGAAATCATGAACAGAGGCGTGGTGACAGAGAACCCTTCTCTTGGTGGCTTGGCGATACACAGAGATGAGTTCCTGCGTTATGTGAGAAGAGAGATGAATATGATCTTCTTACCTTCTTTGTTTTGGGAACTTTCTTATTTGTTTCTTGACTGGCAAATTTCGGGTGGTTTCGGAAGGATTGAGAGTTTTATGAAATTTTGAGGGTGAATGGAGACTCCTTTAGCTGTGTTAGGTTATCTGTGTCTTCCAGAGAAAGTAGAGTCGAGAAAAGTATTTCGTCTAGTGTATGAACTTTCGAATCAGGCATCATGCGTTTGTTGTTCTCCTTCGGAGCTCGTTTGATCCATTTCTAAGACGTTGATGAATTGCATGGTTTGAATTTTTGCACGACAAGTTCGGGGTACATCCATAGGGAGGAATCGTGTCATGTAGATGCTCGAGCTGATTTGATGTGTATAAGATTTCCCCTTTTCTTGCCCAGGGAAATGGGTTTGTACTTGGCGTTCACTAGTTCTTGAATTGTTTCAACGTGTGCTAGCTGGAGTTTTTTTTTTTCTTTTTATTTCGAGGTTGGATTCTTCATGCATGTATGTTTATGTGTTTATTTACTTGGGCATGTAGAGCGGTTTGGAGCCTCTGTACCTCTAAGTAGCTGAAGACTACTATATCTTTTAGGGCAGCAATTTGGAAAACAGGTCAATTGTATGCAGTGTTTTCAAGATGTTCTGCAGAGTCATTGGAGAGAGGTCTTGTTTTCAAGAAGTTGTGCAGAGTTATAGTTCAGCATGTATAGATGCTTCTCATAAGTTTATAATCTCACTTGTTATTGTGGTTTTGTTATCCTGAAAGTTGCAGGACTACATAGTGCTTTTCTAGTTATTTATGTCATTCATTGGCAGGACTACATGCCAAAGAATCCTGCCACCTAGGCGAGCGTTTCTAGTTATTTGTCAAGGGGCTGTAGAAGACTACAGCTTCCATATTACATTGCCCTTTTGTTATTGGATTGTAGAGGAAAATTGGTCTGGCGCATTTAATCTGATTGTAATAATAATTTGCAAGTTTCAAGTGCCACATATTTAAGGATTGCAAGATGCCTGTAGCGAGGGATCTTAGTGCCACAAATAGAAGGAGAAGATCTGTCGCGTGGGATCATTTTAAAAGAATTCCTTGTACAGACAAGAGCATTAGTGGCTGTGCCTTTCTTGACCATAGCATCAGAGGCCGTATTTAGCATAGGAGGTTGTGTGCTCGATGTGTTTCATAGCTCCTTGACCTCAGGTAATGGTGGGTGGCGGCTCTTATATGTGCTCAAGATTGGCTATGATCTGCACCGCCACTTTCGGTTGAGGAGGACTCGGAAGAGCTCGAAAATTTTGAGTTAGGTGAAAAAATATTTTTATAGAATATTTACACCATTCCATATTATGATGGGTACTTAATTTGTCATTTTGATTGTGAATTTAATGCAAAGTTGTCGATTATGACCATGGAGCCAGACATGATATTGTTTTCTCTTGATGATTGACGAAGTTGGAGATTGGTACTTTTTTATACCAACTTCTTCTTTTTTATTGCGAATTGACTTCTTCATATTTTGTATTTAGGTGTTTAGTGATTGTTGTCTTCTTCATTTCCTGCTTGCAGGTTGAGCTTAGTTGAGCAAGAAAACCAATGGTGTTTCTGGGTGTGCTCTGTTTCTGTTAGTAGTCCTTGATGCATGTTCAGAGTTTTCTTTTTTAACCTCTAAAAATTGACTAGGGACTAGACCAGAATGTTAGAAACATATCTTCTTAGGGACTCATTCCTTGCTTCTATTGCATATTGTTGGTAGTTGCATGGAGAGATGGAACCTAATAGTGAGTTCTCTCATGCACGGATATCTTTGTAATCTCACATGCACAGAGAACTTCACATCTTATGTATCAGGCATTTAGTGATTGTTGTCTTCTTCATTTCCTACTTGTAGGTCTAGTAACACTGCTTACTTGTATAAGCGAAGTACATCCAGCCATGACCTCTCTCTCTCTCTCTCTCTGTGTTGCCAAAACCTGAGCATAGGCTGATAATCCATTTTCCGAGATATCGAAGATGCCATTGCTCCTGCACAAGGCATAAACTATGTCCACCATGCTTGGCATCTTCGACGGGTCCCAATTCAAGCACGAGATCGCCATGCTCTGCAGTCTCCACCGAGCACAAGAAGTCCGTTATCAGGCCCTTGTCCATCCATCCACTCAGCCTCTCGGCCTTTCCGATCTCCTCATTGCTACTTCTGCCAAAGGCCTCGACCACGCTAGCCTAAATCACTCTCCCCTCTTCTTTCATCACCTCTCTTCCAAGGCCAGCCTGTACAAGAACGCATCCATCCTCGTGGACACGACCCCATAGGACATACTCTCAGGCTATGGAGCCGTGGGTGCCCATGAGTGCATGGTGACAGCGTTGCAGCCCAATTCGAGAGGCCGAAGTTGGCAATCTTGGCCCACATGTTAAGTCCAGCAGGATGTTGCGGCTATTAATATTATTGTGGATTGTTAGAATATTTTAATATTAGATGGCTTAAATTTTTAGATTGGTTGACAATCATCCCTCAAATCTTACATGCTATTACAGCTAGAAAGTCTCGAATTTAAATCTTTCCGGGTCCTTATTTGCCTCCCTAATTATATATTTTCACGTTTTAAACTTACACCAAATTCCAATCTATGCATAAAGGGAAGTATTAGAATATTTAAATATCAACAAGCGTGAGGGACCGGCCACTATGGTCACGGGCTTGGCCATCGGGTTCCCGTAGGAATTGGGTACCCAAGATTGATTGCCGGGGGTTCTACGCCTACCTTAGGGGACGCAGGCTTGGGCATCAAGGAGCAACCGGGCGCAAGACCCCCATGAATGAGCCTATCTCTGCCCACGTTTCCGGCGCTCGAACTTTAGGACCGGGAGTCATTCTGAAGACTTTTTCCTGAAACATGTGCTCCATCATTTCCTTGAACACACATGAGAAAATGACTTTCGTATTATTTGTAGAATACAATTAGAAAATAATTTTTTATAACATTTCAGTAAAATTCATTTTTCATAAAATAACCGGAGTTTTGTGAGGGAGATGCGCACCATTTGGCTCATTAATAGATAACATAAGGGCCTTCCGCAATTTGTCTTCTACTTTATATATTCCTCACCCAAGCAATCAGCCAATCACAACATGCAGAAGCAAGATTTAAAAAGCAAAATTTATGGCTCAAACACAAAATATGTGGGGCATAATTGGAATGCTGGTGGAAACCCATGCTTTTTTAAATAAGAAAAAACTTTTGGGTAAACCTGGATTTGCTTAAATAAGTAGGCAAACTGATGTAAACGATCATTGCTAATCAAGTTATGTTCAATTCAAATAGCTCAAAATGAAAATTTGCACAAATAATTAGAAAAGCTCAAGAATTGACATTCGATTTTCTTCCCCCGTAAGGAAAATGAGAAAGACAACCAATATCGCAAATTATCAAATTATATTGAAGATGAAGACGCAACGGAGAAGCTTACTTTCAGTCGTTTACTCAAAATTGAAATTCATTATAATTCTTGTACTTTTGATTTGCCAAAATTGGATTGTCAACGAAATATGTTTCACCAATAATTGGATCTTTGGTCTTTTAGATAAATCGGGTTCTATGGTGATTCATAGTAATTGTGTAAGTAGGATCACTAACATAAAACTAAAGATAAACCTAAAGAATGAAGTATGACATATTGATAAATAAGTTCAATTTGAGAAATTGCACAATTTTTTTTTTTATATATATATTACGGATCCTTTGCAACTGATTCACTCTGGCCTTACATAATCTTGAACAACATATAACTGTCAGGTTATCTTTTGATTTGCAAACTCTAAGGCTACATTTGTTGGTTTGATTTTTAACCAGAATAGAACTTAATAGGATATGATATGAAATCCAATGGATTTTGCTATATTTTATCCACTATTTGATGATTCCAGTAATAAAGTCGGATATAATAATATCATATAATGTATATTATTTGATATACACGTCATATCAATATAAATGAATTGCAAATTTTACAAACGGAAATAGTAAAAATATCTTGTGAGAAACTTTATTTTTATTTGCTTTTTTTTTCTTATTTTCCTCTCTTTATAAAATTAATTTATTTTTTATTTCTTTCTTCCCCTTCCATCATTCTATAATAAAATTTTATTAAACGGAAAAAAATAGTAATATACCTAAAATGCTAAAACACCTAAAATATGTAATAAATATATATTTATTGAATTTATATTATAGGATAGAATTAAATTCAAATATATAAATAAAAATAAGATTAAATTAAAAAATAAATTTTTTTTTTGTTATTTTGCATTTCTTATATTAGAATTCAAATATTATTTATATTGAAATATAATTTTAAATTTGTTAATATAAGAAGTTTGTTATTTGAGAAAAAAATTCTTATTATGAATATTGGAAATCTTATCCACATTTATCCCACCTCTTCCATGGAATAATTTCATTGGGCTTATATCCCTTTTATATCCAATTTTATCCTGTGTTGAGCATGCACCAAACGTAGGATATGATAATTTTTATCCTATTCTGAATTTTATTCTAACCACCAAATACAGCCCAATTGTTTTAGGTTTCATAGCGATTGTCTTCAACTACACATTCTTATCCACAAGCAGTTATGCTCTCTGAGATATCTTTCGAGTTAGTTCTTATTCAAATATTCCTCTGTAGTCTTCATTCCTCTACTTATGTGCAATCGACCACTTATCATCTTACGTCGATAACTATCTTAGTTAACCACTCTTCATTGATAACACCATTGGTCACGTAATACCGATTTGCATTGGTTACTTGTCAATTTGCAATTGTGCTCATTGATTGCTCTGTTGACAACTCAAGTCCAAACGTCACACCAATCCCCAAAAACTCAACTCAACGCTAACATCATGCCCCAATCTAGCGAGCGCCACCCTCGCCTAGGCACGAGCATCACGACACCCCGCCCTAGCTTAGATTTGGGGGAGGGCTCGTGTGCCCCCACCGTGGTCGATGAGGGCGTCACGACCTTTGCCCAAGCTTTGGCCAGCGACCCTGGTTAAAGAAAAATAATAATAGGGAAAGAAGAAAAAAATCAAATTTTTTTTTTGTAAATATTTGCAAAAATTGTATGTATCAATACTGGTCATGTCATATAGGACATTAATTGTCTACATAGCAATTTCCAGTCAAAATCAGCCGAAAGAACTAAATTGCCAAATCATCAAAAAATTTAAGACTAAATTAGTCAAATTGAAATGTTTATGATTGAATTGGCAACTATATATTAGTTTTATGACTTTTTAGTAATTATTTCCGCATTTCATACTATAGTGATCAAAATGACGTTTCATTAAAATAGATAGAACAAAGATGGCACACTTCAAGTATAAAAAACGGAGACCAAAAGCACGATTTTTGTAATTCACAACAATTCAGTTCTCTTTTCCTTGCTAAGCCTTCGCTTGATACTTCGAATATGGTTCTAGAGAGAGACGGCCTTCGCCTTCTTCTCCAATCCCGGCTGCCGGCCCTTTGCTTGCCGTATTCATCGTGTGTGCCGTGATTATCCCATTGCCGCGGGGGAGGGGGAGAGAGAGAGAGAGAGAGAGAGAGAGAGAGAGAGAGAGAGAGAGAGGCCAATGCTTATGTATTGACATGTTTATAATTAGTGAAGTAAGACGGCAATCCAATCCCGGCGAGATAGGAAGAGGCTTCTCATACCGCACATTCATTCATGGGCCAAGATGTCCCTCGAAGCTGGGCCTTGCTCTGGAGAAACTTTTCGTTCGTCAATCGGGTGATGTTTCAGGACTAGAGGTGGCAAAATGGGTCATAAACCGATATTATGACCCATTTTTAGTTAAATTGGTCATATATGGGTCAAGTTAAAGTTAAAAATAGGTCAAAAATGGGTTTGAAAAAGTAAAGCACAAAAAGAAATGGGTCTAAATGGGATATTACTAATAACCCATTTAGACACACTTTCAACCCATTAGCCATGGCCTTCTTTAATTTTATAAAAATATATATATATATTATAAAAATCGAAATTATAATTATTTTTTATATTTCAATTTTTTTTTCTTTCCTTTTCCTTTTTCTTTCTTTTTCTTCATCCCTTAGCCGATGGCCGGCGGGGTGACGGCCGGCCGTCGGGCGGCGACAGCCGAGGCGAGGCTCGAGCTCGCCGGCATTGAGCCTCGCCAGCAGGTCGCCGACGACTAGCGAGGTTGGCGAGACTTCCCGGCTCGCCGGCGTCGGGCGGGGCCTCGGCCTCACCAGATCGGTGAGATTGAGCCTCGCTCGACGCCGGAGAGCTCAATCTCACCGGCGTCGGCCGAGTCTCGACCTTGCCGACGATTGGCGAGACTCGAGCTCGCAACGTCGGCGGCGCCTCAACCTCGCCGGTTCGGCGAGATCGAGCCCCGCCCGATGCCCGCGAGCTCGATCTCGCTCGTGGCCGGTCGCCCGCCGTCGTCATGGCCGGCGGTCGGTCGAAGAAAAGAAAAAAGAAAAGAGAAAAGAGAAAAGAGAAAATAATTATAAAAAATTAAAAATAATTAAAAATTCTATTTAAAAAATTAAAAATTCGATTTTTTTAAAATATTTTAAAAAGAATTATAAAAAAAATTCATTAAATTTGTATTGAATAAAAATTGTTAAAAAATTTGTATTGCATAAAAATGTTTTAACAATACTTTTTTTAATAAAAAAATCATAAAAATGAGTTTTTTAGGTTTAGTTAAAAAAAATTTTCATGTTACGCTTTTTAGTTATTCAATGGTATGTTCACTTCAAATAAGAGAAGCATGTGCATAGTCTAATTCTTTATTAATATTTCAATTTATAGGTTTTTTTAAATTTTTTTATTTACTATTTTTAATTTACTTTGAAGTTTTAATCTAATTAACATATAGTAGAAGTGGATTTTCCTAGAATATTAATAGGTTTTAGCAATACGGGTCGGGTCGGGTATGGGTCGAGTACGGGTCGAGTCGGGTATGGATCACTAGATTTACACTACAAGAATATAGGTCAAAACGGGTTAAATGGGTCAAATATGGGTCGATCCATTTTCGACCCGACCCATACCTGACCCGACTCACCCATTTGCCACCTCTACTCGGGACAAGTCCATGACTGTTGTTGCTTGACCGATTTGGAAAACTAGTGACACGATATCGGAAGCTATTGGTACTAAATATTTAATTCACATTTAACTTGCAAGCTTACATAAAAGAAAATTCAAAATGGATATTCTACTCTCAAACTTTCACCTAATAATTGCATTTTATTTAAAATGATTGGGTCTTCAGCCATGCGCGCGCGCGCGCGCACAAGCACGCGGAGGAAGAAAGGCTTTCATGCTGGCCGGGCCTACAAAACCAGCCCATCTATCAAAGCTAAGGCTTGATCTGTTCCACACGGCCCACGGTTTCAGCGTGCTCCAGATCCAGCGGCCGGCTTCTATGCAACTCTCTTCTCCCTTTTTCACCAGAGCTACCAACTTCCAACACCAAATCATGGCCGTCCATTTCTCTCTTCATAAAGTATTGAGCAATTGTTGATAGTTTGTTTGTAAAATAAATTAAGAGGTATATTGTCTTACATTGAAAAGATGTGAGTATGTGGGCTAATATATAAGTGTGGAAGTTTTCTAATTTTATGATTGAAAATCATTGACTAAGTGGGTTTGAAGTTACAATATCTGCGTCGGGGCGGGTGATCACTTCGCACACTGGTACTCTCATTTTCAGACTTTGTGGGAAGCAAATAATTCATTAAATCAAATTCTAATTTCCAATTCCTTTTCCAACATCAACTTTCACTTCAAGAGGAACCTTGTTGATGTGGATGTGGATGTACTGAGAGGCAACCTGAGGCAACCTTGATGACGGTGACGTGTATGTACTAACCAGCTCAAAACCTTGATGATGGGGATGTGCATTGTATGAACAGTGACAATGAACAATAATTTTTCCAGCCTACTGCTACAGTAATGCTACAGTAATGCTACAGTGACTTACTACAGTGATCTGCTATAGTCAGCGGTCTCGTCTGTCGCGGGCATTGATACCAACTGGCTCAAAACCTCGATGATGGGGATGTGTATGTACTAACTGGCTCAAAACATTTGACGATGGGGATGTGCATGGAGAAACCTCGATAATGGGGACGTGTATGTACTAACCGGCTCAAAACCTCGATGACGGGGACGTGTATGTACTAACCGGCTCAAAATCTCGATGAGTGGAGAAATTACCAACCGGCTCAAAACGTTGATGATGTAGACGTGTATGTACTGAGAGGCAGCCGGCTCAAGTACTTAAATTCCTCAACACCATCTCCTTCCTTCGCTCCATCCCTCCCACCATCTCTCTCTCTCTCTCTCTCTCTCTCTCTCTCTCTCTCTCCCCCACAGGGTTTGTGTTTCGGATCTCTGTCCAAACACCCGAAGAAGGAAAAAGGAATGGCGTTGCCAGCGGAGAGAACCGCCAGCGGCCGCGAGTACAAGGTCAAGGACATGTCGCAAGCCAACTTCGGCCGCCTCGAGATCCAGCTCGCGGAGGTCCAAATGCCCGCCCTCATGTCCCGCCGCTCGGTGTTTGGCCCTCAACCCCTCAAGGGCGCAAGAATCACCGGCTCCGTCCACATGACCATCCAGACTGCCGTCCTCATCGAGACCCTCACTGCCCTCGGCGCCGAGGTCCGCTGGTGCTCGTGCAACACCTTCTCCACCCAGGACCACGCGGCGGCTGTCATCGCCCGCGACTCCGCTGCCGTCTTTGCCTGGAAGGGCGAGACGCCCCAGGAGTACCGGTGGTGCATCGAGCGGGCCCTCGAGTGGGGCCCCGGCGGTGGCCCCGACCTCATCGTCGGCGATGGGGGCGATGCCATCCTCCTCATCCACGAGGGCATCAAGGCGGAGGAGGCCTACGAGAGCACCGGGAATCTCCCCGACCCGGCATCCACTGATAATACGGAGTTGCAGATCGTGCTGACCATAATCAGGGATGGGTTGGAGACCGATCCGAAGAGGTACCACAAGATGAAGGAGAGACTCGTCGGAGTCTCCGAGGCGACCGCCACTGCTGTCGAGAGGTTGCACGGGATGAAGGCCAATGGGACTCTCTTATTCCCCGTTATTAATGTCAACGACTCGTCACCGAGACCAAGGTACTAATAAAGAATCTAGTCATTCCAGTTTTATGATAAAGAGTAGAGTCACGAGTAGCTCCATTTAATCCCTTCTTGGAACGCAGTGCTCTTGCATGGAACAGTTTCAAAATTTGTGCGGTTGCCGCCCTTCTGGGCCTGACGGTCTACTGATGGCCACCGACATTGAGATTGCCGGGAAAGTTGCTGTGGTCCGTGGATATGGAGACGTCGGCAAGGACTGCGCTGCTGCCCTCAAGAAGGCCGGTGCTTGTGTCATTGTGACTGAAATCAATCCCATCCGCGCTCTCCAAGCTCTCCATGGAAGGTATCCTGGTCCTAATCCTCGAGGATGTTGTCTCCGAGGCCGACATCTTTGTCGTCACCGCGGGCGGCAGCAAGGGCATCATCATGGTCGACCACATGAGGAAGATGAAGAACAACGCCATTGTCTGCAACAGTGGTCCCTTCGATGAGGCGATTGACATGCCCGGACTCGAGAGCTTCCCGGGCATGAAGCGCATCACCTTCAATCCCCAGACGGACAGGTGGGTCTTCCCCGACACCAAGTCGGGCGTCATTGTCTTGGCGGAGGGACGCCTCGTGAACTTGGGACACCCTAGCTCGGTGATGTCCTCCTGCACCTTCACGAACCAGGTGATGGTGCAGCTAGAGCTGTGGATGGAAAGGGATACGGGCAAGTATGAGAAGAAGGTCTACGCCATGCCCAAGCACCTGGATGAGAAGGTGGCCATTCTTCACCTCGGCAAGCTTGGCGCTAAGCTCACCAAGCCTAGCATGGAGCATTCCCACTAGATTAGTGTCGCCGTTTTAGGATTCTTGATTTTTAGCTAAGTATGGTTGGGTTTACATTCCGAGAGCAGTGGGCCGTGGATGAAGTTTGGAAGTCCAGTAGAATAAATAAATATGTATGTATGTATTTATGTATAAGAGAATGTAAGGCCTCGTCTAATTTTATTACTTAAGGTTTCCAGCTATAAATAAAAATAAAAAAAAATGAAAGTAAGATAAACTCCCCTCGGCCTCGATGTCACAAAGCTGAAAGGGGACCACTATTATTAGAGGACGATAATATATAAAAAGAAAAGAACCCAGAAGAAGAAATCCGCCCGAAACAAAGCCCGACCGACATTCGGACCGATTCTCCTTCCGGTTCGGGTAATAAGAGAAAATCGGACATTGCGGACGATTCGGTTATGCATCGAAAGACGCTACGCCATCTCCTTCCCAAGTTCATCCGTCTCCCACATCGCCATCTCGGTCTCTCTCGGGTCAAAGTGTCTTCAAGGTTCGACCAGGGATTCACTCTTCCTCTCTTTTTCTCGCGATTCCGCCCTCGGGAGATGAGTTCAGAACGTCTTCTTCAAGGTTCCATCGCATTGGATTCTGCCTGTCGAGCGTTAACTTTGCTATGTCGGAAAATTTGTGTAAACGTCGAAATGCTCGTTGTGTTCTGTGCAAATATTCAATTGGCAGAGGGAAAAGGTGCATGAAATCATGATCTCTTGGTGGCATGGCGATACTCAGAGATGAGTTCCTGCCTTATGTGAGGATAAAGATGAATATGTTCTCCTTAGCTTCTCTGTTTTAGGAACTTTCTTATTTATTTTTTGGGAAAAGGCCACCAAAAATTCCAAATTTTGCCCAAGGTGAAAAATTTACCCAAAACTTATTTTTTTGTGATATAAAAATCTCCAACTTTGCAAACTGTGACACATTTACCCCATTAAGAGCATTTTCGTCTTATTTTTTTTTTTTCCTTTTTTTTTTTTTTCTTATTCTTCTCTCTTCCCTCCGCTGTCCATGGTGGAGCCGACGGAGGGAGGCTGGCGTCGGAGAGGGCTGCCCTCGCCGGCATCAGGCGAGAGTTTTTGGTGGTTTTTTCCCTTGTTTTTTTTATTGACAAATTTCGCGTGGCTTTTGGCAGCCACTTCTAATTGCTATATTGCTTTCAAATTGAATGTTGAGCATGGAACGATTGAGAGTTTTAAGAACTTTTGAGTGTGCTTAATGACTTATTTAGCTGTGTTAGGTTATCTGCATCTTATAGGGAAGCTGGAGTCGAGAAAAGTATTCCGTTTTAGTGTATGAACTTTTGAATCAGGCATCATGCCCTCCTTGTTCTCCTTCTGAGCTCGTTTGAGTCATTTCTAAGGTGTTGATGAATTGCGTTGTTTGGATTTTTGCACAACAGTTTGGCGATACACATAGGGTGGAACTGTGTCGTGCAAATGCTTGAGTTCTTGCCCAAGGAAACGTGTCTGTATTACTAGTTCTTTAATTGTTTTGATGTGAGCTAGCCGGTGTTATTTTATTTCAAGGTTGGATTGTTCATGCGTGTACGTTTATGTATTTGTTTGGTCGCGCATGTAGAGCAGTTTTGAGCCTCTGTGCCCTCTAATAAGTAGCGCAATACTACTATATCATGTAGGGCAGCAATTTGGAGAATAGGACCCTTTGTGATGTCAATTGTATATGGTGTTTTCAAGAAGTTCTGCGGAGTCATAGGAGAGAGGCCTTGTTTTCGAGAAGTTATGCAGAGTTAATAGTTCAGCATGTACAGATGTGCTTGTCATAAGTTCATAATTTCACTCGTTATAGTGGTTTTTTTATCCTGAAAGTTGCAGGACTACATAGTGCTTTTCTAGTTATATATGACTACAGCTTCCATAACGCACTGTGCTTTTATTATTGTATTGTAGAGGAAAATTGGTATGGGACATTTTATCTGATTGTAATAATAATTGGCAGGTTTCAAGTGTCGCAGATTGAAGGATTGCAAGATGCCTGCGATGAGGGATCTTAGTGAGGGATCTTAGTGCCACAAATAGAAGGAGAAGATCCATCGTGTGGGATCACTTTAAAAGGATTCCTTGTGCAGACAAGAGCATTAGAGGTTGTGCCTATTTTGACTATAGCATTAGAGGCCGCATTTAGCATAGGAGGTTGTGTCCTTAACTTGTTTCATAGCTCCTTGACCCCAAGTATGGTGGGTGAAGGCTTTTATATGTCCTCAAGATTGGCTATGATCTGCACCACTTTCACTATTGATTGAGGAGGACTTTGAAGAAATCAGTAGTTTTAAGTTAGGTGAAAAAATATTTTTATAGAATATTTGCACCATTCTATTTAAAAATGGATACTTTAGTTCTAATTTTCATTGTGAATTTAATGCAGAGTTGTTAACTACGAACATGGAATTGAACCTGATATTGGTTTCTTTCGACGATTGACAAAGTTGGAGATTGGTACTGGTCAAACCAATTTCTTATATTTATTGTGAATTTACTTTCTCCATATTTTGTATCAGGGGCTTAGTAACGCTGTATCAGGGGCTCAGTAACGCCGTCTCCTTCATTCCCTACTTGCAGGGTGACCTTAGTTGAGCAAGAAAACCAACGGTGTTTCTGGGTGTGCTCTGTTTCTGTTTGTAATCCTTGGTGCATGTTCAGAGTTTCTTTCTTTCTTTGTTTTTTTTTAAACCTTTCTAAATTGACTAGGGACCAGACCAGAATATTAGACAACTATCTTCTTGAAGACTCATTCCTTGCTTCTGTTATAGATAGTTGGTAGTTGCATGGAGAGATGGAACCTAATAGCAAGTTCTCTCATGCAAGGTAATCTTTGTAGTGTAATCTCACATGCACAGAGAACTTCACATTTTATGTGTTGTTGTCTTCTTCATTTCCTACTTGCAGGTCTTGTAACATTGCTTACTTTTATATGTCAGTGGCCTTCACCAGAAATGTCTACATTATACTACTTATTTCTGTGCGTGGTTGATTACTCTCTTCTTGTTCATCTCTGTAAATTTACCCATCTGATAGGTGAAAATCCTGTCGAAAGCTATCCAGTGTTCATGTTCGCAGCCAGTACACCCAATGCTGATATGCTTAGAGTGAGAATGTCTCTACATTTATCTAAATTACTTTTCAACGTGGGGGTGAACAGTTTTTCCACTGTTTGAATGATAATCCGCTGTGACTGGGAGCCAACCAATGTTCTTCTTGATAATGAAATGACTAATGTGACTGATTCTGGTTTGGCAAGGCTGGTGTCAAGGTTCTGTAAAGATCATGCGAATCAATTTATCTTGCATGCTGTCAAGTGTACCACAGGATATGCAGCTCCAGGTACGACTCATCATGAATTTGCTTCTAGTGGTATTTTGACACAGAGGGGCGATAGTATTTATGTTTAATTGGAATGGCGGGCGTGGGAGCCAAGCTATCTACTCTCAGAGACGTTTACAGCTAAGGAATACTTTTGCTCGGGAGAAGACCAACTGGCGAATTATTCACAGATGGATAGAAGCTGCACAAGTATGCTAAGATGGCATTTCCTGATTGTGCTCTAGAGTTGTAGAACAAACGACCCTGCAGCAGGTCTTGGAAGAAGTATGAGACATTTGCAATTCCTGTCTCGGCAACTTAGAAAGCAAGCAAAACCAAATCTTTGCTCTCCATTCTAAGAGTTGAAGTGGCGTGCACAGAAGAATCCTCAATAAAGAATGAACACGAGAGCCGTTGTAGTGGAATTTTTGCTTTCAATCTGAGATGAATAATCTTGGAACTGTAAGTGCAAGGAAGCTCCTGACATGGATAATGCCAATTTAACCGTTCCTCATTCACAACTGCAAATCTTCACATCCCAAATTCCACCATATGATGAAGTCCTGGAATTCCTTTTTTTTTTTTTTTTTAAATTGTCTCCTTTTGGAAAGAAAGTCTTTGCTGAGTGTGCTTGTCTGGTGCTCACCTTATTACAAGGGAACCTTATGTTGAGGAGTATTAGCATCATGTGCAGTATTTTCTGTGATTCTGGAAGAAAAAAAAAAAAAGAATCGTTTGACCGCACCTCTCTTGCTTGGAAAGAGATATTACCGAATATAATGGAAGCTCAAATTAGGGTATTAGCTTGTAATAATGTGAAGACTTAAAAAAAGCAAGAAAGAATCCGACCAGAACCATTTTGTCAGTACGAATTGCATGCAAGGCCAGGTCTCGGCGAGAGTATTCCCCCCACGTTTTGAGCTGGGTTTAGAGAAACTCTGATCCGAACCGTTGATACCTTTTGAGCTCACAAAGCTTAATCATTCGACTCGAGATGGTACTATGTGTAGTGTTTAATTTCGAGCTTGACTGATAAAGGCAATCAAAACAATCAGTTTTACTCGACAGGTTGGATTTTGTTGACTCGGAAAGGTAATTTTATATTAGATAGTGATCATTGAATGTGACAATGCCATGGTGATTTGCTCATCTACTGTTGTAGTAATTTTGACGGAGGTATAGGGAACCACGCGAACTTATGGAGTTTTTTTGTTTCTTTTTTGACGGTCAACTTTGACCACACATTTTGGATGGAAACTGGTTGACTTTTCAATCGATTTCCATCTTTTACCCTTTTTTTCTTTTCTTTCGTTTTGATTTTTATTTTTTTTATTGTAGCTTAAATTGACAGATAAAATTGTAAAAGGGCTCGCACAATAAATTTTCATGAAATAATGAAAGAAAAAATAAATTAGATATCGAAATATAAATAATTAGAAAAAAATATTATCACCTACTAAAAAAATTGTTAATATCATTATATACATTTATTAAATTTAAAAGATGAAAAAAATACTTGGAATGTTAGCTTTGCAACTAATAACAAAATCATTGTGCAACGAATTGGCTTCTCAATCCTTTCGCCAAATTAAAATGTTCTATAAAGGCTCTCCGATGACCTAAAATTAAGACAAGTGATATCGATTACACATAAAACGAATAAACTAGAGAAAAGAAAAAAAAATAAGAATAATGAATTAGTAGAGAAGAAAATTCACCCCATTGCCTAAACATCACTTCTTCACTTTGATGTGTTTCTCAATTTGAGCTTGCAATAAGGAATCATACAAATCTCAGAAAAAAAAAAAAAAAAAAAAGAGTAAAAATGAAACTAGTTGACAAAGCCAACTTTTCAAGTCTCTTTCATCGTATTCATAAAAATTGATTGTGTGGGCTTTTTTATGATTTTATCTCTCAATTTAAGCTTGCAATAAGAAAACATAAAATTAAAAGATATATAGGATAAAAGATGAAAACCGGTTAAAAAATGTATGGTCTTTAGCTAAGGAGCGACGGTCAGCTAAGCTTTTATCTTTTTGTTATTGGTTTGCAGTCGTAATTACCTGTCTCTTATAACTAGCTATTATACGTACCCTCCCATGCCTGTAATGGCTGTTCTGTAAATACCTTTATCTCTTTTCTCCCTACACACTATCAATATTATATTCCCAAAAATAATTAGAATTTATGTTAATTATGAGCAAACTTACTTATATTGTTTAAATAATGATTACACAAACTTCAATCATATAAAAAAATTACATATTTGATCAATTATAAAATGTGAAATAAGAAGTATATAAGTAATGTAACGATAATTATGTTCTCTTGTTAATGCATATCTATTTATTGCATTGAAAATAGTTCAAAATATAACAATATGCATAATATTAGCTGCTCACTATTGGCTACAATAACCTAAATTTCCATATCGTAGTAAAATATTAGGGAATATTCCAAATAAGAACCCAAAATACTCTTAATTTCTTAAATAAGGGCTTGAAATGTATTTTGCCTCAAAAAAGAATTTGAAGTGAATTTTGTTTCAAATAAATACTTGAAATGACCATGTCCGTCTCAAAGAAGGACCTCATCTAACCAATTGATCAAGGGCATTTCCGTCCTTTTGCTTTTTCTTATTTTCTTCCCTTTTTCAACTTTCTTTATTTATTTTTCTCTTTTCTTGCATAAAAAAGGCAAGCTAAAAAAAAAAAAAGGCTAAAACTTAGAAAGAAAAAAAATACATGTGAGGGACTAGCAACTACCTTGCCCCCCCCCTTCCTTGGCTAGTTGCTGTCCCATCACAAGTAGGGTGTTAGCCATGGCGGTAAGGTGGCCGACCCTTACCTAGGCACCGATGTCCCCACCGGCCATAGACAGCCATAAGCGAGGGGCAGCGCTTTATTTGAGTATTTTTTTTTTTTAAAATTTGTGTGTCTTTTCTTAAAGTTTTAGTCTTTCTTTAGTTTGTCTTTTTATGCAAAAAAAAAAAAAAAAAAAAAAAAAAAAAAGAAAAAAAAGGAAAGAAAATAAGAAAAAGAAAAAGACGAAAATGCCCTCGATAAGCTAGTGAGGTCAAGTTCTTTTTTAAAATAGATATGGTTGCTTTAAGCTCTTATTAAAAATATAGATCGCTTTAGGCCCTTATTTAAGAAAATGATGGCATTGAAGTCTTTGTTTGAGATAAAGTTCACCCCGGGTCCTTATTTGAAAAATTAACAATACTTCGAGCCCTTATTTGGAATCTTTTCAAATATTATGTATTGTGTAATGTAATGATTATTATAATTACTAATTATACCAAATGACACTAAAGTGTTATAGAATTTGTACTTCAATCATATAATCAATTATGTAATTAATATTTTTTAATATAATCTCATGATTTATGATCAAATTTGAATTATAATCATAGATTAATTATTAAAAAATTAGGTGAGGATCACTTCCTCCCACCCGAAGGCAAAGTCTATCTCTATCATCCATGGGCCAAATAGACTGCATTAGTGGTATAGCAATGGTATTAGTAGTGACAGTAGGATTACCTTAAAATATATTTACATCCATTCCTTCTTAGCCCTTTCGTGCATTCCCTTGGCCTCAAAAATGCCATTCATTTCTTATTTTACTATTACTGTTTTACACTTTAAAGCACCACTCAGTTACGCCAAAGACTCTATTAGCTAAAGAAAGGCATTAGCCAACTTAACAGCATTAGAGAAAGGTAAAGGGTAGGCGCATCATGTAGCTACGGTTCTTCCTTTCTAGTCTGTTTTGTTTGTCCATGTCTCCGTTCTGCATGAGAGAGTTTTTCAAAGGTTTGAATAGCCCTAGTTTTTCTTTCGACAGAATCCTCCCACGGATAGGGAGTGGTAATTATCAGGTTTAGATTTCCTTGGTAAGGGAAGGAAGAGAGAGAGCCTTGGGCTTTGAGATGGAGTGTAAATTGTCCCTTTTTTTTTTTGAACAGAAATTGTCCCTTAAGCAGGTTGAAAAGCACGTTGGGAGGCAAGCAGTTCAAACCTTTTATCAAGCCTTGGAATTTAAGATACATGTTGGATTTTACCAGTGATGGTTTTGAAGGGGCCAGGGGACCCCTCCTAGCCACTCTCTCGTCTCTCTCGTGGCGTTTTTTTTTTTTTCCCTAATTTGCTTATTCCCTCCTGGCGCTCCTTTTTTATTTGTTCTGGCCACCAATGAGAACAGAAAAAATACTTAGGGTGTGTTTGTATCAATAAAATTATTTATCATCAATTAATTTTTCCAACTTTCATGTGTTTGATCTGCTCAAAATAGTAAGTCAATGGAAAAATATTTACAATCAAATAGATCTCCCACACTTTCCCTCTCTAAATTAAGGAAATCATTTCCATTTCCTACTCATTTGTCAAGTCCCTTAATAAAGTTTCACTTCTTCGCCTTCTTCAATATCTTGATATCCCAAATGAGATCCCAACACTTGAAAATGTTTTCACTTATATTTTTCTCAGCATATCACCAAATAATGCAAAATAACTATTTTTCTTAAAAATGATTTTAAGAGAAAGTATTCTCCTTTCTCATGAAACTTTACCTGAGACTTAAACACCATTAATTTGAAAAAAGGGAGGGACTGTTCCCTTTGGGAGTAGTTGCCCCTCCTTTTTCTTTATATATATTATTTCTCGTTAAGTTAAATTTTTTTAATTTAGATGGTTTGGTCTTTGCGTGATTTTTCCGACTTATAACAATTCATCAAATTTCACAAATATTTTTTCTTTGGATGATAGGAAATAAAAGGCATAGTTTCCCCTTAAAAATCAAATTAATAACAAATAAAGTACATTCCTTAAATAGGAAGTATTGATTTGTATTTAAACCGCATCACGAACCAAATCAAATCAAACCATGCTTATGTAGTTATTGAATACAGCATATACAAATTATCACCCCAAAAAAACCTAATCACCATAGCTCATCTATTCAAATTTATTTATCCACATCGTAATATAAGCAAATAGATCCAACCACGACCTTTCTCTGTTTCTCCCTCTCTCTCATCTTGCCAAAACTTGAGCATCAGTTGATGATGCGTCCTCCGAAAAATCAAAGATGTCGTCGCTCTTGCACAAGGCGTACACAATTTCCACCATGCTCGGCCTCTTTGACGGATCCCGGTTCAAGCACGAGATCGCGATGCTCATCACGCTCGCGACGCTCTCCGTCGAGCACGCTGAGTCCGCCAGCAGGCCCTCGTCCATCCATCCCCTCAGCCTCTCGGCCTTCCCGATCTCCTCGGTGCTTCTCCCCCCGAAGGCCTCGACGGCGGCGGCCCACATCACCCTCCCCTCCTCGTCCGTCGCCTCCCTCCCCGAGACCAGCTCGAGCAGGACGACCCCGAAGGAGAACACGTCCATCCTCGTGGACACGACCCCGTCGGACAGGTACTCGGGGGCGATGTAGCCCTGGGTGCCCACGATGTGCATGGTGATGGCGTTGCAGCCCGACTTGGCGAGGCCGAAGTTGGCGATCTTGGCCCGCATGTTGGAGTCGAGCAGGATGTTGCTGCTCTTGATGTCCTTGTGGACAACCCGCGGGCGGGTATGCTCGTGGATGTACTGGAGGCCGTTGGCCACGTCGACCGCGATGCGAAGCCGGGTCTTCCAATCCAGCCTCCCCCGGTGGCCGGCCTCGTGGAGCCACGAGTGGAGCGACCCGCTCGGGATGAACTCGTAGACGAGGTAGCAGTTCGCGTCCTCCGGGTCGATGCAGAAGCCCTCCAGCCTCACTAGGTTGCCATGGTTCACCTTCAAAAACAAAATGCATTGTCATATCACATTCTGATGCAAGGCAAATCAAATTTCTTAGAATAATGATGACTTGTTTACTATTTCGAAAATATTTTCCATATTTTCCGACATTTCAATTTAGAAAATATGAATGGATAAAAAATATTTTTATAATCAATGGAAGATCTATGCACAAATTTAAGACTATAATTTCCTCTCGAAAATCAAAAATAAATTTCCAAAATACAACTGAACGGGACCTCGGCTTGGGTCCAGACACCAAGGTCCCAATCGGGGTCTTAGGCGTGGCAATCGGGCCGAGTGTGAGAGCCGCTCGTTCCCATGTCCCTAGCGGTTGCGCTTGAGACGCCGGCGAACGTGCTCTGGTCCCCAGGGGCGAGCTCAGGCCTAGGACGCCCGACCCTCAAGTCCGAGTCACCGGCGCTCGAGCTTGAGACCAGGGATTTTCAAGACTTCTTCCCAAATTATGCGTTTCATCGTTTTTCCAGAAAAAAAATATCAGAAAAATGACTTTCATATCATAACCAAAAATAACTAGAGGATAAGTTTTTCTTTTTTTTCGTAAAATATTTTCAACAAAGATTATTTTCGGAAAAATACCCGGAGTTTTTGTAAGGAAGATGAGCACCATTCGGCTCATTAATACATAACGTAAGCGCCTTTCCGCAATTTGTCTTTTAGTTCAAGTTATTATTCCTCACACAGCCCACCTCAACATTTTGGGATACAGCTCTATAGTTTAGACAATAAAACAAATAGTAAATAATATAAGTATCATAATCAAACACGCATCGCGACAATAAGAACCATCGAAATTTTTATTAAGTGGGAAAGTTGAGTAGATTCGTGCCTAAGCAATCAGCCAACCACCACATGCATAAGGAAGATTTATTATATAAATTTCACGGCAAAGAAAACAATATACGTACAAAAAAAGTAGGCAAAATACGTAAACAGTCATAACTTATTGAATCATGTTCAATTCAAATAGCGTAAAAGAAAAATCTAGACAAATACTTAAAACAGCTTGAGAAAGGACGGTACGGAAAATTGGAAAAAGCACCCTATATCGTAAATTATTGCATTATCTTTTGGTACTTTACTTACACCTTACGCTTTGGTATTCTTTATTTATTTTTATTTTTTTACAATTTACTCATGAAATATGAATATCGACACCATAAATCCTTCGGCCGGATCCATGCAATCGATTTATACTAAGTGGAAAATGATGATCACATTTCATCGTACAGTGATGAAAATGACTTTTCAGTTAAAGTACATAGACCAAATGGTATATATAATGAGGGAAAACCTCAACTCACCTAAACCACACATAAATAATTGCAAATCGTATAAATTTATTTCGAAAATAAAAAGCAATAAGTCCGCGCATGATCAATTTTTTATTTTATGGTCGTTTTAATAATGGGGTCTTCTCCGTCCTGTCGCAATTCTACAACTTGTATAAAATTTTCCATTTTTAAAACGATTATTCCAATCCATATCCTTTGTACAAAATAAAATAACAATAATAATAGTATTAATAAAAATTAAAGACAAAAGCCGCATGTGAGTGCATGTGCAGTCTTTCCACCTAGTCTTTCCACTGACATCACCAATTCACCATCCAAGGGCAAGGGCCAGTTCTTCATTGCATATAATAATTAAAAAAATTGATTAAAAAGATTAAACTTTATTCAGATTCCAAAGTCATGATTACTGCCTCCCAACGTAATTTGACCCAACCCTCGCACTTAGATGAGCGTTTTCCGGCCAAACATAACCACTCGGGAAAAAAAATTACTTATCATAAAAAGGACAAAATAAGTTCATGAAATAGTCAAATAAATCTCAAGATTTTCCAAGATTTTGACTAATTAATTAGTGCGTTAAGGGGAGTCATTAGCACTCTCGTGTCGACAAAAGTCTCGCCTGCCCACTTGCAAGGCCTGCCTCTGGATTACGCCATTTGAAAAGTCAGCGAATGTCGTTTTTACAAGCTTTTGCAATTCTTGGATTTCTTTTCCCCCTTCTTTAATAAGAATGCAACGCAAAATTCACTTCTATGAGAAAATTTAGATTTTCTTAATAGCTTTTTAAGATTATTTGAAAGAGAATGGATACCCACGTAAATCCTAGAAGATTTTGAGAAACTATCAAAGGACTTATTAACTCTATTTTTTTGTTGTCTAATTTGCAAAAGGAAAAAGATTTAGAGTGTTCGATCAGTACTTGAATAGAACTATTGCGTTAACATTGTACAATTAAATTAAGAACCCTGACTAAGAATAATACTTCTTAGCGATCTAACCACTAAGGTTCTACGATGTTTCACTAAATGGGTCAATACAAGTCACGGTCACTAATCAAACCGATATTAGCCATTCCCTAAGTAGATTGCACAAAATTAAAATTTAATCTCATTATGTACAAATTAAACCCCCAACATGACGCATTTTATTAACCATGTCATGCAATTTAGCACAATTTTGACATAAATATATCATTACTACCGTTTTTCCAACTCATTCCAAGTGCACAAAAACAACGGTAAAATGCGAAAAATTGGAAATCCAGGCAAACCAGAAGATCAATCAATTGAAGAGATAACCTAGACAAAGCGCTTACCTTCTGCAGAATCTTGAGCTCCTCGTAGGCGTTCCACTTCATCTTCTTGATCGCGAACATCTCGCCGTCGACGCAGCCCTTGTACACCGACCCCTGGATCAGGCACTTGGGGCTGAACCCTTCCGTCGCCTCCTTCAGCTCGTCGATCCCAAACACCCGGTACTTGTCCAGGCAGTCCGTCACGTCGGCCAGCAGGCTCACCTCCATCTCCCGCGACGCTATCTCGCCGTACGCCTGCCTCTTCTCCCCTCCGTCTCCCTCCAACCCGCCCGGTCCCCTCTTCTCCCTCGATCTCTCCCTGTGAACCAACAGCCCGATCCCCAGAATCAACAACGCCCCGAGGAGTCCGACCCCGATGGCCAGCCCCACGATGACCCCCGTCCTCTCCTTCTTCGCGGCCGGAGGGGCGGCGGCCGTGGTGGAGACGTTGGGCTGGGTCAGACTCGGGAGCTTGGAGACGGGCACGAAGAGGGTCTCGGTGGGTTTGGTGTTGTTGCCGTTGATGTCCACGATGCTCTGTTCCGAGACCCCGAATCTCGACGCGACGCTCGAGAGGTTGTCGCTGGGCTGGAGCACGTACGAGACCAGGTAATTGACCTCGGCCGCCACTTGGGTCGTGTTCGGGCACTTGCAGAAGATGGGGAACACCACGTCGTCCCCGATGCTCAGGTTTGTGGGGACCAGGGAGGGGTTCACGACCTCGACCGACTGGTACGAGGTGAGGTTCTCGAAGGCCCCGGTGGAGACGAGGTAGAAGGTGTCGCCGGAGCGGATGGTGTAGTTGGTGTTGGCGCTGGAGATGTTGCCGGTGCCGTTGGTGGGGTTGCAGGAGCAGGTCAGGGGGACGAGCAGGGGCTGGTCGGCGACGAGGGGGGCGGACAGGGCGGAGGCGGAGGTGGAGATGTTGCTGGGTTCGGCGATCATGAGGCGGCTGACCCCGAAGAGGTCGCCGATGGAGGCGAGGTCGGTGTAGTTCGGGGCGAGGGCGCCCCGGTAGAAGGCGTAGGTCCGGCAGGGGTAGCCGGTCTGGCTCGCCGTGCAGGTGTAGCCGGTGGTGTTGGGCTGGGCGTGCGAGCGGCGGAGGAAGAGGCCGGCGAGGAAGAGGAGGAGCAGGAGGAGAGTGGGCCGGTGGAGTTCGGCTGTCATTTTTTTTCTCTTTTTTTTTTTGGGTTTGTTTTGGATGCTTGCTGGCATGTTTGCGACTTGTGAGGAGGGGGTTTATATGCAGGAGGATTCTTCTTTGAGTTTTCAAAGGGGTTGTTTCCACGGGCTGATATCTCAGCTCGTCCGCGTGAATTGAATGATATAATTTCAAAGTATCATAATTATATTTATAATTAATATCACAGAAATCTTAAATTAATGTTAAATCAATATGCATATGATAAATTTAACCCAAATGGGTAAATCTGTGATTTTAAATTAATTTTTAAACTATCATAAACTTAAGTTAATACATTTAAAACAAATTTATCATCTGTTAGTTTCCGTTAAATTTGATTAATATAATGAAAAATCACAAATTGATACATTTATGATAAATAGAGAGTAAGATCCTAAATTATTATATCAGTCAATTATCATATATCATCCAACTCATCGATTTAATTGTAAAATTTAACGGAACTAATAAAAGGTAAATTTGTCAATTTTGTATTTTGGGTATTCAGAAAAATAGTTTAAGGTAAATCTATAATGGATACACCAATTTAAAGTTTTTCGTTGTATTAACTTTTATAATTACGTGCTCGCCCATTTCTCAAATAATATCAAGATCATGTATGCATAACAGCATATATAAGTCCACTTAACATGACAGGGTTTGGCAACAAAGCTTATGCCTACCTAGTTATTCAGAGCTCAACATTCGGAGTTTTAGACTTTCAAGCTCAAACCATTTCCTAAGGTCCTGATGACATTGAAAGTCCAATTTATATAAGTTTGGTGTGTTAATGTAAGCAGGCGTGATTGGAATGAGTTTGTCTACATCTAGAAGGAGAGAGGGCGAGTGGGGGTCTGAGAATTGTCGAGACGTTAGTCAAGCATTGGGAAATTGGAGATGGGAATCAAATGTTGTGGGTCGAGTCAAGATAAGGTTTTGGGAATGACGGGCGGATGTGGTCAGGGAGTTCGTCAGTTCTTTCACATCGGTGGCCGATTTTGACTTTTGATCGGTAGCTGAAGACGGGAGTCACGTGGCTCCAATCCAATGGCTTTCTCTCTTTGACTACGGGCCACCTGGAGTCAAAGCCACTAAGCCCTCGATAGGCTCTCGGTTCGACTGATTGCTGCTAGAGATTTGTTTGCCTGATTTCCGGGGAAGAATTGGACCTGAGCAGGTCCTTAAACTGCTCAACGGAAGTAAAGGCGGGAGAACCGCCCTGGGGTGGGTGACCCCGTACTTGCTTCCCCATCCTCTCCGTCGATTGGATAAACATAGACGGGGGATTAGGGGGCTTATAGGTAGTGAGGTTCCACTACGTCAGGGAAACCTGGCTCGGATCATGACTTTGCATGGGTTCAGCCCATCCAATGCTCAGGCTGGATATAAGGTAGGTGAAAATCCTACAGGCTCTGGACATGCGTAATCGAGCATCTTGTCGAGCCGAGATCGAGTTAGTCAGCACTCAACTTGGTAGGTTTATGGAATTAGTCGAGTTATGTACGCATATGCGTAGTGCTGAGAAAATATTTTAACTTATTAGACTAGAGTTCAATTGAGGTGCTCAATGGGGCAGGCAAAAATAGGGCCAGATGTCGTGCTTAATGCTTCGCCCAGGGGAGCTTGTATGTATGTAACATACAATTTTCAAAATTTGGACTGGCCAGGTTTTCTCATGTAAGGGCGTTGCCCAAATTTGTCCATTCATCTTTAGCGTCTCTCAGGCCTGCAAAGGGCGAGGAGGTCGCTTGCTTGTTGGTCACCTTTAAAGCTCAAGCTCGAGGGGACGTGTGGAGTAAAAACTCGAATATCTTGAGTTTCTGTGGGAACCAAGTTCGAACAATAAATTCAATAACTGATTGAGATCGAGTCGTGTTTCGACTCGACTTGACTAGATTAAACCCCTATTCTTGACCATCGTAAATTCGTAATCACTCTCTTAGAGCACGTGAAGCTGAGTCCTCTTCTATCTAGTTATAGGTCAAAAGTTTATAAATAATACGTATCGGACAAATTTCAAGCCACTGAGGTTCTATTTATTTGATTGAAATAAATGATTTTAAAAATATTATTAAAAAAATGATCATTTGTATTACTTACAAAAATTAATAAATGAAAAATATTTTCATCGTTTACAAAAAAAATTAAGACAAAAATTATTATTGATAATAAAAACATTCTTTATCGATTAATTATTTTAAGAAATACAAAGCAATTACTTTTTATAAAATATGTTCCAAATTATTAATTTATAAAAGATGTTGGTGCTCTCTGGGTATTTAGGGCGCGTTTGGTAACATTTATATTCCTAACAATTTTTGAATAGAAATAGTTTTTTTTTTTTTTTTGAACTTGGAATAATTTCTGAGTATAAGAACGTGCTTGGTAACTGCAAAAAATTTCTACTCTAGGAATAGAAATGCGTTTGGTAAACTTATATAATTTTGTTATTTCTTTTAATTTTTCAATATTTTTATTATATTTTTCATTTTTTCTTCTTTCATTTTTTTCCCTTCTTTCTCTTTGTGGCTGGTCCCCGGCCACGGCAAAGTGGCCGGCGACCGGTTGGGCGAGCTCCGGCGAGCTCGCCCTAGCCTCGCCAGGGCCACCGCGAGGCTCGGCCTCGCTAGATCCGGGCGAGGCTGAGCCTCACCGGTGACCTCTAGGCGAGCCTTGGGCTGGCGAGGCCGACTTCACGTCGCCTGGGCGAGGTCGAGCCTCACCAGTGGCCTCACAAGGCTCGCCCGGCCACCGAGGCCACCGAGGCCACCGACGAGGCTCAACCTCGCCCTGGCTTGGCGAGGCTGAGCCTTACGCCAGCCGGCGAGGCCAAGCTCACCCAGCCACCGGCGAGGCTTGTGTATTTATTATCTAAAACTCTTTTTCTAAATCAAGTCCAACACATATTAGAAACTATAAGAGCGCACACTTCATCCTACAAAACCACACAAAGTTGTCATGCATATTATAGGCGTGTTTGACAACCACAATGAAGTGGTGAAAATAAACTTTTCAACACTAGGGTCCATTTGTTTGAAGAAAAAACTATTTTCGAAAAATTATTTCCGACTTTTCATAGTATTTGGATGACGGAAAACTAATTGATATACGAAAAATGTTTTTCATGGACTAAAACCAATAAGTTCAGATTGGGGAAAAGCGACTTCCCCATTTGGCAAGAAAGAAATTAATTTTGTAAATCACCAAATAAAGGAAAACCAACCATTTTCTTTTTTCTATGGAAAGTAGTTTTCCTTTATCATGAATTTTTCAATGAAACAAATGTACCCTCAATGTCATTAAGTGTCTTCGATTAGGAGTAAGCGATTCCAGGTTGCGTTTAAGTTCCACCAGGAACTTAGAACCTAATGGTTGAAATAAGTTTTCAAATTTTTAGAACCTAGAACCTACCATGTTCAGAAACTTGGAACCTAATGTGTCACAGGTTGCAGGATTGATTCCAAGTCTATAAAGGTTCCACTTGAACTATTACTGGAATGATTATAGTGAATCATCATCTCTAATAACTATTATTTATTAGTATCCACTGATCATAAGTCATATTTAGGCATAGAAAAATTATGAAACATTAACAAAGTAAAAATCTCAATCATGAATATCGCAAAAAATGGAAGTTGATACTAGTGATTTCATACTACACACTCATTATTGAATGTTATGAAATGCAATAGGATAGCATAAAGACATAAAATAAGAAAAACACAAAGATTTATCTCAAGTTCTCGGTTCACTTGGAACCTGGAATTTAACTATTGAAATAGATTCCACGATTTTTAAATCTTGGAATCTACTCCTCATATTCTAAAATTTGGAACCACTCCGATTTCCACCTGTCCGATTCTCACGTTTCCAATTTTATTCTAGAATTGTGCTCCCCTACGTTTGATAACCTAAACTGCATGCGGCCTAATGAATTTTTTTTAAGCCAAAACCCACTTGATGACGGTAAGTGAGGTAGGACTTTCTGAATTGGTTAAGTTATAATATATCCAATGGAACTTATAATATTATCAATTGCATTATCAAAACATTCAAATAATATAGTTATTAAGTAAGGAAGGCTTCACTTAATTGGTAAGTTATAAAATATCCAATGGAAATTAAATCCTTATTAATTATATTCTCAAAACCTTCCAATAATATTCACTCCTCTATGTTTGGTAGGTAAGCTAATAAAATTTATCGACCGATTTTTATCTATTATCAAACCAATTTTTTTAAATCTTCGTTTTAGTATATTATTTACTCTACCCGTGTCAAACCAATAATATTCACTCTTTCATTTTATTTTCTTTCACAGCTGTGAAATAACCTACGACTTCGCGACCATGAAAATACAACAGTAATCTTAGTTGTCTTGACTATAACGGTTTTAGATTGGATGGCAGAGATGTAGAAAGAACCTTCTGGTTTTGGCGAGATTTGAGGAAGGCACTGTGCGCATCGAAGCAAGCTCCTCGTTCACCGTGCAGCGAGATTGACGAATTGTTAATTGAGGGTGCCCTCGGGAGGGTTTTGACTCCATGACTTTGCATCTAGACATAAGAATTTGAACCGACCAAAAAAAAAAAAAAAAGACATGAGAATTTGATTCCAAGGGTTTTCACTTAATGCAGATATTGTTCGGTAACCAATATAAAGCATACTTTAGTAAACAACTGGTCAAATGAGAAATCAAATAAATGACTAAGAAAAATGAGAGAGCAATTTCAAGCAATGTGATACTCACTGTAAATACACAACTGAGAGAGCAAGGCCTCATGCCCTTGGGTAATGCGACGCTGATAATGCATGACCCTAGGCAAGGCCTCACCACTGCATGACGGCTCGACCGTCAGCAAAGATTGCCAGCCTCCTTCATGAAGCTTCCTAGCCATGATCGACCATAGCTTTCTCTTGGGAGAAGTGCCAAAAAAGTCCTAAACCTTTTGTCTTTGTGCCGATTTAGTCCTAAACCTTTTTTTGATGCCGATTTAGTCCTAAACCTTTTTACGTTGTGCCAATTCAGTCCTTTCCGACCAATTTTGGCCGGATTTTGTTGGCGGACGCCGCCACCGACGTGGCCTGATCGGCGCCGACGTGGACAACTTTTAATAATATTTTAATATTTTTGATATTTTTGATTTTCTTTTAGATTTTTCTGTTTTTCTGTTTTTCTTTTTTTTCTTTTTTTCTTCCTCCAGCCGGTCGCCGGAGCTAGGCAACCGGCCAGAGGCGACGGCCGGCGAGGTTGAGTCGACCTCGCCGGCCACCTCGCCGGTGGCCGCGAGGGCGGCCTCGCGCGGGGCGGCGAGGCCGCCCTCGAGGCCTGGGCGGCGAGGGCGAGGGCGAGGAGGCGGCCTTGCTGCAGTCACGCCGTCCCCTGCTCGCGCGCCTGTTTGCGCGTCTTCGCCGCTCGTGCTAATCACCCGCGCCCTGCTTGTCGTCTGCCGGAGCTAATCCAGCCGCCTTCCGTCGCCTCCTCGCCCTTGCCCTCGCCGCCCAAGCCTGCCGTCGCCTCCTCGCCCTTGCCCTCGCCGTCCGGGCCTCGAGGGCGGCCTTGCGCCGGGCGGGCGAGGCTCGCCCACGCCGGATCCGGCGAGGTCGAGCCTTGCCGGCCATGGGCGAGGCTCGACCCTCGCCAGATCCGGCGAGGGCGAGCATCGCCGCCCGCGAGAGGCCGCCCTCGCGGCCACCGGCGAGGTGGCCGGCGAGGTCGAGTCGACCTCGCCGGCCGTCGCCTCGGCCGGTCGCCTAGCTCCGGCGACCGGGCTGGAGGAAGAAAAAAAGAAAAAGACAAAAAGAAAAATAAAATCAAAAAATAAAAAAAATCAAAAATATTAAAATATTATTAAAAGTTGTCCACGTCAGCCCGGCCGGCGTCCGGTCAGGCAAAAAATCCGGCCAATTTGGCCGGAAAGGACTGAATTGGCACAACGTAAAAAGGTTTCGGACTAAATCGGCACCAAAAAAAGGTTTAGGACTAAATCGGCACAAAGATAAAAGGTTTAGGACTTTTTTGGCACTTCTCCCCTTTCTCTTTGTTTCTTGTGTCGATTAAATGCTCTCCCAAAGACATCCTAAAAGTGGCTATACATTAGCAACTACACGCACAAGAAGGTAAATTAGTTATTGTGCTCGTTTACATGAATGTTCTCATCATCATCCTCGGAAATGATGAAAGGGAAATTCACCTGTTGTGAGAAAATGTGTCAAAATGAGTCCTAAACTCACTTTCTAATTTATATTTAATGACCCACTAGACATGCTGCCCAATGGTAAGGGAATTGGGCGAGACGGTTACATTTAGTTTCATGTGTAGCATGTAGGATTTCATGATTGCAAAGAAGCAGGGTACATATATGAGAGGAGGAGAGGGGGGGGTTAGGGTAGGATGTATAAAAGAAAGGTCTCATATTTAGTGGACAAAAAAGGACTTCTCCTTCTGACAAAAAGAAAATCACTTTTCCCAAATCACTAAGGGTGCATTTGGCAATTGGTCAACTAGTAACTGATTATATTTTTTTGTTCCTGAGAGTAAATTTGAAATATAAATCAGTTTGATAATTTTTTTAATCCTAGGAATAAAAATCCATTTTTTTCCTCTATAGATTTCAAATATAAATCTGTTTGGTAAATTTTTTATTTCATAAAATAAAAAATTATTTTTTCTCAGAATTAAATTTAGAATAGTATCAAGAAGTAGAAACTAATTATTTCTTTGTTTCAGAGAACAATTTCAGAATCAAACCAAAAACTATTTTTCTTTTTTCTCTTTATTTTTCTTCTTTTCTCATTCTCTCTTCTTCTCTCTTCTTCTTCCCCCCAACCGATGATCGGCCATCACCGTCGCCGGTAGTGGTCGGCAACCGGTCGAGCGAGGTTCGATGAGCTTGTTGTACCTTGCCCTCACCGGACTTGGCCACGCCGATCACCGGCGACTGGCCACGAAGGAGGAAGAAGAGAAAAGGAAAAAGAAAAAAGAAAAAATAATTAAAAAATTAAAAGAGAGAAAAAAAAATTAGGAGTGATACTAAATGCATTTTTATTCCGACAATAAAAATTTTGAGTAACTACCAAAGGTACTCAAATGCTCAAAAATTTTTCCCGGGACAAAATAAAAAATAGTTATTTATGAGCATAATTTTTTTCCAAGAATAGAATGGTTACCAAACACACTCTAAACAAATGAAAACTAACTATTCATCTACAAATGATTTCTATGGAAAGTATTTTCCTTTATCATGAAGTTTTAAATACACCCTTAGGCTCTATTTGTTTCGCACAAAATGTGAAATTTTTAGAAAACATTTTTTAGCTTAATATTTTTTGGTGTTTGGCTAAAATCTAAAAATGAAAAGAAAAATATTTTCCATCATGTGGAAGGAAAATATTTTTTTCCTTAAATATACGTGCAAAATATTTTTTTCCTTAAATATACGTGCACTATTTTTCAATGTTTGGTCTCCAGCCTGGCCTCTACGGACCTGAATCTTTGGGTCTCTAGACTCCGTGAAAACTATTTTACTGATCCGGTCCTCTAACCGAAATGAAGAACTATTCGAAAGACTAAGAAAGGGGAAAAAAAAATTATCACCAGCAATTCAGTCTTCGGGCGACTTTAAAATCAACATCCAACGGGCAAATTGAAAATTGGACACAAATTTTCTTCGCTTGACTCTCTAGACAACAAGACCAAATAAACCAAAGAGGAAGAAAAACTAATCGCCAAAAATCAAACTGTAAAGGTGAAATTCGGAGAAGATGATGAACAGGGGCCTCATGCTCTTCTTTCCCTTTCGATTTATCCAGTGAAATCTGCTGAGAGCAAGACCACGGCGGAGGGGCGCGATGCAAAGTTGCTCTCGAAGCCGACATAACAGCTACTGCGCACGACCTAGTCGATGCAGAGAGAGCCGAGGAAGAAGACTGATTGGTGAATCACGGCCGAGTCTATTGCGACTGAGTCGAGGTTGATCATGACCGATTCAATGTTGTCGAGTTCGGATTCGAGCTCTCGACATCAAATTCAATATCATTGAGCTCAGATGTACCCTCGTTTTCGAACGACCCTAGATCATGGGTCACTTGAGCCCCGTGACGCCCTCGGGATGACAAGGAGCTGAGGTCGCGGAGGGGTTGTTGGAGGTTGTGGTGCAGCTCGGAGGTCTGGATGGCGTTGGGCGAGTGCCGGTGAAGTTATGGCGAGTAGTGAACAGGAGGAGTAGTGAAGGTGCAAAAGGGAGAAAAGATGAGTCTTGGCGTGAGAATGAAGGGAAAATGATTTTTTTTTTTAGAAACGTAAATCATTTTCCCCAATTTTTGTAGGATATTTTTTTTTCTATTGATTGGAAAATATTTTCTTTGATTATTTATTTTCTTAAAAAATATTTTCCACAAAACAAACATCCTTAATTCATTAAGTGTATTCAACAGCACATAACTTAATGAATTTTTTTAAAACCAAAAGCCACTTGGTGATGGTAATTAATGTGTGACTTTAATAATTGGTTAAGTTATGAAATATCCAGTGGAAATTAAAATCTTATCAATTATATTATCTAAACCTTCAAATAATATAATTTGTAAGTAAGGAAGGGTTTACTTAAGTGGTTAAGTTATAAAATATCCAATGGAAATTAAATCCATATTATTTATATTCTCCCTTCCAAATAATATTCACTCGTCCATGTTTGGTAGGGAAGCTAATAAAATTTATCAATCGATTTTTATCTACTATCAAACAGACTTTATAATTCTTTTATAGTATTTTATTTAGTCTACCTAACAGCTTAATTCGGTACAGATTTTTTTCACAGCCCATTCCAAATATTAATTGGTAAGATCAATGTCGACTCTTAGGTCATTTGTTACGTAAAAAATAAAAGATTTGAAAAATATTTTCCTAAAAATAAACATATGCATTGCTTACATAATAAAATGAACGAAAACAATTTCAACATTCACGAAAATGTTTAGATAAGAAATTATTATCGATAATAAAATATTTTTCATTAATTAATTATTTCGAGTGATCGAGATGATTATTTTTAAGAAATAATTATTTTTTAATTATTTATTTTTCACAAAATAAAACCTTAAATTTAACCGACACTCGCACCGGCAAATAAGCAACGATTTCGCAGCCTTAAAAATTCAACAACAAACTCGTTTGTCTGGACTAGAACAGCTTTAGATTGGACGACAGAGATAGATTCTTCTCCCACTTCGCAGAAAGAAACCCTTTCATTGTTTGCGTCTCGTGCGGGGCACGGCGAGATTGAGAAAGGCACTGGACGCATCATCTGAAGCAAGCACCTCGTACACGATATGGCGAGGTTGCCGCACTCTTGATTGAGCGTGCGTTTGGGACAGTTTTGACTTTGTAACTTTGAATCTAGACGAAAGAATTTGATTCCACGGATCTTCACTTGATGCAAATATTGTTTGGTAAACAATATAAAACATAGTTTAGAAACCAACTTGTAAAATGAGAAATAAAATAAATGATTAACAAAAACCGAGAGAGCAAGGCCTTGCAACCTTAGGTAATGTGACACTGATGCTGGATGACACTAGGCAAGGCGCCACCTGCACGAGGTACTGGCATTGGAGTAACGAGCTAGTTCTCGCGAGGTGAGACCACTTGGCTAGATTTCAAATGCGTGACTCTCACAAGTGTCAGTCAAATCATGGAATTTCACTCGCATAACCCTTGGCGAACCCCTTCGACCCTCGGCGAAACTTGCCGGCCTCCCTCGTAAAGCTTCCTAGCCATGATTGACCACGGCTTTCTCTCTGTCTCTTGTTCAGATCTGGCGCAAGAATAGTTCAAAATGAGGAGTAAAACATAAATTTTAATATATTAATGAGGCCAAAATTGAAACAAAAAACTTCATTAATCCTCTTAAGTTGCATTTCGCAAAAATACTAAAACCCAAAGTAAGGGCGCTTGCATTGAGTTCTGAACATTTTCAAAGAAAAACTCCGCAACAAAATCTTTGAAATTGCGCTATCAAACACCAAAACTTTGATTCAAGAGCCTTTAGAGGCCCAAAGCTTCTTACAAATGCTCTCTCAAACACATCTTAAGAGTGGTTGGCTTTACATTAGCAATTGCATGTCCAAGCTTACTTGTGAAGGCACCAGAAGCTAAATTAGTTATTAGGCTAATTTACATGAATGATCTCATAACAATAATTTCCGATGACGGAAGGAAAATACATCTATTGTGAGAAAACGGTGTCAAAATGGGTCATATATTCACTTTTTAACTCAAATTTAGTGATCTAATAGTAAGGGAAGTAATGATATTTACTTTTAAATGTGAGGTTTGACCCTCACGCTCTATAAATGGCATAGCAAAAGTATAAAAGAGATGATAGTTAAAATATGATAGACAAAAAAAAAAAAAAAAAAAAAAACTCATATTTAGTGGGTTGAATCATAAGTGGATTAGTTAAAATTTAGAGAATGGATTCTTATGGATTTAGACGATTTAAACTAGCAAAACCCAATTAGATTTGGGTTTTAATGGATCTTAATGATACCCGCCAATTATTCATGTTAATCAAAAGGAAAAGTTCTGAAGTGGTCTATTAGCATCAACTTCATTTATGTAAGAGCTTTTCTGATGTAGGTTATATTAATTGATATTGTAATTTATTGTTTTACCGGTTTAGTATAATAAGGTAAGTTACAAAGGTTCTTAATCAATGTAATATGGGTTATGTTTATGTGAGCCGAGTTAAGCCTGATTCGTGATGAGAGAGTCTAGCTGAAAACTTTTTAAATGGCACTAAAATCTCTTCTTTAATCTACATGCACAAATACATCTCACATAAGGAGCTGTTATAGAATTGTATTGTGAAAGGCAATCTCTTTGAGCTAGTGATTTAGAGGGCAATAAAGGAGAAGCATTTGAATTTTGGATCATTGCTATTTCGCATTAAAAAACAATAGATTCTAAATCGGATATACAAATCTCTTGTTTCCGTTACTATGTTCTAGATTCTTACTTTGTTGATCCTGGGGGTGCCTCTTTCAACGGCTTACAATTTATGCTTGATTACTGTACTCATCAGGAACCCAAAACAGCATGTCGAGTCACCACCAAAGTTTTTCCGATATACCCACTTTTTCCTCGAATAAAAACATCACCTATATACAAATAACATCCCACGCAAACCTAATATTATTCTGCCCGCTAATATTTTGCCAAAAAAATCAAATTAACAATATTTCTTGCCTTTTTTTCTCCAAGAAAAGGAAACATAGTCGGTTGCTGTTACCGATTGCTTGACAGCACCCAGAAACATAAACGGTTAGATCACAAAATAAAAATGTATTAATATGGAATAAATATGTCAATTTGAATGGAACTCATTTTCAAATATGATTTGACCTACTCATTTGATAGGTCTACTAGAGTTGGTCATTTTTAGGATGGACCGGTTTTTAATTCATAGGAATTGGAAATCAACCCACCTGATTGGACCCATCTGAGAATTGGACTGGACCGGTCAGTCCAACTCCCTGATGGGTCTAGGAACTAACCATTCATGATTTAGCCACAAATTTGAGTGCAGAGATTACCTCAAGTAATTATCAGCTTTGTCCCATCACGGCGCTAATAGATAAATTTGGATATGTTCAGCAGAAGTCCTAAAACTTGTCAAGAAAGTGCAATTGAGTCCTAAAACTTACAAAAAGTGCAATCAAGTCCTAAAACTTGTCAAGTTGGTTCAATTGAGTCCTAAAGTTAACACCGTCAGATTTACTAACGGAATTTGCTGATGTGGCGCTGACGTCATATTTGAAATGAATATTTTTAGTTTTTAAACCTAATTTTTTAAAAAAAAGCGAATAAAAAATAACTTTAAAAAATCCACGTGGAAAATAACAAATTATTTAAAATGCCACGTCAGCATTTTTAACGGAAAAGGCTAACGGTATTAACTTTAGGACTCAATTGAACCAACTTGACAAGTTTTAGGACTTGATTGCACTTTTTGTAAGTTTTAGGACTCAATTGCATTTTCTTGACAAGTTTTAGGACTTCTGCTGAACATATCCCTAGATAAATTCAAGTAAAATATTCATAATCGTCTCTCCAAACCAAGAAACATAATGGACCTTCTCATAGTGCAATTCCTCATGTAGACCACTTTGACTGGGTACTGTTCTGTCAGACTGGAGAGGGATTGAGGATTTACAGGAGCGACGTACAGAGGGTGGCATTGAGCCTCGAGCGAGAGGGACAAAGGATGGTGTTGAGCCACCACCATCAAGCCACGAGCGAGAAGGACTAAGAACAATGAGGAGGGAGGCATGAGAGGCATGGTTCACGAGATTGAGAGTGAGCGTTGCTGTTGTAAGCGAAAGGCGTAACTAAGAGTGAGCGACGAGGCGTGATCGAGAGTCTGAGATTGAGCGTGTGAGCGAGAGAATGCGTGAGTAAAGAAAGGGGAAATTAGAGTTTATACCTTTCATTGTGACTGAGAGTGAAATGGAAAGAATGGGCAATTAGAGGTTAGGTTTTTAGTTTGCAATGATAAGAATTAAAAATATATATAACTGTCCAGGGGGGTCCGCGTGGGTGGGTCCACACTTGGACAGGAATTGGGATCGGTATTCGCCAGTTCCATTTTTTAGGGACCAAAAAGTGCCTAGACCTCGTCAGTTTGGTCCAATTTCTAATTTGATCTGATTTTTTTTCTTACTCACAAGGTCTATGTATCGGCTTAACTCCAAATGAAGGAGCCTGGTAAGCTCAGAGAAAATATCCCGAGCTTGAAGAGGGTAGAAGAGAAGATGGTCTCTGCCTATGGTAAGAGAAATAGTCCAAGATTGTTCGTGGAAGAACAAAGCGGATATATTGTCAATCATCAATATAAACATATTGATATGTTCTTGCTTCGAGATGATTAATTGAAGATGTCAATTTTTCTTTTCTAAATAGATAGAAAAGTTGGGTGAGCATTAACAACTTGAATAATATCGAGTTAGCACAACGGAACAAAACAATCTCCTTTCTTGTGCAAACCTTTAAGAGACAATATAATATAGCAATATAATACCAAGCATGTAGATACAAGGTATTTTTTTTGCATAAAAAACTTCCTTGACATGAGGAGATAAAAACCACAAGACTAAAGTCCACCTAAAAATCTTCACTATCAACAAAAATGGGTGAACAAAGTTCTTCTCTAGTAAATACTAGAGGTACATAGCCATAAAGACATCAAGATCAAGGATAAATCTCACAAAAAATGCAAGTTCGGTTAAACCCATGAAAAACTTGATGTAGGGAGCTTCAAGTGACAATCAAATTGATCAGAATCAAGAAGAATGTATCATGAGCACCCTAACAAAATTTCAGCTCAATCAGGACACAAATCGACTTTCAAACTTCAGCTTGATGCAAATTATATATTGTCCTTGACCCATATTTCTTGCTCTCTCTAGCTCTCTTGTTATTGCCTCTTAACTAGGGTTGTGTAAAAGAATTAGGAATCGCCCAACCCGCCAAGAACCGGACCAGACTCAATTGGAATCGGCGGTTCTTATGGGGCAGGTTCGGTTCCCAATTCCAATTTAGTGAAATTGGTGAGTGCCGGTTCAATTTCTCTTTTTAAGCGTGGAATTGCCCGTTTACCCATCTGAACCAAACCGGTATATATATTTAAAAAAAAAAAAAAAATTCCATCTCAATTACTTAATTATTTTGTAGTTTTTTAACAACACACACACACACACATGCATATTTGTAGTTATTAGACATTATTGACTAATTTGATCTATTGGGTGTATAATAGGATTAATCCCTTACTCTCTCTCTCTCTCTCTCTTTTTTTCCATTCTTATAATCCATTTACTTGCTCTCTTAACCAAAAATTAAAATAGAGAGGAAGGAGAGAACCGACTGGATATGTCTATAAGAGCCAACGGCTCGTTTTAAGAATATAATTAGGTCTCTTATTAGCCATTCTCATGATTAAATTATGTTGACATTAAAAAAAGATGAATCAAACGATTAATGGGCTAATTCCAAACAAAAGCACCAACTTTAGATCGATGAACAAATCTGGCCAAAACTTTTTTTTGTTTAATGAAAAAGCACAAACTTTAAGTCGAGGGACAAATTTGGCTTGAACTTTTTATTGTCTTGTAAAAAAGCACCAACTTTAGGTTAAGTGACAATTCTGGCCCCAATTTTTTTTCTCTCATAAAAAATCACAAACTTTCACTCCTATCCAAAATCTAACCCCTACCATAAATTTTCTAATTGAAGTTAACCTTATTTTAGGAGAAAAGGTTCTAGCCGTGAGGTTGGTGGATCTCATCCATGGTTTCTCTTGACGGGTGGTGGTGATCTACAGCTTCATATTACAATAAAACGATAAAGTCTAGCCAGAGAAATTCAATCTGGAGATTTTTTTACTTGCTAGTGAAGTATAGAGACGACATAGTTTTACCGTTATTCTTCAAGCTGTGGCTCAAACAAGAAGAAAATGGATGGTGTCAGCTAGCAAGTGCACATGGATTTATTGGTAAGGACAATCAATAAATATAAGTTAAGGGGGGCCAGATTTAGGATTTAAGTGAAAGTTGGTGGTTTTTTTTTCAAAACAAAAAAAAAAATTGGGCAAGAATTATCACTTGACCTAAAGTTGATGCTTTTTTACGTGACAAAAAAAAGTTTGGGCTAGATTTGTTACTCGGTCTAAAGTTAGTGCTTTTTTATGAGACAAAATAAAGTTTGAGCCAGATTTGTCCATCGACCTAAAGTTGGTGCTTTTTTTTGGAATTAACCCAATGATTAATATTTTAATTTTTATGGAGGTTAGGACTTTTAATGTGAAGTCTAATTCTCCGCTTGTTTCTGGTGTTGGGAAACCTTAAAAAGATCATACCATGACCTTGGAAGAAATTAAGTTTTTAGTTAACGAGTATTGTTTAGTCATTTTGCTTCATAGTTTTCAATTTTTAATCAAAATCAATAGCTTGCAATTTAATATGAATAGAAGGCCGAACAAGCTTTATAGGGATTGAGGACCAATTCTATGAATCCACTTAGGAACCGCACCGAACGACGGTTTAGGTGGAGCCATAGAACCAACGAGCTGGTCTTGGTTCCAATTTTTTAAAATCGATCCTTAGTGGGCTGTTCCAGGTTCCAAGATGGGAACCGTCAACTCTAATCATGCTCACCTCTATAGTCTAAGTGAACATTCTTTGTGGCTACTACACAAAAGATGATGAAAGATTCTTTTTCTCCATATGAATTATCATATGGGCTCAAGCCTTTATATTTGTAATTCACTGAGCTTCCTCCACATAAGAGTAAGCCCGGCCAACAAAGAGATGGGAGCTTGATCAATTTTAGTATTGTGGAAAGGCATTCATCTTTATTTGTCTAGGCCAAATAGCCAAAATATACACAAAAGTCATTGACAGCACAATACTGAAATCTCTAATCGGAGCAGGAACCGAAAGAGCAATTTTGCCCGAGGGTTATGTACAAGACCATTACATGTTCCTCTCCAGCATTAGTTCAAACCCATCCCGTTCCCTTCTCTTACAATCAAACAATGTACCAATGACTATACCAGGGCTTACGTCGATACGAACGCTATACGAACACCATCACGTTGTTGCATCTTTCCAGTTAATATCCTACAACCCGAACTCTTCTGCCTATTTCAGAATAAAATGTCATGCTATATCACGTCGGGAATAAGACTCGTCCATGTCGCATCTCATCCCTCGGATCTCGATTAAGAAACTTGCTCGTCGTGCCACGAGACGACAATGTCCTCAAGCCCGACCTTCCACTCTCCCCAGTGAGCCTCCTCAAACTCGCCGCCACCGTCGACCACCACCTTCGCCTCCACCAACACCACCTTCTCCACAACCGCCACCACTTCCACCACCAAGACCAACTTCCCTTTCCCTAAGATGACACTACAACCCTTCCCCCTCTCCACACTATACCCTAATCTCCCACCAACCTCCTTCAACTTCCCCATTATCACTTCCATAGAAGCATTGGACACGAACCTCCTCTCATTCCTACTGTCGATCTCGAAAAGCCCGGACAAATCGAGACCCGACGACAAAGAAATAATGTCAAACGCGTTTAGGCTTGGACCTTCATCGAAGTCGCTACAATCCTTTTCACTGGCTAACAAGTGTTCTATGTCCGAGAAGCTATTGTGGGACTTCAAAGGGAGCGATTTCTTGAACCAAGAAGTGCCCGCCAAAGCTTGCAAGCTCATCCTCGTGTCGGGATTGGGATCGAGAAGCTGGTGAATGATGTGCTTCACCGGTTTGGAGATCCAATCGGGGAACTGGTAGTCCCTCTTGTGGATTTTCTTGTACATGGTCACCAGGTTGTTGTCGTTGAAGGGCATGTGGCCGCAGAGCAACATGTACAGGATGACGCCACAAGACCACGCGTCCGCCTTGGATCCCTCGTAGCCACGCCGGCAAATAACCTGAAGTAGAATGGAAACGAGGAGATATGTAAACCGTTGGACGAATTAGTTCATAGTACAGCAAGATGTCGATATTGACATAGTACCTAGTTCATAATAGGGCCAAGGTGACAATAAGATATGCTAAATAGGAGAGATGCAAAACAAAATTTGTCTGTTAGTTAATAGTATGAGGCATCTTGATCAACTTTATATATGGTGGGGTCCGGGATAGATATTTCTCATTTTGATGCTTTCTAGGTTCAATTATGTGGCTAGGAATGATCTCCCATGAAACCAAGCAGAGTCTATATTAAGTATGCAATACTTCAACTCGATTCAAGCCAAATAGAGTCTGATACTTTCCACACTCAATAGAAGTGGGAAAAAAAACTACTTGCTATAACTGTAAACTCATCGATACTTTCCGCACCCAAAATTAGTCTTGAAGACGATCAGAAGTGTTCAATCATACTATGAATTCATTTCGCAAGTCAATAGGGTGTATTGCACTGTATACACAACCCGTAACAAGATTTGAAGTGTCCTAAAATTTATATACTGCGTTTTGAAATCGAACTTGTCACCGGCGAAAAAGCAAAACAGATAGAAGAAGAACAGGAGTTCATATAGAACAACTCGACAAGATAAATTCATCCGTTCTTATAGACTAGAGTGACTGATTTTTCTTTAGATCAGAGAAGTTTATATTTATTAATCTTACGTAATTTCGTCCTTGTAATGTCCGTCGGCGTCATCGAACTCCGACCACATTATTCGAAGCATATTCACAACCACATACTGGTCATTCAACAACTTGACAATCCTTAACTACCGTAAGGTTGACCTGGCATCGCACTTAACAGATTCATCAGAGACCACAAACAAACCTCAGGAGCCGTGAAAGCCGGGGTCCCGCAGGCGGTGTGGAGCAGGCCGTCGCGGAGCTGCTCCGGCAGGGCGGACAGCCCGAAGTCCGAGACCTTCAGGTTCCCCTTGTGGTCCAGCAGCAGGTTCTGCGGCTTGACGTCCCGGTGCGCGACCCCGTTCTCGTGGCAGTAGTTGAGCGCCGACACGAGCTGCTGGAAGTATCGGCGGGCGGCCGGCTCGGTGAACCGGCCGCGGCGGACGATCCTGGAGAAGAGCTCCCCCCGGCGGCGAGCTCCATGACGAGGTAGATCCGGGTCCGGGTGGCCATCACCTCGTGGATCCGGAGGATGTTGGGGTGGGACTGGAGCCGCCGCATGGCGCCGATCTCGCGGAGGATCTGGCGCTCGAGGGCGAGCGCGGAGCTGTCCTTGTTGATGACTTTGATCGCGACGTGGGCGTTGTCGGCGAGGGACAGGGCCTGGTAGACCTTGGCGAAGCTGCCCCGGCCGAGGAGCCGGCCCAGTTGGTACTTGTTCTGGAGTGTCGTGGTGGTGGTGGTGGTGGTGGTGGTGGAGGATCCGGAGGCGGGGGCGGGCGGTGGCGCCGGCGGCGGCTGCGGCGGCGGCGACGGTTGTTTCATGGTGGTTGGGGGAGGAGAGTTTGGTTAGCGCGAGGAGCGAGTTTTTCATGCGGGGAGAAATGTGGTGGGGGTGTATTATAAAGGGGACCGGCCGGTTGGGCAGTTGGGTTTTGTACTGTCAGTCAAATCTAGGAGTCTCATTTTCCTGGGTTTCCGCAATTGCCCCCCCGTTGGTGTTGTTTTCATCGATGGGAAAAAGAAATGAAAATGTCATTTTCCTAATTTTCTTATTTTATCCGAGGAAAAGAGACAGTAACATATTTTTAATCCGAGGATTACTGTGATTGGTGAATTATATACATAAGCAATTACCCTTTTTTAATTGGAATAAATGCACCGTAGGGCCGAAAACTTATAGTGAGTACAATTGAATATTAAAAATTTTAACAAGCAAAATTGAATTGTGATTAAGTTCTTCGGTTAACATCATGATACGTGGCCTTTTTTTTAAATTATTTTTTGATAAGCAGTGCCAATGTGGTCCCCCCCACATCAGAATTTTTATTTAAAGGACAAAAGTTAAGAAGGAAAAAAGAAAAGAAAGAGCGACAGGTTACCGTTCATCTTCTTCTAGCTTCCACATGCGTCTAAATTTCCAGATGGCTTTCGCATCTGCACGTCTGTCTGTAGAGGACTGAAACCACTCTTCAAATGGAAACCATTCATGAGGGGAGTGACTCGCACGTCATTGACTGTTTGAAGGAGGCGTGCGAGAATGCTGGGCGGTGAACCGTGATCAGTGATGTAGACTGTGGGTGACTCGGTTGATATTGACGTCAATTTTTTTATTTATTTATAATTTTAACAATACTTTTATTTTTTCCGAATTTTTATTTTTTTCCTTCTTTTCTTTTTGCTTTTCATTATAACCAATGAGTATCGTCGGAACTTATTGACCACTATGCGAGGGTTGCAAAGCCCTCACTTCAATGTGGGCAAGGCACAGGCAATTGCCACTGAGGCTGGCCTTGCTAGTTGTGGGAGAAGGCAAGCATGGCCTCCCCCAGTGGTCAGCAAGCTTCGACAAGCACCACCGGCCATAGTGAAAAAAAAAAAAAAAGATAAGAAGGAAAAGATAAGAAAAAAGGAAAGTGAAAATCAAAAGAAAATTTATAAAATTATCAACATCAATATCAGATGTGTCATGTAGATTGGTTGATCAGTAATTTCTGGTATAAATTAATCAAACAAACTCAATTAGTAAAATATAAAAAATGTTTAGTATTTGAAAAGTTTATAATTAAATTGGTACATTTTATTATTTTTTGTTGGTACTTTTATATCGAGACAAGGGAGATGGACGCTTGTATCTGGGTCTTTGTACAGGCCTCTTATGCTTCCCGCATCCCTGTGCAGATTTCGAGCCCTCGATTGAAAGAACTGCCGAGGGGGACACAATGACGAAGCTCGGGTGGCCATGTCCGTGCTCAACGAAACTCAAACGGCCATGGCCTCTTGCTCGAAAGAAGCACGAGCTTCTTCTTTCTTTGAATGCTTACTCTATCCTTCAAGCCCGCGGTAATTTCTTCGAATGCTCATTGCTCACTTCGAGCTTCCAGCCATGACCGCCCGAGCTTCATCGAGCGTGCGGCAATGGCTGCTCGAGCTTCTCTCGAGCTCTCGGCTGCGGCCACTTGAGTTTCATCGAGTGCGGCCGTGGCTGCTCGAGGTCCATCGATGATCCCCTCCGCAGTTCTTTCAATGATAGACCTGGAGATGCGAAGACTTCTAAAAATAGGGACACATGAGGAAAGGTCAGGGAAGATGAAAACCGAGTATCCAACCAAGGCAAATGTGAACAGTAACTTCCAACCTTCTTTTAAAAATATTTTTTTCCTCTTTTTTTTTTAAATTTTTTTTGAAAGCTCAATTTATCTTAAATATATGAAAACATCACGGCGACATTTTCCGTTTATCAAATTGGACGGTATTAACAGTGGAATTTAATTACATCAAATTGACAAGTTTTAGAACTTGATTATAATTTTTGAAAATTTTAAAATTCAATTATACTTTTATAACAAGATTTAAAACTTTTGGTACATTTATATCTTCTTAATCGTACTTACATCCGGATGATATTATGTGGCAATCCTTTATGAGTGAAATTTATTCCATTGCTATCCTACCACTCAAAAACCATTATGTGGACGAATTATTGTATTACTTGGTGACGGGTGAAAAACGATTGTTTTCTCTCATCTCTTCTTGATAGAGCAAACTTTCTTCAACTGATTTTCTAAGTGGTGGATTATAAACATGTATGTCAAACTTATACTAAAAAAAATAAAATAAAAAAGGTGGGCCAAAAAGGATGTTGAAAACGCATCAACCTGCGGAGTAGCAAGTACCCCACCAACCGTGATTCTCTACACATCTATCTCTATCTCAACCACCAGATTGAGAAGAGGCGCTCGTTTAGATCTGGTGGTACCTAAAGAAAATTAGGAGAATGACATTGAGACCTCACTGAAATCATAATAGATTAATGGTCGGGTCTCAAAGTGAGCCCGATTCTCAATAGCGAGGTCGAGATTTCTCGAGATCTCATGCACAAGAGGACCTAAGGTTCGTGGTGTCCCTCGCCCTCATGCATACAACAACACTTACCTTATAAAATTAAGATATTTTTTATAAGCATTTTAAGGCTTGAAACCGTTGTTACAAATTTTGTCTCTTGCCTCTAATCTAAAGCTTTTTGTCCACCATTAAGTTCATACATTTATTGGCTGGCTTCTCTAAATTTAAGCACCCAATGTAATCTTGCCTTATTACTTACTTGAAATATCTTAGTAAATGGTGTATTAATTTGTTCCTTGAGCCCTATTTAAATAGATCGGTAATGGAACTTAATAAGTCCTTAAACTGCTACGGTTGAACTTTAATTCATAAAATTTGAGGATATTCCTCTCGAGAGGGAGAAGAATATCTCCTTAATGGGCGGATTGAGGCACGTGGGTACTGACATATCAAATTAAGGATCGCGGTCTTATCGGTCTATTAGAGTAACCTGGCCGGAGGGTCGGCCTCAATGAAGCTCTCGGACTCCCGTGTCTTGGTAGGGTAAACGTCAATCAATACCAAAAAAACACGGCACGCCCCTCATTTAGGGAGGCGGATTCATCCTGTGTCGGCTGAAAACCACCGAGGATGTGAAATCAAATGAAAGGACGGCTCCGCGAAAAGCAACCCCCACTGAGAAATAAAGACCAAGATGACAACGCCATTAGACACAAAAAACCAAACACAGGAGAAGCGTGTCAATTCAAGACTATGACGCCAAAGATCAAGTAGTGTCGAGTGGGAAATAAACAATGATATCCCGAGCTCTCTCCAGTGTCCGGAGCAAGCAAATCACATGCGAGGAAGCAAAGATATTATTGCATTCGGGACATTTTTTTCTCTAAATTTAACTGAGGGAAGCAACTTGTCCAATGGACAGTACCAAAAACATCACCTCAGCCATTAATTGGACACAGCTAATCAACAGTTACCTTCTTTATCTCTAGGATATTTTAAGTGACCCACTTTTGCGATCATATCACTTATAAGTCTGTCCTATCATGACGTTTGCAATAATTTTGAAGCTCGTTAAATGCATACACTTACAAGCAATTCCCACTTTTTCTCTCTTTATTTGACACATATCTAAATTCTACGAAAGGTAGATGATGAACTCAAACGTGTTGGACTAAAATTGATATGGCGAGGATTTGATTTGCCAAAACTCTATTTTGTCAATGAGATTTTCCTTATCGCCTTACCTTTATTTCGCTTTATCGTTTTGCATGTGAAAGATGGGTCCATCCTGGCTCTTGCACGACCTTCATTGGGTCATCTTGAACTTACATAGATGTGTACTGTATCCTGTTCCTATCCCACGCTAATCACTTTACAGTAAATTAAGGTTCTTTAGCTAGGTGCCGCGTGAGGGCTAGTTGCAATGTTTATTTCCATACGCATAACCCATCATCGTTATCAGCTCGAGTTACCACAAAGTAGCTCGAGTCCACATATCATATCATCCTTCACCTTTTTGCAAAGTGGACAAGAGTCCATCGATTCTCCAAAGCATTATGAGCGCCCTTCCTAGAGCATGGCATTATAATCCAAATCATCTTCAAAAGGGGAAAAAGACATTGAGCTTTTTTGCCTTTGTCGTTGCCGCCGCCGCCATCACCACCATATCTATGACCATAAGTGTCCATGGCCATTGGCAACGGACTGCATGTCCACTTTCGATTAGTCATATATGCTATCAAGGATGCAGCCAAACCAATATGTGTCGTGTTCGGTTGGAGCTCTACTCAACTTGTCTCTCTCTCTGTTGCTTTTCTTTGGTTATGGTACTATTGCTATTAATATCATTAATTTTCTCATAATTATTAAGGTAAATACCACATAAAACCTCAAATTATGCCTATTGTGACACAAATACCTCAATTTTTTTGTGTCACCAAAAACCTTAAACTTGCCCACTATGATATAAATACCATTATTTTTTTTTGTCATAAAGAACCTAAACATATACTTGTGTGACATATATAATTTCTATTTTAGTGAAGTTTAGAATTATAATATTTAAGTTATAATGGGCATTTTAGGTTTAGTGACACAAAAAAAATTTAGAGTATTTGTGTCATAGTGAGCATAATTTGGAGTTTTTTTTTGTGGTATACCCTAATTATTAATTGCAAACATTACCATCTTAATTAATTTTAATATCCCTTTTGTACATAATAAATATAACAATCATACAATGCAATACAATATAAGGAAATTACAAAACTTTGTCAATTTAGGGATATCCTCAATATTTCAAGAAGGATCCCTACAAATAAAGGGAAAATTAACAAAAAAAGTCCTAAACCTTTTACAATTATTCCCGATCAGTCCATTTGGCCAAAATTGATCGGCCGACGCTGATGTGGCAGCCGGCCGGCGCCGGCAAGCTTTTTTTAATAATATTTTATTTTTAATTTGTTTTTAAATTTTTTTTTCCTTTTTCCACTTTTTTTTTCCCTTCTCCCTCTTCATCCCTCCTCCCTCCTCCTTCCTTTGGCTCCGATGACTAGCCAGGCTAGCTAGTCGCCGAATTGCCTCGCCGCAGATCCGGCGAGGGGAGCTCGCCGAAACCCCGCCGGATTTGGCGAGGGCTCGCCGCGATCGCGGCGAGGGGAGCCCTCGCTAGATCTGGTGGGGGCTTGCCTCGTGAGATTGCCTCAGTCCGGCTTGGCTGGTCGTCGGAGCCAAAGGAAGGAGGAGGGTGGAGGAAGGAGGCAAAAAAAAAAAAAAAAAAAAAGAAAGAGGAAAAAGGAAAAATATTAATAAAAAATTTTAAAAAATAAAATATTATTACAAAAAGCTCACCAGCGCCACGCCAGCGCCGCCCAATTTTGGCCAGATGGACTAATCGGGAATAATTATAAAAGGTTTAGGACTCAATTAGTCAAAAAAATAAGTTTAGGACTAAATTTGTACAATTGCAATAGGTTTAGGACTTTTTTGACAATTTTCCCTCCAAATAAAGGAAAATCACATATGTAATTGTGTAGTAAATGGAAGAAAATTTCTAGCATACGGAATTTGTAAAAGTGAATTCTGTATTTTTTATTCACAATATGGTATAAAAGCACCCTTATCAATTGAAAGTTTTCTACAACAATTTGATTTTCTCTTTGTTATCTACAAAATGACTTTCCTTTAGAAGAGTAGTGAATCAACAAACCCACATAATGAGATAAAAAAGATCAAAAAACTAATTTCTCCGGAGGAGGGAGAAGAAAATAGAGCTTTTGCAATCCCACTTGTCTGTCATTGGAGGTGGTTCGAAGATTAGTTTTGAAGAAAAAAATTGAAAAAATATCATTTATAAATTGAACGAATAAAATTTCATCATCGATAAAAATATCAAACATAAATTATTGTCAATAATAAATTTTATTATTCATTAATTATTTTAACCGATACAGATGGTTATTTTTAATAAAACTCAAATTATTTATTTTTCTCGCAATAAACAAAGGCTATATTTATTTACATAAAAATCAGTGGGAAAATGACTTGCCCCATTTCCGTAATTTCAACAAGCGAGCTCAACCGTAGATTTGGCAACCTTTGACCAGTAGGACCGATCCTGGCCCTCGGATCGGTACTACCTGAGTCGAAAGGGACACGACTTCAGGCGGGCCCCACTTTCGTCATCGGAATACAGACGTTGGTAGGTTGCAGCGCAGCATCGCGGCGGGATTCAGACCCACGGTCCCTCTCGCGACACGTGTAAGAAGGCATGGGGCCCACATTTATAATGTCGGGCGCCAGTGGGGATGCGTGGAAATGATCGCGCATGACGCTTTAAAAAAAAAAAAAAAAAAAAATCAGGAGGTTAGGAGGGAATATAGTTGGAGGATCCACGATTATTTTATTACCTAGAGTGTCTTTTAATGTAAGTACCAATAATGCACAATGATAATCTCCAAAACAACCAGCCGCTAAATCCAAGGCTCGTTTGTGATCATATATAGACACTCATAATTAACTGTAAATTAGTAAAGTGAGACTCAATTTCAAATTGATAAACTATTTGAATACTAAACTGCGCTTTTATATGATAGATTAAATTTTTAAACAGCCAACTGGGGTTTAATGAAATCTCATGGGATATTCGAAAAAGACATGATTTTGAATATTTTTAGGTCCCTTATTTATCTCATCGATGAAATATTACCAAAGAATCTTATACGAATCTCTTCAAAAAATGATAATTCATGATTTCAGCTCTTTTAAGGAAGCCGGGAAATTTACATTAAAAAAATGCCTTGTAAATTTGAATGTTTTCTTTTCTTAGAGATATCACCATTGAAAATACTCACTAGTCAATAGGAGAAATCAATTAAATAGATTAAAAAAAGAATTATAAAGTGAATCGGCTTCATGTGTAATCGATACATCTCATAATTTTAGCGAGTCTCAAGTCGGCTCACATATAATTTAACAGTCGTGATGTGTCGAATTCTTATGAACCTTGACAACTCTTAAATAAATCAAAAGATTTTTTGTTTTTCTTAAAGCCACAAGACTACTAGAAAAGTGGGGCATCTATTCTTTTTGGTCCTTTGCCCCTATGCATGCCCCTTGTGTTCTTGCTATGTTTTTCCGTTTGCGCTCCCTTCTCCACTTTTTCTTTTCTTTTTATTTGCTAAGATTTTGGATCTTTAAAGCTTATGCTTTGATGAACCAAATATTAAGTAAAAAAGGGGTTCGGCTGTCTCTTTATTAAATAAAATATGGTGCCATAAGTAGAGCGTGGAGGAAGCATCATCCTTTTGGTATCATATTATATAAATTATAAAATTACTTCCTTTGTGTTTGCTATGCATATTTTGGTACACCTTAGCATGGGAGCGGGAATGTAATTCCATTATTTTGTCACGTCCGGACTCATGAAATGACCTGCTAATCTCATGGCATGCAAACATCTTTAGTGACTTCTGTTGTAGACAAAATTCTAGTTTGGTTGATGTAAGTTTGTGTTGAACGGACAACATGCGAACATTTCAATTGGAAATAAACGATTTCTACTTCTGAAAAACGTATTACAGGAAAGCAGACAATAGGATTCGTGGATATTAGACTATGGGCATGAAATAAAATCCGTAGTAAATATTTAGGTACATTATAACTTCTTTTTATCTTTTTGGCAAAAGATGGTATGAATTATTTAATAACGAGGAAGATCACCGACGCATATAATTCTAGAACCATGAATCAGCCCACTAATCTCATAGGCCGACACATGCATTTCAATTGAAAAGTGAAGATTCTACTACACAAAGCATATAATTGTATTCATAAACGTTAGCTTATGCAAAGGGGTACATAGGGTCGTGCACATTAAATATGTAATGTTCGGCTCGTCTAACGTCAAACACTAAGGTCGAGAAATAATAAAATATCGATCACTATGCCCCCACGGTGCTAATGACATGACCCCATGTAATTATTAGGCATAATTTGCTTTTAGCACCTTCCTGAAGCCGAGTACGCGCTAGGCTGAGAATAAACAAATTAAAAAAAAAAAAAAAACTAACGAGGTTCCACATCCCATGATTGCTGCCTGGTTGATTACAGCTTGTGGCTCACTTCCAATCGCTAATTAAGATCATTCTTTATAGAATATTCTTTTTGGCAATTCGTGGAGGAGGATGGGGGGAAGGGGGGACCTCGTCCCCCGCCTCTCGTCTAAGGCTCCTTTCCCATTAGTCTAGAGAAAAAAGTCAACGTAAATGAAGGTTAGATCAGGTGCATTATTAATTTGTCTGGCCCTGGTGGAGATTATATGTAATACAAACAATAAGATAAAGGGTACCAATCTTTTCTCTTTAGGAATATGCTGGAAGACAATAGAGAATTTTAAATTTGGCCAATTGGGCTCGAGTAGGAAAGCTATCGAGGGCCCTTCCACAGTCACGCGGCCTTGCTGTAAGGCAGGATCGCTTAGTTCGAGCAGCAGGTCGAATGTTTGTGTGTAGTTCATGTAAATCGTCAAAGGTAAGTTAGACCACATCTTTTGTAAATTTTTTAATTTTTTTATAAGGAACATAAGACTTCTCCTATAATAAAGAAAATCTAGGTGAAGGAGATATTTTTCCTTTGAAATTGTTTGGAAGAGAGAATAAGAGAGAAAAAGATAAGGTGTAGGAATTGAAGTTTGATTTGCTTGGAAAGAGAAAGGAATTGAAAGGAAGAAAAATGTGTTTGCATGAAATGACTATTTGTACTTGAGTAAAGAGGAGATATAACAAGTACATAATTTTTATAAAAATAAATTAGTCCACTGTCAAGTTAAATAATTATCTAATTCGTTTGATGAGTTTAATTAACTTGTTATGTATCCTCTTTTCAAAGTAAATATCCTTATTTAGTGCAATATTACTTTATCGTTTAGCTACATTTTAAAGTGGATTTCTATAGTCACTAGAATGTTCCGACCAAATTTAATTGAGTGGATGAAGCTAGCTTAAAAAAAAAAAAAAAAAAAAGAGTTTCTCTTGTATGTATTTTCAATCTACATATTCTAATTTTGTGAATCTGTAAATTAATTCATTTTACTTCTTTCCTAGGAAAATAGATTCTCTCGAGACAAATGGTGCATTTGGTTAAGCTTTCTCAAGGAGTTTTCAATCTCCAAAGCCCATTTAGGAAAAAAAAAAAAAGACGTTTGGTTCAGCTTTTGATTAAGTATTTGATCAAATGCTGAAAGCCCAAGGTAGATAAGGATTTGCTTTTGACTTTTAGCATTTTCGGAAGGCTAGTTCCATGAATGAATGAAATTTAGTTTGTTTCCCTTTTTGCCCTCAAAATATTTTTAAAAGTCCAATTTTACCCCTTTCAAAAATAAAAACCTAACCCCGCGGGCTCACCGCCTCTCATTCCCTCAATCGACGCTCAACTAATGAGCCCACCAATTCTCCACGTGTATTTGTTTCCACCCTCCAATCTTCACCTAATTTTCTCCGACCCTAGCAAACAAAGGGATGAAGGATAGGATCAAATGCAAAATTCAGGCTATGTCTATAATTTTAGTAAATGGAGAAGAGTCGCCCAATTCCCTAAAAAATTCACAAACTTCAAGTCCAATTCTAATTTTGATTTGAATTTTTTTATCTAATCAAAATATCTCAATATTCACTGAACCCTAAATCTATCAATGTTTCCAAAAATTGCCACTCGTTTTTCCATATTTATCAATATTGATGCTAATTAGATATTCATTATTAGAACCCACGTTTTCATCGAGATCCTCGCATTCATATGGAATAACAACATTTTCAAGTTGATAATCTTGAAAAACCCTATAGTAATTTTTGAATGCGTGGGTAAATTTAAGATTAAAATGAATGTTAAAAAAAATAGACAGAAAATGTTGGGGCAGCTTTGAAATTGGATCTAAATTTGGGATTTTTTTAGGAATAAGCTCCAAGAGTATTATCCTTTGCTACAACCATGAAATGCAACTCGAATTAATTTAGTCGATCTAGAAGTATTATCCTTCACTACAACCATGAAATGCAACTCGAATTAATTTAGTCGATCTAGAGAGGGATAATTATCAAATCATTTTTTAATACTGATTCAATTCTAAACTTCTCAATTTAATAATATAATCCTAAATTTTTACGCGAAATTTCAATATAATTTCTTTAGCCAATTGTTGATGTAAAATCTATTCATCACCATCATCCTATATGGCCTATGATACGAATATGAAAAACCAAAAATAGAATTTGTGGCAAGTATGCTATCCCACATGCATGACCCTTCCTCGGCCTTAGAATAGGGATTGCTTGTTAGCCACCAAATTCTTCTTCGATTTTTTTGGTTCATATCATAGAAAATTTTAGGGTAGGAGAATTCTAATGCATAGATTCCATATTGTAGCAAGTGCAGAGCATAATACTAGGATTGATTAGAACATTTCTAGTTTTTGAGGGATCATACTAGGCAGAAAGGAAGAGGAGAGAGAAGTTTTAGGAATTTTATAACAAACCACATAATATTATTTCTAAAGAGAGTGCGTTCTGTCCCTTAACAATCACATATACTGCCTTCTATAGGCATGAAACAATACGCTAGAACTTTACAGACTCCGTCTGATCGACAAAAAGCCAATTATTTGCGCATACTAAGCTATTCTACTGACAGACTAACTTCTGCATTTATTATCCCGCTTTAGTGCTACAGTAATATGAACAATACGTTATTGTTCCAAACGGTGCTAAAATGGTACATGAACAGTGCCAAATAATATATGAATAGTACTTTGGGTCAAATTTTTCGTCTCCTTCACGTGATTCCTCTGTCTCCTTTGTTTTGTCTTGATAGTCTTATTTCCCTTCACTTATTATGCCTATGGATAGGCTCTTCAATATGGTCGTTTGAGTCATTCGAGTCTTACTTTTGTCTCCAATATTCTTTAAGCATTGTTTCAATTTCCAAAGCTTCAAGATGTTTGATACCTATATCATCTAGAGATTGGTATGAGTTGGACGGAATGTCAGGAGGATTGGAAGTGTTTTTTTTTTTTTTTTTGGATATTGTTGCCTAAGCGTTTCGAGAAACTTTTCTACTTCTTGAATTACTTTAGTCGATCATGGTCTTTTGGATGACTGGTGAGAACTTGTAGGAGCATCATTTTGAAACTTGCTAGAATACCAGGTTGGGGTAATTATCTAAGTTGGAGTGATGGACTTTCTTTGTCAAGGTCTAGGTTGGGTGCAAGCTGTAATTCACTATAATCAAAAGGATCTTATGACAGTGGTCCTCCCTATGGATCTTGTGATGATGAAACTAGATCTTGTGAATTTGTTGGTGACTTCGAAGTGTTCGATACATCCATTCCATAGTATTTTTCTTAAGCAAGCACTAATCGTTGGTTGAGTAGCGCGATATTCATAACTGTGACACTAAGAAACAAGATTATCTTCTATTGGCCAAGCTTCAAGCAGAACAAGTTGATTGTGATAGCACAATATCCTCTATAATTCTTGATACAATTGAGGATAAGCGGAGATTCGACAGGAGAGTGTTATAAAAATTTCATTTTGAATAGGTTGGGGCTTATATGTGGATACTTCAACATCTATTGGAGTTTTATACATATCTCCATTGGATTGAACAAATACTCATGGTTTGAAAAGTAAGATGATTTTATAAAGTTCTGAGTCAAGCCTTCATGCTATGAGTTATGCTTGAAAAATATATTTTTATGCACCCAATGGTTTAAACCAGCTAAGTATGTCCCCAAGATATTTATGCTTGGTTTCTCCTTGAATAATTCTACTAATAATAAAAGATATTTTGGTTGTTGGAAACTCAATGGTATTGGTATAAAGATTAAACAAATACCAATAAAACCATTTGAGTTTTCCTGGAAATTCTTCATTCGAGAAGAAAGTGAGAGGATGAATAAAGGGATATTTTAAATGCAATCCGTCTAGTCTAAGGAGAAAACCACTATATTCACTAAAAATATGAAAATGATATTGCCACATAAGTCTTCAAAGATTTTTAACAAGAACATTATCTTGGATAAGCATGGGGATTTTTGGTGGGTATGAAAATGAAGGGATTTGGGTTTGATTTCTCAGGCTTTGAAACCGCCTCTTGGATTTCTTATCACATACATATTTATGGATGTGATAGCTGCAAATTCTTTTGGCTTGGATAGAAAATAAGCAAGTACATTCTTTTTTCCCGCAATATGTTTGGTGAAAATCATTATGCCCACCTAAGAAGTTGCGAATGCAGAATTTGCTTATGTTTGAACTTTAGCATTTGAGAGAATAAGGACATGTACATCTCCATCAAGAAAAGATGTCCTACAAGATAGAATTCAAAATTTTTGATGCCATATTTTACCGTCAAAATTTCTTTGAATGTAGAGTAGTAATGCATTTCTGCTTGCGTAAATTTTCCACCCTTATGTCTACAAACTTGTCACTTTCCATCAATTTTTTCAAAAAGAATAGCAACTCAATATTCATCATCGATGTCTGTTTCAAGTGCTCTTTTTCCTATGGATCAGATTTGCAAAGGAGGAAGATGTTGCAAAATTTCCTTAAGTCTACGTACAGACTTAGTTTGCTGTGGTCCTCACGGAGGAGCGTCTTTCTTGAGCATTTATTGTAGTGGATTTACAAATTCTATGATTTTTGGAACAAAATCTCGGAGATAATTTACAATCCCTAGGAATTGCTGAGTTTGCTTGTGGGAGAGATTTTCATTAGGAAATTTTTGTAGTTCCTTAGCAATATAAGGACCGAGATAATAAGTTCCATTTTTTAGATATCTTTTGAAAGCCCTTCTACAAACGTAAAGATCATCAAGAGCAAGATGTATCTCTTGCTGGAGTTCTCTAAGGGGAGCATTGACGACAATTTGCTATGTATTTTTAATGGATTTTTCCACAATTTGGCTAATCTCTTTTGAAATGGAGGCTAAAAATACCTACTTCAGGTTAGGATCAGCTCCAAGAGCATGGAATGATTTAAGCATTTCTTGGAAATGCCTATTGAGATGCTTTCTTCGTAGAGAACGACATTTCCCTTCAAAAAAAAATCTTTTCTTTCAAGCTCAAGGAGATCTTCTGGTTTGCCAATAAAGAATTTGTGCATAACTCAGATCACATGATGAAAATCTGTCTGAAGCAAAAATGTCATTTGATCTTGGTTAGAAATAGATCTTCACCAATCTTTTAGACTTCTAGTGAATCTACTCACGAACTTAGTCAACATGTCATACCGATGTTTAATAGAAAGTGCTTTGGTGTTGAGCCAAGTATGGAATTCTTGCAATCTATTTTGCCATTTGGAATATGGAATGTCATTGGGTGTGAAGTAGTATTTTGAAGTTGAAGACTTCTGTTCAGGATTCAAGTCATGAAGGTGTACTATTTCTGGCTCAGATGAATTTGATTCCATCTTTGCTTTAGGGGGTCAGCCATAAAAATAGCAAGTACACGGGATACTAGTGTTTGTGGCTTAGAAATTGAAGTCTTTTTGGAGGATGAGGAATTCAATTTTGAGACTAATTCGAAGGTATTTTGCTTGGCAGAATCAAACGAAGAAATAGTTGGTATACTTTGTCTATCTTGGTCTCGTAGGAAAGCTTCAAGTGGGTTGGAGACTATATGAACATAGGGAGGCTCTAGAAAAGATTCAGGAGCTAGCTTCTTTTCTTCATTGATTCTTCTTTGCCTTTCTATTTCTCTGATCCAATTTCAGAGTGTAATAATATCCCTCTAATCCTGCTTTGGGGCTTCATCAATAATTGAAGCAATTGAGGTAGCCCTAGAGGAGCCCACATCCTTGGGAATCGCTTGCCAAGATTGAGAAATTGGATTTGGAGGAGAAATAAATTTTCTATCCTGTAGGAGCTTGATTTGTCTCCTTAATTTTTCCATTTCAACTGTTTTGGTCTTCCAAATAATGATGAGAAACATTTCTCCCAAATTCCATCTGGTGAAGTTTCTTCTGAAACGTCTCAAGCAATTTATTTGTGATCAAAGCCGTTTGATCAACCTTCTGGTCAACATAATCAAGACGAGCTTAGACAGTTGAAAGCTTGGTGTCAATTGTTTTGAGAACATTATTCTAGGTCAATCATTTTCTGCCTACCAATTCAGGACAACTTCAGCTACCGTAATTTTTTTTTTTTTTGCCTCCCATGGTCATCAATATTGTAGGATTCGGGATCTTAGATATATGACAAAATTGATTATGAGCATCTATAAACTCTTCTAATGCTGGGAATGGGACATTAGAATTTGATATTTCCGAAGGTGGAAAGTCTGAGGATTGGAACATACAAAAAAATGAAAGGACGGGTGATAGTTCTAGTTTTGGGGAACATTAGGACTGAGGTATTTTGGGTACTTTAAGAGGAAACGAATTCTTCTTAACCCATTTGTGAACGGGTTTATAGAAGGGTGAGATAATTGGCTATTGGGACCGGGGTTTCTTTCTAGGTGGCGACTAAGGAGATGGAGGAGGTTCGGGTTCATATGGTTCAAGGATTTTTGGAGGTGGGCGTGGTTGATGTGGTCCATACGAGACCATAAATTGATATTTTTCTTCATGTTCATCTAGAGGTTCAACAGTGGGGTCTCCGTCAAGGTACCTCTTGTAAAGTTTATCTTTTGATCGTTTCTTTCTTTTGGATCGTCTATCATCTTCTTTGTCATATGGAGGATTTGTGCAAAGAGAGCACTGACAATCTAGATTCGAGAAACAGTGTCTAGTACGGGGATCTTTGTAATAATGAATAGGACATATTTCCCGCTTAGAAGACTCAATCATAGATTTTGGATATGGATGGCCTTCATCGGTTGGGTCTTCATCGGTTGGAACATGAGCTGCACAAGGTTGCATCATAAAAATAGTAAAAAAAAAATAGAAGATGTGGTCTCTTACTTTTCCTTATTAAATTTGATGACAACTGTGCCATCTTTCTTCTTAGTGAACTGGGACTCTGTGGATTGGATCGGTTTGGAATTCCGATGGATTTTTTCATAGTTAGTTACTTACATATCTAGGAGTAACTTAACTAACCAATCTCGATGGATCTGTTTAGGAACATGGATATAGGAAATTTGGTTATTATCCACCGAGATGAACAAGGCATCTTCAGAACAAGGGAAATTGAGGTCAATGGCATGATTCTAGACCGGATAAATCATTTGGTGATATAAGGTAGCAGCAGTAGAGTTTGGAGTTTGAGGTGCTCTAGTAATCTACAGCTAGATCATAGGGGCTAAGAGAAGAGGTCAATCCGAGAGAGCCGTATTGAAGTTTGGAAATAGCATAACAAACATTGTTCCTATGCTAAGGGTGATTTGGATGGTATCGATGCAAGCATGCTAGTAGTTCAAGAAACAAGTGTAAAAGAGCCATTCGAGCAACTATTGATAATCCCTTCCTTTCATGAAAGGATAAAGCACGCCCAATGACACTAAAGTAAAGGTGTGTATAACTTACTGTATCCACTGTCGTGGAAAGTCAGAAGGAATTTGAAGGGTGACAAAGCTTTGCTATTGAGTAGCTGAAATAGGATGGTGATCAAATTTCAAAAACCAAATATATTCTTTAACTTCTTAATTTAGCCCCAAAAATCATGACTACTTATTTCATGTCATAAGTTTAAGATCGATTTGGTAATATTTCCATTTGGAGACATCATACCTTTTAAATGGTAACTGTTGTCAAGTCATTTCGCTTGTGATTTGGGAGAAATTTGCATGCGCAATCTGCAACTAATGACCTTAAATTATCCGCTCATCACCTCTACAGATACAAGAGAGTGAAGGACTTTGACATGACAGACGAGCTCCATTCATATCCGTCAACAATCCATCGCTGTCAAAAGGGCTAGTCTACAGGAGTCACACGTGTTAAAACCGACGAGTACGTATCAGGATCTTCTCATATCTTCAAATTCTACTCCTAATTCAACAACTCTCAAGTAAATAGAAGGTTCTTCAGTCGCATGAGAAGTTGGCAGAATCTCCTTAGTATTTACTATTTACCAAGTCCACCTTCCAACGGTCATAAACAGTTGAGGTAGAAGCAGTAAATACATCATACAGGGACTAGGAGACTCCCCTGAAGAGAGTTTCAAGTTCATCACGCATTCCGACAGGAGTAGAAGTCGAACCTAGCATTCCATGGTTCTTCAGTCCTGTTCTCTGGCAAAGGTTTCTCGAGATCGAGATGGTATACACGAGGATACAATGGGTAAATCCATCACAAAAGCAAGCATACATCGTATACATCCATGAACCTTTCCTTTAATTGCTTCTATTTACTTGATGGGATGGGAAGGAGAATGAGGGTGACTTCACTAAGAAATTATAACACGTACAAGCTTATTGTTTCTCTCATAATACAAACAAGTACGCGGAGAAACTCCGACCCGCATCAGAGAGAAGCTGTTTATTGATTGTTTCTCTTGCGAGCAATCTCTCTTGCCATCTCCCTCAGCTCTTCTGGCGAAGGCGGCCTCGGTCCCTCGGGTGGGTACACCACGTAAGATTTCTTGACAGACAGAAAAGGAACTTCAGAGTCATATTCATAGCCACAAAGGAGTACCAACAAATTTTGGAAATAAGACTCACACTAAAGTGAACAAATTTCGAAAGGAAGATGGATTATGGATGATCTTAAGAAGCACTAATGGGCACATAAACAATAAAGGTCTTTTATCTCAGTCAATGATTCAGTATTCACACTCAGAAGATAATAAGCCACAGCTTCAACCTTGCAGTATTTCATCACCAGATGAGGAGCGACTAACAAGAAAGTCCTCATGCTCATTGTAATCTTCCAAAAAAAGTGGGCTAAGATGTCACCTCTGCCATTAGTTCCCTTTGAACTACTAAAGAACCATACCACATCCTTGGCCCACAAAATTCATTTAATGCGAGCGATAGAAGCTTGTAATTTATCCAAGATGGTATGAAGTAGCAGCAGGAAGTGTGAATCCTAGCTCTTCATTTAGTTTGTAATTCCATTTAAAAAAGCAGCAGTCTTCTGTAAAACTGGTAAAAAGGAATCCATTAAGGGATGAAAAGGCTAAATTAATCTGAAGAATCAAATAAAAAGCAGTCTGCCCATGTTGAAAAGTTCCTTGACAATCGTTACTGGGGAAGAACTTGGCAGTAAAAAATCATTAGGCTTCACCAAAATGTTGAAAAATCGAGAAACAAGTACAGCAATATACGTTTACAAAACTGAAAGTCCATCCTGAAGAACCCAGCCAATACCGAAGTTCATGGAAGAGGCAAGATGTGGCAATATAATTGGGGTCAATTTTTGAGAGAACCAAATTGATCCTATACACTACGTAATAAGGGCACAGATGACTAAGGGGCGTACGCAACCTTACTAGTTAGTACAGTGAGCAAAGCAATGTCCATGGATCAACCCATTTGCCAAACAATTATCGAAATATCTGAGTTCTGTCACTGCATTAGATGGTCTTTGTTATCATCATCCTGAACTACTTATTGATGTGTCAACGATGTGTGCGGTATGGTAGCTCCTCCTAAATTTAACTTGGAACTCATAAATCCTGGAAGGAAACACAAATAGCTGGGAGCAATTGAGAAATTCTATCACAAGATATTGGATTTAGTCTAGGTTTAACATGGTCATCACAATCTGCCAGATTCTCAAAGACAGTCCTCAGGGAACCATCAAACATGATCTAAGTGAAGAGCTGTTATCAGAAAAACTGTATGGTGAACAGCTCGAAGTGCATCATCGTTTTTTCGCAAATTCGATACTGAAGATACACAAGCTCGGCGACCAAACAACAAGATAAAACCAAAATCGCTATTTGAAATTCCTATGACCGATCATCAAGAAGATTGAAATTGAAAAGTTCACAGGGACCCGACTCCCGTGTCGAAACGGTTATATTCATCTAGGTTCCATTCCCTCGCCCGAGATCCCAAGAGCATACAAGACAAGCAATTCGAGGCAATTTGCACAAACAACATTTTTCAATCGCTGCAACCTATAGGACACAAACAAATTCAGCACATTCGTGACGCAACCGAACCGCGTCTGACACAAAAAAAACACTCGGGCGCTTCTCGCCGAATACCATTTCCAATCCAGACGAGCTCAAACTCCAAAAAATCCCCATCACAAACAGCTCGCGGCACGCCGACAATTCCAGCCGCCTAAAACCCTAGGCCGGACTAGCGAATCCAGCCAACTCCCAGAAAACGCAGCACCCATCATTCGAAATCTTGACATTCGCTCGCATTGACAGGGGCATCAACTAGATGGGACGCCAATATGGATCGCGACAGGGAGAGGGAGAGGAACTCACATTGCCCATGAATTTCTGCAGATTCTTGGAGTTGTTGGCGAAGGCGTACATGAGAACGATGGGGACCGTCACGTAGACGCCGAACTTGGCGATCTCCAGGATGCCCTTCGACGTTCCGATGGACGACATTTTCTCGCCGGGAAGACCGTGAACTGCAGAATTCTCGGCAAACGAAGACCCCTGCAATAGCAATACCCAGAGAGAGAGAGAGAAGGGGAGAATGCGCGAGAAGTTCGAGGAGAGGAGAGCAAAATGGGCCGCGCCGGGCCTGGTAAGAAATGAATTGAGCTATAGAGGGACTTCAATTGGAATATCCAGCCACTATTTTGTGAAATGTTTAGTACCGTGAAAAATCTCTGACACATTTATAATAAATTTATATTAAATTAATTTTTCAACTATCAAAAATTCAAAATTGGTATATTTGTGACAATTTTACTTTTCGTTAGTTTGGTTAAATTTTACCATTAAATTGTTGAGTCAGATAACATGTGACAATTAACGAATGTATCGATTTGGGTTAATAGTATTAATCTCATTTAGCGGAAACTAATGGAAATAAATTTATTAAAAATGTACAAGTATAGAGATTTCGATGGTCAAAAAATTAGTTTTGGATAAATTTATTATAAATGTATTAGTTTTGGGTTTTTCGTAATTAAAAAATTAATTTTAGGGAAACTTTTTACAAAGGTATTAATTTCGAGTTTTTCGTAGTATTAAACCTTGTGAAATGACCACATCTCTTTTTTACGAGTAATGAATGAGTAATAATACACATTGACTCTTATCCTTATCCCTTGGATTAAACCTCAACACTATCTCCCATTATGCTCAAATAGCAAACTAGCCCTAGCTAATCATGCCTAAAAGAACGGACCGAGATAGTGTTCCAAGACCCTCTAGGACTCCTGAATAAATATTCTTCTCAATCGGTCTAAACATGTTGAATGTCCTAACATCACAAAGAGAATTCACTCACAACACCAATAGTCCTCCAATTGACTTTGGACTTGAACAATGCTACGGGGAAGAATAGCTTGCACGACATAGCTCTAATGATTTAGATTATGATTACAACTCCTAAAATGATAAATAGGCCTATAGCAAAATCATCGTAGCATAGGTCACTGTAGCAAAGTTACTGTAACAATAGATTAGGGAAATCACTATCCATAGTCACTATTCATACCACCTAAAATAATTCTTGATTGGGATCCTCGGAGCCTACATGTGCATTTGAGACCAGTGAGTATGGTCTTTGTTTTTTGTGACCTCTTAATGCTTATCAAAGGCAAATGGGATGTAATGTTTGGGGCAGAGTCCCTTGAATTAAAGTGTGAGATTGTGAAAATTCTCCTTATGTCTCTCTAAACACTTCATCTTCTCTAACTTGATACGATCCTCTAAGAAATGCAGCTCTACTAGTTAAAAATGTTTCCATCTTAACACCCTTGAGCGTCTCTATGCTCTGAATTAAATTTCTAGAAAATTTGTAGTTAAAAGACAGTCCCTGGAAGGCTTGAACAAGAGATTCACCTAGTGTAGGATAGCAAATTTGCTGCAGCTGATCTTGTTTTCCCTAGTTGTAAGCATAGATCCCCTTATACTCTTTTAGGCATGATTAGCTGGGGCCAATTTGCTGTTTTAGTATAATGGGAGACTGTGTTGAGGTATGATCCAAAGGATAAGGAAAAAGGGTCCTTGATCATTAGGGTCTTGAGATAGAAGCCCTCCCCATTAGGCATAGGATGCTTAAGCATAAGATTCTTGGGAGGATTTTAAGAATCATTCCTGTTTGCCATTTCTTGTTCTTGTTATGGAAGCATTCTTGATTGATTATGTGCTTGATTGAATTCCTCAAGTGCTTGTTTGGTTTCAGGTGTGAGATCATAGTTGTCCCATGGGACAGGTATTGAATAGTCCTGTACTTCTTCTAGAATGGCCCGCTTTTCTTGGCACAAGACTCTTTGAAGCTCTCTACAGTTGTATTCAACAAATTTGATGCAATCTTAGAACCAATTGGCAACCAGCAAAAATCAAGTGCTTGCTACGATGGGCAAGCTTAGGTCATTATTTAAGGCTAACTTGACAACTTCAAATCCTTATTTGAAACAATGTTTACTTTAGATTTTGTTTTTTTTTCCGAAAAATTGAGTTCACTTTAGGTCATTATTTATAATTTTCCCTTGTTTCTATAAAATTCCAAACGCCTCCATTAGGACCAAAATTAAAACTCGGCAAGATCGAACCAAGTCGGCAAGACCGATAGAAAATAAGAAAGAATCGAAATTCAAGAGCAACCTGAAGAGTTCTGCAAGCTGCAAAGGCAACAGTGGAGGACAGGCCATCCGCGACAACTCGCTTCAAAGACTCGAGCAGCTTCTTCACTGAGAAAGATCTCCACCTCGAGATGCCCGAATCGAATCAACGGCTCTATTATCCCCGCTGCCAAATTGGTGATGCCTCGAGCTATTTCTCAAGGGGATGGATATGAAGGATGGATACGTTGTGCAGAATCCTTCTCCTCCCCAAGCAGTCACAATTCAGAGTGAGAGTGGGTGCATGTGTTGAGTTTGTTCTTTGCCCCTACATTCGAACAACCATGAAAAACTGCTATTGGTTGTAGAAGTGAATGAGTTTGGGGTGTATTTGTTTGAATGAAAGAAGTGAATGAGTTTTTCGAACTTTCACGTATTTTGATTTGCAGTAAATTATCAATCAATGAAAAAAATATTTACAGTTATAGATAATGTATATTCATAATGTTAGCAAAATAAAATCTTTAAACTGGAAAAGGGGAAATCAAAGCATTTTCCAAAAAAGAATTCTTGAAAAATGATTTCCGAAACATATATCTTTTTTATTATGATTTTTTTCCCCAAAAACACATCTTTCAAGTGAGGAAATCCCCCCAAATCAAAGTCACAAAAAAAAAATATAATTGGACCAGCCGGTGTCCCAGTTTCCAACTTTAAGATTAGTGGCTCACAATGCACCATCAAATTTGTGAAGTGACTGAACAGTTAGGTAATCATTTTCCTCGTCTTATTGTATTCGTTAGCTTTTTTTTTTTTTTTTGGTCAAAAGTAGATGTTGCATTCATTCATGAAAATAAACAAGTCTTAGAAAACAACGATGGATAAAATTCCGAACATAGAATTTCCGAGAGGGATAAAGGAGGGTAACTCACCTAATTTAAAGGAAGTTTTTTGGCTTGATGTGTTCTAGCCAACCAATCCGCCGCTCGGTTTGCTTCGCGTGGGCAGTAGACCATCCGTGCTGATTTACACAACGCTAACTCTGCTTTGCATTAGCCTTTGAGTTTGGAAAATTTTGCCATTTATGAGAAGAACAATGTCTCATGTTTGCCTTTTTAATAAGTAAGGGCCATGTTGAACTCTACCCAAATAGTGGTAAGAAGAAAATCAACTCCATGATTTCTAAATTCTTTTAACTTAGTCATACTTTGTATCTCGTGATTATAGGGTAATTCAACTCCTGTATGGTAAACTGTTGATTAATCTTATGTTTTTCAAATGTTGATGCTGCTTGGCACGACGAATCAATTCGCACTTCATAGACTTGTGATTTGATTTCTATAAGGTGAGCAACGAATGATGATTATGTCCAGGAAGTAATCACGCAGGTGGGTTTAAAAAGAGGATGAACTTCCAACCGTCGCGTCAACTGTCACTTCCCGGAAACGGGGAGAAAAAGAAACGAACTTTCCCGGAAAATCCTCGACCCAGTGAGGATCCGCAGAAGAAAAAGACGGAAGTTTCTCGCTGGGCGTCCGACGACTTTCCCGGAATGTTCCAACGACTGCCTCAGGTTTTCCCATAATCGACAAAGAACCGACCAAACCGCCTCCCGGACCACGTCAAGGCGGAAAACGGGATCGTCATGTAATATATCTAAAATATGCAAAAACCGCGGACTTCCTCGTCCGAGGAAGCATTGACTCGGGGCAAGTCTTCGTTTTCTGTACAGCAGCGCCCGGTAAAAGCTGTATCGGTGCTCCGTTTCTGCCCACTTGTCACTGCATGCTCGAGCTTTTCTTCTTCTTCTTTGGGAGTTTTCCAGGAGTGAAGTTGGAATAATTGCAGAGGTACTAATCTCGTGGGGAAACTCAAAGGGCTTGCGCAGTTCTCTAGAGGTAATTTATGGAACGCATGAGAAGTGAAATTTGCCATTTTTGGATGTTTGCGTTTGGTTATTAGTGGGAGAGAGATTCATATTTTTTCTGTATGTGGAATTCGTTCAGCTGAGTACAATCAACACATGGGCTTCGTTGGATTTTTTTTTTTTTTTTTCCATTTGTATAATTTGCTAGTTTGCAGGAGTCATTTGAATCTCTCTCTCTCTCTCTCTCTCGGGTCTCCCTGTTTTTATGCTTTTGAAATTTGTGATTGGAATGGAGAAATTAGCCGGAAGAGGGTGTAAGAACTGTCGCGAAGCAAAAATTCGGTGAAAGAAAATCAATCTTCTTGGTTCCGTTCTGGGAATTTGGGAATTCGGATGATTAACAAAACTATCATTCCGGATATAAGGGTTGCTTATGTCAGTGACATTTCAGGTCGAGTTTGTTTCTAGTCTATGAAAGATTTGGTTAATGTGTTTCTCTGTTTCTTTTATACTGTCTCAGCTTCTTCTCCTTTGCGCACGTCTAAAGGACGAAATGATGCGTACTACTAAATGGGAGGGGTTAAAACGGTTGGCGTGGAGACATTTGTGTATCATTGTGCTTATGCATTATAATGGATGATGAACCGCCTAAATTAATAGACATTCTAAGGAACTACAATCTAGTTGAGTCCACTGAGCTGAAGCGGTAGCATTACCAGAGGCTGAATTTTCACTTTCATGTGCGAACAGAATATAGCATGGTTGTAGAAAACTCTTGGGAGATTAAGTTAATGAGGAATCCACGTCGACTGAAGAAAGATGAGTGGAGCATGAATTAATCTGAAATTGGTCTTTATTTTGTGTTGAGAAATGATGAACTATTATGTCACAAGGTGAGGGAACCTTCATATGTTAATGCCAAAATGAATCAGAAAAACAGAGATTGTGAGATGTTTTTCTCTACTATCCTGTGGCCTTGTGGATTTTTTAAGCCTTTTGTGGATCCCATTTCATCTTTAGTTCATCCTAACAGACCATGAGAGAACTTGTTCACGGTGCCATTTTTCCATCAACTAATAGCTTTGCTGAATCCTTTCGTCGTGTGGAGTGGAAAGTGACTAGTTATAAACTGCAGGTCATATGGATGCCGCTTGAATCTGAAGATTTTCGATGATGTTGTTGAACATTTGAGCAAGGAAATAATCCATTCTCTTAATCTCGTGCTTAACCATGGCCTTGGAGCTCATTCCCATTGGCACAATCTTGGCTGTGCTGACTAATCAGGTCATCAAAACAGCTCAAGCTGCAAAAGACATTCTCGTCGAGAAAGATAGTTTCAGAGTCCTGTCGAAACACCTGTTTGACATAGAACCTGTTCTGAAGGAATTGCAGCTCCAAGAGTTAAACGACTCACAAGCTGCTCGGCTAGCACTGGAATCCCTCGAAACCGATGTTAAGAAGGCTAATAGCTTGATTGAGAAGTATAAGAACCGTTCCCGGTTTTACTTGTTGGTCAGGTGCAGATACATAGTGAAGGAGGTAGAACAAGTAACAAGGGACATAGGAAGGTCCTTGGCTGCCCTATCTCTTGCAAACACTGAAGTCTTGTCTAACATTTCAGATCAGGTAAATAGGCTGCAGAATGAAATGCAGAGAGTGGAACTTGAAACTTCGCATTCTCAGCTCCAAATAATCAACAAGTTGAACCAGGGCATTAAGGACCAAAAACGGGATCAGGGCTTTGCGAATGACATGCTTGAAGAAATAGCACGCGCAGTTGGTGTAAATGTTGAGCCATCTGCGATAAACGAGGAATTGGAAAGTTTCAGGAAGGAAAAGGAAGAAGCCGCACACCAAAAGGAAAAGGCTGAGGAATATTTCTTGCAACAGGTTATTGCACTGCTCTCTCGGGCAGATGCTGCAATTAATTACGAAGAATTAAAAGCCCGGTATTTCCTAAGATTCCAGGTCATTGTGGGTTATAATGAAAGGGAAAAACAAATCCCTCCACTGAATGCCTTTGTTTGTCCTATAAATCAGACAATAATGGTTGATCCTGTGAGCCTTTGCACTGGTACCACTGCCGAGAGAGCGGCCATCAAGGCTTGGCTTGAGTGTGGTGAGAGAACCGATCCCGTAACGGGAGAGGTTCTTCAGGACACTTCTCTGAGGTCAAACCTTCTGCTGAGACAGTCAATAGAAGAATGGAGAGAGCTTAATTACTGTCTAAGAATCAGATGCTGCAAAAGTAACATGTCATCTGGTTCTGATGAGTTGGTGAAAGAGGCTCTCTGCCAAATTCAAGAACTTGTGAGAGAAGATTCAGTTAACAAGGATTGGATCTTCATAGGAGGACTGGCCGACATCATTGTCTCTATTCTAGGGAACACACACAACAAAGATGTGAAGAGGAAGATACTAATTACCTTAAAAATGGTAGTGGAAGGGCACGCAAAAAGTAAGGTAAGTGACAATTACTTTTGTTAATGGGGATACTGTTACATAGTAAGGTAAGTGACAATTACTTTTGTTAATGGGGATACTGTTACATAGTCTTTGAAAGGAAGTAATTGACGTCTGAAAGTTGGTTTTTTTTCCGAATAATTGGCTTTCTTGATTGTTTAATTGATGTTGAGGATTTACCACACTCAAAATTTGCGAGTAGAGTATCAGCATTCTCTTAGTCAGATGCCTAAGTTGGTCAGAACTCTGGTCACAATCTCTAGAAGCCATCTCATGCTTTGGATGCACCCGATTTTCCAGGAACAACTGGTTGAGTCCAAAGGTTGGGATTACATCATTCCTTGTTTGGGGCGTGATCCAAGCATCTCAAAGGCAGCTATTGCATTGTTATTTGAGCTATTGCAAGATAGATCTGGTTGGAATGTGTCTGCATGCGAGAAGCTGTCTCAGCAGTGCAGTGCTATTCTTTTCCTTGTAACGCTTTTGAGAGGGCCAGAGACAGAATCAGCAGAGTATGCCAAGAAGATCTTGGATAAGTTGCTCGATGTGGATGAGGAGAACATAACTTGTGCTGCTAGGTCAGGCTGGTACAAGCCGCTTGTTGATCGCATAGTTCAAGGTTGAAGCTCTTTATCCACCATCTTCCAATGCTGTTGATGCTTGTGGCGTATGCACTAAATTCCTAGTTTTGAATGCCATTTTACTGCATGTGGCTAAATCTTTGGATGCTTCAGAATTGCTGACTGCTTTGAACCTTATAACTCCTGGCACCCTATCTATCAGGGAAAAAGAAACTCCATGAAGCTGATCATCCAAGTAAATCGACCCTATACCAGATAGTAGATTACAAACACCTGATAAAAGGAAAGATTACATGGTATATAAAGGTAAAAATTGTGCTTTAGAGTGGATTAGTTGGACATAAAATAGAGTAAGTGTACGACCATAATGCCATTTCCTTGTATCTCAAGGTACAGGCCAACATAAAGACATTAGACTACATAAGAAGAGAACATTATATTCTATGTAAACAACAGCTAGTTAGAGTGAATTAAGCACGTATTAATTTGTAATGGCATCATGATAGGCCTTTCTAACTTCTTTAATGCTCTTTTTTCTGTGATTCAGTGATGGCACATGTTTTATAATTGGCTTTTCTTGTTTGTTGGTTACCTGGAACATTGCCAGGTCCACAGTCATTGAGAATGTCGATGGTGAGATCTCTGGTCAATATGGAATTGGTTGAAGCAAATCTGGAGATAATTGGTAAGATGGGGGTAATACCACCGTTGCTTGAGATGTTATCGGGCACAGCTGAATCAAAGGAGCTGTCTCTCCGTGTGTTGGTCAAGCTATCAAGCTGCGGAGCCAACAAAGAACTTCTAGCTGCTTCTGATGGGGTGTCTCACATTATAAAACTAATGTTTGAGCGTCCAGCTATAATAATCAAATGCTGTGAACTCCTTGAGAAGCTTACTTCTGACGGAGATGGGATCAAATTCCTCGTTGATGGAAGAGGCACCCAACTTGAGTTAGAACCGATTATAACCAGTATGTTAGCTTTTCAACAGAATGCCAGCTCATCCCATGTGCGGAGACCAGCTTTACGTGTCATTCTAGCTATTTGCAACTCCGAACCCGAACTGGTCAAGAAGGCAGTTTTGGCTGCAAATGGAATATCCATAGTCCTTCCACTCATTGATGACTCAGCCTCCGAAATCCGTGAAGTTGCAATAAATCTTCTCTTCCTCTTTTCACAGCATGAACCGCAAGGAGTTGTCGAGTACCTTCTTAAGCCGAGAAGATTGGAGGCCTTAGTGGGGTTTCTTGAGAATGAAGATAAGAGTGATGTGCAGATGGCAGCAGCTGGCTTACTGGCCAATATTCCAAAATCAGAAGTATCGCTTACTACGAGGCTAATTGAGTTGGATGGAGTTGAAGCGATTGTGAAAGTATTGAGATCAGGAACCATGGAAGCAAAAGAGAATGCCCTTAGTGCACTCTTCAGGTTCACAGACCCCACAAATGTGGAGTCACAGCGTATCGTGGTTGAGCAAGGAGTTTATCCTCTACTAGTAAACTTTCTCCGGGTCGGTTCTGTGACGGCCAAGGCAAGAGCAGCAGCTCTCATTGGAAATCTATCATCGAGCACTCCAAGGCTCATTATGGCCACTAAACCTAGCTTTTGCTGGTGTTTCAGTGCACATGTGCCTCGATGCCCGGCCCATGGCAGCAAATGTAGTGTTGCATCCACGTTCTGTCTCCTGGAGGCCAATGCTTTGACTGAATTAGTCAATCTCTTGCAGATACAGGTTCACGCAACAGCATATGAAGCAATTCAGGCACTTTCCACGCTGGTGAGGGAAGGATCTCCCAACAGAGGCGCAAACGTTCTGCATGAAGCCAATGCAATCAAGCCCATCTTGGAGATTTTGACGTGGGGAATGGATTCACTCAAGGAAGAGGCTTTGGGATTCTTGGAGAAGATTTTCCACTCAAAGGATATAATGGAACGCTACGGATCAACGGCTAAATTGCTTCTCGTTCGCATGGCTGGCCGGAACATTCACGATGAAAGTCATATCGGGAGGAGGGCCGCCCGTGTTTTGTCGCTTTTGGATCGATATTCAAAATCATCAACATCTATCATTCCGGGAATATATGGATAGTCATCATTTTAAGGTCTGGAAAAACTCTGCTGCAATTTATGGTGATTTATCTATGTATCAGCAAAGATTTTCCATGTCCCTAGTGCTCAAGGTACACAGATGGTCCCTTTAACTTGTCTATAATTATGCAAATGACGAAATTTTTTAGTTAAGCGATGATTTAGCATATCAGATTACTATCAATGTGACATGCTGTAAAGTACTTTACTCTGTTTAACACAGGATTACTGCGTCTTCCACTTAGCAAACATAGAGACCACTGATATTTTTTCCCAATATATAAGGGAAGCCTGCTGCCTTTGGAATCGTACAATCACTGTGAAGTTCAATGTCCTAATTTCTTTACATCATTAGTGGAACCAGAACTTCTCTCTTTTTCAATATCACAGTCTCATTAGTAAGTGTTCTTCCGTAGGGAATGTTCCTAAAACACTATTGCATCACGAGCTTCTATTAGTAGATGCATTCATGCAAATGATGTTGCCAATGCGATTGTTTCCACAACAGCCTGCACATGTTTTATTTGAAATATTTCACAACCATACTTCAATTGTTACTTCTAGGTTAGCTTGTTCATTTGGACAAGGGACAGCAGGGCTAAACTTTCTAGCAGACATTGGTGAGCATTTGCTGAAGATTCCTGCAAACGAGATAGATGCACGCATCAAACCATCTAATTTTATGAAAAAACTAGCCATGCGAAGTCCTATTCGAATCAAGCCTTCGTCATTGATTTGAGAGTTCTCTGCTCGGCGGACCAGTATTCTTATTCTTACCAGTAATGCAAGTTGATCAGTAGCTCTGTCAAACTTTGCTGTCATTTTGTTCGAGTTTTCTGTGTACTTTTACTTGGCGTCTTTGTGGTGGGATGTCATTAAAACACCGTCCCCAATCTTCGACAAGCAGGGACGTTATGCTCGAGCGTCCTGCAATACATGTCCCTACGTGCACTACTTGTTGCAGTGATTGTTGAGGGCATTGGCCCATGTTCTGCATTAGTTACAGGTTCATGTTCTTGGACTGTCTCAAGCGATCGGACTCGAATGCGTTCATGAAGATGCATCTACCATCTGGAAAGCAGTGCTTGAAAGTGACAACTTCTAAAAGCGTAATAGCGGTCATCAGCCTGTCACAACGGAGAAAATTTTGGGTGGTCCGGGACCGCCACGTCAGCGTGGTCCCGGACCATTCACGCGGCGCCACGTGTGAGGGAGGGGGACAAAGGACCAGAACCGGACCCACCACTCTGATGCTCTCTCTCCTCTTTCTCTCTTTTGTCCCCCCCTCTCTCACACGTGGCGCCGCGTGAGTGGTCCGGGACCACGCTGACGTGGCGGTCCCGGACCACCCAATACTTCCTCTGTCACAACGACATGGAAGAAAAGAGAGCATGACATGGCCGCGCTTTCAGTGAGGAACATGCAAGAAAGAACGCTGCATAATAAATTAATATAAAAAGTAGACTACTATAGATTATTCTTTTAATGAAGTTTCTTTAGTTTATTTTACGAAAGTTCATCATTTCATAAAAGCTCAGACAAAATTAATTATCGCATTGGTGTTTTAATTAAAATAAAATCTTAATCTTATCAAAGGTTATAAGTTCTAGAAATGTTTATTATTTGATCATTAATTATGAAAAGGACATAACTAGCATAAGAGTATCATTAAGGCCCACATCCTTGTGAAAATATGTGGTGCCAACTGCACCGTCACCTTCCTTATGAATTTCCTTATGAAAAATAAGCAGGCATATTTTGATAAACTTAAAAGGAGAAAAAGAAACAAAGTTATAAAAATAGTCTAAGAGAAGCCTAAACCAAATATCATAGCACTTCAACATGCAATTCAAGGCTTGGCCCAATCAATCCCCGACATTAATTGGTCTTTTGGGCCTATCATAATGAGCCATGAGGGGCCACGCGCCAATCTGTGGATCGTCATTTTTTTTTTTTCCTTCATGATAATTTAAGGGTACGAGCGCAAAGGATCGACCACTTGGAAATCTACATAACACCCAACAAATTTCACGAATCAGTTAAGCCCCGACTCAAATCGATGGCCCCAATTCAGAGCATTTTACATGTAGATGGCGAGATTTATATATGCAGCCTCTAATTCTTGAGTATGAAAATCCTCTAACGCCTTCAAGAAACGAGCCGATAGAACTGTTTCGAAACTTTTGAGCTGTTCTCCCTCGCACTTATAGCGTCCGACACAAGTTGAAATCAATTCTCCGTTCAGCTTACAGGTTTCAAAATCGTCCAGCTGTGATATTTCACAGCACATTGATGGCTTTTTTTTTTTTTTTTTTTTATCCCCCCAGCTAAGCATCTCTCATACGGAGTTTCATAATTGTGATGTGATGTGTTCCATTCCTCCCAGCCCAGAAAAGTTCATCTAAACAGATCATGATACGGTTTGTACAACTAATTGAAATATCCTCAAACTCGTCCTATAGGCACACAATTGGCAAATCAATCTTGATTGAAATCTTGAACTTTTTAGTAGGATACAGTGTTATTGTTCTCAAAATTCATTGCACATAATGAATGAATTTTGACGGTACTTATCTTGAGAAATATTATAATCCTTTTGCTCTTTAAATGTATTGATTTGATATGATAAAATGGGTGTCGATGACGATGAAATAGTTTGACTTTTCTCCCAACTATGGTTAACTCAAATGCTAGGGACCCAAGTAATAAACCTTTGCTCTTCATTTTCTTACCAATTTTTCTAATTGTTCTTGCTTGCAATTGATATGCATATGAGTTGACTAATTGACTGTTGCGTTCATTCTGTAAGTAACATGCGGGAGGTGCCCACATCCAATGACCGCAAGACACTACGAGGAATCTGTACTATAATCTCAAGAAGTTTCGCCTTATTTGCTGTTGGGTGCACTCAAAGCAAACGAAGGAAAAGGTCGTCCTCAGCAGTTGTTGGGATCCTCATTTTCTTCTGTATACCTTCATTGTGTTCCTTCATGGAGAATTTGTTTATACATGAATTAATACGACAATAACGAGTCCCCATGATGGCGATTTGCTTCAAAGTTTTGCATTTCTAAGATAGAGAAGGGTCGTTGAGAAAATATTTGGACTTGACCCAATAATGGGAATAATTACCAAGAAAGTTGTAAACTTATTACATTTGTGCTGAGTCAATTTTAAATGTGTCAATCGAATATTAAATCTTTTCCTATTTTGTCAATTAAGTTCACCTAACTAATTTTGGCTGGAAATCGCCGAGGTGAATGCTGGTTATCGTACGTGATATGGCCAACACGACGTAGATATTTTTTAAAATAATATATTCGTATTTTAAGAATTTTTTTTTTATCTTTTCTTTACTTTTTTTTTTTTTTTTTTTTTTTTAACTTAGGGCTAGAGAGGATTGTAATGCCCTTGCCAGCCCCAAGGATGTTGTGGGCCCTCGCTTTAGCCGATTAGGGCATCGTGGCCCTTGCCCAGGTCAACGCCCTTGCTATTGCAGAAGAGGGCTCTTGCTTGAGGCTTGCAAGGGCTCGACGCCCTTGCCTATGGCTTACAAGAGTGCTAGCGACCTATGTTGGCCTAAGTAAAAAAAAAAAAAAGTAATGAATAAAAAAAGAATAAAAAAAGAATAATAAATTCAAAAAGTAATTAAAAATTAAAAATATTTATATATTATTAAATAATATCAAAGTCAACTTCAATCGTGCTTTGTGTAGGATGGTTGACATCCACATTAGCGATTTCTGATTAAAATTGACCAGATGAGTTCAATTGGTAAAACGGAAAAATGTTTAGTACTTAATTGACATAACTAAAAAATTTAACACTGAATTAGCACAAGTGAAATACGTCTAGGACTTTTGGTAATTTTCCCAACAATAATGTGTTGATCAACCCAAACGTGAAGTGTCGATCTTGAATGTTGAACACTAATTGCTAGTTAAAGAGGAAAATTACTGATTTAGTCCCAAGTCTATTGTATGAATGCCAATTCAGTTTTAAACTTTTTGATTATGCCAATATAATTCTAAATCTTTGCATGACATTCTAATGTTTTTTTTTTTTTTTTTTACCAATTGTCGGTCGAAATTGTTGACATGATGATCCACGTGGAATGTTATTTTAAGTAAAGTTATCCACGTTAACATGCCACATATGGTGGCTAGTCAATAATTTTTGGCTACAATTGTCCAAAAAAAATTACATTAGAATTTTGTCCAAAGATTTAGGATTTCATTGATAAAATTGAAAATTTTAGGATTAAATTGACATTTGTATAGTAGATTTATGATCGATTTGGTAATTATCCCTTAGCTAAAGCTATTTGATGCTCTAACTTAATTTGGAACATAGGTTAAAGACTTGAGAAAGCTCATCTAAAGACACGGTAGGGCTCTTTAGCTTAGGCCTAGTTGGGGTAGACTTGTAAATCACCAGACACATGATCAAGTCTACTGATCGCATAGTTGGAGGAAAATATGGCGCCTTGAGGATATATTATCTAGACTTAATTGCCTCAATTCAATTAATCACTTATTAAATGAAACCTACACCGAGATCACTAGGAAAGTCAATGCCCCACCGAGGTAACCATAGTTTCTAATTTATTAACAGTCTTGCTTGTGATTGGTGTTTGTTTCCTACAGGATTAAGAGACTGACAAGGTTCACGAGATTTTAAAGTAAATTCAAATTTCAAGGGACTATTTAGGTAATCTTTTTCCAGCCAGGATATCTTATCTCATCAACTCAACCAAATCCTCACGGAAGCATGCAAATTGTTGTGTCCACTAACATCGCGCAAGGATCCACCTATGAGAGGGTGGATGTTGCCCAAAAGTTATTCGGAGTGGGGAAAGCAAAACAAAGAACCTCATAGAAGCTTGAGTGTGAAGAAAAGAAAAGGGTTTCCTTCGACCAAGCTGATAACATTACTCTAAAGAGGCAATCACCCGATCAAATCGAGTGTTTACCAAGTTATCTCACGATCAGAGAGAGTATCACTGGATTTCTTGGAGCGGTGCACCGAACAGGAGTAAAAAAAGGTCGGGAGATAACGTGGGAGCTTCTGTTTCTTGTCTACCCAACAAATGATCATATGGAATGCGTCCACAGATATAGATGTCCACACACGAATCTTCGTATCCCAAGTGGGAAACGGGTCGTGTAGGTGGGAAAATGGAGGGGTTCGTTGAATGAATTCTTGAAAATGTGTCGCTGAAATGAACACGCAGGTCATGGTCACGTCAGGGATTCCGAATTCGCTTTCGAAATTTTTTTCTCTTTTGTTTTTTCGGTGGAGTTAATAGGAAGAGATGACTTCGCCTGTGTGGTCAAAGAACACAAATACCTGTTAATGGCCATTGGCCCATCACACCTGTCCCTCACCAGCAACGTTGCCCCCCCTTCTCCTCATTTCTATCCTTAAAGTAGGCGCTAACACGAAAAGAATCACTTTCTCGTGTTGGAAAACCTTAAGGAAACTGCAGCAAGCAAGGCTCGAATTAGAAACTCAACTAGCCCCATCGGTTAGTGAGTTATCATTACGGATGTAATCGAGTTGACACAGTTTAATACTCGCACTCAGTACTTGACTTGAGCTTAATTTCTTAAGCTCGAACTCTACTTGAGTAAGTTTTCAATAAGTTCAACCTCGACTCAACTTAACTTGATTGATCAATAAGTATTAATCAAAACTTGAGTAAGATTCAAACTCCAGCTCAATTTTTGAAAATGTATTATTCTAATGATTTTTTTCTATTAATCCATATTTATAAATATATACAAATATATAGAGATATAGTTACTTGGTTAGACTCACGAGCTAATGTTTGAGTAAGTACTCGAACTCAAGTTAGACTTGAAAAAAATTGAGCCAAGTTTGAGTCATCTGTAAGTTGAACTCAAGTGACTCCGGAGTAGTTCGACTCACTTACACTCCTAAATTAATATAATCTCAAATGCTATACTTGCGATTTCTAGCCGCTTTCCATGATTTGTACATGCAACATCCATCTTGTTGAATGTCGACCGTCATTTAAATAGTTCATAACATGAAACACAAACAATGCCAGGTACCGAAAGGCTTCTTAGCAAAATTTGCATGACAACTGATGCAGCAAGTATAAATAGACGTTTAAGTAAGTGGGCCAAATTCAAAACTCAGTATAATTTTCTGCCCCTTCTCTTAATATACCGATCTTGTAATTTGATTTGATTACATATCCAACAATATTTTATATTCTTGAAAACACGACTTTGCTGGAATCATTTCCTCTGAAAAGCATAACCCAATAGTAAGAACACTTAATTTTTATGATGGCACACTAGGTTTCCACTGTACCAGACACTTATTCCACCACTACTATATATTAATATTTTCATTTTTCCAATGAAACTAATATTCTCTCCAAGGACAATTCTTGCTTTGATTGTGGGGCCAAAAGCTGGTCGGGTTGGCTTCAATTGCAGTTAATCCAAAAAGTGAGGGAAATAAATTGGACACCCAGACAATACCTGGACAACGCGTCCAATATGCACCTAAGTTTTCCTTCCAAAACTGACCAAACCGCGCCTTTCATTTATGTCTCCAACCTATCTCCTCCCTCTCTCCCTCTCTCCCTCTCTCATAGGTCAAATGACTCTCTCTATCTCTTGTCCCTTACGTCCAGGGTCGGCCAGGTTTCGCATTAGTTTACTTCACGAAAATAAATAATTTTAAAAAAAATATATATATATATATATAGTCAATAAAATATATTTTCATTATTGATAATAGTTTATTGATGGATGATGAAACTATCTTCATTCATTGTTGTAAACGATATAGATGATCATTTTAAAGGAAAATATTGTCTAAATCATTTATTTTTCACAAAATAAAAGAAATTTTTAGAGTGTGAAAAATAGTCTATGTATTTTCATAAATTGATTATGTGGCGTTGCCATTTTGAATAACTATCCGCTGAGCACTACGTTTTATGACATATCGAATCATAGATCATGGACTTGCTGTTTACCTATGTTAAAGAATCAAGAAAACTATGATCATAAGGACTTGCGTAGTTCACCAACATATGATCATCTAAGTAGTCCATTTCTATAATAACATAAAATATAACTTAGACTGAGCAATGTAAGACAAAAAGATGATTTGTAAGTTTGTCGATATGAGGAGAAACAAGCTCTTGAAAACTCTCAGGCTGTGACCTAAACCCTAGATAACAAGTCTCCGGGGAATACATAGTGCCTAAATCGAACGCAAGACGTTCGAATAATAAGGCCCCATGCTCCAAAAGCCAATTTTAATGGCCCCTTAAGTGGAACGCCTTAGACAGAAGATAGATATGATGCTTGGCATGTAATAAAATTCCCTTTTTCCTTCAACGAGGAATTAAAACGGAGAAGTTTAGTCCGTTTTAGACAAATTCTCGTAATAAAAAATTTATGTGATTTCAAGATTATATTTCTCTCATAGAGCTTTCCATTCAAAATTTGACACGTCTTCAAAATATAAAAGACGGTATTGATGGTCAGATTCACGTGTCAAACTTTGAGATAAGAATGCATCCGACGAGGAAGAAATGTTGGGCGGCCTGCAGATCATCCAACTCTAGGCATTATGGACCAGTTTGATTATATGGATTAATTGAAATACATACACATCAGCATTGAGTAATCAAGTTACCAAAAAGAAAAAAAAAAGAAAGAGAGAGAAAGAAAGAAAAGAGTCAAGCTAAGGTATTTTAATGGTCTTTTATCCTACTTAGTTCAACAATCTCTTGCGCAGCCGCAGGTGGTGGCAAAGTTAAACTTGCAAGAACATAAGAAGAGACTATTATTTTATACGATAATGTCGCAGTATATGAACCGAAATCCGCCAGTCCGTTGGCACATTTCATGAATACCAATTAAAAAGTTCGTTGGTGGTAGTTGCATCCTCCCTCCAATCTCTCTCTCTCTCTCTCGCTTTAAATTCACTACGTTTCTGCGAGTCTTTGCGAGGCAGAACTTATAACTCTCGTACCTTCTTGTGTTTGTGGCGTGGAGCAATCGCAGCTTCATTGCTTGAGCTCGGATCCCTCTCCAATGGCCGACAAAGAAAGCAAAAACAACCATGACCCTGGGGTGGTGTCGCCGTCTGCAAGAGTTTCTGTCGACCCTCAACCGGAGACGAGGCGAAGCACCCGCAATCTTCCCAACTTTCTCTTATCCGTCAAGCTCAAATATGTCAAGCTAGGTTACCACTACTTGATTTCCAACGCCATGTTCATCTTCCTCTTGCCGCTGCTCCTCGTGGCCTCGGCCCACTTGTCGACGCTCACCGCCGACGACCTCACCAACCTGTGGGACCAGCTCAAGTTTAACCTTGTTGCTGTTGTCCTCTGCTCGGCCTTCCTAGTCTTCCTCATCACCCTCCACTTCATGACCCGGCCGCGGCGGGTGTACCTGGTGGACTTTGCGTGCTACAAGCCCGAGCCGGCCCAGAAGTGCACGCGGGAGGTGTTCATGGAGCGTTCCGCCCTCACGGGGAGCTTCACGGCGGAGAACCTCACGTTCCAGAGGAAGATCCTCGAGCGGGCGGGGCTGGGCCAGGACACGTACCTGCCCGACGCCGTGATGCGGGTCCCGCCCAACCCGTGCATGGCTGAGGCGAGGAAAGAGGCCGAGACCGTGATGTTTGGGGCGATCGACCAACTGCTGGCGAAGGCCGGGGTCAAGCCCAAGGACATCGGGATCTTGGTGGTGAATTGTAGCTTGTTTAATCCCACACCATCACTCTCTGCCATGGTGGTGAATCACTACAAGCTCAGAGGCAACATTCTGAGCTATAATCTTGGTGGGATGGGTTGCAGTGCAGGCTTGATCTCCATAGATTTGGCCAAACAGCTCTTGCAGGTGGGTTGCGCTAACCGAATTTCTCTAGACGTGACATTAAATGAATGTATTTGCTAAAGATCTATTTTCAGCAACAGTGGACCTAATGAAAATCCCCGATAATGATTCGAATTGCTTGACTGAAAACACTATATGAAGTAATTCCTCCTCTCTAAACTGGACACAAATAAAATCACCCAACTCAAGTAGCTTCTTATTGACATTTTTTTCTTTTCAATTGTCATGAACAGGTGCAACCCAACTCTTATGCTCTTGTAGTAAGCATGGAGAACATCACCCTCAACTGGTACTTCGGCAATGACCGGCCGATGCTCCTCTCGAACTGTCTCTTCCGGATGGGTGGGGCCGCGATCCTCCTGTCAAACCGATCCTCCGACCGACGACGCTCCAAGTACCAGCTCGTCCACACTGTTCGCACCCACAAGGGCGCGGATGACAAATGCTACGGCTGCGTCTTCCAGCGGGAGGATGACACCAAGAGGATTGGGGTCTCGCTCTCGAAGGACCTGATGGCCGTGGCCGGGGAAGCCCTCAAGACCAACATAACCACGCTCGGCCCTCTAGTCCTTCCCATGTCCGAGCAGCTCCTGTTCTTCGTCACTCTAGTGGCCCGGAAAGTGCTCCAGATGAAGATCAAGCCTTACATTCCGGACTTCAAGCTGGCCTTTGAGCACTTCTGCATCCACGCCGGAGGCAGGGCGGTGCTTGACGAGCTCGAGAAGAGCCTCGAATTGACCGAGCATCACATGGAGCCCTCGAGAATGACCTTATACAGATTCGGGAACACTTCAAGCAGCTCCTTGTGGTATGAGCTGGCTTACTCCGAGGCCAAAGGGAGGATCAGAAAGGGCGATAGGACGTGGCAGATCGCGTTCGGATCTGGGTTCAAGTGCAACAGCGCGGTGTGGCAGGCGCTGAGGACAATCGACCCGGCGAAGGAGAAGAACCCTTGGATGGATGAGATTGACAAGTTCCCTGTTGACGTCCCAAAAGTGGCATCTATTAGTTAAAAGTCCTTGAGAATCATGCATGTCTTCATCTTTCAGGGGAACAGAAAGGGAGAGAGATATTTCATTGGGGGAATCATTACTCAGTAGAGATCAATTTAATCTCTCAGCGCATTTGTTTAGAGAAGCTGAAGCCTGATTGATTCTTTTTGTATTATGTCTATTGACAGGGCGTGTCTGATTTGTGTCTTTGAGGGTTGGTTTATAAGCATTTGCTGTTTTTTTGCTCTACCATAGTGATAGAGCACATTCATATTCAAGATCACTTCATTTATGCAGCTATGATCTCCCAACTTCATTTATGTAGCTATGATCTCCCAACTGCTTTTGCCTTCCTTTCATAGCTAAAATCGAAATGATGAGTCACAGTCTTTAATATACTATGAGGACAATGGTCTATTTATTATGGACCACAAAAACTAAATGACAAATAAATATAAATTGTTATGGGGTCCACTTTTCAAAAATTTGTGACTCACAACAAGTTGTTATTCTCATAATAGCCAAAAGATTGTTGTGCTAGCAAAGCCTAATCAAAATTGTCCGAGTGTGTTACAAGTAGTCCTTGAACTCTTGACTATTCAAATTTCTAGACATCTGGCCTCAAAGAAGGAACAATTGGAAAAGCTCTCTAAGTAACTAGTTTTACAATTGCCGAAGCAAAATGGGATAATTACAAAAAAAGTCCTAAACGTGTTGTATGTATGGCAATTTAGTCGTAAACTTTTCAATTTGATCAATTTAATTCTATATTTTTCGATGATTTGCCAATGTAATTTGTTCGGCTAATTTTGGCCATAAAACAACGATATTGATGCCAATCATCCCACGTAGCATTGGCAACATTGATATGGACATTTTTTTAATGCTTTTTCTCCTTCTTTTTCATTGTGGCTTGCGAGTCTTTGGTGACACTCTCCGGCATTTGGCAAGGCCTACAAGCTCGGGCCCTTGCCAAATTTGGGCAAGTACTGCCTTGCTCATGTTCAGCGAGGCCGCAAAGACCTCTCCTAGGGCCTTGCCATGTAAATTAACTAGCATTTATGTTATCAATTTCCGGCCAAAATTTGCCAAAATGACTACATTGGCAAATTGTCAGAATAATTATATCAGCAAATTGTCAAAAATATTTTTAACTAAATCAATCAAATTGAAAGGTTTATGACTGAACTGACATCCGTATAATAAATTTAAGATTTTTTTAATAATTTTTTCAAAGAAAATTGCTAATCTAATGCATGAAACATTGTGAATCTCGACATTACTAAAATGATCGTGTGACATTAATTAACTGCTCTTTCTTGTTTAGTCATTACCCTGTTCGTCTATTGAGGGTAGGTGGGGTTTGGCCGAGGGAGGAGAGAAGGACCTGTGGTTGTGTTTGGTAGGAATTTTCTTCAGCCCTTAATTTTATTTCATCTGCCCGACAAAATAGGTCAACTTCCAATGAGAGAAATGTATGCGCGGACGGATGGCTTGGTGAGAAAACTTCGGTCCGAGATAATAAGCTTTCGTTTAGATTGAGGTTTGAGTGTCTTGTTAGGCTACACGAGTGGTTTCGAGGTTACACCTCCTTCAAAGAATCGAAGTCTTCTTTGACCACACCGGATCTTCGAGGCCAAAAATACATGCCTTAAGTCCTATGTTGGTCAAAGGATCAATAGCTATTGGATCTTCGAAGTGGTCCAAAGGTACCAATCGGCCAGAAAATCATAATCAGTAATGAAATTTCGATTAATTATCAGCAAAACATCCTAAAAGAAAATTATGAAAACTCTAGCCTTTGTCTTTATTCTGTCTCCGCCTTTTCTCATTCGCTTTGCCAAATTTCTCACATTTTACGAAATCTTGTGTCCCTACCGCGACCGCCACGCCTCGACCTTGGCACCACACTATGGAGAAAATATTAGGTACAAGTCTGATGTCAATTTAGCAAAAAATTAATCCATTCATTTTGCAAAACGTATTACACGCGGGTCCATCATCGGTCACGGCCTCCCCCTCTCTCCCCTACCCTCACCGTCTTGCGGCTTTTCTTTTTTATTTTGTGTTCTTTTCCTCCCGCCCCACGGCTGTGGAGCTCGAGCCCAAGGCTCCCAGCTGCCACGGTCACAAAGCTCGATCTCGAGTAACCGAGGTCGCAGACTCTGAATACGGCAACCAATGCGAGCTCGTGCTCAAGCGACCATGACTACTTTGACCTCAAGCTCTAGGCTCAGTCCCGATTTGTGTCCATGAGTGTTTCACTCTAGCAGCCATGGATGGAAGTTCAAAGTCGGGCCACCATGGCCACAAGCTTGAAGCTCAAGTGGCCATTGCCACAAGCTTGAGGCTGAGCTTGAAACTTAAGTATTCAAGGCTATCCCAAGGTCTGAGTTGAGCTCCATGGCCACAGTAGCCATGAGACTTGCCCTCCGGCATGGGCTCTAGCCATGATGGACGCAAGGGGAAAGAGAAAAAAGAAGTGCTAAACAAAGAAGATTGAGGGACGGGGAAGATCAGAAAAAAGGCACGTGTCATGTTGCGAATGAACTAGTATTTTGCTGAATTTATACCATTTTGGTACCTAATATTTTCTCAATGTTATGACGCGTTACTATTTACATTTTTTGTAATACATGTTTTCAAGATGTCACATTGGATAAAGCAACTGCGAGATGTTTATCAATCACTGTATAAAAGCTACAGCACTCCTTTCCGAAGCTCAAATTTCTAAGAGAAAGTAGTACCAAAGAATGTCTTGGTAGATCAGATTGCGAATTGGTATTGTTGTTCATGATCGCAATGCTTGGTCAAGATAAAATATACATGCTCTATTCTTGAATTTGTGTAATTCCGAAATTCTAGGTTGTACAGCCTGTATAGGATGTTTAATGGGATTATTTTGTAATCTGTGATTTAGGGCTTGGCTCGAATTGCTCGATTCATGTTTGGTCCGGTCCGGACAAAATATTCCGCTTCAGCCTTCATTTCCCATGAGCCGCAACGGTATGGGATATAAGGACTTCAGTATGCTTAACAACATAGCTGCTCAAAGAAAAGTGTCTTATCGAAGATTAGGCACCGCAGGTGCTCATGCAGATACACATACACATTAGATATCTGAAACTAAACATGAGAATTAACCAAGGACGTGGCATCATAACAAAGCCAGTAATGTAGACAATTAGACATGAGAACTCAGCCGACTTCAATGCACGGCATATCACTAGACAAAGCATGTGCTCATTAGCAAGGGCATTGTGAAGCAACCAAGGATGCGGCATCAGAATATACCGATCATTTGACTACTGTTTAGTTTAAATATAAGTGCTACTGCTTACCTACAACCAAAGCTCGGGTGAGCTAGCATATACCTGGTCTTTACTATCCTATCTGTCGCGTCATCAAGCCACACTGCTATACTGCAAAATGAGGGTTGAATTTACATGCCCCATATTCCACGAGCTGCCACCATTTTGTTGTTTGGTCTTGCCGTAAGCTCATATAATATCCTTGCAAATGTATCTGAATGCCTGGCATCTGAAAAAAGTATCTCTGCAAAGGCATTCTCATAAGCTAGCAGTAGGGGCCTGTTCTGTGGCTCGGACACAAGGCTTTCCAGAATCATTGCAGCTTTCCTGCAAATCTCTGGTACTGGATGTGGTGTCTTTATCACTTTAAGCAGTCGATCAATGGCCCTGTAGATTATATTCGTTTTGAGAGCCACATAGATAATGTAAGGTGCCATTATTAAGATTTTCTGATGTGTCTCATGAAAGGAGACATAGAGTTTACCATCGTTCACCGGCAAGCTTCAATCTGCAGTCCATATTAACTTCAGCAAGATTATACAGAGCACCAACAGCAGCTGCTTGTGCATCATGTGTTGGTAAGCTCATGAGATCCACCATACGCTTATGTATCTGCAAGTTTAATTTCCAAACAGATAAAAAGTTTGATCTATATGGATAAGGCACAATTAATCACAATATAAGGTAAATAATAGAGCAGACAAAGTCTCATCAACCTGAGGAACAGAGGGAAGAAGAAAAGGTTCATTATCGGGATTTATAATTAAACGGCCAATCAGTTCAGCAGCTCCACAATGCCAAGCTCTGACAGGAGATTCCAGCATCCCCAAAATGGCTTGAACTGCACGCTTTTCTCTGTTTGACAAAACAAAATTAGAAACAATTGAACAAAATTTACATAAAGAACATAGAAAGAAAAGGCTGGGAAAAGTGCTCTCACGTTATTTTGATGAATGAAGGCTTATTTGAGCTAAAAATCCGAAGATCAAGCAAAGGAGCCAAATTCACAATTGTCTCAAGGGCATTGGTGACAAGTTCTTCATCCTCTGCACATAGTGTAAAGTTCTTAAGGTTTTAAAACAGATAAGTACAATAAAGAACAGAATGGAGGAGAAATATGCAAAAACAAATCTAGTTTTTCAAAGAGTTAAGACGAGACATTACTAGGAAACAAGGCAACTAAAAGCAAAACATGCTAGCATGTATAAATATAAACTTCTTATGCATAAAAGGAACTTGGACATAACGATCCATCAAGCCCTTCAGCTCCAACATATTCACAAAAGCCATTGTCTCATATACTTGCACATGGTCATGTATTGCAATGATTGAGATGACACAATAATTTCAGAAGTATCCACAATGATTGACATCATAATCCCAACTGGTTCCACCCTTAGTCAAGGCAAGAGAAATTTGGACCTTAACTTCAGAGGACACACATTTCGCATTTTACCGGATTGTAATAAAGCAATCAGCAGCCACGCAAGGGAACTTCTATAATGGCTGAAGCATCAATAGGGTACATCAGTTGCTCCAACAGTCCATTGTGGGATAAATAAATCCAAACATGCAAGTAAAACTGAGACTTGGCAATTGTTCCAGGAAGAGCATCATATATACACATATATAGATGGATGCATGCATAACTACATACTTACATACAAACTATATTCAAAGACACTATGGGGATTGCATGGTGCCTGTAGTTGAAACAGAGTAAACCAAGCCTATAATTTATAGCGTGTGAAATAAAGATGGCTCCGACCATGAGTAAGTCGTATCATGCTTTCTATCGGACCTTACACTTAGCATCAGTTAGCAACTGGAATTCTGCTAGTTGCTGTGATGGAATCATGAAACTATTTAAAAAAAAAATTCAAAAACAGAAAGCAAGATACAAATTCTAGATGAATGTTGAATTAAATACTCTTAAATGATAGCCAAACAAATGCCAGAAAACCATCCTATTCCTATGTATTACTCCCGCTTCAACACCTTAATCTAATGGAGAAGATCAAATGTCACATCTAGAATATTCAATTGAAAAGAATGGATCAGAAATTTCTGTCTCACATCACAAAAAGATCTACTGGAAAAAGCACATAAGAAATCAGTAAATAAAATACCTGATCTTGATTTGTACAAAACAGGCATCTCAAGTTTCAGTCTAAAAGCATATCCATATGAAAGTACTACTTGCCCTGACCCTCCAGCCAAAAATCCCAAAAAAGCAAATGAAAAAAAATATGAAAAGGTACCACGAAAAGGCTTATGCATATCAACACTAATCCTCCCTTAGCACAGAATTTTAAACAAACATAACCCAAGGGCAAGCTGGCACACTAAAAATATCTCCCCACATGAACTCCAAAACTCTCCGAGTTGAGAAACTCTGAGATGCTAGTTGACACATCCTTTTCTCATTGCCAAAAAATATAAAAAGTCAAGACTATCCGATAATCCTTATGCACCTAGACCTGCTACTTGATATCCATCATACACTAAAAAACATCCCATGAAAATAGTAGCTGGGTCTACTGTCAACGTATACAAGGTAACACCAAAAAATTGAGCCTAGACAATAATATTACACAATCATGCCATTTTATAATTCTAATAGAAGACAGTAGGATCACTACGAACCTTGTTAACAGTAACATCTTAAGGAAACTTAACAAGACAATCCTAGTACTGGTGAAAATAGAGAAATTGCATCTGAAAGAATATCTTAGACAAATACAATCCACATGTGAGAAGCAATAATGGGTACGGATTACCAAAAAAGTAATCCCATAAAGGAGGAACTTTTACAGCATGGCAACAGCTAAATCAAGAATTATGACATGATATCTCTTCTTCTTCCTTTTTTCACTTTCTTTTCTTTGGAAGGTTCTATTCATATATTTATACCCATCCTGAATACTCAGTGTTCATTCCAATTTTCCCATCCTGACAAAAACCAAACGGGCCCCCCCAACCAAACCAGACAGTGCTTTTGGAATCACATTCTACTACAGGAGAGAAAAGTTCCACTCTCAAGAATTACTTTCCAACAGAGTAATGCCAGGAGACATTAAAACAGAGCATACCACTTATATCAGCAACAGAACACACCTGTGTCACGGTCCTCTAAGCACTGGAATGCTGTTTCCAAGCAATGCCTGTGTTGTGCCATGATGACTTCATTTTCTGGCATGAAAGAGAAATTGCGAATAACATTTGAAGCAGCAACAGCACACTGTTGCCTTTCTGCCCGCCCTTCATCATCCAGATTAAATAGACCATCTTCATCAGACCACCACTCGGAAGGACGAGGTCTAGTCTGATTTTTCTGCAAAGAAGCTTCTGTCATGGAAGCACCAGAACCCAATCTGCCAATAAGAACATCTACACATTACCATCACAATCACAAAGCTTTCTGTTGTAGAAGTCGTTAACACACACGGGAACAAAAAGGTTAGCATGATTGAAATTACCCAGCAGAGCCTAAAGCATAATATTCATTCCCGAACCCTGTTACGACGGAATTTGAACCCAATGTTCTAACCCTCGGTGTCCTAGCAAGTTCCTTCGGAAGAGCTATGTCACGCCAATCATCTATCTGTTTTGCACAACAAAAAGCATTCCTTTTGTCAATGTCAACGGCATAAGAAAAAGTTGGTCAATCAAGAGGAAAGCTTTGTAAACGAATTAAATGAACACGAATGAAAAACGAAGAGGAGAAGGAAACGCGAAAATAAGTAAGACATACAACTTGCAGAAGAGCATCGAGCAAGCCGGGAATTTTGGCAAGAGGGGTAGCATCTTTGCGCACGTCCTCCTTTTCCTTGAACGAGAGCAATGTGAGAGTGTTGAGCGCCCATGTCAACTCGCTCTTCAACCCGCTCTGAAGAGCCAGCACTATTCTTTTGTTGTTTTGATCTAACAGGAACCAATCACAGCGAATCGTCAGCACAAGAAAAAGCTAAAACTACGCAGCTTCACACGAGAAATCTCTCTCAGACGTAAAGGGAAAAGCTACACATTCAACGACATCCCGTGCTTCCCACTTGACCGTCAACGACGAAAACTAAACGACGGGTCAAAGACCATCAAAGGGGACGATCCGCAAGAAGAGAGGTCGACAGGTGAAACGCCAGAGATCACGAATTCGCCATTACCGACGGTTTGAATTACTCGCGGCCGTTCTAGTACTGTCATTCTAAGCCGAGACGGAGGCTAGGGTTTCCGGGAAACTGACCTGCGAAGGAGCTGTGCACCTGCAGAGACGGCCCCAGGAAGGAGGACGGAGAGGCCGCGTCGGCTCCGGCGGCCGCCATGGAGGCGGAGTTGCTGCCCCCGCTGCCGAAGGGGCGACCCCTCTTGGCCGGCGTCTGGGCGGAGCCGCCGCCGGAGCCGCCGGCCTTGCTCTGGTCTCGCTTCTGCATCCTCTCTCTCTCTCTCTCTCTATCTCTCCGTGCGGCAATACGCTTGAAAGTTGAGACGGGCGGATGACCCGATTTGGCAAATTGGATGTGAAATCGGGTCATGGGCCATTCTGACCGGATCCGACGACTAATTTATGATCCGATGTCGTTTTAAAAGCGCTCTTAAAATTTTTGTGAAACCCATTTGAATTGTAAGCAGACGAATGGTATATTTGTCCTCGAATTTTCACGGCTTATACGACGACCCTAAACTTCTGTTAGTGCATATGACTTTTAAATATTTAAAATATGCTTTTAAGAAAATCATTTCCTTACACTTTTTTTTTATCCGAGATTTTATTTTTATCTTTGTTGACATCTAAATTTTAATGATCCTTTTGATCATTCATTACATAGAAAATTAAGGTATTAGTTAAATTACATATAGATAGGCTCGTGCTATTTCCACCCCTTATTGGCTCCTGAATTTCTTATTACATTGATTTGATTACGTTATTCCTTGCGAGTCTCATTCTTGATTTAAGATTATTTCTTACATTTTTTCCTCATTTTCTTTTTGTTTCAATTTTCAAAAAGACAAAACTACCTACATCTTTTTCGAATAACCTTTTTTTCACCTGTTTCTCTCGCACACCCATTATATTTCAACGCTTCTTCTATGTTTTTTTTTCCTTGAACTTATTCTCTATTGTTGTAATCTGGGCAAGCATCAATCATATATTAGACTAAGGAAATATTATTTATATTTGCAAAATGTTTACTTCATTCACATATATTACCTTCATGATTGTGTATTATTCAATTTCGATTTTGATTTTCGATACAAAGTTACGAGAACTTACTCAAAAATTGTAAGAAAAATTCATTGGTTCTTAATTACATTAAAAATACATGGTTTACTTTCAAAAAGTTTTATGTGCCTTCTTGGACGGATCTACACATGCATTTTGGGGATCGTGTTATTTTAAGAGTTGAAGAGGTACATTCGACTTTGAAAGCATATCTACAAGTCTCACTGGGGATTTGAAGATCGTTGTAAGGAAGGCATTTGAATTTAAAAGCATATCTACAAGAACTAAAGGGGCATATTTGACTTGAAGATCCTTTTTTTTGTGCATGCTTGAACAAATTTGCACATGCATTTTTATGTACTTAATTTTGTCATATTTTAATTCTTTTGAAATTGTCTTTTAAAACATCATGCAATGATGGCATAAAAAATAATAATTATTGGACTAATAGATTTATCGAATAAAATGAAAGTTGAGCAGTTAAAATACGTGGATCACAACGTAATGATACATATTAATGTTATAATTAAACGAAATGTGTACAAAAATGGTAGATGATTCTTTTCACTCTTACCTATGTTTAAATTACTTTGGAATAATAGTTTTGTTGACACTTAAATTTTGGCGACCCGATTATTCATTTATTGTGTAGAAAATTGGAAATTAGTTTTTAACCTCTAAACAAAATATTATAATTAAATTGCATAGCATATAGTTTCAGGAGCATTTGTTATTTAGTTTATATTTTCATTTATTGCATTAAAATTAGGGGTGTGCAATCGGACCAGCCCACCCGGAAAACAGAGTCGGGAACTGGTTTCCAAACTTCGGAACCGGTTTAAACCGATCCGAGAAGCGGGTCCGATTGATTACCCACCCAAGAATCGGTGCTCGGACCAGTTTTGGTACCGGTTATGTAAATATAGGTCAAATACCCTATTTTTTTTGCCTTATTTTTATTCTTACTCCCGTAATCATACGGCGTTTTTCCTCTTGGCTCTCTCAAACACGCACGACATTCCTCCTTTGTCGTTCCTCTTCCTCACTTGCTTCCTTCCCTCATCAGCTCCCTCTCGCATCGTCCGACGGACGAATGGTGTTCGTCGTCGGGTACCATGTGGATTGGCTCGCCTAATTTCTCTTTTATAGGAGGAGTTATATTTGTATAAATGAGTAGATTCATGTAGTAGTTGTGGGAATAAGACTAATATTAGACCCATGTTTGTTGCTAATTCTTTGCTATATGATTTTATTTATTATAATTAGCCCTGTGGATCTTTAATTTTTTGTTTAGTCAAAAAGTTTATGTATTTATTTATTACAAGTGCTTAATGTTTCAATACAAATTAGGAGGATTACGTTATTTTCTCACGTATTAATATAAAATTCAAAATCGTATAGGATATCGGGAGATTGTGAAATAGGTTCCAGTGGAAACAGGGTTGGCTCTAGAACCGGACCGGAAAAATAGGGTGCGTTGGGTACAAGGTTCAATACAAACATGATCGGGTACATGGTCCAAAAAATGAGAACCGGTTATAACAAGGTTGGGTACTGACCCTATCCACCCTGGACCCGATCACCCCTAATTAAAATAGGACTGGCAGTGCATGGTCATACACTTAAAATTGAACGAATTGACCACGTAGAAGGACAAAATTTGGCGAGTTTGGGGGATCAACTGGGCAAAATTTGCATGGGAAGATGGGCTAAATTGAGGTTAATTTAATTTAGTTTCAACGCGTGGGAATTAATTCTTAATTCAAATAGATAGGCCTTAAGCTTAATTCAGCCAATTACATGGAAAAGGTCTAAACTAAAACCATGAGATTACATTTAAAATTAGATTTGCACTGTATGCCTCACAAATTAGAGGGGGGCAATTGAGAATCTCAAAGCACACAATAAAGAGACACACAAGAGGGAGAGAAAAGAGAGAGAAGGGTACTCTCTTAGCCGAATTGGGAAGAAGACCCCCCTGCCTCGCGAGTCCTCCACTCTGTCGCCGCTGCTGCTCCCTTCGTGGTGGTTGCTACTGCTGTCCATCGAGCCGCCCGCGTTACCCAACGATCGAGGCTGCTGCTGCTGCTTCGATCCGAACCCGCGCGACGACGTACTTGCTCGCTACCGCATCGTTGCTGTTCGCCGCCATGTCTTCGCTGTTTTTCGCCGCTGTTGTCTGCCACGACACCATCCAGTCCGGTCTCTATTAACACTAACGAGACATCCGAGAGCCTGAGTTCCAGCACCTGCTCGGGGAGGAAAGTCAAAAGAAATGATATGGAGAGAGGGCCAAGTGGTGAAAATCCGGTGAAGGAAGACTGATCACCGCTTGAAAAGAAGGGTCTTTTTGTGAGATCAGCAGGTGGCCTTGAGGAGGAAAAGCAATCCCAGTTGCAAGCCAAGCCGTGACTCGTTGCGCTCTTGGTCGTGGTCTACTCCCGAGCACCAATTTGCAAGCCCCACGCTGTTCGCTCTTGCTTTTGTTTTGCAGCTGTCGTTGTCGTTGCCAAATCCTCACCGGAACCAGGAAATCGTACTGGGGGGCCGGCACCATCACCGCATGAGTCTCTCGCCGCGTGGCCTCCCCGACGTGAGCTGGCCATGTCGAGCTCACGCCCAAACGCCCGAACCGAGCCAACCTTCAGCGGTTTCTATTTTGTAGGTCCTTCACCGTGAGCCATATCGCTCGCTGTTCACTATCGAGGAGCCAGTTGCGAACCCAGTCCGATTGTGTTGCATTCAAATTTGAAAATAAAATATCTTTAGTATATTCCGCATTTTTAACTGCCTTATTTGAATAATTTGGAATATTCCGATATATCATATTAGATATTAAAAATATTCTATTGGTACTAGAATATTCTATTAGATATTTACTTAAAGAAGGTAATATCCACAAAATTCTAAAATAATCCCCAAAGTTAGGAAACTTTCCTAACTTAACATTGTATCCGGACAGTCGTTGGATTTTTAACTACGAGATACGATACTAGGGTGCGGAAAATCTTACATCCTATTCATATCTATTTTGGATATGATTGTTAATTTACTTGTTTCCAAATTTGAACGAATAACTTTCAATCAATATTCATAACCACTTGGATATGATCATTAGTTTATTTTGTGTTCTTATTGATATAGATAACATAAGATTGTAGATTGCATTATTTAATTAAACAATCTATATATTGTTTAATTAATTTCCTTAAAAAAAGCCAAAAAATATATTTGAATTGGATTTGATTCTTGGTAAAATTTTACATGTTTTAAGCTAGATTGCATTTTTAGATTAGTTATTTTATTTATTCCGAATTTCAAAAATAAAAAAATACCAAAAAATTGCTTTAGGTTGTTAGATTTCCTTTTCCTTAATTAAAATTGCATGTTTAATTGCTGGATAGTTTTAATTTCCAATTTTAATTAAAATAAAAGAAAACATAAAAAATATCACACGTGTGTCATGTAGAATTAGGTTATCCCTTGCATGTCATTTAGTTATTGCATGTTTAGGATCATTTAAATGTGTGACATATTAGGATAATTTCATTTGATATTTGCCCGTTATCAGATTGGATCATTTAAGTAATGTCGCATGACATAGTTTGCATGTTAGCTTTATTTAACAGTATGTAGTGTGCCATGTTAATATAGACATTTGGTACGACATATGCAATTAAATAAGTGAGAGCCTCAAAACAAATTTGATTAACGACTTATTAATTAGAAATCATATGTAGGGTTGTTGATGTGACTTCGAGTTAACATTGTAGATACTTTCGTTACATGAAGTAAGCCTTGCAATCTATTTCCTGCTTCATTGGATATTAAATCGATGGTTTGCGAACTCGTGGGATTACCTCATAAGTTAGGGAGTAATAAAATAAATTCAAACTGCCTATCATATATATATATATATATATATATAAAGGTACCGAATGGGTATTAGTGTAATCAAGTTACCATACCTATAATCTTTGAAAGTAATTCTGCCAATACTTTATTTGAGTATTTAATCAATCCATCATAAATTGATTAGTGATGACTCATAAATGAAAATTGTTTGCACATTCATAACTTAAACCCAAAGTTGTGAATTTGTATAGGATTGGGAGAGCTCGAATTAAATCTAGGCTTAACAATCTATTAGCCAAACTTCTAGGTTGTTCCTCCCGCTTCGGGAATGTCGTGACCAGAGTACAAAAGAAGAGAAATATCAACTCATTGACATAATAATTTGTTAGTTATCTACTAAATAAACTATTTTTTTTTGGAAAATAGGAACATCAATTTTATTCCAAATGGAGAAAGAAAAAAAAATGCAAGAAATAATCTTAAATCAAAATTGGAGCCCACATTTAATCTTAACAAATGTTGGTTGAGAGGAGCATGTGTAAAATTGAAGAGAAAATGAAGAAAAAAGGGGAGAAATAATCTTAAGCTCTCCCAAGTTCTCACTCCGCGAGACACTGGAGTGCTTGATGTTAAATCAAATTCACACTATGGGTTTTTAATGAAGAGCCACCACTAACCTATTGGGATCGACAATAAATCAAGTGAGGCATGTGAGTATACCTCATTTTCTACACAATTGAAGAATCTAGGATCAATGATTTGATTACATTAATTGATCAATTAGTGCATTTTATATACATATACTTGTTCATGTCAAGTAGTATAGATTGATTTTAAATTTACCCACTAACATGTGAGGTGATTGTGTGGGTGTGCAATCATTAAAATAATAATGAGCAACTAAGAAAACATTAAATAAATTGTAAGGAAAAGCAAGAATCTAACATTAAGAGAAATGTCATTCCTAATTAGGCTAAAGATAAAAAAATCAACATTTAATCAACATTTTAAAGGTGCGCCTTTCGGTGATAATCAAAATAGAAATGTCATTCCTCTCAAGCTTTCCACGTCAAAATCCTTATCCCTGCTATCATCAGCTTTTTCTTTATTGGTAATATAGGACGCATCTGGTAAGAGAGAGAAAGAGAAAAGGTTAGTAGGAATCAATTCTACACGGGATAGAGCAAAATAAAGGAGAGAAATAAACGAGGGTCTTCGAATGAATCTTTTTAGTTCTTATTTATTTTGATATTACTATGCATAAAGAGGTAGGGGTGAGCATCGGTTTAGAGTCTACCTTGGACCGACCTTGGATCGGCCCAACCCTACCGGTCCTGGTCCAGTTCCCAAGGAGACTGGGTCGGTCCTTGGTCCTAGAATTCCTAGACCAGCACTATACGGGTCGGTCATTGGTCCTGAGAGTTCAGTTGGTCCAACCTGGACCTACCCTGACTAGATATATATATATATATATATATTTTATTTATAATTTTTTATATAGAGAAAATTTTAAAATAAATAGCATCAACAACATTAAATAGCTCTTTAGTGAGGAGTTCAAGTAATTTTACATTATTCTTTAATAACTTAGATTTTTAATATCTTTTACAGTGTCAATAGTCATAATTTATGAAGGAGGAAAATGTTTTTGTGAGGAGTCCTCTCGACTTCCAAAAATGCATAAACAGCTCCTTATGGCATCCTCCTCTAGTATTTGTTCTCTTCTATCTTATTTATCCATTTAGTATTCAATTTGCCAAAATCGAAAGAAACAACTTCTCCGCTCACCACTCGACACTTGCCTCGCTCGCTTTGGGTCATTCGTGCCACTCGCCGCTCGATGCTCACTTGGCTTGTTGCTTCCCGCTTGACATTCGATGCTCATTCTGTTCGACGCTCACCCCACTTGACCCTCACTGCTTGCCTTTCTTAGCTGACCTCGCTCATCATCGAACCCATTGGGTCGGTACGGTTCTCATTGCCCTTTCAAGGAGTACAAAAAATGAAATAAAAAATTATTAGTTGGTCTTGGGTTGACCTGGAAATCGGACTAAACCCATCGGGTCAATTCGGTCGTTAATCGTTTTTTTTATGGAGTACAAAAAATGAAATAAAAAATTATCGATTGGTCTCGGGTTGACCTTAGAACCGGACCGAACCCATTGGTTTGGTATAGTCCTCGGTCCCAAGCTCAATAGAGTCGGTCTCCGGTCTCAAAAATTGAGGACCAACACTGTGCGGGTTGGTCCTAGAGTTAGGAGGTGGACCGGCCAACCCGGACCATACTCACCCCTATAAACAAGGGTCCTGGGCCAATATGCTTATGAGTAGTTAACTTTCTCCACTAGCAGCTGAAAAGTCTTTCTGTCCCTCTCTCTTCTTTCTACATTGTCGTTGTCAACCTTCAGCCATAGGATAGTGTTTAACCTAATCTCACCTCCCCTTCATTTATTGTTGATATTATTTGAGTTTTCTTTTGTTATTTTCTTCTTTTTTCTTCTTTGCCAATCTAAATTTAGGATTTTTCTTCTCCCTATCTAGTTCTAGATTTGAGAGTTTAAATTCTTTTGATCTAGTTTTAGACTTGGGAGTTCTATTTTCCCAATTTAGATTTGAGAGTTTTATAATGTTTTTGGAAAATTCGATACCTCCATGTTTCATCCGCGTACAAGTCATCTGCCTCCAATTTCAATAATGATCGTAGGAGCTCTGACGTCTTGCTAAACTACAAAGATTTGCTCTTCCAAAAATTAAATATGTGTTTTTTCAATCCATTTTGGTTGTTTCCATGCAGCAATGGTATAGAGGAAACCAAATCAAGGCATGCACTGCCAATTGGCAACACTATAGTTATTAATTCCAACGTGTGCTCATCACTAATTATTTTGCTTATCAGATCTGTTCTTATGAAAAGAGTATGTGCTTAACCCTGTCGGTACTCCATTAATCTTCATTGTTTTATGGATTTGGTTTTGTTTTTATGTATATTAGACTTTGCTTTGCTTTGATTTGTTTTACCGTGAAAATCTATGTATTTCTCATGTATCCTTTTAAGTAATGAATACAATTTTCTTTTGACCAAAAAAAGAAAACAAGGATCCTGTACTATTGAGATCAATGATATTTGTCAAGTAACTTCTAGTATATTTGAAAGTTACAATCATCTTCAGCCAATTACTTTTTAAGTTTTCATTTGGCCGTAATATTTCGAGGATTGTCTAACTATTTGGACATGTTATTTATGGTTTTTTTGTTTAAATAAAAGGTATTAGTATTACAGTAGGACACTCTTGGGGAAAGGAAGATTAAATTAGAGATGTAATTCTTCGACTTATTGCTTAGGTCTACAAATAATCCTTCCTCACTTTTCATACTTCGGGTGGTTTTACGTACTTATGCAATTTGAAATGCTGAGCACTAGCAGTTTGGGAATATTGATTATTTGTGAAACTTAGCTTTTTTTTTTTCTTTTCTTTTTTGGCCAAATTTAGACATTGGCACTGATAATGATACTGGCGATATGTGATTGCGCATTTTTTTATATCAACTATTCTGGTCATAGCAAAATTTGGGAAACATTTAATCTATACAAGGTCAGTAACATTGATTTCTTCACCAAGGACAAGTAAAATTAGATCAAAGATTAAAAGAGAAGGCAAGACTTCCACGAAGGAGGGCAGAAACCCGAGCTTGCACTAAAGCTTGAGTTGAAGGTGGAGCTGGAGCTCCGGTAAGGATAGCTACACAAACAGTGACCGTCATAACGAAAGACAAAGCCTCTCCCGCACTTTTTGCGACTTCTTATATCAGATCATGGGGAAAAGTTATAGCATGATACGAAGTCTTCAGCTTTGGGGGATGAACTGCGCAAAGTAGAGAGCAATGTCCAGCCTCGATGTAACTGGATATCATGACACTATCGTAATTTTTATAGGTGCTCACTTGATAATTATAATTTTATTTCAACCACTTGAGTGTGACTTCTAAAAATATTTATTTAAGTGTCATAATTTTCAATAGATGACATGAGGACCCTAACTTGTATAAAACGTTCACCCAAATGTAAAAAATTCAACATGTCATAACATTCATAATTAATATTTTTAAATAGTTATGACGCTCAGGTGAGAGGGACAAAAGATGGATAAAATGACATTTTGGATGCAAGCCCCTAGGTCGAAGACATAATCCTCCATAATACTTAAGTAAACGAAAAAAAAAAGTTATAGTACTTAAGTGAAGGATGTGCATAAGTTATACTATTCATATGATAAGAAAAATAGTTTATAATGTCCAAATGAACATTATATGATAGTTATGGCAGTTATACCATAGTTATGGCACTCGTAGTGCCATTATCTCAATATAATTAACAGCCATCCTCCATAACGAAAAACCACTTAGTCTTGTTTGCTTTTGGAATGTTAAACTAAGAAGTGTTAAGTCAAGAGATCCACGTATTTTGACCCATTATTAAATCATTCCGTAGAAAAAAAAAAAAACACCAGCAATGCACTATCCTTTATTCAAGCCGCAATCATAGCCAAACCTGCATCGGCAAATATCGAGTACACCATGGATCTCTAGACTTTCTAATTAATGCAAAAGGAATCGAGCGAATTGATTTCCCAATTTGAGTCAAACGTGCATCAATACTATGCAATATTAGGCAATTTCTTTATTATTTCCTATATAGTTGAAATTTGGATAATATAAGCTTAAATATCTTCCAAGTTTCGCTTTTGATAAATCACTTATTCCAACTTGGCACTCCATATAATATAAATTTCGATCAAGTGGTGTACTCCATTGACCTGGCCTAATTTTACGCTCTTATGGGCTCATTCTTAAATTTTATTAAGCTCAAAACCTTGTTGCTTAAGTCTATTAATTCTAGTCCAATTTAAATGCAAACTACGCAGGCTTATATCGTTACACGAAACTGTTCCTAATAGAGCCAAGACTAAAATATTCCTAATAGAGCCAAGACTTAAATATCTCAATGCAAAGCAAAGCCCTATTGATTCTAATGATTATTCTGTAAGATGTTAGTAAAAACAAATGCATGCCTAAGCTAAACATGATTTATAAATAAGTAATTTAAACTAATTCTTTTTGGGCTTTTTTTTTTATTTATTAAAATAAACTATATGCAACTTTAACATAAGTTTAACATGATATGTAACATGATCTAATTTTAATGATGGGCAAAAATGATTCACTAATCCAACATGGCATGCAATCTAATAATTACCTTATATATGCACTTACTAATAACATGTAACGGATGACAAGGCATGGATGACATGGCATGGATGAACAACATTTGGCATGATATGACATGAAGTGGCAATATGACATGGCATCCATGAAGCGGCTGATAGAGCAAATCTCTCATGATACAACAATCTTTTACAATTTGTGCCAATCCCATTGATTGAGCCGATCTTCCACGATTTGTGTTAATTTCATTGATAGAGCAAATCTTTTACAATTTGTACCGATACTGTAGATTGCTATCACTGATATTGCAGATTATTATCTTTGTAAAATCTTTTTAATTGTGTTTTTCTCGCTCATGTACATTTTATAAATATAATACAAATCTCCACACCGATGGTGTGCAATCAAACTCAAATTCATACTCTTTCATGGTATCAGAGCTTTGCAATTTTTTTTTTTTTTTTTTTTGCATCTCATTTCTCTTCTTTACTACAATGTCTTCTTCTAAATCGTCCAACACCATTACTGCCTCAAACACCATTATTGCCGTCACCATTGCTAACTCTTCATCCTTGTTATCCCCCTCCCAACCGCCCTTTGCTCTTGGCAATATATCTCAAGTTCTCCAAATCAAGCTAAATCGCAACAATTTCCTTCTGTGGCGAGCACAATTTCTTCCTTTATTTTGTCTTCATGGGTATCTTTGGTTTGTGGATGTGACATCCTGAATCTTTTAGTTCTGCTTTCAATTAAATTAATCGAGCCTTTCATCGACGCGCCTATAGTGCTATTCTTAAAGCTCATCACTTGTGAGATAACTAGACTATCTAGGGAAGTCATTAAGGAATTTTAATGCATTAGACTTGAGAATTCTACCAGGACTCGGCTACTCGACCGTGCTCATCTGCAGATCATTACGGCACGGTTAAAAGTCGATTAGAGATCGAGATAGGTTAGTTCGATAGAGATGTGTGGCTAAATGTTGGTGATTCCACTAAATTACAAAATTCTCGTCAACCGGCACTAGACTGATTTTTCTATCGTTTTAGTACTCAGTGTCCGTAATTGAAACCTAACCAAGAGTCGCCAATGTGTCAAAAGGGTTTGTTGTGGCTCGAAGAAAATCGATCACGGGCATTTGCACTAAAAATTTCTGATAGCTACTCGGTAGCCTAGGTTACGCTTAAATCGCGCCAGATTGAAATTAACCGCGAATTTGAATCCGATTTCAGAAATTGAAAGTTCTGTCATGTCACGAGTCATTTTAGAAAACGTCAACTCAGTCTCCGAAGATTTTTCTGCAAACTGAGTTTTTGGTGGAAAAAGTCAACATAGGGCCATTTTCGACTGGAAAATGCAGAGGACCTTTTTTATTGTGAAATTGGGATGCAAGTGGGATCAATTGGCGAGGAAAAATACCAATTTGAACGAGGACTTGACAATGGAATTTATAACGGCCGAAATGAATTGATTCGAAGAGAAATTCAATGGGAATTGAAGCAATTCCAACCAAAATTCGTGTGCCCCCCTTGGACCCAACTTGTGGACTATTTCAAAGGCTTATAGAAGGAGTGTTGTGGCTGAAAATGGGCTATGGATAACAGCATGCAATGCAGGAACGGTCAAGGGGACAAGAAGGTGTGATTGAAGACCAAGTGGTCCCACCAACCAAGGTTGTCTCCTCCTTCTTCCCCTCCTTCTCTCTTCCATCAACCACCTCCCCCTCCTTCTTTTGTTGCCTTGAGCTCGGCAAACCTAGAAACCGAGCCAGCAAGTTGCTGAGTAGCCCCGTCGGACCATCGCAAGCCACCATTGCACGCTGGAACTATTTGCTACCGCTCGCTTGCGCCCCGAAACCGAGCATCCCTAGCCACCATTCCGCTTTAGCCATGAGCCCAAGCGACCCCTTAAGCTATTCACAACACCCTCGCCGTCACCGGAGTCACCTAGCCGCCCGCCTGCCGCCGTGAAGCCTCGCCGCAGCAGTCCGCCTCTTCCCTGTTCGTTTCCGCTTCAGCCAAGCCACGGTTCCACCTTTCTCGGCCCTCGACCGAACCGATCAGTATGGGTTTCCAAACACCGTTTTGGCCCGCTTTGGACTGTTTCTGGACCTTAAAAGGTGGTCCCACTTTCGAGTTTGTCGAGCCCCTCTGCGTCCCCTTCGTTTTGATTCGAGTGGATCACTAAATAAGTGAGTTTAACTCACTAATCCCTACTTAGTAAGTTAATGATGCTTAAGGGTTGATTAGTTTTGAATAAGCATGGATTATGTGGATAGTTAGAGTAGATTAGCAATTAAATTAACGGTTATTGGATGTTAGGTGGTTAGAGTCGTGTAATTAGAGCCTAGACAAGCTCTAGTATCTATCTAAAGTGGTTCGGAAATTTTCTGGGCCCGTCTCGGCTATCAATTAGGCTTTACGAGCCTAAGTTGCTATTTTTGGCATTTATTAATTAATTTCCGTAATTAATTAATTAATTATTTTCCGAAAATTAGACCGGAATAGTCGGTGACCGGAATTTCATGCTGATTGCAATGGTGTGATCTGTTTATTTAATTGAGTTCTAATTTGTGCTGATTGTGTGTGATTTGTGATTTTGAGAATTTATTCCTAAATTTATTTAATTTCAATAATTAATTGGAAAATCATCGGGCGTCGGTTTACAGCGCCAAAAATGAATTTGTGGACTGTTGAAATTAGCAGGATTTTCAAAGGTGAAAATATTGTATTTTAAGATCGACCGTGTACCCATATACGATTATTTTATCGGGAATGATAAAAATGGTGAAATGATTAGATGATCAGGATGGTATACTGTATCAGCCTGTGGGTTCGATACATCAGCTTAAAGTGAGCAAGATACCGGTATACTATATCAGCCTATGGGTGATATGTCGGCTTAAAGCGAGCAGTATACCTAGCAGCTTTTGGTGAGCATTATTAGTATACTATATCAGCCTGCAGGCGATATGTTAGCTTAGAGCGAGCAGTATACTATCTATTTTATCAACTTAGTGCGAGCTATACTATTTATTATCAGCTTAGAGTAAGCAGTCCTGATTATGATCGGACTTTATAGATAGTATTGATTGAGATGACCAGGGAATGGTCTTGATAACATGGAATCGATTGAATCGATTGATCGATGGTTCGATTTGATTGGATGAATGGATTGGTTGAAATGATTAAATGGTCATTTGAATTATATCGACTTGCGGGAATGAACTAAGGCCAAGGTAAGCCATCTCGACTCTTGTTTGTGCCTAGGCAGCCCCCAGGGCATATTTTCTTCCTAATCGGGTCTTTGGGGGTGAACTCGTTGAGACGTCGTCTCACCTCGTTGTGGGATAACATTTTAGGTCCCTAGATGACAGCTCCTCCCGAGCATTTTGGACAACCGAAGAAGATCACAGAACAGAAGTACTATATTCCAATCCATGGGCACCTGAGGGATTAGAGTATGAACTAGTGAAGTCCATAGTCTGGGTTGATGCGGGTTTACCCAGAAAGGTGCCCCATCAATATAGAGCATGGTATCGCTAGGATCGTAATGGACTGAGAGAGGGCCCCATACTGGAATCTGAGATACTTCTCTATGTGATGGAGGTTGCTTTTGGAAAGGGCACGGCAGACCCTTCAGGTGATTCAGTGGTGGATAGAGACCCGGACCTGTCGGAACCCGATTCCCCGGTGTACTCGGCGGAAGGCTCCAACTGGGATGTGGATGAAGATGAAGAGGAGGACGAGGAGCCATAGTTTGTGAAACCCCCCTGTTTTGTGGACCTTATAAATAGACCGACTTGTATTGTATTTATGACTTGGCTTGTTATATATATAACACATACATACACATAAGTCTGTTGTGAATTCTGGTTTTCAGTTTGAAAAATTGTGGCCCTACTTTTCTATTCCATTGTATTGTTATTTAGAGATTATTTATTTGCTTCCGCATGTGCATTAAAATGAATGGGTCGGCGATGCGTCCTGGGACATCGCTATTTAATCGACCAAGTCGGGATGGACACGCGCTCAGAGGATCAGGGCGTGACAGTAGATGGCTCATATCCTTGTTCGGCACCCACCATCACTATGCTAATAATATTGTGACCGACAACTCGGATCATACCACATGACATTATTAAGATCAACTCATCCTCTATTGCATCCTCTTCACTCTTACTTAATTAGTTTTCTCACACATTGTTGGTCTTGAGACTGTTGGATGTATGCCCTAAAGCTACTATGTAATAGTTACATGTCAGGAATTTCAGTTGTACTATCATTATTATTTTTTAATTAATGTCAATGATGTATTCATTCATTTGTCTAATTATTTTATATTTATGAATGATTCCATAAGATTAGTTGCAACTAGACCTATTATTGAGATGTTAATAATATATGTGACGAGTTCATAGTTAGACTGAATTTTTAAATCGTTCCCGGTTGATGGATTATTGAGTGGATATTAATAATCCTGTTGAGATTGGTGTGTTCATAACTTCACCATTAAGTATTGGATACTTAAGGGAATGATGAGTCACAAGTCATTGGGTATTGTGATGCCTGAGTTAAGAGCACAAGTGTTTGTATTATACAAGTTCATTGAATGTAACATATATGGAACGATTAGCGACATGGAAGTTTGTAGCGTGATCAATGTCTAATAGTTCATGCTTTGGTCTTGTGTAAATAATCCTTAGACCCGAGGCACAGTGTTAACTTGTGTGTCGAACAACTATGGTTTACAGGTGCACGTAATGCCGGGTCATTGATCCATCTTTATACCTGATGGTCATAATTTGTTCATATACGAAGTTGCACGTGTGCGCAATATGAAATCTGTCTCCTTGTTACATGCAAGGTATAATAGTGATGTCCTATGCGATCTAATTATGACACTTCATTGAAATTATCGGCCGAGGTTGTAACCGAGAATAAATTGTTTATGTCTCAAATAAAATGTATGTCAATTAGATCTGTACATATGATCGAATTGGTGACTTGACAAATATTTCATGGTCTTTATTTAATTGGGACATAGTAAGACAGAGGGATTGAATTATACTGTAGCAAAAACTAACAGGTTCATTATGTTCTTAAAGCATTCACACTATCTGGGTAGCCATGACATATTGCTAGATGTCAATCATGGCTTGTAGGACCCAAAGATTAACCTGGACAATTAATTCTTTTGGGAGTACTAATGTGTTAATACAAGTCTTACTACCACCTTAGTGATGAACCTAGGGATGTCACACACCATAAACAATGAGGATAACGTGGAACAAGAGAGAAATATTATTGCAAATGTGTTTGCAATTACTGCAATCGAATTGAGTTGATTTGAAATTAAATTAAATGAGATTTAATTTAATTTGTATTATAGTCATGAGCCTACTTGCATATGATGCACACACATGCCCAAAGTGGATACATGTTAATGTATTCCCACATGTACATATAAAGATTACGTTCTTTTTATTTTTTATTTTTAAAAGGGATTGATTAATTATTTATTTATTCATTTAATTAATTAATTAATTAATTAATTAATTAATGTGCAAATGGTCAACAAGAATTGCCTTTTAATAACTAATAATAATAATAAAAAATATTTAAAGCTTCGTGCATGTGCACGAAGCTTGCGCTGACCATCATGCACGAAATTGTGCATGAACGGTAAGCAATTGCTGACCATCATGCACGAAGTTGTGCATAACCGATCAGTAATGGTTGTTGATCGTCCCACGATTGGCAACTGTTGCTAATTAGTGAATTTTTTATTTTTATTTTTTATATACCGCTTCGAGAGAGAGATAAGTTTTTTGGTTGCTGAAAATAAAGAAAAACGTGGGCGTGTTCTCGTGTTTTTCGAGACGCGAGAAAGAAGAGGGATTCTCTCTCGTTCGGGCAATGACTAAAAACATCAAGGGTACAGCAGGTTATCTTCACGAGATTGCCAGCACGATCATAGTGGTGATTATCCAAAAGTTCTCTCTTCCATTCGACGTTCATTGTTGGTGAGTCCAAACTAGAGGTCCGACGTTTGTAGGGCTCGAATTGTAGAACATCCGATCCAATTCGTTTGAAGCGCGTTTCGAGAGGTAATTCGTTTAACTCCCTTTTTATATTCAGATTTTTGATTAAAACGCACAAACAACGCTTTCGGAGAATCATATATAAAATAAATCATCTTTGTTTTCGCTATATTTTTGTTAATTTTACCTATACATGATTCATGAAACCCCAACAGAGACTTCTCATGATATCAGGACCTCGCTTGAGAAACTTTATGCTCCTCGATCTCAAGCTCGCATAATGGAGTTATAGGCTTCGATCTCTAAAGAAGGGCTCTCTTTCCATGGAAGCCTTTGTTCAAAAAGCCAAGAACATTGTGGATCAACTTTTTGCCGCTGCTCATCCCATCTCCAATTCCCAATTTAGTTCTCAGCATCCTCGCTGGCCTGGGTTTGGAGCATGATGCATTCATTACCTCAGTCACATCTCGTCTTAATCCACTACCTCTTGATGACTTCCTCAGCGTACTTTACAATGAGGAAGTTATTCTTCAAAGTCGCACCCCCGAATCTCCAATAGAGTCTTCTCCAATTGTGAATGTTGTGGTCAAATTATCTGTTGTCCTTCATCCTCCCTCCAATGGTCGAGGACGCGGCCGAGGACAAGGATGCGTGCTGAGGTGGTGGTCGCAATTTTTATGAAGGAGGTTCCTCTCATTCTCGACTCATTTGTCAGGTTTGTGGTCGTGTAGGTCACTCAGCTCTCCAATGCTACCAGTGATTTAATATAAGTTATAAAGCTAATAGTGGCTCTCCATTTGCAGTGTATACATATTCAACTGGTGAGTCATTTGAACCATATCGGTACCCAGACTTTGGTGCCACTCATCATCTTCCAGCTGACATGGAAAATTTGAACATTCGGAGCGACTATTCTAGCATTGATCAAATCCATATTGCCAATGGGTCAGGTTTTCAAATATCACATATCAGTTCTTCCATCTTACATTCTCCTACCAGTTCTTTTAAACTACGAAATGTTTATCACATTCCCTCTATCAAGAAGAATCTATTATTGGTTTCTCAATTTACCAAAGACAACGATATGGTATTTGAATTTCATCCTACTTTCTGTTGTGTTAAGGATCGATCCTCGGGGAACCTCTTGCTCAAAGGCCAGCATAAGAATGGACTTTATTATCTTAATAATACACGTACCACTAAGAAGGTCCCTCTGCAGTCAAATAAATCACCGCCAGCTCCATCCTACTTCATTGGTGAAGGAGTTTTTGCTTCTATTTGGCATGAGTGCTTGGGTCATCCAACTGCCTGCATTACTTCTTCAGTTATTTCAAAGCATGACTTGCCAATATCTTCGTCTTCCTCATCTAGTTTATATGAATCATGTCACTTGGGCAAGTCGCGTCGTCTTCCCTTTACTAGATCATCAACTACTTGTAATGCTCCTTTGGAGTTTCTTTATTCTGATCTATGGGGACCATCTCCCGTTACTTCAGTGAATGGTTTTCTTTATTATATCATTTTTATCGATGCTTATAGTGGATATACATGGCTTTTTCCACTTACTGTGAAATATGATGCATTGTCTACTTTTGTGCAATTTAAATTTCAAGTGGAAAAATATTTCAATTGTAAGAGCAAGGCCCTTCAAATTGATGGAGGTGTTAAGTATAAGAAACTTGATCCTTATATTCATCTTCATGGCATCCGACACCGTCTTTCATGCCCGCATACGTAGGAACAAAATGGTCAAGCTGAGCGCAAACACCGTCATATCGTGAAAACTAGCATCACATTGCTTACTCGAGCTTCTGCTCCTCGTATATATTGGAATGATGCCTTCCTCATTGCAGTCTTTTTAATTAATTGCATGCCTACAACGGTCTTGAGTGGATTGTCTCCTTATGAGAAATTGTTTGGCTAGAAACCCGATTATTTACAATTGCGTGTTTTTGGATGAGCATGCTACCCTTAGATGTGCCCTTATACTCGCAATAAACTAGATGACAAAACAATACAATGTATCTCCATTGGCTATTCTCCTCATCACTGTGGCTATTGTTATCTTCATCGTAGCACTAGCCAAATATATGTCTCTCGCCATGTGATTTTCCAGGAGAACTTCTTCCCATTTGCTAAATCACAATCTGGTCAATTGTCATCACCATCGCCTAGTTCTCCTATTTGCATTGGTTATTCCTCTATTAAGCCCCCACAGTTTCAAGGGGTATCCATTAGGACATCAACTCCATTAGGTCCATCTACTATCATGGATGACTCCTCATCACATATTCAACAATCATCTATTTCCACAATTTGATATGGATCATTTTCTCCAAAAGCTCCACCGTTACAATCTTCTCAACCTCAATTGCCAACTTCTACCCATCCAATGGTCACTCATCTAAAAAATAACATTCGTAAACCAAAGGTTTTTCTTTCCACTAAGCACCCACTTTGTTCTTGTTTTCACTCAAGTTTGACACCAAGTGAACCCACTTGTTTTTCCGTTGCAAACAAAGACCCCAATAGGCAACAAGCTATAGCCAGTGAATTTAATGCTCTCATTCAAAATGGCACTTGGGAACTGGTTCCTCATTACTCTTCTATGAATGTGGTCAACTGCAAGTGGATTTATCGCCTAAAAACCAAGTTTGATGGCTCCATTGATAGATATAAAGCACGACTCATTGCGAAGGGCTTTACTCAATAGGTTGGCTTGGACTATGATGAAACTTTTAGTCTAGTTATCAAACCGACAATGATTCCGGTTGTTCTCTCCTTAGCTATCACATATAGCCGGTCTCTACGTCAATTGGACATTAAGAATGCCTTTCTTAATGGCACCATTAAAGAAGAAGTCTACATGAAGCAGCCCCAAGGATTTGTTGATCCGCATTATCTTGGCCATGTATGTCATTTTCAGAAAGCTTTATATGGGCTAAAACAAGCCCCAAGAGCATGGTTTTCTCAGCTAAGTTCATATTTGTTGTTTATCGGGTTTGTGGCCTCCATTGCTGATTCTTCATTATTCATATAGCATCGATCTAACCACATTCTACTTCTTCTCATCTATGTGGATGATATTATCATTATTGGGAGCTCTACCTCCTCCATCACTGAATTAATCACTCACCTTGGCACTGAGTTTGCAATCATTGATTTGGAAATTTATCATACTTTCTTGGCATCGAAGCCCATAAATCCTCTACTGGGCTGTCCCTCACTCAATCCAAATATGCCGCCACTCTTCTAAGTCGTACAGGCATGGCTGATGCAAAACCTTGCTCATCACCTATGGCTTTCTTGGCTTCTAAGTTGTCAAAACAAAGTGGTGAACCACTAACTGATGTCTCCACTTATCAAAGTACAGTTGGGACACTGCAATGCCTCATTCTTATCAAGCCAAATCTATCCTTTGCCATCAATAAAGTGTGCCAATTTATGCATTGTCCAACTGTAGATCATTGGTCAACTATCAAATGGATTTTGTGCTATCTCAAGGCTACTATTCATTATGGCATTACCTCACGACCTATTTGCTAATTGACCTCCACTGCGTTTACAGATGCTAACTAGGCTAACTACCTTGATGACCGAAAATCTACTAGTGGCTATTGCATTTATTTTGGTCCCAATTTGGTTTCTTGGAGTTCAAAAGGCAACTTACCATTGCTTGATCCAACATTGAATCGGAATACAAAGGGGTGGCTAACGCAACCTTTGAATTATTATGGCTATTACAACTCCTTCGAGATATTAGATACACTCTACATTGCCCACCACTTGTTCTTTGTGATAATGTAGGGGCAATCTATTTGACTCCAATCCCATCTTTCATGCCTAAACCAAGCACATAGAAATAGACTATCATTTTGTTTGTGATTTAATTAAAAAGAAGCAATTGGAAGTTCGCTTCATTCCTACACAAGTTCAAATGGCTAATATCATGACAAAGCCTCTATCCATATCTCGATTTCTTATTTTACGTGACAAGCTCACAGTGACTCCGCCACCATTTTGCTTGAGGGGGTGTAATAGAGCAAATCTCCAATGATATAGCAATTTTCTAAAATCTGTGCCAATCCCATTGATTGATCTCTTCCATGATTTGCGTCAATTTCATTGATAGAGCAAATTTTCACAATTTGTACCATACCGATACTATAAATTGCTATAACTGATATTGTAGATTGTTATTTTTGTAAAATCTTTTTAATTGTGTTTTTCCTGCTCATGTACATATTATAAATATAATACAAATCTTCACATAGATGGTGTGCGATCAAACTCAAATTCACACTCTTTCAACGGCAATATGAATAACATGGCATATGACAGCCAATATGAATGGCATGACATTAATGATGCAATCTATTCTATTATGAAATGCTCATGTGGCTTTTACTTTTTTATTTCTACATGAATTATCCTTTCATAAAATTATCTAATCTATTCCAGAGAATAAATTAAATTAATTAGTATTCTGGATTAGAAGGCTAATTTTTATACTATGAGGTCCTAAATATGCTATTCTAAGTTGGAGGCTGAACTATCCTAGCATGCAATATGATATTTTTGTATTTTTATTATGACATGTAAAGCTTATTAAAAATCAACACAAACAATATAATCAGACCTATAAAACGAATATACACCATGACCTAAGATGGAAAATCAAATCTTGGACTCAATATTCTTGATTACAAAGATATTTTCGGCACAACTCACCTAAGCAACGAAAATGTGCAAACAACAATTTTAGTGTGTACTTCCAAGGATTTGAGCACAACTTTTTTTTTTTTTCTTTCCAGGAATTTCACATGCTTTAAGGGAAAACCACTCAAATTTTTTTTAAGCTCTTTTTTTTCACATATATATTTTTAAATATTAAAATAATAATATCATATTATAGTAAAAAAAGGGGCTGCCAATAGAGCCCCACCTGACCGGTTCACGGCCACCGCCGCTCCCTGCATTCGCGCGACGCCGACGGAGGCAGCCACGGCGAACAGCGCCGGTTGTCGTGGGGTATTCGCAGCGGGTCAGCGACTCAGCAAGGGGTTCGGCGGTGGGCAGCAGCTCGTCGTCGAGGGACCAACAGACGCGACGGCGTAGTGACGGGCGACGGCGGAGTGATGGCGGGATCGACGGTGTGAGGCTTGGCCGTGCCTACGAGGCATTGAAGTCCTCTGCTCTGCTGTCTCAACCGTCGCCGGCTACGCTAGTCTCTTTCGGCGGGGCATCCTGCGCGCGTGGGTTGCAGAGGAAGGAGGGAAGAAGAAGACAAGGGAGAGGGGGACCGGGCCAAGAAAAAGAATAGGTGGAATGGGCCCAGCCCAGGCCAGTGCGTGGGAAAAAAATAAAAAAATTGGCGCAGGCCCGCGAACCCTTTTTCTTTTTTATTTTTATTTTTATAAATGAAATTAATTAATAATTTTTTTAAACTTGTCTATTTTTCCCAAATACAGTAAAATAAGGGAAAATAAACTGAAAATAAAAATTAGTAGATGCGAATAATATTAATAGCCATGAGATGTGAAAACCCTTTTTTTTTTTAGGACTGTGTCGGTCGCTAATTTTCTAGACAATTTAACCTTAAGTATTTAATATACAATCAATGGCGGTGGATGTTTATTGGTATTTGATTAGATGGCTTGCTGTCGCTAATGACAGCACCTGCACCAAGCTCAAGAACAGCTGCAAAGGAATAACGTCTGGATTTGTGGTGTAATTTGGCTGAACATGGACAACGGCAAAGAACCAGGATCCCGTTAGTCTAAATGATCCGCCGTGGTCCAATCGAGAAAAACCTAAGACTACATGACAATGTCAATAGGTAATGGGTTTCATGAGCATATGGATTTAGATGAATCTCCCGCTGAGTTGAATCGATTACATTCGAGTCCGAGAAATATTTTCATGTGCTCACATCACCTTTCATCGTTTACCCATCGTACCAATCTTCCATCCTAATGTTTTAAGATCAATTCCGTCGTCAGAAAACATTAACCGAAGGAGAAAAAAAAATAGAGAAACGGCTTGAAGAAAAAGAGGAATCAAGCCGGCCTGACAAATACAGAGTGAGCTTTCTAATAGTCCATTAGGAGATTAAGACATAGATTAAAACTCATTGTGATCATTTCAATTCATCATAATATTAACTCTTATAAGTGATATTCAACAACTCTTGCGCTTGGAAACAGTGTGCATACCAAATTCCACTACTCAAAACAAGAGGTTCCCTCCCATTGGTTCTTAAAAGATTAAACATTCTCTCCAGATGATAGGGTGATAACTCGCTCACACCGTGAAACAAAAAGGAAATATAGATTGCAATTAATGAAAGGCGAGAAAAGGCTTGCTGTTGCGGCAACTTAAGATGGTTAAACATTTCTTTGATGAATGCTAAATTCACCGGAACACAAATTATTTGATTTAACGTCCTTCCCAGTTCGCCGTCATAGGCATACTCATCTGGCAGCTCTGAGAAATATGGCCAGTGCGGCAGACAATGATCATCAACTTTGGCTTTGCCTTCTTCGTCAGGGCTAGGACATGAACTGGAATGTAAGATAGCTTCTGCTTTCCCACAATGGAAGACTAGTTAACAGACAACTTGAAACATAAAAGTGTATACCTTAATATGGTATCGCAAAAGTTCAAGCTGTTTTCATGCTTAAGAAATACCTGAAGCATAGTTTTGAATATATTGGTCAGGCCAATCGGGTAAGAAGAAAGATGATTGCAACTGTTCCGATTCTTCATGCACAGATTGATCTGTTTCTGTAGTAGCGAGCTGAGATAGTTCCTCTTGAAGAAAATTTGCTATAAGTTCATCACTATCCTTATTCCCACATTCCATGCTATAATCATCTTCCTTGAAATAGGGTCCCTGATAGTATTCTAAATTATCCTGGTCCATGCTATAATCATCTGCGACGCAGCCGCAGTGAACAGGATGGTGACCCAGCAGCAGTGAACAGCGAATGACAGCGACGCAGCAGTGAGCAAGTACGTCATTGTCCGGGGCTCGCTCGGTTAGAACACTGAACACCGAAACAATGAGGCGCAATCTCAGCTGCGGGATGAAATTGCACGGCCACAGCAACAGGGACACTGCTGCAGGTGAGAATGATCGGATCTTCACCTCTCTTTCTAGTGTTCACAATGTCCTCTCTCTCTCAATGTATGGCCGTCTCCTTTTGCATTGTGTTCATAGGGTGTCAACAGTTCGATTTGGTTTGGATTTGAAGAAAACTGAACCGAACCAAACCGAATAATAGGGTGTGAATTTGACTCGAACCAAATCTAACATGAATTGAATAAAAACTGAACCGAAAGCCTAGTTCAGTTTGGTTCAATTTGATTTTTGGTTTTTTGATTTTCCTATTTAAGCCTTGCTTATTGGAACCGAACCAGGTTGGAAAAAAGAGAGATTTTAAGTTGGACATTAAAGTTTTGTTGAGAATTTCGATTCGACTTGGTTAATCGAATCGAACCGAACCAGAAAAAGAAAATTACTTTTCGGTTATCTGTACCGAATATGTACAAAATTTTGGTTCCGTTTGAGTTTTGGTTTGGTTTTTCTGTGCGATTCTGATAGCCTTAGTGTCCAACCCTCCTATTTAACGAATCCTCTTGGTGTATCTCCCCCTTTTGCGAACTCTATGCTCTCTCTCCTCTTTCTCGTGAAAAAAAACCCACTTCTCTTCTCTATCTCTCTTGCATCCTCCACTTGTGTGATGAGTACTCCAGTATTTATAAGCACTAACACTCGACTTTGGAAAAATAAAGATGTGGCCGTGAAGTTGTTACAAAAAAAATCCGTTTTTATTTTTTATTTTGCTAACAACCTTATTTTGCAAACTCCTAACCTCAAGATTGAGATAACTAGTAAGTATCAACGGGAAAAGTGCCAAAAAAGTCCCAAACTTTTGTTTTTGTGCCGATTTAGTCCTAAACCTTTTTACGTTGTGCCAATTCGGTCTTTTCCGGCCAATTTTGATCGGATTTTGTTAATTGGACGCCGGCTGGCTGACGTGGCTTGATCGGCGTTGATGTGGACAACTTTTAATAATATTTCAATATTTTTGAATTTTTCCTTTTATTTTTTTCTTCTCCTCTTCTTCCTCCACTAGTCGCCGGACCTCGGCGACCGGCCGGGCGTGAACTGGCGAGGGTCAAGCCCCGCCCGCTCGGCACGAGCTCGCCCTCGCCACCCAGCGTGAGGCCGCCCTCGTGACCACTGGCGAGGTGGCCGGCGAGGTTGCGGTCGACCTCGCTGGCTATCGCCTCTGGCCGGTCACCGAGGTTTGGTGATCGGTTGGAGGAAGAAGAGGAGAAGAAAAAAAGAAAAAAGAAAAAAGAAAAAAAATTCAAAAATTCAAAAATATTAAAATATTATTAAAAGTTATCCATGTCAGCGTCGATTAGGCCACTTCAGCCGACCAACGTCCAGTCAGCAAAATCAGGCCAAAATTGACCGGAAATGACTAAATTGGCACAACGTAAAAATGTTTAGGACTAAATCGGCACCAAAAAAAGGTTTAGGGCTAAATCGGCACAAAGACAAAAGGTTTAGGACTTTTTTGGCACTTTTCCCAAGTATCACCTAAAGGGGCTAAATAGGTAGTTCTATAAAATTTTGACAATTTAAAACAAAATAGAATGAGTCAAGATTAAAGTATGAATAGAGGTCATATTCTAGAACAAGGTTTAGAATCTATTATGCGATAGAATAGACTTTAGAAGCACCTAGCGAGTGTGTAATAGATTATAGGAATAAACAATAAGAATTTAGGGATGAGAGAAATTATAAATGAGGTTTATAGTGATTTAGCTTAAATCAAGCCTATGTCCATTCTCCTATGCTGACAACCCATTGGCTGAATTTCACTATATAATTGACAAGAGATTATAATATTGCGTGTGAGTACTCAGTGATAGATCACATTATTTTGCTTAGTCACTCTTTTTGTACTTCTCTCACGATCACCAACTTTTAAGCTCAAGAAAGATAAGTGTATCATCAAAGTTTGCTCGGACTTTGGAATTATAGATTCTAGATCTTGTCTCTTACATGCGTCTTGGCACCTTGGTCTCCTTAAATACTTCTTCACTTCCAAATTAGCCATTGGACAATCTCCAGAGGACTGTCTTCCAACTTACCCGTTGGAAAGATCTGTATTAAAAAGATTTAGTGACTGTTGAGTGACAAAGATAGAATCTCCACTTAATTATGATCGCCAATATTATTAGTGTCTTGGTTTCCATAAATAGAGTTTCTCCATTTAAGAATAACTTGTCTCGAGATTGATTTGCCAATCAAATAAGATTGAGTGAATCAAATCTTTTTTGCTGAAGAATCCAAACCATATCATTAATAGTCATATAATCCGGACTGATCTTTTTTTGAACTTGTCACATTTTGGTTTTCATTCTGAACTTGCCTTGTTATGAACATGTTATGAACTAACTACATTTGGAACTTGCTTGAGGATGGGAACGAGAGTGATTCTCTTAGTCTTTAACTTCAATATAGGATCTGGATTTAAGTATGAGTTTGTTCCGTTGGAAGTAGACTTTGTAGTTCGTATTGGATTAATTTCCTAGATCAACATGCTTTAAGACCATTATCAAATTGACTAAAATCTCATGGACAGTTTTGAGAACTTCAAAATCTACTAAGAATCTTCTTAATAAGATCACATCTTTTCCTAAAAACTAAAGCTCAATCTTCACCATTCTGTTCAAATTTCAACCGAAGTCCTCATCCAAGTTCAAATAGGCTGTGCTAATTATGAGCATGATATAACCAAACATGTGGAGTTCCTATCCTAAGGATGCATGACCTTGGTGATATCGCGGAATTTTCACCAAGACATGTGCCTAGCATGTGACATGTCCATCATAGAGAGGCCATGCGATTGGCAGGTGCCGTGATGCATGACCTAAATGAAATACAAATGCAAATAATCTTTTGTTTAGGGGTTTCCTCACCTTTTTTGTGCAATTAACGATTACATGAAATAATCAAAATTTATATGTCAACATGGCACGTAATGTAGCCCATGTATCCTCATTAGGGGTGAGTAAAAGGAAACACTTGAACCGGACTGAACCAGCTGGTTCGATTCAGCCCCAAGGGGCTTCGGTCTGGTTCCTGGTTCCATTAAATTGAAATCGGTGATTTTCAATTCGATTCCCAACTCCGAGAATAGAACCGACAAACCGGACCGGACTAGTTATTAATCTTTAAGTTTTTAATTTTATTTCTTAAACACATAAATATAAATTAAATTTAAACTAATTCTTTATGGAATAAAAAAGTGCCTCGATTGAAGACCTTTCTCATTGCAATTGAGATAACAACCTTACATGTGGCCAAGAGACTACCAAAACTCTTTTTGTTCCTCGCTACTAAAAGAGAGAGAGCCTATTTGTTAGTTTCTTCTTCCACCTGATGTAGGACTAAGGGGCGCGCATAATAACCATTTTGTTCCAGAAATCAATTTATGGCTAGAAATTGATTTTTTTTTTTTGTAATTTCTATTCCCTGTACAAGTTTCTTAGCAAAAAAATACATTTGATAACCTTATAAAATTTATGTTCTTAAAATCAAAATTTGTTTGATAATGGCACAGAATTTCTCTCTTCAAAGTGGTGGTGAGAGTTGTGTGGCGTCCGATAGCGAGAGGTGGGCGGGAGGTGCCCAACGACAAGTTGCCGGCATCCGGCAGTCGATGACGGGCGTTCGGTGTCCCGCGGGCAGTGGGTGGGCTGCGGGCGGTGATGAGAGTGAACGATAAGAAGAGTTTTCATTTATTACTTTTGTTCTAGAAATAGAAAAAGTTAAAAATTTTAAATTTTGATTTTTAGTCCAAATTTATTTATGGAGTAGAAATCTGTTTCAGAAATAGAAAAATGAAATTGTGTTACTAAGGGTGCACTTTATTTTTCTGTTCCCCGGAACATGTTTGGAACATAAATATGTTTGGTCACGCAATTTCATTTTTCTATTTCTGAAATAGATTTCTATTCCAGAAATAGATTTGGAGTAGAAATCAAAAGCTAAAATTTTTTAGCTTAGAAATAAAAACTTTCTTCATCGTTCACTCTTGTCATTGCCTATCGCCCACTCGCCACTTGTGGGATGCCGGATGCTCGCCGCTTGCCATTGGACGCTGGCCCTCGACCACCGGACTCTGGCTACCCATCGTGGATCGCAGGCCGCCGGACGGCAGATGCTCGTCGGTCGTTGGCTGCTCATCGCCGACTATTGGATGCTTTGGAGGCCCACCGCTAGCCACCGGACGTCCGTCGCCGACCGCCCGCCACTTGCCACCTGCTATTGGACGTTGGCTGCTCGCCACCCGTTGCTCGCCACCGGACTCCGATTGCTAGCCACCCGTCGCCGATTGTTGGACTTGGGACGCCGGACACCGGACCCTAGACGTCGGACGCCGGACTTCGATCACAAGATGCCGATCACTAGATGCCGACGTTAGACTCCGGACTTCGGCTGCTCATCGCTGATTGTCATACATCGGTTGCTGGACGTCGAACTTCGACCATCGAACGCCGGTTGTCGCTGCTCCTAGAAATAGAAATTTTATTCTATTATCAAACGGATTTTTATTCCAGAAATAGAAATTTTGAATCGTTATCAAATGTGTTTCTTTGCTCAAAAACTCATCCGTGGAATAAAAATCGAGAAATCAATTTCTAGCCAAAAATTGATTTCTGTTCTAGAAATTTTGTCATGCGCTCTCTAAATGGATTATTATTCTAAACATGTTCCAAGGAATAGAAAAATAGAGAAATAAAACAAAATGGTTATCATGCGCACCCTGAAGCCTTAAGAGCCACACCCTCATTCCTTAAGCTTACTCCCCCCCTCCCTCTGTCACGCCCCGAGACCCCGAGCACGTGAACAACCCGCCATGGTCATGTAAATGCGACATTCCCAGGTAGTGTCACCGACCCCATTCATTTAATAGATATTTACTCACGGGATAGAAAAGTAGGAAATCAACTCATTCATAAATAAACATGCTTTCATAGATATTCACTCTAGAGATTACAATATACCAAAAAGGGTCAACTTACAAAAAGATCGGTCCACCAAAAAGAAGGAACAATCTTATGACTACTAGTCGGACTCATTCGCCGATCCCACTTCTTACTGAACAGCCTCCGGAGAGAAGATGGGTCCTCCACCCTACCATTGGGAAGGTCAGCTACGCCTCACCTAGAATGGCTTCCATCACTGCAGGTGGAATTTCAAAACCACTAAGAGGTCCAACCCTGAAACCATTGGCTCCAAAGCGGAACCACGCCCTATATCTATGAGGCACCCTAACAAACAAGGCCTCCTGAACCCAGACCGTGGCCTTGACAAGCTCATAGATCAAATGACTATCAGGATCGGGAAAACTATACTTTTGCCCCATAATATGCACGTGAATACCATAACGCTCCGTTGGTTATGCCATCTACGATCCTGAAATTTTGGCCCACAACGGGGTGAGATATTGTCTCAGCAAGTTCAACCCCCTAAACCCCTATTAGAAAGAAAATACACCCAAAGGTGGCCTAGCCACATTACATAGAAGACTTACCTCGCCTTACTTCATTCCTGCAGATTAGTACAGTTCAAAACACTAAATCATAGGTAGTCATAAGAACTTAACAACTAGAACGCCAACAACATCATTTCAAACAACCACAGGAATACGGATTATAAGACCAAACCGTTATGACACGTCCCATACCATGCCACACGATTCCGTTCCATAATCCGACACGTCAATAACACTCAGCATGCGATCCAATTGTTATTCACTACCACACAAGGGCATAGCCTACTCGCAGTTTGGCTATCTACTGACATTAATGCCAGACATTGCCTCCTTACTTTGGAGCGCGGCTTTGTCACTACGTCGATAGCGTTCCTAAAGGAGCATGGCCCCGAATCAACTGCGACCCGAGCCCATTGTAAGGGGCAACCCATATAGGGGCAAGTCCGGCTCAACAGCCCATGACGATTTCCTCTTAATTATCATACAATGAAATCATACTCGGCCACAGGACACTTTGCATTTCACTCAATGCTTCCACTTAAAATAGTGATCCCGGCCATTTTTCTTCAAATTATAAATATTCCAAAAATTATTCACGTGTGTGGGGGCACATTAATTTCGAACTAGAAAGCCAATATCTCACTTTTTCAAACCCCACTATTTAATATAATTATTAAAATCCAATTTTGGTATCAAAACTCGACACTTGGGATTTTCTGAATAAAATCTATATTTTTCACAATCAACACTCAATTTGCAATATCCATTCATCAAATTCAAAATCTGAATACACATCAATGATTAGCGCGAAATTTTGAGAAAATAAGGTCTCGAAATAATTTTCGGAATTTGATAAATAATTAATTTTATTCCGAAATTAATTAAATAATAATATTTTAATAATTTCGAATAATAAAATATTATTAAAATTTTAAAAAATTTCGAAATATTTATTTAATCCAAAAAAATAATTCATTTATATCAAATCACCATTTTACTAATATAAACATCAATTTAACCTTAACTAAACATACTTTAAATTAAACCAACCTCTTAATCTAATTCACAATTAAATAAACTAAAATAACCACCTAAGCTTACTTAACTTAGACTATGCACACTTAAGGCATCATTAACCCTCTAATTGAGGTTTAGTGAGCTAAACTCACCGGAATCACTTTCCAACGAGTCTCCGGTGAAGAGGACGGCGAGGCCATTGACAAATCTTCTAGGGCGACACCAAAGGAGGACCGGAAGGCACCAGAAATGGGCCTTGAAGGTCCGGATCTTGCTCAAAATTCCGGTGCTGTCCAAGGCCGTCGGAGGAGCTCCGACACCGGTTGGGCGCGGGATCGGCGGAAAGGGGACGACGGCGGCTCGGGCGGTTGCTGGCGGTGGCTCCGGCGGCTTTCCGGCGGCCTTGGCGACGGCGGGCAGCTCAGGATGACGAAGGACGACGGTGGTTGGCGCGCGGACAAGGGCGGTGTGCGGACCGACGAGCTGGACGGCAAGTGGGCGCGCGAGCGACGCGGCGGACATCGGTGACGACGACGGCACCGGTGATGAGAGGCGAGCGGCGGAGGAGGCTCACGAAGGGGCATCGGGTTTGGCTGGTTCGCGTGGTGCAGCTCCTCTCTCTCTCCTCTTTTCAAAATCCAAGCCAAAGGTTGAAGATGATAGTGATAGGTGGAAGTGAAATCCCACCTTTTTTAGAGCAAATCCCCACCCTCCACTTGTCCAAATCTCATTCTCTTTGGCCCCAACCACCATGACATAAGGTGACATCACAATCCACTAACCCAAATCCTCCATAACATCTTCCAATGGGTGCAATTTCTTTTTCCGTCGAGGCACACGAATTTGAAAATCTTGTACATCACATTCTTCAATTCTCTTCTAATTGAACCAAATTGAAGTCCATAAAATTAATCCAATATCACCACACTTCAATTCACATAATCACTTGACCATAGAACCATCTTAGATCCCAAAAGTGCGACCAAAAGCGGGCTTACCAATTTTTCGAACCAAATTAACCATACTTTGATTATTTTGCTGAAAAACTCGACTTGCATGAAAAATCTTCCGAAGATGAGTCAATGTTCCTAAAATGATTTGTGACACACCAGGACTTCCAATTTCTGAATTCAATCTCAATTCACGGTTAATTTCACTCTGGCACGATATTAGTGCGTCCTAATATACCGGGTAGCTTTTAGAAATTTTCGTGCATTTGACCTGTGGTTGATCATTTTCAAGCCACAATGTACATCTTTGACACATTGGCGACTCTCGATTGTCATGGTAATCTCAAGATTTCAAATACGGACACAGGATACCCAAACGACAAAAAAGTTGGTCTAGTGCCGATCGACAAGAATTGTGAGATCTGGTGGAATCACCCACACTTGATCACATGCCTCTGTCGAGTCAACCTTTCTTCGGTCTCTAATCGATTTTTAACTGTGCCGTAATGACCCTTGCAGATTAGCTCGGTCGAAAGGTCGCTTCCTGGTCAAATTCTCGAGTCTGATGCATTAGAGTTTCTTAACGGCTTTACCTGATAGACTAGTTTTCACATGAGTGGCCAACTCAAGGAAAAGAACTATATGCGTGAAGATGAAATGCCCGTATCATTTTATTAAATACAGAAATGGAAAATCAGGATGTCACACCCTCCCTCCCCTCACTTGCAAGAGATTTGACACTCCAAGCCTTCAAGAGTTAGATAGCATAAGAGAGATTGTCTATAAAATCCAAGCCAAGCATGACCTTTAGCTATATTGTTCATGACCTTTTTGACTAAGATTGAACATGAAATATATGAAGTGTGATTGATACTCCAACAAGTGGAGTTTGACTTTTTTTGCAAGTGGGTACATGTGAGATCGATTCTATTGGAATGCTTGGGAACCTAATTGGATTGATCAGTTCGAAGAACAACCACTCTTTGATAAGAAAAAAAAAATTGGTCGGTTCTGTTGGTTTGAACCAGGCCGGAATTGATGGTCTAGTCCAGCTCCCGGTCCTAGGGCAAAAAGGTCTAGTCCTCACTTCCCGAATCTTCCTTGGAACTGGACCAGATTGGGAATCGATCACTCCTAGTTCTCGTGGATCAAGTGAAACATTAACTGAAAATAATTTCTCATAGGTTTAATATAATATTTTTTTGCAAATAAATAAAAAATGAGAAGAAAACAAACTCATTCAAACCATGGGTCAAAGAGCCGGTTAACTTATTAAATTTGTATTATCATCTCGAGAATGCATTTGCTTGGTGTCAAATATTGCCATGTTTTGTTGATATCAACCATTTTTAAACGAAACGTACGGAGACAAGGTTTGACGATTGTCGAGATGTCGAAGGATACTCATTCTATGTTTAATGCATTGCACTTCTTACGCTTGCGATTATTTATTCTGCATTTACAGATCGTTTGTTCCATCCATATTTCATGTTTCACATGATGAAACTAATCAACATGGTGTGATTGGACAGATACATCGGAAATAATGACAAACTATGTAAACGTTCGTGATTCATGTAAACATTATTAAGTGGGTGCCTAGAAAACCTACTAAAACCCAAAACCCCATCTATCTTGAATCCATGCCTTAGTAGTGGTTGAAGATCCTCTGCCCAGGTGACAGCAACAGTTTTGGATCGAACTTAGCTTTGCTCTCTTGAAAAGTCCTCCATTTGGGACCAAAATGTTCCATCCACTCTCTTTCAGTTCTATAATTTGGAAGGTATCGCTTGAACTTTATACCATTATCTTTAAAAAAAGAGAGCACCACCTTGTTTTGAAGCTCACACTCTTGCCAGTCTTCAAACCCACTTGTGTGCAAGAATTCGACCGTATAAAAGATATCTTCATCTGGCGTAACAGCAGACATTCTATCATCCCATCTGCAAAAGATCAATAATCAAAATTAAATAACAGGCTTAATGGTCACTAAGGTTTAGTTGAATTTATAACCAAGTCACCTTAATATTGATTTTAATCATTCAATGCACTATAACTTCCAAGTTTTTGCATTTCATGCACTTGACAGATTTGACTGATTTTCCGATAAATCATGATGTGGTGTACATGTGACCAATTTACTACATCTTAGGCCATTGCCACGATGGCAACACGTCGACATTTCGTTGAGAAATGAGCCTGGATTTTGTCAAAGAGCATTGGTTGGAAGAAATCAAATGTTTAGTTTATTTAATTTGATTAAAATCAAAGTTAAGTGATCCAAACTCATCTATCTGTAGTTACAGCTAACGAAATATATGCCCAAAAGAAAAGTGGTGGCTAGCTGGAAAACATACTTGTTCTTGTTCATAGGGTAAATGAGGACATATCCGGTTGTTATGTTATTTTTGAGAGCAATGTCCTTGAAGATGCCTGTGTTGATATCGGCCATGTGAGATTTGGGCACAAATAGGTTGAGCCACGGATGAGGAATGTTCCAAAGCCCTTGTTCTCGGAGCTGCAGCTCTGCAACTCGTACTCTATTCAAGAAATCTATGAAGGCGACATCTTTCTGAAACTTGAACTCGGGGACATGGTTCAAATCTTTCAATATGATCTCCAGGTCCTAATGTTGATAAGATAACACCGAACTAAGTCAAAAGAAAAGAGATTTAAGATGTTTCTTACGGGGCACTGATAATTTAAAACATAAGCTAGGATTTCTCTTTCCTTTCTCTTTTCAAAGACAGTTCGATACTAACAAACATGTAGAGTTCGATATCAACGCACATGTACCTTTTCTACTGTACTCTCGGTCTGTTCATCGTAGTACTTGGCCGCGTCAATACAGTAGAGGAGCTCGTGTTTGGTCAGGAGGGACATCAGCCGCGGGTGGTCCGAGAGAGGGAAGAAAGATATCCAACCGTCCATATTTCGGTGCATGAGAAGGCAACCTTCTACAAAGTTCAATGCTTCATCTTGGTCCCTTTGATGGCGCGATATCAAACGTTCTTGGTCCGTAGTAAAAGCTGAGAAATCGCTGTATAGCATTCTCACCCACTTTGCCTAGAGGGGGATTCAAATGAATACACATTTCTTACCTTGTAGATCTTCTCTATCAACCAACTCAAAGAATAAGCAATATAAACCTATAATGACTTGTAGGTTTATGTTCACATCAATAGACAAGAGTCAAATTGCAACACATGAAAGGATAATTATGGCATAATCGTCAGATGAGAACACAGGATATTAGTTGTGATGTCTGATAACATTCAATATCATAAATAAATAAAAAACCGATGATTTAAGTCTGGTGTGCTACGTACTCTCTTTGGAGCTGGACGCAGTGCAATCCTTCCTCTGGTTATTATACCAAATTGGCCAAGACCACCAAGGACCGAGTAAAATAAGTCCGGATTTTTGTGGGGGGAGCAAGTCAAAAAGTCCCCAGTACCTACCCAAAAAATGAAAAAAATAAAAATTCTCTTGTAATGAAACACACATACATACATATACAAATAAAAAATATATTTTATGGTGCGTAGAAAGATTTTTCCGTCTATTTTTTTGGATAAGTACTGGTAGCTCGCTGCAACAACAGCATATATACTAAATAGCACATATAAAATGCATTTTCGCTGAAGTCATCGTTTTCTTTTCCCATGTGTATTTGCCGCGGTGACATCTCGCAGATTGTTATCTACCAAGAATGACATCAAACCCCTAGTTTACTTGGAAGCTGAGGATTCGCGTGATATACCAGTAATAACGTCCATTTCATGGACATTGGTGATCTGAGGACCATTTCGAAACACTTCCCCGCTAATACCAGCATTAGAGAGCGTACCGCCCACAGTTGCATACTGGTAATCTGTCAACGTAACCGGCGCAAGACCGTGTTTCAGCGTGTGCTCCAACACGTTGAACCAAATTTGGTGGCTGCCAACATCAGCGTAGTGGCCGAGCGACTGGCTGTACGACACGGTGGTCCCATGCCCCTTGTTACCGAGAGAGGTCATGTCCACCACGACCCCATCACGAGCCATAGCCTGTCCCCGAACAGAGTGGCCGCGTCCTCTAGCTGAGATAGTGAAAGGAATAGAGGATTCATTGTACCTGAATGCCACTAGAGTTGCGATGTCCTCGAGGCAAGATGGGCGGAGGACGGCTGCAGGTATTTCTCGGACAATAAACCCGTAGTCGACAGAGGCTGCGCTGATGGATTCGGGGTCGAAGTGGAGCTTGTCAGCGATGGGGAGAGAAAGGAGCTTGTGGTGTAGTGAATTGGTTGAAGGTGAGGCCAGTGGATGGTTTTGTGCCATTCTAACGTTTGAGAAACAAAGAGATGTTGAACAAGTTGGTGTGCGTTGGTGTTTGCGGCGGAGTTGAGAGGAACAGCTCACAAGGGTCTCATATATAGACACATGCCTGACTATTGCTGTTAGCAATATGTATGATTTTCTAGAGATATTTATGACATTTCTAACTTTTATATCTATTTTTTTTGGTAAGGAATCTATTTTCATTATGCATATCTGATTTATTTTATTTAAATAGCAATCTCATAAAGCCTATAGATAGGTGTAATGTTTATTAATATATATCAAAATATACAGAAATTTCATAATTTTTTGTTATGGTCTTTCCATATTTCTTTTGATTATGTATCTATTTTGACTATGTGTATCTGATTTAATTTGCTTACATAGTAATCTCATAAAACCTATAAATAGCCTAATGTAATGTTTATTAATATATATTTGAAATATATAGAAATTTATAATTCTTTGTTCTAGTCAATCCATATTTCTTTTGATTATGTATACCTAATTTGATTTCCTTAAATAGCAATCTCATAAAGCCTATAAAAATATAGATATATTCTTTATTAATATACATCAAAATACAGAAATTCCACAATTGATTATATCAAAATATATAGAAATTGATTTCTTTTAGGCCATGGTGGTAAAGCTTCTCACATTTCTGTATGTATCGAAATATATAGAAATTTCATAATTTTTTATTCTGATCTTTCCATATTTCTTTTGATTATATTTCTTTATTAGTATAATTCAAAATATATACCATTTTCTATTTTGGATTTCCATATCTCTTTTCATTATGTAGGTTTGATTTGATTTTTTTAGATAGTACTCTCATAAAACTTATAAGTAGGCTGATGTATTCTTTATTAATATACATTATAATATACTGAAATTTCACCATGTTCTATTTGAAATATAATAAATTCCACAATTTTTTTATTCTTCATTCGATTATGTGTCACGCCCTGAATCTCGAGCACACGTACATCCTCGATGGTCGATCAAATTGTGACGTTCCCAGGACGCGTCACCGACCCATTCATTTTATACACATGCGGAAGAGAATTGAACAATCTCCAGACAATAAACAAACACATGAGATAGAAGAAGCATGATAGCCAATTAACACAAAAAAATATTTTATAAACAAACCAGGTTAGTCCTGCGAGGTTATATACAGAAGGTCAAGACCCAAAAAGGGCTACCTTACTAACCCTACCCCAGACCCTCCTACTTGGGATCTGGGTCCACTACGACACCGTCAAGGATGTCGAGGTCTAAAGGGTTAGCTACCTCCTCTACTTCGGGCTTGTCAACCTCGGGCAACTGGTTCGCCGCGATATCAGCCAAAACATCAACGTCCACAACAGGGTCAAGAATCTCCACATACTCATCTTCGACGGCAGGCCCGTTGAAACCATCCAGGGGGCCCTCCCGAACCTCATCAAGCTCGTGACGGAACCACACTTTGAATCAATGAGGTACCAACTGAGGTTGGCCCTCATCGACCCAAATCATAGTCACGACGAGCTTGCGGGTCCGGGGATTTCTAGGGATAGGGCAGATGGTATGCTAGGTCTCGGCCTCTCGTGGCCACCCAAAACATGCGGGGTGCACCTCCATCTAAGGACCCGTAAAATTTTAAGCCACGACGGGGTGAGACAAGGTCTCAGCGATCTACACCCTAAACCCCGATTAGTACATCTCATATACATATGCATACATCAAACATATTTAACAATTGGAACACTGCATATCAATCATCAAATACTCATAGGGATCCCGATTATAAGGTCAAATCATTATAACACGTCCCATTCCATGCCACACAATTTTGTCCCATAATCAGGCGTATCTATTTCACTCATTCAAGCATTCCAGTTAATTACGACCCTACGGCCATGGCCAACTCAATAATCGGTAGTCATCCGGCATAATCGGGCATCATCCCGATTTGTCAAGCACGACAACGTCTACATCTAGATGCTTTTCTTGAAGGAGCATCGGCCTAGCCTTCACTGCGACTAGCATCCGTTGATGTATGGCATATGAACTTAATCAGGCTGTGACACCCCGAACCACCTTAGGTCGCCACAGGCACCTAGCGTTACACCTAATAGAACACTAGCTATATCTCTTTTCAGAAGCATCATAAATCATAGATACATTTTTGTTTTTTTTTTTTGAAAAACGGTCCCAGTGTGACTCTTTAGCGGAAGCAAAATATAACATCGCCATCTCTCCCTCCTAACAACCATGATACAATTTGCACACCACTAAAAATCATAAGAAAAGATAGAGCCCGAGACACTCTTATTTACATATTTTCATGATGGATTTTTCTTGGGTCGGTACATCAAAAGAAAGGCCAAGATTTTTAGCTACACTCGGCCACAACCCCAAAAAGAAACCCTCGACCCACTATGTCTATCGTGCAAGATCTCCCATCAACTAGTGTCGGCTATCATCCCAAAAGTTGCAGCTCCTACTTCTCACGCACCCCTCACACCCATCTCGGTGCATCAGGCGGTGGCGGCGGTAACATCCCACGCATCACTCCGTCTCGACGAACATGGATGGATATAAACTCCTGAATGACAGGGCCCCCAGCCAGGCCCACATCATACATCACTAAGGCGCGCACTCGAATAAAAGTCAGTCCAGGAATGGTGGGACAGTCAATCTCCACACACTCGACCTCTACATCGAAGGAAGGCCGTAAAATACGCCCCGCGTGACAGCGAGGAGCGGCATCCTCGCTAATCTGAAATGTTGGTCCCCGAAGGGGTGAGTACAACCACTCGCGGTAAAGGAATCCAATAACCACTCAATGCATCATACAATACAATCACAACATCATACATGTCATACATGCATCCAAGCATACTTACCTTGAAGTCATACATATACCATCATACATCTTCATCACAATCATAACACATACATGTCATCATGTCACGGGTGATCATCATCATATCATATATGGAAATCATCATGTCATAGGTGATCAACATCATATCATATCATATATGCATATCATCATGCCATAGGTGATCAACATCATATCATATCATATATGCATATCATCATGCCATAGGTGATCATCATCATATCATATCATATATGCATGATTCAATTTCCACTTTTAACTTTCAATTCGATCACCCCATCACTCTTTCTCGGGATCATCAATTTCATCCCATACTTTACACTCGCACCCCATCCTGGCATCGCAAGAAAAACCTTCGGCATTCAGCCATTTAAGGCCACCGGGCATCCGGCACCCCCACATTCCGGGCATCTCGCATCCCAACCGGGCGACGAGGCATCCCCTCGGGCAAAGACCTCCGAGGCTTCCGGCACCCAACCATTCCCGGCATCTCGAAACTCCCGAGGTCATCCGGCCATGTATCTCTATACATTCCGGGCATCCGGCACCCCATCCCGGGCATCCTGATACTCCCGGGCATTATCATCCGCCACAAAACAGTTTCCTCATTTATCATTGTTCATGTTTACCAATTTAGGTCTCAACTCAGGCATGGCACATGATGTAATGGCAAACAAAATCACTTTCATCCTTTGATCTATACATGCATCATCAGTCATCATCATACATGCAGCAAGACACAATCATCCATAACAATAAAATTTATGGAATTCGTACAATTTAGAATAGTCCATTTCTCATGCCTTTTTGAAATTTATTTAAATTCCAGCTTGTACCATTTTAGAAAATATTTAAATTAAATATCCATATGATTCTCAAAAATCATAAAATCATAGTATGTAATAGACAAAACATAAAGGTAGCAATTTCATGAAGAACACGTGCCCAAAAGAGCTTCACACAATAAGATATGGCTCACACAATACCGCATGCAAAATTCGGGTAAAGTCAGATTGCGCAGTTCTTGAAATATTTCGATTAAAATACCCGAATGACCTCCAAAAATTATGAAATTTTACCAGGTTATAGTCAAGGCCTTAAGGTAGATTTTTCATGAGACATCTAGGCCAGATTCGCTCTAGGTAATTAATTATAGACGGTCGAAGCTCCTGTTCCTAGTACCGAACAGTCCAGTTTAGCTGTCTCCGAAAAATCGAGGTCTCGCCTACTTATCTTTCTTCATTTCCTCTGAAATTTTGATATGTTTTGCCTCAAGAGTTCCAATACAACTTTCATTAAGGGATCTAGGTGAGATTCTCAAAGGATAGTCACCATATAGGTCTAAGAAGTCTCGGGTGTCCAGTACCACGTCTCCAGATTTACCGTCTTCAAGAGTAAGTCGATTCACTAGGCTATACTTGTTCATTTTACTTCAAATTTGAGTATGTCAGTCTTTAAGATGTTCTCTACAAGTTTCATGAAGAAGTAGAAGAGATATTTTTGATAAAAATCAACATGCAACCACAAATCTACCACAAGGTCAGCAAAACAGTTCCAGATCTAGTGTCTCCGTAGGATGAGAGTTTGACCCATTAAATCTCCACCATTTTGCACCAAATTTTAGTATGTTGTAGTTTAAGATGTTGGCTACAACTTTCATGAAGGAATCAAAGTCGAAATCGAACTCTAAACATGCATGCAAGCTCTCACAAGACTCTGGCTCAGGCGGTTCATACGAAAACAGCAAGCATACATCAACAACAGGACATACTAACTCCGGTTTCTCCCTCCTAACCTCCCAAAATTCGACACCACTCCAAACAGACATGCAAGACACACATGCAAGAGTAGGAAGAGGATCCTAACTTGCCTCTAAGATCAAACGAACGACGGCACACGGACGGCAAACGGGCGGCGACGGGCGTGCCGGTGAGCGGCTCCTTCTTCTCCTCGGTTCCTCTCCTCTCGGCGCCCTTCTCTCCCTCGCAACCCTCTCTCTCTCTCTCTCTCTCTGGCTTGGACGGAAACAACCGGCCTCTCTCTCCTCCTCTTCCTTTTATTTCCCCCAAACTCCATCATTGGCAATGATTACTTGCCATTTCAATGGCCAATGCATGAAGGCCTCTTTGTCACTTGGCAAGGCCCATGCAATGGGCCGGCCACCCCCTTCTTGGGCCTCACTTGGGCCGGCCAGCTTGGCCCATCTTAAGCCCATCCATGTTGGGCCTAAGACCCAAGCTTAATTAGCCCAAGATCAATCCTTTTAAAACTACTTAAATTCCTATTAAATTGAAGTACTAAATTACAAATTAAAATAACTAAACACTTGAAATTATAATTCCATAAGTTCCAATTTATCACTCACACATGGCCAAAGACAAAACTTCCTTTCCCAAAATTCATCCATTAAAGACTTGGCCAGACATCTCATTGCAACACATGGACTAGGAGGTTACAAAATACAATAGCGGTATTTCTATCGCCTATCCATAGCTCATGGCATATTTGGGGACTTTTATGAAACTCCAGGATGCCACAATTCTCCCTTCCTTAAAGAATTTCATCCTCGAAATTAGACACCACTCGTGCCTTCTTGAAACAAATAGGGGTACTTTTCCTTCATCTCGATCTTCACTTTCCCATGTGGCTTCCTCCATATCATGATGTCGCCATAGTACCTTAACCGAGGGATCTTCTTAGTCCTAAGAATTTGTTCCTTCCGATCCAATACTTGCACAGCTCTTCGATGTACCTCACTTTCTCATCCACTTCAATGGCTTCATGATCGAGTATGTGACCGGGATCCGGCTGGTACTTTCTCAACATCGATACATGAAACACATCATGCAAATTTCCAAACTTAGGAGGCAGCACCAAACGATAAGCTACATCCCCTATCCTTTCAAGTATCTCAAAAGGTCCGACAAATCTAGGGCTTAACTTACCCTTCTTTCCAAATCGAGATATTCCTTTCATCGGAGATACTTTAAGGAATACATGATCTCCCACACTAAATTCCAAAGGCCTTCTACGCCTATCTGCGTAATCTTTTTGTCTACTCTGAGCTGTTTTAAGTCTTTCCCTGATAATTTCGACAGCTTCAGTGGTAGCTTGTACCGCCTTCAGTCCTGTCAATTTCCTTTCACCTACTTCATTCCAACAGACAGGAGTCCTACATCTCCTCCCATACAATGCTTCATAAGGAGCCATGCCTATACTTTTCTGAAAACCATTATTATAAGCAAACTCTACCAAATGCAATCTTTCATCCCAATTTCCTTTAAAGTCAATCACACAAGCCCTTAACATATCCTCTAATGTCTGGATCACCCTCTCTGTTTGTCCATCTGTTTAAGGATGAAAAGCAGTACTAAACTGAAGTTTAGTTCCTAAAGCAATTTGAAGACTTCGCCAAAAGTTCGAAGTGAATCTCGAATCCCGATCTGAGGTAATAGTTACTGGAACACCATGTAAGCGTACCACTTGTCTTACATATATGTCCGCATATTTATCCATTGGGTAGTCCATGCGAACCGCTAGGAAATGAGCAGACTTAGTTAAACGGTCCACTATTACCCAGATAGAGTCATGTCCACTTGATGTCCTTGGTAATCCTTGTACAAAGTCCATTGTTATGTGTTCCCATTTCCATTCTAGTATATCTAACGGTCTCAAAAGTCTTGCGGGTTTGCGATGTTCCGCTTTTACTTGTTGGCACGTCAAACATTGAGAAACGTGCTTAGCCGTATCTGCTTTCATACCATTCCACCAAAATTGTTGGCGCAAATTTCTGTACATCTTTGTACTACCCGGATGAATACTATAATTACTTCTATGTGCTTCCGACAGAATTTCCTTCCTCACTTCTTCATTGTCGGGAACACAGAGTCGTCCCTGACATCTTATCACTCTATCTTCAGAGACTTGAAATTCTGGTCTTTTTCCCAAAGACACTGCATCTTTCACTCTCAAAATTTCCGGGTCAAATTCTTGTAATGTCTTAACTTTCTGAATAATTTCAGGTTCAATTCTTAATGCACTAAGCATCCCAGTAAGACAATCCATTTTCAATCTAAACTCTGAGTCCGCTACAGACTTTAACAAGCTCCATTCCGCCATTCTTAAACTAGCCATCTCCAAAGCTGACTTACGACTAAGAGCATCGGCTACCTTATTCGCCTTCCCTGGATGGTATCGTATCTCACAATCATAATCTTTTAACAACTCCATCCACCTCCTTTGTCTCATGTTTAACTCCTTTTGTGAGAACAAATATTTCAAGCTCTTATGATCCGTATAAATCTCAAACTTTTCCCCATATAAATAATGCCTCCATATTTTCAAAGCGAACACTATAGCTGCTAGTTCTAAATCATGCGTTGGGTAGTTCAATTCATGGGGTTTCAATTGTCTAGACGCATAGGCTATGACCTTGCCATGCTGCATCAAAACACATCCCGTCCTTTGTGAGATGCATCACTATACACTGTAAAACCATCCGATCCTGTTGGTATAGTCAAGATTGGAGCCGAGGTCAATTTCCTTTTAAGCTCCTGAAAACTCCTTTCACATTCCCCATTCCATTCAAACTTCACGTTCTTTCGAGTCAATTTTGTTAAAGGACCCGCCAATCGTGAAAATCCTTCAATAAACCTTCTATAGTAGCCAGCCAATCCTAAGAAACTCCGTATTTCGCAGGTGTCGTCGGTCTCGGCCAATTTATTACCATTTCAACTTTTGCCGGGTCTGCCCACTGCAATTCCTCTTCCCGATACCACATGCCTTAAAAATATTATCTGGTCCAAATGGAATTCACACTTGCTAAATTTGGCATACAAACTTATGATCTCTCAAGGTTTGCAAAACCATCCTCAAATGCTTTTCATGCTCTTTAGGCCCTCTCGAATATATCAGAATATCATCAATAAAAACAATCACAAACTGGTCTAAATAAGGCTTAAATACCCTATTCATTAGATCCATAAATGCAGCCGGTGCATTTGTCAATCCAAATGGCATAACCAGGAACTCATAATGTCCATAACGAGTCCTAAATGCAGTCTTAGGAATATCTTCTTTCTTAATTCTTAGCTGATGGTATCCCGACCTTAAATCAATCTTAGAGAAGACCGAACTTCCTTGGAGTTGATCAAATAGGTCATCAATTCTAGGCAAAGGATATTTATTTTTAATAGTCACTTGATTCAGTTGCCTATAGTCAATGCACAAGCGCATCGACCCATCTTTCTTTTTCACAAACAAAACTGGTGCACCCCAAGGTGAAGCACTTGGCCTAATGAATCCTTTGTCAAGCAACTCTTGTAGTTGCACCTTTAATTCCTTTAACTCTACCAAGGCCATTCTATACGGGGCTTTCGATATAGGTCCTGTTCCAGGCATTAATTCAATTTCAAACTCAATCTCTCGCTCTGGTGGTAATCCACGTAACTCCTCAGGAAATACATCTTGAAATTCATTAACCACTCGAACTTCCTCAAGTTTAGGCTCTTCCCTAGTATAATCTTTAACCATAGCCAGTACCCTTGACATCCCTTGTCAAGTAACGCACGAGCTTCTACCGCCGAAATAAGTGCTACGGTAGGTTGGTCGACCTCCCAAAAATTCACAACTAGACGATCGGGTAAGACAAATTGGATCACTTTTCTATAACAATCCATTTTGGCCCGATACTTACGAAGCCAATCCATTCCTATGATAACATCAAAATCATACATAGCCATTACGACCAAATCTATTTCCATATCCTTTCCTCCCATTGTTATCTTACGGTTTCCACACACCAAATAGACAATACCACATTCTTTAAAGGCGTAGAGACACAAAGAGGCGTCTCAAGAGACTTAGTTTCTAGTTTACTCAACTGTCTATACCTCTCAGACACAAATGAATGCGTAGCACCCGTATCAAACAATGCATATGCCTTTTTACCATAGATAAGGATCGTACCTGAGATAACATTCTTGGAAGCTTCCGCTTCCTCTTGGGTGACCGCATACACCCTTCCTTGTGCTGGTGGCCTCTGAGGATTCCTTGAAAGATTTGATCTAACCGCACTCTGTTGTCCCTGTCGCACCGAGCCAACACTCATTTGTGACCTTTCTTGTGGGCAACTTCTCCTAAGGTGTCCCACTTGTCCACAACCAAAACATCTCGCGTCCATTGCAAGGTCCTGGGCCATGTCGCCCATCACACCTTTGACAAACATCAGGCTGATAAGGTGCTTTCCCTATATTCAGGCCATCTCTTGCTCTCCCAAAATTTCCAAAATTACTCTTTTTCTTCATATTCCAAGTCTGACTTTGACCAGGGTAGGGTCTCTTACCCCTTCTCACATCATTAAATTTCAGTTGTTTCTTAAACTCTGATCGCTCTCTCATCAACTCCTGCTCCACTAATTGTGCCCTTTCATAAACCTCATTATAATCTCTTATGTTCAAAGGCACCGCTTGTTTCCGATATCGGTCCTCAACCCTTTCGAAATCTCTTAGCCTTTTCCTCCTGATCCTCAATTAGTTTAGGAGCATATCTAGACATTTCAGAAAATCTTGCCTCATATTGATCCACTGTCAGCTCCTTTTGTTCTAACTGGACAAATTCTGAAATTTTCTTGTCCTTAGCACAGTCAGAAAAATGCTTTCTATTAAAAGCTCTTACAAACTCTTCCCAATTAACATCAGTACCTGGTGGAAAGATTATGTCCTTCGAAGCTCTCCACCAAAACTTTGCATTTCCCTCCAGCTGGTACTCTGCCAAAGTTATTTTCTCAACATCATTGCAGTCCAACAACCGGAAAATTCGTTCCATCCCATCAATCCAATGCTCCGCCTCCTTAGGACTTCCCATTCCACTAAACTTAGGTGGTTTCAACTTCAAAAATTGCTCCACCAGTCCCTGAGTACGGCGTTCTGCTCCGGGCTGTTGCTGCGCTTGTCTTTCTATCAGATTTCCTATATTGGCCAATGCCTGCAGGATATCTTCCATCCGGGGTTCAGCCCTTGCTGCAGAGGCTTCAACCCTTGATGGATGAGCACTTCTAGCTCGTACCATGATTTTCCTGCAAATTTCCAAGCATTGCCTCGGGAATAATATGAGACTCACTGTCTCCACTCAAAGCAACTATTACTACTACATAAGTAACATACACATGTTACTGGTACCTAAAGACAACTCGAAATAGACTACTAGGGATCTACGAGTGAATACTCATCACCCGTTATTCAGAGTTACCCAACTATTCCAATCAATATCCTATGGTGTGCATTGTCATCATGTTCCTCAATTTCCAAATGAGGCTCCTTATCACTCCAACCTATAACCATTGCTCTGATACCAAAAAGGGGCTTGCGGCGCTGTGACACCCCGAACCACCACCTTAGGTCGCCACAGGCACCTAGCGTTACACCTAATGGAACACTAGCTATATCTCTTTTCAGAAGCGTCATAAATCATAGATACATTTTTGTTTTTTTTTTTTTTTTGAAAAACGGTCCCAGTAGCGACTCTTTAGCGGAAGCAAAATATAACATCGCCATCTCTCCCTCCTAACAATCATGATACAATTTGCACACCACTAAAAATCATAAGAAAAGATAGAGCCCAGACACTCTTATTTATATATTTTCATGATGGATTTTTCTTGGGTCGGTACATCAAAAGAAAGGCCAAGATTTTTAGCTACACTCGGCCACAACCCCAAAAAGAAACCCTCGACCCACTATGTCTATCGTGCAAGATCTCCCATCAACTAGTGTCGGCTATCATCCCAAAAAGTTGCAGCTCCTACTTCTCATGCACGGGCCCTCACACCCATCTCGGTGCATCGGGCGGTGGCGGCGGTAACATCCCACGCATCACTCCGTCTCGACGAACATGGATGGATATAAACTCTGAATGACAGGGGCCCCCGACCAGGCCCACATCATACATCACTAAGGCGCGCACTCGAATAAAAGTCAGTCCAGGAATGGTGGGACAGGTCAATCTCCACACACTCGACCTCTACATCCGAAGGAAGGCCGTAAAATACGCCCGCGTGACAGCGAGGAGCGGCATCCTCGCTAATCTGAAATGTTGGTCCCCGAAGGGGTGAGTACAACCACTCGCGGGGTAAAGGAATCCAATAACCACTCAATGCATCATACAATACAATCACAACATCATACATGTCATACATGCATCCAAGCATACTTACCTTGAAGTCATACATATACCATCATACATCTTCATCACAATCATAACACATACATGTCATCATGTCACAGGTGATCATCATCATATCATATATGGAAATCATCATGTCATAGGTGATCAACACCATATCATATCATATATGCATATCATCATGCCATAGGTGATCATCATCATATCATATCATATATGCATGATTCAATTTCCACTTTTAACTTTCAATTCGATCACCCCATCACTCTTTCTCGGGATCATCAATTTCATCCCATACTTTACACTCGCACCCCATCCTGGCATCGCAAGAAAAACCTCCGGCATTCAGCCATTTAAGGCCACCGGGCATCCGGCACCCCCACATTCCGGGCATTTCGCATCCCAACTGGCAGCACGAGGCATCCCCTCGGGCAAAGACCTCCGAGGCTTCCGGCACCCAACCATTCCGGGCATCTCGAAACTCCCGAGGTCATCCGGCCATGTATCTCTATACATTCCGGGCATCCGGCACCCCCCATCCCGGGCATCCTGATACTCCCAGGGCATTATCATCCGCCACAAAACAGTTTCCTCATTTATCATTGTTCATGTTTACCAATTTAGGTCTCAACTCAGCATGGCACATGATGTAATGGCAAACAAAATCACTTTCATCCTTTGATCTATACATGCATCATCAGTCACCATCATACATGCAGCAAGACACAATCATCCATAACAATAAAATTTATGGAATTCGTACAATTTAGAATAGTCCATTTCTCATGCCTTTTGAAATTTATTTAAATTCCAGCTTGTACCATTTTAGAAAATATTTAAATTAAATATCCATATGATTCTCAAAAATCATAAAATCAGAGTATGTAATAGACAAAACATAAAGGTAGCAATTTCATGAAGAACACGTGCCCAAAAGAGCTTCACACAATAAGATATGGCTCACACAATACCGCATGCAAAATTCGGGTAAAGTCAGATTGCGCAGTTCTTGAAATATTTCGATTAAAATACCCGAATGACCTCCAAAAATTATGAAATTTTACCAGGTTATAGTCAAGGCCTTAAGGTAGATTTTTCATGAAGACATCTAGGCCAGATTCGCTCTAGGTAATTAATTATAGACGGTCGAAGCTCCTGTTCCTAGTACCGAACAGTCCAGTTTAGCTGTCTCCGAAAAATCGAGGTTCCGCCTACTTATCTTTCTTCATTTCCTCTGAAATTTTGATATGTTTTGCCTCAAGAGTTCCAATACAACTTTCATTAAGGGATCTAGGTGAGATTCTCAAAGGATAGTCACCATATAGGTCTAAGAATTCTCGGGTGTCCAGTACCACGTCTCCAGATTTACCGTCTTCAAGAGTAAGTCGATTCACTAGGCTATACTTGTTCATTTTACTTCAAATTTGAGTATGTTAGTCTTTAAGATGTTCTCTACAAGTTTCATGAAGAAGTCGAAGAGATATTTTTGATAAAAATCAACATGCAACCACAAATCTACCACAAGGTCAGCAAAACAGTTCCAGATCTAGTGTCTCCGTAGGATGAGAGTTTGACCCATTAAATCTCCACCATTTTGCACCAAATTTTAGTATGTTGTAGTTTAAGATGTTGGCTACAACTTTAATGAAGGAATCAAAGTCGAAATCGAACTCAAAACATGCATGCAAGCTCTCACAAGACTCTGGCTCAGGCGGTTCATACGAAAACAGCAAGCATACATCAACAACAAGACATACTAACTCCGGTTTCTCCCTCCTAACCACCCAAAATTCGACACCACTCCAAACAGACATGCAAGACACACATGCAAGAGTAGGAAGAGGATCCTAACTTGCCTCTAAGATCAAACGAACGACGGCACACGGACGGCAAACGGGCGGCGACGGGCGTGCCGGTGAGCGGCTCCTTCTTCTCCTCGGTTCCTCTCCTCTCGGCGCCCTTCTCTCCCTCGCAACCCTCTCTCTCCTCCTCTTCCTTTTATTTCCCCCAAACTCCATCATTGGCAATGATTACTTGCCATTTCCAATGGCCAATGCATGAAGGCCTCTTTGTCACTTGGCAAGGCCCATGCAATGGGCCGGCCACCCCCTTCTTGGGCCTCACTTGGGCCGGCCAGCTTGGCCCATCTTAAGCCCATCCATGTTGGGCCTAAGACCCAAGCTTAATTAGCCCAAGATCAATCCTTTTAAAACTACTTAAATTCCTATTAAATTGAAGTACTAAATTACAAATTAAAATAACTAAACACTTGAAATTATAATTCCATAAGTTCCAATTTATCACTCACACATGGCCAAAGACAAAACTTCCTTTCCCAAAATTCATCCATTAAAGACTTGGCCAGACATCTCATTGCAACACATGGACTAGGAGGTTACAAAGTACAATAGCGGTATTTCTATCGCCTATCCATAGCTCATGGCATATTTAGGGACTTTTATGAAACTCCAGGATGCCACACAGGCATCGTCCGGCGTAAACACATTGTGACCGGTTCCAATAGTGGTCACACGCACATCCAATCTCGGCCAAGGACATCGTGCTTTGCACTCAAATGCCTCAATTTCAAATAATGTAATTGACCTATTTTCTTTATATTAAAAACACTTGGTAAAATAATTGTGCATAGTCACACGATTAGATTGAACCATAAAACGTGATATACCCTCTTTTAAAAATTCCACGATTTTATATAGTACATAGAATATTTTTGGTGTCAAAACACGACACTCGGTATTTTTCTAATTAAATACCAAAAATTTCATATTTTTGAAATAATCTTCAAAAATCATCATCCAGCACTCAATTGTATAAATTAGCAATCAATTAACAAATTAACTACACCACGACAATCGGCTATCCCGGTATAATTTACGCTAATTAATAAATAATTAAATAAATCACTTTTAATTAAATAAATTGCAAATTATTTAAATTAAAACCCTTAATTACATTAAATAACCTAACCGGCCTAATCTAATTAAACTAATTAAATTAACCTACTAAGCTAACTAATTTAATCTAACTAAACTAACCACATAATCTAGTTAACCCTTAACTAATTTAATCTAACCAAATAATCACCTAACTAGACTAACTAATTAAATAATTACACTAACTAACTAACCTTAATCCTAATTAGGCCTAACCAATCTACTAATCCCTAATTAGCCCTACTAATCTCCCTTAAGTGCAATTAACCCCATAATTAGAGATTAGGGTGTCAACTCATTGTTTACGCGGGCAAATGGGTCCACGGCGATGGCAGCGTGACGGCGACACCCAAGGATGTTTGAAAAGGGCTGAAAAACAACCAACAAGCCTCAGTCCAAGCTGAGATTTGCTTCTGAGTTTGGTTGGATCAAGGGCTACTGGTGACTGAGCTCAAGTGAGCTAAGACGGCTGGCGGAGGCAAGCGGCGACGGGCTGGCGCGGGCAGTCGAGCGGGGCAACGGGTGGTCTAGTCGGGACAACGGCCGAGCAGGGACGGTGCTGGCACGAGTGTAAGGCGAACGGAGCTGGGCGACGGAGGGCGTGACGGATGGGTAGGCCTGGGCTCGCGGGTGGCTTGCGGGGTTGCTGGTTGTGCTGCCCTGGTCTTAGGTGTTTGCAGTTTCAAAAATTGAGGAGAATGGATGTTTTTTAGTAAGAAGAAGAAGTTGAAACGGAAGCAGAAGCTGGTCTGCTGGGGTGGTGGTCGAGCAAGAGGGAGAAGGGAGGGCGAGAGGGGGAACCAAGGGGGGACAATGGGCTAAGAAGTCTTGCTGTTGTCCAATGAGGTCCAAGGTGAAAATATCATTCACTTGAGTGCTCTTGGCACCAAAGTCTTTGCCCCCTGCTGTCCAAGCTTCTCCCACAAGCCATTTCTTCACAAATCTTCACCACATGATTTCAATTTGGTGCACAAACTCAACGTAGCAGCTGCCCCTACGAATTTGGTGGATTTCTTCTTCAATTTTCCACCAAGCAACTTCAATTTAATGGCCCAACATGCCATGGCAGCAGCCTAAACCAATTTCCCTTCAATCCCTCACAAACCAACTCACTTTGGTAGCCAAAATTGCCAATTAAAATGCCCATCCGAATTTCCTTGAATTTAATTGGCCAATTTTGATTTTCGGCCAAAATTCCAGGCTCGCCAAAAATTCTTCAAATGACGAGACGATATCCTAAAAATAAATCGTGACACACTCGAACTTTCAATTCTCGAAACCGAGTTCAATTTCGTGGTTAATTTCAATCGGACGCAATTTTAGCGTGTCCTAACCTATCGAGTAGCTTTTAGGAATTTTATTGCATTTGACCCGTGATTGATAATTTTCAATCCACGTTTGTGCATCTCAGAGTCATCGACGACTCTCAGTTGTCGTAAAAATCTTAATGTTTCAATTATAGGCACTGGGTACAGAATTGACAGAAAAATCTGTTTAGTGCTGTTCGACACGAATTTTGCAATCAGGTGGAATCACCCACAATTTAATTATGTGCTTCCGTCGAATCGACCTATCTTCGGTCTTTAATCAATTTTTAATGGTGCCGTATTGACCCTTGTCGATTAGCACTGTTGAGCAGTCGATTTCGATCGAATTCTCAAGTCTGTCATGTTTATATCCCTTAACAGCTTCACCAAATAGATTAGTTATCTCGTGAGTGATCAACTCAGAGAAAAATGACCATAGGTGCGTTGATGAAAAGCCCAATTCATTTAGTTAGGACAGGGTAAAAAATTTAGAATGTCACATTATGCATATCTAATTTGATTTCTTTAGAAAGTAATTTCATAAAGCTTATAAATAAGCTAATGTATTCTTCATTAATATACATCCAAATATACATGAGTTCCATATTTTTCTATTTTGATTTTCCAAATCTCTTTCAATTATGCATATCTATTTTAATTTAATATACATTGGCTAATGGGGATTCTCGTTTCACATAAAATGCCATGGGCTAAACCAAACTTAAAATGAATACCAACATCATGTGAGATAAGGGCTTAGAAGAGTCCACGCCTAATTAACGGCTAGCTTGCCATTTGGGCATTACATCTAAAATTTCGTGTTGTCCCCGATTGCATCAAAAAAGAAGGATGCCCAGAGATGTAATCTCATTTGTAAAGACAAGACTTGAATATGATGGATATATAAGATTATGCTTTGCTAGCATAACAGTTTTTGGGCTACTAGAGAAAAATAGCTTGTTGATTCTTGAATGAGTGGACCCATTTATTATTTGGTTTTTTGTAATTTTGAACAGACTGCTATTCTTATAGTTGATTAAAAAATATAACCTAATCATTTCTCTTGAGATTGTCCTCTGTATGAGTGATTATCTTGGTTCTTTATCCCTGAAAAGCAGATTCGTCTTTGATAATGAACCAATAAGCCTTTTATTCTTGGCTAGTGGTGGTTTTCCTTTAGGCCTTAGTGGTAAGCTTCTCCTATTCTAAAATTCTTTATCCTTGGTTGGTGGCTTGTTCTTTAAGCATGGGTAATGAACTTTGTCAATCTCGATCTTTGTCCTTATTTGGCGGTGCCTCCTTTAGGCCTAGGTGGTGATCATAATCTATCCTCTATTTATCATACATAATCCTGTTATCACTCAAATCACACTCATTCACCCCACACATGCATAAAAATACAGAGAAAAAGAAACATTTGCTAGTCATGGTGCCGTGAAGGAAGAGAAAGAAAATAAGAAAGGGTTTTGAGAATTTTGGAGCAACAACTTGCCACATGTAATCCTAGGGCATGATTCTCTCTCTTCTACTAAAAATAATGAGTTTAGTTGTCTTTGGTTGAGTAGCTTTTGTTGGGAAGACTCCTAATAGATTTTGAAATTGACAAAACTGTCCAATTGATCTTAGTAAGTTTGATAATTGGGAAAACTCCTAATAGATCTAGGAAAGTAATCTTGGAATGAAGTCATCTCGATCTAGCTCATATTCAATTATTGTTTGTAAAGTCTACTTCAAACGGAACATACTTAAACTCAAGTTCAGACTTTATATTGAAGATAAAGACTGAAAGAATTATTCTTATTCCCATCCCGATGTAGCAAAGTTCAATACATTGCAAAGTTTAGAATGAAGCAAGTCTAGAATGTGACCAATTCAAATTCCATAACGGCTAATGATCTAGTTTGGATTTCATACCCAGCAAGATTTGATCGACTCAATCTTATTCAATTGGAAAATTAATCTTGAGACAAGTTCATTCTAAACAGAGGAGCTTTACTTATAGAAACCAAGACTCTAGTTGTATGAGCAACCATAATCAAGAGGAGATTTGACTTTTATCACTCAACAAACACTTTATCCTTTTGATACAAATCTATTTGGTTAATTTTGATAAAAAAAAAAATGCTAACATGGACACGGATTGTCTTAGGTGGCACAGTAGGTGCTAACATGGACAATTTTTAATAATATTTTAATATTTAATCTGGATTTTTTTTCTTTTTCCTTTTTTTCTTCTCTTCCTTCTTCCTTTAGCCAATTGCCAGACCTCGGTGACTAGCCAAAGGTGAGGGTTGGTGAGGTCGACATCACCACCTTGCTAGTGGCTCAATGAGGCTCAACTTCACTAGATTTGGCAAATTCAACCGTCGCCCTCACTGTCTAGGCTATGTGATTGCTGCCGTACAGTAGCTCATGTAGGTGAGCGATGAAGAGAGCTACAACAATAGCAGCCATGGGAGCAATAAATCAACCTGGTTGTCAAAGATAGTCCAAGGGTACCATTCATTAGAGCCTCACCCCAAGGTTGGCCTCACCAGTAGCGATGCCCCAGCGACGCCAACGTTGACCCTCACCAATGGCCCATGGGGGTGAGCTTCGCTAGAGGCTAGCAAGGTCAACCTCCCCTCTAGCTAGTCGCCAAGGTCCGGCAATAGGCTCAAGGAATAAGGAAGGAGAAAAGAAAGAAAGAAAGAGAAATAAAAGAAAATAAAGGAAAAATAAAAAATAAAAAACTTTGAAAAATATTAAAATTTTATAAAAAATGTGAAGATTCACTCTAGCCGTGTTTAGAAAAAAAAAAAACTCTAGCTGTGTTATGTAGAAGAGTCAATGTTCATGTTAGCAATTTTCACTAAATTGCCCGGATGGATTGAATTGGTATAAATACAAAAGGTTTAGGATGCAATTGATAATTAAAAAAGTTTAGGATTAAATTGATACAATTACAATATGTTAATGACCTTTTTGGTAATTTTCCTATAAAAACATGTGGTATCAAGTATGTCTACTTTCTTTTTGTGGGGTCCAATATATCGCGAGACTTGGACATTCAATCTCATAAAATAAAAAAAGATGGTTAATACCTTGAAAAACCCCAAACTAGTATATTTGTGACAAGTTTACCTTAAACTAATTTTTTTACCACAAAAAAACTCCAAATTGGTACACATTTGAAAAATTCACCCAAAGCTGATATATTTATGACAAATTTACCATATGTTAATTGCTGTTAAATTTTACTATCAAATTATTGAGTTGGATGGCATATAACAGTTAACTAATGTACTAATTTGGATTTACTCTTTTTTGTCACAGTTGTATTGGTTTTGTGTTTTTTAAGATATTGATCCAATTTAAAAGAGGGTATATTTGTTATAAATCTATCAATTTTGAGTTTTTGGCGGTCAAACAAATTAATTTGAGATAAATTTATCATAAGCGTACCAATTTGAGCACATGTGTACCAGTTTGGGGCTTTCCGTGATAAAAAAATTAGTTTGGGATAAATTTGTTATAAAATGTACTAATATGAAGTTTTTCAAGGTATTAACCCAAAAAAAAAAATCTATTGTCTCAATTCTAAGATGGTAAAATCTGATCAAATAGTGCGCTACGCACCCTCTTTGGGCCCGTTTGGTTCAGCTTTGGGGAAATGCCATTGGGAGTATGCAAATACCTTTGAGGTAAAGGGGTTTTCCGAAATGCTAAACTGTTTGGTAAACTATAACTGAAAAGTGCTTTAGGGAAATGCAAGACTATTTGGTAAACATATATTTAAAAAGCCCTTTAGTGTGACCAAATTAAATTTTTTAGTTTTCGTATTTTTAAAATTGCAAAAAGAAACAATGACTATATAACATTTTACATTTTCATGTTGAGAGTAATGTAAAAGATATTTATTAGTAAATTTATTTAAAAATTATATTAAAAGAATTTGATTATAGATTAGATGCAAAGCTCAAAAAATTAAGTTTTTTTTTAGTATTTTTAAAATTGCAAAAAAGAAACGATGACTATATAACCTTTTACATTTTCATGTTAAAAGTAATGTAAAAGATATATATTAGTAAATTTATTTAAAAATTATATTAAAAGAATTTGCTTATAGATTAGATGCACAGCTCAAAAAATTAAGTTTTTAGTTTGAGTATTTTTAAAATTGCAAAAAAAAAGAAACAATGACTATATAACATTTTACATTTTCATGTTGAGAGTAATGTAAAAGATATATATTAGCAAATTTATTTAAAAATTATATTAAAAGAATTTGATTATAAATTAGATGCAAAGCTCAACTTTTGGCCTAGGGTTCTTTTAGGTTTGTTTTCAACTTTGAATAATTTTTTTTAATTATTGTAGTATTAATCATCTTCGTTAATTAATGATCATTCTAGTGTATTGATAAAAAGTTGGGCTATTGATTGTCAAAAGATAAAAATGACAAAAAAAAGAAGGTGAACGCAACATTTGCAAAGGGTTTTTATTATTTTTTAAAAAAATAAAAATAAATTCCGATGAAACTTCGTCACCGATCAACGGCGGTTGGGGTGTGGGGAAGATGATCGGTTTAAAAAAAAAAACAAAAAAGAAGTCAACGAATGAACAGTAGAGGTTGACTTGCATTTCCGAAATATCAAAGCCCAAACCAGGTCCCCACTGCTTTGGGCTTTCAAGATTTTAAATGCCAACATTTGGCCAAGATACCTCCAAATCTTTGAACAAACATCTAAATTTTTCCCAAGGGGCTTTCACTGAAAGCCCATCGGGAATCTTTGCAAACGGGGCCTTTGAAGCTTGACCCAATGCAATCCTTACTCTGGTTGTTATGCGAAATTGACCAGAACCACCCAGGGCGGAATAAATCAACTTGGGATTTTTATGAGGGAAGCAAGTCAAAAAGTCCCCATTTCCTATAAAAAAGATGGGAAAACAAAATTCTCTTGTCAACAAGTAAGGAAATAGAGGAAATGAAATCGACATGTACATGTATGTGGTGCGTAATTTAATACTTCAGAAGGAGAAAGAATCTTACGTGTCAAAACACAGTCATCAATTATCCAAGTCTATATATTTCAAAACTTAAAATCAAATTTCTTGTTTATATTGTAATACGAAATTGTTGGGAAAATTATCCAAAAAATTCATAAATTTATTGCACTTTTGCCAATTCAATTATAAATCTTTCGAGTTTACCAATTGAGTCTTAAACCTTATGGCATTTTGCTCGTGAGTTCATCTAGCCAATTTTCATCGAAAATTGCTAATGCAGACACTAACCATTTTACATGACACAGTCGACACTAATGCATAAAATTTTTAATAGGATATTAATATTAATTGGTCGTCGACAAGCTCGAGCTCCCCCAATGACCTAGAGGAGGAAGGTAAAGGGAAAAAATTTAAAAATTATTAAAATTATTCACATCGGTTCTAATTGTGTCACGTAGGATGACTGGTATTCACGCCAATAATTTTCTCCTAAAATTGATTGGATGGATTCAATTGGTAAATATGAAAATATTTGAGACTTAATTGGCAAAATTGAAAAGTTTAGAATTGAATTGATAAAAATGTAATGAGTTTAGGATTTTTTAGATAATTTTCCTTGGATTTCTTTTTTTCTCTTTTTTGGATAAGTAATGTTAGTCCACTACCACAACAACATATATAGCACATATAAGAGACTTTTTCGCTGAGGACTGCGTTGTCTTTTTCCACGCGTTACCTACCATGCATAAACTAGAAAATTGGTTGTTGGCCAGAGTTCGAAGTCTATCGGTTATTTTATTTTATTTTATTTTTTAAATAGATCAATGAATAAAAAAATCTTCGTTCTCTGAATTTAATTGGACGTATTACTTTAACCAGTTGGCTTATCTGGTCAACCTAATCTTTCTATTTCAAGTGTTCAACTACTATAGTAAATCCCAACTTCTTGATAAAAGACTCGAAGTTTTAAAAATAAAAAATTGAATGTTAAAATAAAACATGAAAATATAAAATATAAAAGATAGAATGTTAAAATGCATGTGTTGAGTGTTCATGTTAAATTTAACTTATAGTGTATGTCTGTTTTTATTTACTGCATATAACAAATCTGAGTATGTTGTTTTCTTGTAATATTCCCAATCCGATGACTTCCAGCAGATCGAGATTATAGGCTCATTGAATGTTCTCAATTAACTGTAAAGACTTCAGACGTAAACTACTTAGTTTAATTAGTTATCAATATATGGAAGCAGAGGGTGAATGTGTTATACCAGTAAAAACATCCATTTCGTAGACATTGTTGATCTGAGGGCCATATCGAAACGTTGCCCCGCTAATGCCTGCACTAGAGAGCGTACCACCCACAGTAAGGTACAAATTATCTGTCCACGAAACTGTTGCAACACCGTGTTTCTCCCACACATCGATCCATAATTGTTGGCCGCCAACATTGGCATAGTGGCCAAGCATCCGGCTCCACAACACAATGATGTCACGCCACTTGTGACCAAGAGACGCCATGTCCACAACGAGCCCATTGCTAAACATAGCTTGTCCCCAGATAGAGTGGCCGCATCTTCTGGCTGAGATAGTGAAGGGAATAGAGGATTCAGGGGAGAAGGGCGAAGGATGGCTGTGGGAATTTCTCGGAGGATGAAGCTGAAGTCAACGGAGGCCGCACAGATGATTCTGGGGTTGACGTGAAGCTTGTTGCCGGTGGGGAGAGAAAGGAGCTTGTGGTATAGTGAATTGGTCAAAAGCTTGCATTGGCGTGCCATTGAGAGCAATGCGCTCGTAATTCTGAGTTTTACTATCATGCAGCGTGAGGCCATTGGATGGTTTTCTGCCAATTTTAAGGTTGAAGGAACAAAGAGATGACGAGCAAGTGGAGGAGTTGAGAGAGAGAGCTCACTAGGGTCTCATATATAAGCACGCTTAGAGGGACACTATTGCAAAGCCGTTCCCTCTTGGATAAGAAAGCACCAGCTATGCAACTTGTAAGAAGATAATTGTTAGGGTTCTTGGCTTTGATTTGCAGATATTTTGATATCGTTAGTCAGTGGTTTGACTTTCAGTTGGTTTCTCTGTATTGTCTCCATCGGGTCACCAGTAAAGCATATCCATCTGTAGGAAACTTCTTTTATCTTTCTTGCAGACTGAGTATGTGCCTTGAGTTCAAAGGGGGATATTAAATTTCATGTTTAGGATATTAGTTGTGCTTAATTCATAAAGATTTTATTATCACATAGTCAGCGAATGGATTTTATTCGATTTTTTTTTCTATCTTCTAGACTGAGCTGCCGAAGCCAGAAAAAGCGAAGCCTAAAAAACCGAGTAACCGTCCGGAGTTCTTAAGGAATCGTTTAATCTTTATAATACTATGAAGAAATAAGTCAAACACTGACATAAAATATGTACATGTGTATGGAAAATACAGAGGTTGATGTACTGATATATCATCTAATGTTATGGAAACACACTTTGCAGAAACCTTCGTTTGCAACACGAAATCTCAGTTTGAGGCTTTTACACTTCTTGAATCAAACATCTAAAGAGGACTCAAGCTTTAAAATCAAGCTTAACTAGATGAAGCCAGGTATCGAGACCATCAATTTTGATCTGAGTGAAGTCTAGATGGAGCAGGTTTTTAATGTTTTGATGTATGGACTCACCAACGGCCTCATATGCATCTGGATTGGGTAAGAATTGCAATAGTTTTATTTAAAACATGAATATACACAACATCTGTATGTAATCGATCAAGTCTACTATTTAATGTGCAACTAATGCATCTATGGATGGACCTGCCGGTGCCCGAACCCAAAAAATTCAAATATTCCGAAAACAAATTAATGATATTCACTTTATTTTTGTTGTATCTTGGATTTTAATTATAATTTCTATTAGTCCAAATGTGTCGTTCAAATATTTTAGTTTGGACAAACCCTGAAAACTAGCGGAGTCAAGTTTCTATACTTAGAAAAGTTCTAACTGTTACTTGCTTGTCTTCCGAAGTTAAAAACTTGGGGTCGACCACAAATAATATGTCAATGGCCTAAAGACTTTTTCCACATTGAAGAGGATTGCTCATTTTCATAGGCCAAATCTAGAAGGAAGGAAGTCGATTTGCATGAAATGAGGCTGAAAATCTTTGATCGCAGAGCAAATCTTGAGGTTTGGTTGAGAAAACGACGTCGAATTTCGCGAAGGTCATCGCTGTATTTATCATCATGGATTCTTGTCAGAGATCAAAGATACGCCACGAGGGCCCACGATGAATGCCTGCCCTCTTGTAAATTCACGACTTTGACTTTAAAGGTTTGGCAACATCGTGCGACCTGGGTTATAAATCTATAGGCTCTCCCAAGATCCCTCAACAGGAGCCCCAGATTCCTCCTTCAATACAGTAGACTATTTCAACTATTGCCTGAATTATGCATCATAGAAAAAAGAAAGTATACTTGACAAATCTGCTAATGATCTTGGGTTTGATCGATCAAGGTCAGAATTAGGTAACCATCAACGAGATACACAGGAGATTTGATTCGGGTGTTGCAAGATTTTCTATGATGCATCATCCATCAAAGCATGGTCTTACAAATTGAAGTATCCTAGTGGTGGGAGGGAACATCAACAAGATCTTCTTCAAGATCTAGTTCAGGATTCTGATTTAAGGGCCACATGATGACAAAACTTAAGATTATCTGTGGATCATGTTTTTTCGGACTTCTGTACTTGGGGAGTAACTTGAACATCGACTAGTAAAGAAGCTCACCTTAGGCGACCTTTCATCCAGCTCGTGTGTGCGCACATACAAAGAGAGAGATGGTTATGACTGTTGGATGCACAATTCGGATAGATGGTATAGCGATGGATCATGGCACGTAGCAATGGCTTCATATTTTCTCCAAGGAGTTGCTCAAGCAGTGGGAGACAATTATAGTGCTAAGTTTCATGAAAGTTCGTAACACACTAGTGATTATAAAGACTCGCATTCACATTGCTTATATTTACTTACTATTATACACAACAATACGTAAATGTTGAACATAGAAGTTCTGCCTATCATTTTAATTACTCATATCAGGACATGCAAAATTTAGAGTAATCCATGTGTTACGATTATGATTATATTTAGGGTGGCGTTATTTCCAATCCCATCTTGGCTAAAGCATTCAATTTTTTCATTTTTTCCATTGAACTTAGCAAAATACCCCTCTCTCTTCAAATTACATTTCTTTTTCATCATACTAACCAACAAAACTACCTTTATTTTTATCATCTCTCCATTTATCAATTTCACAATATAAATATCAAATTACACTAAAAAAGATAACATCTTTCCATGTATCATATTATCATTTTGCCTACACAATGTCATTAATTTTAATTTATGATCTCATAATTAAATCACAAAAGTTACATAGAAGATTAGGAATTTCTAGTTATAACATCTTATGAATACACAATCAATTGCCTTTTTTTTTTTTTTTATCAAAGAGTATGAGGGAAACTTTATTTCAAAGTTAAAATTAAAATTTAAACTAACTATCTAGTTGATTTTGACATTGTGAATGTTTTTCGGGAATAAGTTTGTAGGTTTTTAAAGTTAAATATCGTTGGTTTGTCCTTTCTTTTGAGCCTTCAACAGTTTAATTTGAATTGCAAGTTGGGGTCGAAAATTTATTTATGCATTCTTCACTTTCAAACTCATACCAGACTTTTCAGAGGAATATTTTTAGCATATTTTAAAGTTTAAATACACTCGATGAGATTTAATATAAAATCAAAAGTAATAACTTAGCTACCTTCATGTGCTTATTTTTTGTTAGATATGAATTTAACTGTCGACTTTGAAATAAAGTTTTGTTTATACCATTTAATAGAAATAGGAAATTAATTGTGTGTTCATAAGTTGTCATAAATAGAAAATTGAAAATATAGTTCCACAAATTAACATCAACAACATTTTCTGGCAATGTTACAATAAGATGCATGATGAAATGATATTTTGTTGGGTGTAATGGAACATTTATATTGTGAAATTGATGAGAGAAATGATAAAAATAAAAGTGTTTTGTGGGTTAACCTAATAAAAAAGAAACAATTATTGGAAGAGGGAGAGAAGGATATTTCAGTAAATTAAGTGGAGAAACGGAGTGTCTTAGCCAAATAATGGTGAAAATAGAGCCGCCTATATTTATTGAAGAAGTAAATATTTATGGAGTATCATAATCTCCATAAAATTAATAAGCTTGTTTATTAACTCCATGGAAAGAAAGTTTGCATTAAAAACTAATTAAGTTCCTTTATTATCACTACCTTCATTTAAAAAATTATTTCATCTGTGGACTTCTTTAAATTTACCGTACTTTTTTTTTTTTGGTCAGTCCTACTCTATTCCTACTCTAACACTCACTCTCAGACTTTTACCCTGCCTCCTTACAGGGCATGGGAGTCGAAACCCACTCCTGAAATGAAATCGTCCCCCCCCAACCCCCCTGAGAAGGTGGGGATTCGAACCCCCCCAACCTCCATCTTCCATGTTGGAAGGGTGGCCACTGGGGCAAACCCTAGTGGTTAATTTACCGTACTTTCAATGGCTATGATGTAGTCCAATGCTTGATTGTCAAGCAATAGAATTAGGAGAGTGACTTACACACATGAAAACTTCATCATAAAAATGGGCAAAAATTTTAGTTTTGCACTAACTAGGGAAAATAGTTGTAACTTTCTCGATACAGATTGAAATGACGTAACTCTAAAGCCAAAAGTATGAAAACTCTTGAATCTATAACTTTTCTATTTCGAGTTTTCTTAGATGAGCACTTTAAGAAGGCCAAAATTGGGGAGGAAATTGATGTACGTGAATGGACATAATGAGAAAAATGATAGAAACTTTGGTGGTTACTCTTATAGGTCTCAAGGAACTTGAAATGGCATTAATTCTTATAGATTGATGGCTACAACTATTCAAGGACATAGAATTTAATAAGGAGCTTCGACTCTTCAAAGATGGAGCGAAAACTCTTCTACGTTTTCAAGGGGTATGAACTTTTCGAGGGTTATGGGAATTACACTAAGCAAGTTTCATTAATCAAATTCGACCCCTTTCCACAGAAACTTGATGGGCTTTCAAAGCCAAAAAAAAAAAAAAAAAGGAAAAAACTAAAGCCAAATCTAGAAATTAGAAATTATTTAAGCACGTAGAAACTAGGAGTTATTAAATTACAATATTTCCAATGCTTTGGCCATCCCAAAATTTCTTGTTGCAAGCTTCCAATGCATGGGAGATGACAAAGTCAAAAATGAAACTCTTGCCAATGAAGGCTTACCAATGAGAGGTTCATCAAGCTTGAATGCAGGTTGATCTTCTTGGCTGAGCAAGTTGGTCTTGAATATGGGATGCATCATTCCCCTTTTCTTTAGAAGAATTCGGGAATCACCATTATTGGAAGAATCACTCACATAAGGTGTTAAATGCTGAACATTGAACACATTATTTATCTTTATATGAGAATGAAGCTTTAGTCAATATGCATTAGGATTGATGCGCTCAAGAACTTCAAGTGGATCAAGATTTCGATCACTAACCTTGTTGTAACTTCCAATGGGATGAGACTCCAATGGCAAATAAGCCCAAACAAAATCTGCAAGTTCAATGATAATTTCATGTCATTGCTTATGGACATCCTCTTTATAGTACTCATCTTTGCTCTCCAACCTTTGGCACACTTGACGCACTTCTTTATGAACTATCCTTGTTCAAGAAACAATATCATCCGCCTTTCCGATTGGCCTTTCAGCAAAAGAAATGGGTGTAAGATCAAGAGGAATCTTTGATTGACATCCATACATGATCACAAAGCTACATTATCCAGTGGTACTATTCACCGAACAATTATATGCAAATTCTCCGAGTGACAATCATGTCTCCCAAGAACGGGGGTTACCATTGATCAAAGTTCTCAACAAATATCCCAAGGGCTAATTGATAACTTTAGTTTGTCCATCCGTTTGGGGGTGAAACACAATATTTGTATTGTAGCTTAGTGCCAATATTCTTCTATAGTTGCCGCCAAAAGTGACTGAAACTTGGTGTCCTTATTGGAAGTAATAGTCTTAGTATAGTCATGCAACTTATAGATTTCTTTGATGAATAACTCAACAATCCATGAGGCATCTATAGCTTTGCGATAAAGAATAAAGTGTTCCATCTTTGAAAACTTATCAACAATCACAAAAGATCGAATCCATACCCTCGAGTTTATGCAATAGTCCAAGGATAAAACTCCATAGAGATATCCTCCCGAGGGACCTGTGATATCAAAAGAGCAAATAAAGGCCAGCATTGGTAGCTTGTCCCTTTCCTACATGGCAACGTTGACACCTCATCACGTTGTCGGTATCCATCATGTTTAAGATGGGGCTGAAAATATTTGGCTTAAACAAGTTTCACAGTCTTATCATGCCCAAAATGTCCATCATGGTGAATTTCGTCGATCACCCTTTTGTTGAAGAGAGCAATCTGGCACACATAATAGATGGTTTCCTTTGAAAAGGAAGCCATCACATAAAGTAAAATTAGCAAGCCTCTTGTCTTGCACACCCGAAATGATCTTGGAAAAATAAGGATATTCTTGATACAATTTCTGAAAATAGTCAAATCTAAGAATAGTAGAATGCTTAACATGGAGTAAAATCTTCTTTCGACTAAGAGCATCGGCAATTTGATTTTGAACTTTGGCTTTATGCTAGATAATGAACATGAATTCCTAAACACATTCAGCCCATTTTGCACACCTAGAATTGAGCTCTTGCTGCCTTGAAATATACTTGAGAGATTTGACTTCATTGTACAAAATAAACTACTGATGCATAAAATATTGCCTTTGATGCTCAAGTGTGCGAAATGGGGCATAAAATTCCAAATAATAAGTGTTCTAATGAAATTTTGCACCATTCAATTTCTCACTAAAGAAGGCACTAGGTCAACCTCCTTGACTTATAACTCCTCTCATGCCAGTACTTGATGCATCACAATATACCTCAAAGACAAGATCAAAGTTAGGCAATGCAAGGATAGATGTTATGCTCAACTTTTTTCTTAAGATGTTCAAAACTTCTTTGGGTTGCATTTGTCCACTCAAAAGCTCAATTCTTCATGCAAGAGGTGAGTGGGGTTGCAATGGTGTTAAACTGCGCAATGAACAATCGGTAGAAAGAACTTAGATCATGAAAGTTTCGAACTTAATACACATTTGCTAGAGTTGGCCATTCTTCAATAACCTAGATCTTAGCATCTTCAACTAAAATTCCTTCTTTAGAGATATGAAATCCCAAGAATAGGATATGTGGCACCATGAGATAGTACTCGTCGGGGGCTACATACAAACATTCTTGCCTTAACAGTTGTAACACTTCTTGAAAATGCTACAAGTGCTCATTTGTAGACTTACTAAAAATCAAAATTTCATCAAAATAAACCACAATGAATTTCCCAAGAAATTGCTCCAAAACCTAGGTTATGAACCTCATGAATGTGGATGGTTCATTAGACAATCTGAATGACATGAACAGCCACTCAAACAGTTCATCTTTGATTTTGAATGTGGTCTTCCATTCATCTCAGGGCTTGATTCTAATTTGATGATATCCACTCTTTACATCTAGCTTTGAAAAAATGATTGCACCAAAAAGTTGATCCAAAAGATCATGAAGACAGGGAATAGGAAACCTGCTTTTGATGGTGATCATGTTGATCGTCCCACTATCAACACACATTCTCCAAAAGTCATTTTTCTTAGGCACTAAGAGCGCTGGAATGGCACATGGGCTGAGGCTCTCCCTTATAAAATCCTTACTCAAGAGTTTTATAACTTGTTGCTATAGTTCTTCATGTTTTGTTGGACTCATTCAGTAATGAGCTAAATTAGGTAGTGAAGCACCAAGCATCAAGTCAATTTGATATGGAATGTCTCTCATGGAATGTCTCTCATGGGAGGAAGACTAGGTGGTATTTGAACTCTTCCAAAAAAGGCTAAGCTTGACGGAGTATGGCAAAAACAATTACATTCTTCACACTGTTTTTGTTAAGCAAAATGTACACAATTCTAACTCGCTTCATGGTACCCTTTACATCTTTCATCATGAGTAAAGTAGAGGACAAGAAATTTTCAACCAAAGGGGTCTTAGAGGGTTCCTTACTAGGCACCTAAATAATTTTCTTTCTTCCATACTCGAAAAAATATGTATAATGGTTGACATGACAATAGTCCTTCTATTAAATTGCCAAGATCAGCTAAGAATAATAATGTGACTAGCATCCATGGGTAGAACATCTCACCATATCTTGTCAAAATAAATAAAAACAATGGAAACATTGATAAGGATTCGTTTGGAAATTAATTCATTAGCATGGACTCTTCCAAGTTCATACCAATTGCAACTTTCGAATTTATAATTTGATTAACTTAACATGCAAATCAATTTATTCTGGAGTCACCATTAATCAGTAATTGGTAGGTCGATTAAACACCTAAGCAAAGTGTGGAATAACACTTTGCTCCTATGAACCAAGGATTCATGGATTCGAGGAGTTGATTACACTAGTTAGATTAAAGCCCTTTTGGTACATTTTTTCTTTATTTGAAAACTATTTTGCAAGTGGTCTCAGTCAATTTTAAGCCAAGCCACTAACATGAGATGTGACGCAGTCTGCAATAAAAAATTTAACATTCAATAAATCAAAGCAATAGGTAAATAAAGTGCTAGAATTAGAACTAACCTCAATGTAAAGCAAAACATAAATTTATTATGATCACACCCCAATATTTTCATTAGAAAAAAGGCATGTCTAACCAAAATATGATCTCTAAATGATTATACAATTCTAGCTAATTCTTTTTGGGTTTTTCTTGTTTACGAAAACTAAACTATATGCAATGCATAAAACACAATTTTAATCCCAAATTATAACTATATGACCTAATTTGATGTGACATACAACATGCAATCATTAAATGACATGGAAATATAATAACGCGGAAATTATTACATGGCAACAAATGACGTGGCAATGATGATGACGTGACAATGACGAAATGGCAAGTGGTGACATGAAATTGATGCTACAAATTCTAGATGACATATTTATGATATTTTTGTGGTTTTCTTTTAAAATTAAAATATATGATTACTTAATTCAGACTTAGGAAATAATTGATATAAAAGCTTATTTTGAATTAGGTAATTTTCTAATTAAATATATAGTTCTAAAATGCGCAATTTTAAACTAGGAAACTAATATGCTTAGCATGTGATGCAATTCTTTTCGTATTTTCAAAATAGGAAAGTTTCTTGAATTAAAGACAAGCAATATAATAAGCCACATAATCAGATACTCAGTGAAGTCAAAACAGGAAATCAAAATAATAAAAAATCCCGATCTAATCTCTCGCAACTCAAATCCTTAATTATTGAGATTTTCAACATGGAATTTCTCCTAATCGGGGTATGCCTAAAATTTCACTCCGAGCCAATTTTGGAATTGAATAATCTAAATTAGGAAGTCAATATATCGGAATTGAATATGGTTTGAATGATTATCTAATTTAGACAAACGTCCGCAACGATGGCAAAGCAAAATCGGGAAAGTCCGGAACGGTAACGGGAGGGACTCACGGTGATGCCAAAAAAGCGAACTGTGACGGTTGGAGCAACGAGTTACCACGGCATGAGTTGATGGACGTTGAGGTTGCCGCGAAGTTCTCTCTTCTTCCAACGCCACAGGTTCGCTGGCTTGCTTTATCAAATCTGGCCAAGATGAGAAGAAAACAAACCCCGACTTTGAACTCTCCAAAGTCACGTATGTTGCTCCGACCATTGGCTCTTCCCTCTTTTGGTTTTTTTTTTTTTTTTTTTTTTTTTTTTTTTTAATTCTTTCAAGTGATTACAGCCTGGAGTTCTCAATGTGTGCTTGAGAGAACCGCCGCCCGGTGGCCACCGCCAGCTTCCGTCAGTCCTTCCTCATGCAACACTTTGTTTTTTTTTTTTTTTTTTTTTTTAGTTTGGTTCAGAACGTCGGATTGAAGACGAGAACATGGGTTGGAGAAGAGAACACAATTTGCGATTTTTAATTTTAGAGTTTTGGCTATCTGTTATTCAAAATATTTGGACAAAAATGCCCATGTTCCGATCGTTAAAAATATCACATGCTCACCAGCTAGTGAGCTCAGGCTTTATTTGAGATCGACTTAAATATTTTAGGCCCTTATTTAAAATAAGGTTCACTCTTTGCTTTCTTTTAAAAAGATGATGGCACTTTAATCTCTTATTTGAATTTTTTTATAAAACATTTCAAGAGCAGATCTTGTGAACAATGCTACGAGTACATAGAGATTCACAGACAGTTCAATTATATATATATAAGCAATAATTCAATTCCGACAGTGTTAATTACAAGCACCAAGAGAACAATCGACGAATTTGAAACATCATACTCTCTTGGGCGCACAACGTAGCTGACGCCACCTCATGGATCAAGAAAAACGTTCAACGGCAATCATTTCTCACAAAATTCCTAAAATATATAAAAATAATGAGAGGAAAACAAATTCGTGCAGACCATGGTACTGGATCTTTTTAACTTACTAAATTTGCAACATCGTTACGAAGAATGTAGTTGCTTGGTGTCAAATGTTGCCATGTTTTATTGATATCAACTAGGGTGAGCACGCCGGACCGCCCAAATTGGGAACCGCTCGTACCGGACGGCCGAGCCGATTTGGTCCGGTTCGCGGAGGGATCGGTTTGGTTCCCGATTCCATAAAAATGGAACCGGTGATTGTCGGTCCGGTTCCCGATTCCAGAGGGAACCGGACTGCCCCTTTTAAAAAAATATATTTTTTAATTTCTTAAAAATAGCAATAAAACTTAAAAATAGTAACAATTCTTGTATTTTTCTTAATTTTTTTAGTATGCTAAGTAATAGACCGGACTGGATTTGACCAGTCGGTCCAGTCCCGTTCCCAATCCTAAGTCGGTTTGGTCAAGATCCTGGTCCCAAAAATTGGGAACCGCTTCTCCCAGTTCGATTCCCAGTTCCTAAGTGGAACCGGACCGAACCAGGAACCGATCACCCATAATATTAACTTTATTTTACACCACGGAATCAAATATACTTATTTTACGTGCAATGCGTCACACTCTTTACTTGTCATGCAACTATCTATTCTGCATATTTAGATCACATATTCCAATCCATGTAGTTCATATTTCACATAATGAAACTCCCGAACACAATGTGACTAGACGGATACATCTTAATTTATGACAAGCTAAGTAAGCACTCATGATTCATGGAAACATAATTAAGTGCATGCGTGGAAAACCTACTGAAACCCTAAACCCCATCAATCTTTGAATCCATGCCTTAGTTGTGGTTGAAGATCCTCTGTCCAGGAGACAACAACATTTTTGGATCGAACTGAGCTTTGCTCTCTTGAAAAGTCCTCCATTTCGAACCAAAATGTTCCATCCACTCTCTTTCGGTGTTGTGATTTGGAAGGTATTGCTTGACCTTAATACCATTATTTTCACAGAAAAGGAGCACCTCCTTATTTTGAAGGTCGAACTCTTGCCAGTCTTTAAACCCACTTGAATGCAGGAATCCAACCGTATAAAAGACATCTTCATCCGGTATAACAGCAGACATCCTATCATCCCATCTGCAAAACAGATCAATATTTAATAAAGGGGTTAAATTCAATATATGGTCGCTAAGGTTTAGTGAAGTTTATAAGCAAGCCCCTTAGATTTGATTTTAATCATTCAGTGAACTAAAACTTCCAAGTTTTTGCATTTTATGCACTTGCTGGATTTGACTGATTTCCTGACGAACTGAAGACATGGTGGACAGCTGACCGATTTACTGGATCTCATGCCATTGCCACGTCGGCAACACGTCAAAAAATTCGTCAAAAAATTAGTCTGGTTTTGATCAAAGTGCATCAGTTGCAAGAAATTAAACATGTACTTTATTATCTTGATTAAAATCAAAGTTTAGTGACCATCACTCATTAACCTTTAGTGACAACCAACAAAATATATGCCGTAAATGAAAGTGTTGGCCAGCAAGAAAACATACTTGTCATTGTTCATAGGGTAAATGAGGACAAGTCCGGTTGTTATGTTCTTTTTAAGAACAATGTTCTTGAAAACACCCGTGTTGAAATCAGCGATGCGAGATTTGGGTACAAATAGGTTAAGCCACGGGTGGGGAACGTTCCAAAGCCCCTGTCGTCGGAGCTTCAGCTCTCCAACTCGTACTCTATTCAAGAAATCGACATAGGCAACATCTTTCTCGAACATGAACTCGGGGACATGGCTCAAATCTTTCAATATTATCTCCAGGTCCTAATGTTGACAAGATAACAGTGAACTAAGTTAAAAGAAAAGAGATACGATGTTTCTTGGAGGGAGAAAAGAGAGAGGTACTCCAAAACGCTAGCCCAACCCAAGCACAAATAATCAAAAGATGAGCTAGTATTTTCCTTTCTTTCTTTTCTTGAAGATAGTTTGACATCGACCAACACTTACCTTGTCCACTGTAGTTTGGGTGCGTCCATCGTAGAACTTGGCTACTTCAATACAGTACAGGAGCTCATGCTCGGTCACGAGGGACATCAACCGCTGGCGGTCCGAGAGGGAAAAGAAAGATGTCCAACTGTCTGAATTTCGGTGCATGAGAAGCGAACCTTCTACATAATCCAATGCTTCATCTTGGTCTCTTCCATGGTGTGAAATCAAACTTTCCTGGTCTATTGTAAAATCTGAAAAATCACTATATAGCATTCTCACCCACTTAACCTGCATTGGATTCGAATAAAATTACATTCACTACCTCGTAAATCTTCTCTATCAACCAACTAAAAGAGTACCCAATATAAACGTATAAGCTGACTTGTAGGTTTACGGTCAATGTGAAAGATAGAGTCAATTGCCGCTTGCAAAAGGAAAATTGGTGCTTACGCTGTCATATAAAAACATGTGGTTTCAAGTATGTATTTTTCTCTTGTGAGTTATGATACATCAAGAGACTGAGGCATTCAATCTCATAAAAAAAATTGTGATTGTCTCAATCCTAAGAACAAGTATGGTGAATTCTGACCATATAATGATGATTGAGTCCAGCTACGTACTCTCTTTGGAGCTTGACCCAGAGCAATCCTTGCTCTGGTTATTATGCCAAATTGACCGAGACCGCCCAGGACAGAATAAAATAACTCCGGATTTTTGTCAGGGGAGCAAGTCAAAAAGTCCCCAGTTCCTACAAAAAATAAATGAAAAAGGGAGAAAGAAAATTCTCTAGTGAACAAGCAAAAAAAATTAAGGAAATGAAATGTATATGGTGCGTAATTAATACTTTAGAACAAGAAAGTATCTTGTGCATCAGAAAATAGTCATATATTTTCCTAGTCAACATATTTGGAAACTTAAAATCAAATTCCTTGTTCATATGTTAACACAAAAACAATTTCTTTCTTTTTTTGGGATAAGTATTAGTAGTACGCTATGGCAAGTGGCAACAACATAAATAGCATAAATAAGATTTGTTTTCGCAGAGGAAATCATTGTCTTTTTCCATGTTTATGTTCATGCATAAACTAGAAAAATTGGTAGCTGGCGAGAGTTCGCAGTCTAGCTGTTTTTGTCGAATAGATCAAAGAATAAACAACATAAATAGCATAAATAAGATTTGTTTTCGCAGTCTAGCTGTTTTTGTCGAATAGATCAAAGAATAATCTGGACGTATTACATTAACCCAGTTGATTCTCCGTTCCATCTAATCTTTCCATTTCCAGTCTTCAACCTCCAGGTGTCCTGGGTTGTTGACGTGGGATAAATATAGTAAATCATAGTAAATCTCAACTTCTCGATAAAAAACTCAAAGTACATAGCTTTTAAAAACAAAAGATAGAATGTTAAAATTAAAAAATTAAAAGAGTTAATTCCCCGAATGCATGTGTTGAGCGTTAATGTTAAATTTAACTCGTGTTAATTAGATAACTTATAGTGTATGCCTAATTTCATTTACTGTAGAATCTGATTCTCCCGTTTTCTTATAATGAGCCCAATACGAGATTTCCAGTCGATTGTTGTCTACCGTGATGATAGGCTCATTGAATGTTCTCAATTAAATGAAAAGATGTAAACGAAAAATAACCAGTTTAATTAGTTCCCAGTCAATATATGGAAGCCGAGGGTGAGTGTGATATACCAGTAATAACATCCATTTCGTAGACATTGCTGATCTGAGGACCATATCGAAACGTTTCCCCGCTAATGCCAGCATTAGAGAGCGTACCGCCCACAGTTAGGTACAGATAATCTGTCCACGATACCGGTGCAACACCGTGTTTCAGCGTCTCCTCCAACACATCGATCCAAAGTTGCTGGCCGCCGACATCAGCATAGTGGCCAAGGGACCAGCTCCACAACACGGTGGTCCCACGCCGCTTGTTTCCAAGAGACATCATGTCCACAACGACCCCATCGGGAGCCATAGCTTGTCCCTGGACAGAGTGGCTGCATCCTCTGGCTGAGATAGTGAAAGGAAGAGAGGATTCATTGTATGCGAATGCCACGAGAGTCACAATGTCCTTGGGGCAAGATGGGCGAAGGACGGCTGCTGGAATTTCTCGGACGATGAGGCCAAAGTCGACGGAGGCTGCGCGAGTGGATTCAGAGTCAACGTGGAGGATGTCGGCTATGGGGAGAGAAAGGAGCTTGGGGTATAGGGAATCGGTCAAAGGCTTGGATTGGCATACCATTGAGAGTAGTAAGCTCATCATGATGAGTAATATAATCATGTAACGTGAGGCCATCAGATGGTTTTGTACCATTTTAACGATGGAGGAACAAAGAAATGATGGGCAAGTTGGTGTGTGTTAAAGTTTGGGGTGGAGTTGAGAGGGAGAGCTCCCAAGGGTCTCATATATAAACACGCAGACAGGAATACTATTGCGAAGCCATGCCCTCTTGGAAAAGGAAAGGTACTATACGCAGCTCGCATGAAAATGATTTGTAGGGTTCTTGGCTTTGATTTGAGGAGATTTTGACATCATTAGTTAGTGATTTGACTTTCATGTGATTTCTCTGTATCTTTTGAATCGGGTTACCAGTAAGACGTGTACCGCAATAAGTACATTTTGAACCTTAGAAAAGGCCGTTGCCTTCTGAAGCCTTGATGTCCTTCAAAGCCATCTGTAGGGAACTTCTTACTCTGGCGCAGCCTGGCCATTCTGGACTTTATCTTTCTTGCAAACCTGAGTACGTTCCTTCAGTTCAAAGGGATGTTAAAATATATCTTTAGGATATTAATTGTACCTGATTCACAGAGATCCCATTATCACATAGTCGGTGAATCGATTATAGACTGAGCTGCCGAAGCAAGAACAATGTAAAACCTAGAAAACTGTGCACTATATGGAGTACATTTATAAGAATCGCCTAATCTTTACAATACTATAAAGAGACAAGTCAAGCACTGACATAAAAATGTATATGTATATAAAAAATTATAGAGGGTCATGTGTCGGTATATCATCTAATATTATGGAAACACATTTTGCAGAAACATTCATTCGCAACACGAAATCTCAGTTGGAGGCTTTCAAACTCCTTGAATCAAACATCCAGGGGGAGTTCAAGCTTTAAAATGTGTATCGAGCCAAGTATTGAGACCTTCAATTTTGATCCGAGTGAAGTCCACATGTAGCAAGTCTTTCATGATTTTGGTGTATGGACTCACCTCATCCAACGGTACATATGAATTGGGCTAATATGTATCTGGATCATGCAAGAATGGCTCGTCAAGATGGTAGCTTACTTAGACAGCTAAACTCGAATGGACCCCACTACCATTCAGTATCGTTGTAATTGTTATTTTTTTTTTTTTTTAGTTTGAATTGTAATAGTTTAATCAAAACATGAATATTCACATCATTTGTATGCTAAGTAGCACTAAAATCGATATGCGACATGCAACACGATACGTCAACACGTTGTTTCTCAAAAAATAGAAAATTCCGACACATTGTAACACATTATATATTAAATGTATAAAAATTGATAAATTATCATTATTATGATCATCTAATCAAATTAATTTAATTCAAATTTACAAATAATAATAATAATAATAATAATAATAATAATAATAATAATAATAATAATAATAATAATAATAAAAGCCTACAATGAATTTACACTAAAAACATTAATCCACAATTTAGTAATATCATTTATTGTTTCAATTTTACAAATTCAACTTCATTCCATTGATTCATAAAACTTTAAGGAAAAAGCAAACAAGCAATCTAAATTTTGGACTTCTGCGTCAGATCGTGTCGAAGAGAACTTGGGAAGTGAATTGTGTGTCACGAGAAGTGAGAGTAAAAAAAAAATGTCTAGATAAAAAGAAAAAGTCTAGATTTTTCTTCTTTTATTATTTTTCATTTTTATTATTTTATTTTTCCCATATTTACATTTTAACCCTTCATTTATGAAAAATTTTGAAAATTGATCCCGTGCGTGTCGGAATTCCGAACTCGAATGTTGGAGAGTGTCAAGAGAATTGACCATGTGCTGGACTTTTCGACACCTGTTGACTACGTGTTAGAATTCCAGACTTAAGTGTTGGAGAGCATTAAACATGTGTTGAAGGGTCCAACACGACACAGAAGTTGCCGGAAAATATCGGTACTTCTTAGTCCATATGTAGTCGATCGACTCTATTGTTTAACATGCAACTATTGCATCTATGGACCGGCTTGCCGATGGCCAGACCCTAAAATACTATTGATACTTAATTTATTTTAATTGTATCTTGAATTCTTTTAATAAATTTTTATTAGTCCAAATGTGTCATTCAAATATTTTAGTGAAGCCAAACCCTAAAAACTAGAAGGGACAAGTTCCCCTATGTGTACTTAGAAAAGTTCTAACTACTACTGGCTTGTCTTCTAAAGTTGAAACTTCGTATCAGCCATAAATAAAATGTCAGTGGCCTAAAGACTTTTCCACTCTGAAGAGGATTGTTCATATTTATAGACCAAATCTAGGAGGAAGTTGAGTTGCATGCTAATGGGGGTGAAGATCTTTGATTGCAGAGCAAATCTTGAGGTTTGGTTAAGGAAAATGACGTCGAATTCGAGAAGGTCATCGCTGTATTTATCATTATGGATTCTCGTCAAAGATCAAAGATACGCAAGGAGACTGCATGGGATTTGTTCGACGAATGCCCGTCCTTCTCTTGTAAATTCACGACTTTTACTTTTCGATTGCGAATCAAAAACGTTTGGCAACATCGTGCGACCTGGGTTTATAACTTTATAGGTTCTCCGAAGACTCCTCGACGAGAGCCCCAGATTCTTCCATCAATACAGTAGACTATTCAACCGTTGTCTGAATTACTCATCGTAGAAAAATAAATTATTCGTGAAAAATCTGCTAACGATCTTGGGTTGAATCGATCAAGGTCACAATTAGGTAACCATCAAGAAGATACACAGGAGATTTTATTCGGGTGTTGCAAGATTTTCTATGATACATTATCCATCAAAGAATGGTCTTACAAATTGAAGTGTCCTAATGGTGGGGGGTGGGGGGGGGAACATCAACAAGATTTTCTCCAAGAAGATCTAGTTGATACATTATCCATCAAAGAATGGTCTTACCAATTGAAGTGTCCTAATGGTGGGGGGGAACATCAACAAGATTTTCTCCAAGAAGATCTAGTTCATGATTCTGATTTAAGGGCCAGGTGATGACAAAACCTAAGATTATCCTTAGATCATGTGTTTTCGGACTTCTGTACTAAGGAGTAACTTGAACAACAATTGATAAAGAAGCTCGCCTTAGGTGACCTTTCATCGAACGCATGCACACGCACATACAAAGGGAACATCAATAAGATTTCTTCAAGAAGATCTATTCACAATTCTAAATTAAGGGATATGTGACGAAAAGACTTTAGATTATCCTTGAATCATGTGTTTTCGGACTTCTGCACTTAGGGATTAACTAGAGCAATAATTATTAAAGACGCTAGCCGTGGGCGACTGTTCATCAAGTATGCATGCGCATACAAAGAGAGAGAGGATGTTTATGACTATTGGAGGCGCAATTGGGATAGATTGCATAGCGATGGATCGTGGTGCATGGCGATGATCCATATTTTCTTTAAGGACTTGCTCGAGCAATGGGAGACAATTATAGTGCTAAAAGTTTGTAACATACTAGTTATTAATAAGACTCTGCATTCATATGACTCACTATCACTTACTATTATGCACGATAACACATAAAATGTTGAACATAAAGGACAAGACTTAGTCCTCGTCGACGAAAACGTTGCCAATCTCGGTGCAATTGATGACGGTGATGGACCTCTTGAATGCGAACTGAAGGTGAAACTGTGCAAGGGCCAGATTTTTGTCGGAGGAGATCGTTAGAACTCAACGACTACTGCAGAAGGGCCAGAACTAGGTTGCTCGACCCTCGACCTTGACCTCAATTCACGACGATCCTTAATACACAACGACCCTCAACTTTGGCCTGACCTCGGCAACTTTGCGCGATCTTGACCTCAGCGACCTCAACCTCGATGACTGGTGACATTGCACTCAGCGACCTCAGCAACCACGAGCACACAGAGGGCATGAGAAAGAAGATGAACATAGTTTTTTGAGGCAGTAGTGAAATACGCAAGTATCAGCGAGAGGACAAGATTAGGAGAGAAATATCATTCTACCCCACAATAACATTCCAAAAGCAGATCCCCTCCTACCTTGGGATTGATGACTTTCACTTAATGCTCTACCCAAAAAAAAGAAAAATTCTATATGCCTAATTTTTCCTTAAAGATTTTAGAGATTTAAAGTACCTTGTGAAAGTTGAACCAAACATACTTAATATAATATCTCATTACGTCAAATTTTTTGAGTGAAGATGATGCAATCAGATACGCGATTAGTTCCAAGTGGACCTCTCCCTCGACGATTTCCTTAGAATATATATATTGGATTTCTGCTGCACATCCCCATAATTAGTACGAAAGAATCAACATCGGCAGTATATCCACACGGAGCGCCAGTCAAGGTTCACATACTCAAGATCCTAAAGAACCTTTCCTTTCTGATTGAAAAATTATCACCGCTCCAAGACAGGAAAATCAATAATAGTAGTAGTACTAGGAATATATGAAAAACCAAGAAAACAATCAACTTTATGATCAAATAATCCATAGCAATGCATCTGATCCCCAAAAAAAAAAAAAAATCCATAGTAATGTAAATTAAAATCTACTTTTGGTAGAGGTGCTTCATGCACAGAATTTACATTAGAGTTTACTAACAAAACCAGTAATTATAAGAACCAAAAATAACTTTCGATACCGGTGGGCATAAGAAAATTAAATCTCAGATTACCATTTAATTCCAATTACCTTATAAAAGATCATCACCTCTCCAGGGGATGAAATGCAACATTACAATATGCCATTTGACCTTATGTAATCATCTCAGGAATTACGTTACATCAAATATCACTGCTACCCAATCCTTTCACATATTTGGATGATGTGGCTACTCCGAAATCACAAATATTGAAAAGTTGTATGACATCTTATTGTAGAATTCACCGAGAGACCAGTGATTTGGGATCTCTATAGACTTTCTGGTCGATGGGTTCCCCAGGACAATGACTTGATGATCAGCATCTAAGCAGGACAACCCCCTACAAGACCCGACAATCTCGATATGATATTCGAATATTTGGTCTCTCACGTAGGGAATCGAAGGTGGGTGGCCGATGTACCTTTGTTCGCACTGTTGGGTGATTCGAGCGCTTCACAATCCCCGAACTGAGGTGGGTATTTATGATTTGGGGGCTCGTGACAACTCTCACGGATGCACTTGAACCGGATCAGAGACCTCACCGGTGGCCTGGATAGGATGTCGGTCTAGATGTCTTCGCTGAGATTGTGCAAGGCTCTCGTCTCTCCGAGTGTCCGCTACTCTGTTCTATCTGCAATAAAAGTACAAAGTTACGTACAGTATGCACCGATATAACTCACATCAAATAGTAATCCTGAAAATTCGCCAAATGTGACAAGTCTGTTAGAAATAACCCAATGTAGAATGTTGTTACTGATCAATGAAAAAGGCCTAATAAGTTGATCGGGCCATACTTCAGTGTAATTTACAACAAATTTACAGTACAAGGGAAACAAGAATATGAGAAAATTAGCTAATAAGTTAACGAGTATCCAATCAGAAACTTTCAAGCCGACGAATGTGTTCAAGTGGAAAGGTAACTGAAGTGGATATGCAAGTCTAAGTCATGAATATAAAGATGTGGTGACCAAATTTGGTGCCCTCTAGACTGCTGAAATTGCCTATAGAGCAAGATTTGCAGTCTTCCATCAGCCACTCAATGTCCATGACACCTGAATTTTTGTCAACCGTTCAAGTGTCCATTTTTTGCAAAAATATAAAAATTACGAAAAAAAAATGGAGAAAAATAAGATATAAAAAAAGAGAGGTAGCAAAAGTTTAATTAAAAAAAGGAGAAAAAAATGAACACGAGCGGGCCGGCATGTCCGGCTCACTCTTTCGATAAATTTTCGGTCAGCCCCTTCATTTATCTGACCCATCTTTCGGTTTCTCTTTTGGGCCCATTTGTATTATGTTCTTGAGCCCACCAGAGACCAAGAAAAATAAGGCAAACGTTCAACCCCGCCTCCAGCCTTTCTTCGGTAAGAACCAGCACGAGAGAAGGGCGGGTGACGCAAGGAGGAGAGAAGAACGCTGGTGCTCGGAGTATTTCGGCGAGGTTCTTCGGCAAGAGACTAGAGATCCGAGAGAGAGAGAGAGAGAGAGAGAGAGAGAGAGAGAGAGCTGGAGAGAGAGGGAGACGGTGAGTGTTTCCTTTCTTCGGTTGAAAACAGAGAGGGAGAGCAGCTCGAAAAAGGAGATCCGGTTGAGAGCGCGAGAGAAGCTTGGCCGTGCTCGAGACCCCATTTCCCAGCGCTCCTTTCATCGGGCCGGGGCTCGCGGTTCTTCGGTTCGCTCAAATCCCAACCGCGGCTGTGCTGCATTTTGTTGCCTCTGGACCCTGCTTGGTTGTCTATATCCGTCTCAGTCGCGTTTTGATGTCCGGTCGAGTTATCAACTGCCGTCCAGTCGATGCCCACCAGAAGTTCGACGAAATGTCTCTACGATACTCACAAAAGTCATGTTTGCCTTGCTAAAACCGTAGCCCCTTTTGTCCATAAATTATGGTTACTTTCGTGCGCGTGGTGTGTTTTGCGTTCATTGTTCCGGTGACGGATGGTGGCCTCCCGTGACTTTCGTAGAGGGTGAGAAGTAAGGATGAGATCGGTGAGGAAGATGACCCATGTTGGGTGAAGAGGAGGGGACGTCGCGAAGTATACGACGTGGAGAAGAAAAGGAAAAGGAAATAAAGAATGAAACAAAAGAGAAAACTAAAAATATGAAAAAAAAAAAAAAAAAAAAAAAAAAAAAAAAAAAGCAGGCTCGGCCGTGGGAGAAGCTGCTATTTAAAGGGCAGAAAAAGTTCAAAAGATGGACTGAAGGCTTGGGGACTTGATTTTGGTTTGGACTGAACGTGAGAATGGGCATTAGGATTAACTTAGGATTTTTTTCTGTGGGCTTAGTTTAGTGTTGGGAAGCTTGGGCTTGTTAATTTAGCTTTGGGTCGAGCTTGATTTGTTGGTCTTAGGCTTTGTTAATTGCTGGAGGAATTGTGCCTAATTTGCCTAATTCGTTTTTATAAACTAAAGCCTCCTACTGTATAAAGCCCATTTCGTGTCCTTGAGTCCAAAGTCGTGTGGCCGCAGCAACCTATTTTCGGGCTGGGCCCCAAGGACGAGCCCATTTTCGGATTAAAAATTAATCCGAAAATAAAAATCAAATTAAAAATTTGGGAAATGATAAAAAAAAAGTTTAAAAAATTTAGGAAAAAATAAATAATTTTAGAAAATTCGAAAATCAATAAAAAAATTAGTTTTAAAAAATTGTCAAAAAATTAAAAAATTAAATTAGAAAACCCTTAATTGGGTAAGCTTTTGGGGCTTTATAATAGGTTTTTTTTTTTTGTTTTGCATTGTCTTGTTTTCATTTGTAAGGACAATATTAGGATACTTGTGTGCTTTCTTTCATGATTATAATTAATTGCACCTTTTCATATTTGGATGTTACTTTCTCGCTTTAAAATGGTTAGGACGAATCTTACATTCTTTTTTTTTATAGGCTGCTATGGTGTTAGTTAGCATATAATTAGTTTAGCTACCGAAAGAGTGCTAACCTTAGGGTTAGTATAATCAAGTATATGAGTCTAGAATCTCCGATTGCGTAAATAGGAAGATATTCTTCTGTATCTTATTTGGTTTCTAGCCTATCAAGAATGTTAGTGGCGACTTTTTAGTCAAAATTTGCATAGGCTTAATTGATTTAAAATTTGAACATCCGATTTTATGCAAGATTTAAATAATGGGCCATAGGCCTATTTTTTAGGCAATACCCCTAAACTCAACTCTCTCTCTCTGTCTCTCTCTCTCTCTCTCTCTCTCTCTCCCTCTCTCTCCCGAGGGGTTGGCTCATGACATGTAAATATTAGCACATATCGTGCAACGATCAAGTGTTTATGCATTGACTCACACATAACCAAATTATTCTCACCTTATTTACCGAACATTACATTATTTAATCAAGTGTTTCTTCTATTGCCAAAGTGAGAAAACACTTATCACATATTCTATTCACATTCTATCCTGGTCGAAGCAAATACTTAATCATCTTCTAGAGTTAGGGACTTGCTTCCAATTGCTAGGAATTAATGGAACACCTTAAAGGCATCTTTGAAATGGTCACCGGCTACACAAGTGTGGTCCAAACGACCAACACCTATGCTTGCCTCGATAGGAAAATGCGGACTCTCAAGATTAGATTGAGAGTTGGTGAGTCAGGATATCGACATGAATCGGGTGCTTGAGCATGAAGAGTCTTTGTTGGGGAAGACAAGGAAGTGGGGTGGAGAATTAGTTGGAGAACATAGGCAGGCTCAAGCACGTTGTAGGCAAGATGGAGCGGGAATTTCCCATGGCAAGTGTGCTATGATGCCTAAGGATTGTAAGCTGCATGGACAAGCTCACCAACACAGTGGACTAATTCTATGGGTAAGGTAGATTTGCCAAAGGTCTCACTTTGGATGTGGAAGCAGAATGAATTGGATCTTCTGATCAAATGCCACTAGATGAACTCTTGAGTTAATTCTTTCAAGCGAATCTAAGTAAGATTTGGGATTGTTTGGTGGATAGGGCACTACAATAGAAATTTCTTATGGCCGTGTTGGTTATGATCTATAGTGACCATTGTTGGCAACAACTTGTAGACGTCATTAAAGGTGTGTCACATCCACAGCCCTTGGTTGCCATAAGAAGGTCTTGGATAGAACGTTGGTCGCATCTTATCGTGCTTAGAAATCTCCGAATTATATTTGTTAGAGAAATATCTCCAAGTGATTTAGATGATATCCAAACTATCATTAGTATAATGTTTACTATGATGTATGTAGATGGTATTACAAACAGCACTAGAGATTCTGATATGAGGAGTGCTCTATAACTATTTAGAGAGCTTTGCCGATATCTAAGGTGAACAAGGTATGGACAATGAAAATGTATACGAGTTGAAAGAATCTTCAAACAAGGTGAACATCTAGAATGACCTTGATTAAGGGTGAAAAAGTGGAGAAGGACAAGGATGTTCATGATGGTTTGCACGTACAAAGATTAGGGGAACAATTGGATGGACTTAGTGAGGTGAACAAGCCTAGAACATATATAGAAAACGGTGATAGAATGGTCTTTGCATCTTATAGTGCTTATAAATCTCCGAATCAGATCTAGGTTTATTTAGTGTAGTAAAATAGTGTAGGCATCTTGGATTTAGCCTTTGCCATCTCAATGGCATGCACATTTCAAGTCATGCTAGTTCATTCACTTTTGACATTCACACTTCTAACACTAACCTCTACATTTCCAGACAAAAACCCTTTATTAATACGTTTTCCCTTCTAGTAAACTAACCTTTGCCTTTGATTTGTTTTAAAGGAAGGAAAGAGACCAAAGCATTCGAACTGTTGTTTCTTTGGAAGGGTTGCAAAATGTGATTTAGAGCCCATTTGGTATGGTCGTGAGCTATGGCTTAACTGTGTTGTGTTGTAATAACTATGTTACAAAATGCTATAAGATATACGTTGGATGATAATCTTGAAAGTATTGTAGCTATCGAGAATATTTTGAAGCTATAGCAACCATTTTCACAGCTGAACTACTACCAAAAAGCTACACCTCCTTAGTACACTCAATTTGTTTTGTAGAACATAAACCATATGGAATATATTTTCCTAGCTTTGGCTGCTCATATCGTTTAGAAAATAAGTTAAAAATTGTTAGCATCTTTTGGACTAGGCCGGCCTAGTTTGAGACGCCTTCAAAGGGGTCTAGAAGTAGAGCTCAGAACGATTGGGCTATCGGGCTTCTAATCTGGCTGAAATTGTATGATATTTTGAATCTAAATAAACTTGATGATTAGTTTGGCCCATATTAATGAAAGAACATGGAGGCCAGAGCAAATTGTCCTTCAATTAGCGAGTCACAAATACAAACACAATTCTCATGTAAAATTAGTTAGATTTGCATGTTGGTGACATTGATGACCTATGATCCACCAATTAAAGTGTTGTTTAGAAGAAATCTCTTTCAATTAGGGATGGAGGAAAACATGGTCCTTTCATGAAAATTACCTAACTTTTTGGAGGGAAAGTCATGTGACATCCCAGATTTTCAATCATGTTTTCTATTGAATAAATCGGGCATTTCATCGACGCGCCTATAGGGTTGTTCTAAAAAATGATCACTCTTGAGATAACTAGACTATCAGGGAAAGCCATTAGAGAATTTTAAGGCAATAAACTTGAGAATTCGACCAGGAATTGGTTTCTCGACCGTGCTTATCTTTAGAGGCCATTACGACATAGTTAAAAATCGATTTGAGATCAGAGATAGGTCGGTTTGACTGAGATGTGTGGCTAATCATGGGTGACTCTACTAAATTGAAAAATTCTCGTCAGCCGATACTAGACTGATTTTCTATTGTTTTGGTATCCCGTGTCCGTATTTGAATCCTCGAGATTTTCACGATAACCGAGAGTCGCCAATGTGTCGAGTGGGTTCATTGTGGTTCGAAGAAAATCAATCATGGGTCATTTGCACTAAAAATTTCCGAAAGTTACTCGGTAGCCTAGGTCAAGCTAAAAACGCGTCGACTTGAAATTAATCGCCAATTTGAGTCTAATTTCAGAAATTGAAAGTTCTATTATGTCACAATTAATTCTAGGAGCGCCAACTCAGTCTCAGAATATTTTTCTACAAACCGAGACTTTTTGGGAAAAAGTCGTCCTAGGGCCGTTTTTGTCAAGAAAAAATCAGGGATCTTTTTTTATAACAAAATTAGGAAGCAAGTGGGATCAATTGGTTAGGAAAAACACCAATTTGATTGTTGAGGTGTTGGTTGATTTTATTGAGGCCGAATTGGATTGATTTGAGGGAGAATAAGTGTCCAATTGGATGAATTTCCAAGCAAATTCGTATCCCCTCTATGCCTATGGTTTTTGGACCATTTCAAGGGTTGCAAGAAGAGCCTTGATGGCTGATTTGAGGCTAAGGACTAGCTGGTGGATGAGAATGGTCAAGGGGACCAAGAGTTGGAAAAATAAGGCCATGGTAGGGCCCTTGTTTCCTCTCTCCCTCAAGCTGCCATCCATAGCTCCATCGGTCTCTTGATTTGCCATTTTTTAGCACCTCAGCAAGCCAAGGGACCAGCCAAAGCCAGCCCTTGCCGCCAGACCACCCATGACGCCACGCCGAAACGTCGTTCAACGTTCACGCGCCTCGCCACCCCCACGCATGTCCTCGCCTTGCTATGCCTAGCTCGCCATTGTCCCTGGCTATTCGTGAGCTGTTCAGCTCGTCCAGCCACCGTGTGTGGTCGTAGGAGCTGCCGAAGCCGCCGTGAGTCCCCGCCGTTGGCCGCTCGACCTCGCTATTACCTACACCAATCTTGTTTGCCTCAACCAGCCTTGTTTCCTCTCTTTTGCAGCTAAGATAAGAGAGCAAAGTCAGTGGGTTTCCAGCAGCTTGTTGGCCCATTTTGAGGTTGTTCCAGACTCCGAAAGTTAGGCTTGTTTTGGAGAAAGTTGAGCCCCGTTGCGTCCCCGACGATTTGAGCCAATTGGATCGCAAAACAAGTGAGTTTAACTCACTAATCCTCGCATAGTAGGTTAATCACTCTTAGGGGATGATTAGATTAAATTAAGCATGGTTTATGTGGATAGATTATATTAGATTAGTTAATTTAATTATCTGCCGATGCATGTTAGGTGGTTAGTTAGTGCAATTAGGGCCTAGAAGAGCTCTAGTATTTATCTAGAGTGACTTAGAAATTTTTCGGGTCCATTTTGGTGTTCAATTAGGCTTTTTCGGGTCTAAGTTGATTTATTGGCATTTATTTAATATTTTCCGTAATTAATTAATTAATTAATTATTTTCCGGAAATTAGATCGGGATAACCGGTGATCGGAATTTCGTGCTGATTACTGTGGTGCAATCTATTTATTTATTTGAGCTCTAATTTATGCTGAATTGATTTAATTGTGATTTTAGGATTTTATTCCTAAATTAATCAATTTTGGTAATTGATTGGAAAATAACTGAGCGTCGATTTACAACGCTAAAAATATTTTGGTGGACTGTAGAAAATGGTGGGATTTATGGAAAGAAAATTATTATATTTTGGTCAAGGCCGACCGTGTACTCACACACGAATATTTTTATCGGGTATGATAAAAATGATGAATTGACTATATGTTGAAGTGGTATACTATATTGGCCTAAGGACCCTATTTTATTAGTTTGGGTGAGCATATATAGTATATTATATTGGCAAGGGGGTCCTAACTTTTCAGCTTTGGGCGAGCATATAAATAGTATACTATATTATCAGCTTTGGGCGAGCTATACTATCTATTTATCAGCTTTGGGTGAGTAGTCCTGATTTGATAGGACTTTATAGATAGTATTGAATGTACCAACTAGGGAAAGTCGTGGTGACATGTAATCGACTAAGTCGATTGATCGATGATTCGATTTGAGTGTTGATTTGATGTGATTCGATGATGGTACGAATTAAATTGACTTGCAGGAAGAAACTAAGGCCAAGGTAAGTCTTTTGACCCATGTTGGGCTTAAGCAGCCTTTAGGGCATATTGGCTTCCTAATCGAGTCTTAGGAGGTAGAACTCACGGAGACGTCATCTCACCCCGTTGTGGGATAACATTTTATGTCCATAGATGGCAGCATCTCTAGCCCCTCTCGTGCATTTTGGTATATCGGAGGAAATCAATGATATAGGTTATCACATTCTAATACACCATCACCCTGAAGGACTGGAGTATGTTTTGGTAAAATCTACTATTTGGGTTGATGTGGGTAAACCCCAAAAGGTGCCCCATAAATACCGGTTGTGGTATCGCCATTACAATGATGAATGAAGGATGGGCCCTGTATCGGAAAGTGATGTACCTCTATATGTTTTGGAGGTAGCGTTCGAGAAGGGCATAGCAGATCTTAAGGGTGGATCGGTGGTTGATGCAAAGGATCCGAAGCTTGAGGATGATTTTGACTCTCCAGTGTATTTAGCCGTGGGCTCCAGCTGGAGTGAGGAAGAAGGAGAGATTGTCGAAGAAGAGGAGGATCCGGAGGAGGATCTAGAGGAGGACCCAGGAGAGGATTGAACCCCCACCCTGTTTTGCAAACCCTGAGTTGTGAATTGATGCGTGATAGAACCAACTTTTGTTAATAGTATTGTAATATATATTATATGGTTTGCATTGTATAAAAGTATGGTTGTAGTTTTTCAGGTTTGAAAAATATGACCTTACCTTTCTATCCCATTGTTTTATTGTCTAGGGATTTTATATATGCTTCCGCATGACTATTAAAATGAATGGGTCGGCAATGCATCCTAGGGACGTCGCTATTTAATCGACCAGGTGAGGGATAGGCGCGTGCTCGAGGATCGGGGCATGACAAGTCAAGTAAAATAGAATTTTACATTAGGGTTTGTAATGGGTCCACGTCATCCTTTGCAAATGTGAGATATTGCAAGACTTAGTGAATCGCGTGGTAGGGTTTTAAAAGTATGTTCCTCATCATTCCTTTTATTTAATCTTGATTTCAACACTGTGAGTTCTTATACTCCAACCTTCCTTTCTAATTTTCAGTTTGTTCTATAAAAGCCTATCCAATCATATTCCCACGCTCGACCGAGTGTCAACCTCATCAACTACCTCATTTCTTTGAATGGTCACTCTCCTTTTGACGTAATTAAGACAATTTATAGAAAAATATAGAAAAAATATAAAACAATAAGTTGGAGATTTTTGTGACTTAGGATAGGATCTCCATCAACCTTTTCAATGTGTTTCTTCTTAATCACCTACGCCACCTTAAGTAGTTATAAACACCTCAAAATCTTGAGGCTTTGTTTTCTTCTAGGTGTGTCATTTTTTGTTGAAAGATATGTGAAAAGAGGAGTCACAGTTGGTTTTATAGATGTAGTTCGTTTATCATATTTGTTGAAATATTCATCATAAAACATATGAAGAGTTGATCTTATGAATAATGATAGGGAAAATTGTCAAGAAATTTCTAAAATTATTGCATTATTACTAATTTAGTCCTAAAACTTTTAATTGTGCAAATTGAATTCTAAATATTTTCACGTTTTGCCAAGTGAATCCATTTGACCAATTTTGATCGGAAATCACCAATGTAAATGATGGCCGTCTCACGTGACACGGATATCACTGATGTAAACAAAGTTTAAAAGTATTTTAATATTTTTAAAAAAATATTTAGTTATTATTTATTTTCTTTTTCCTTTTTTCTTTCTTTTCTATTTTTTTCCTTCTCTTCTTCCTCTAGTCGATCGTTGAGTCTCAGTGATTAGCTATAAGCAAGGGCTAGAAAGGTCAATTCCGCCAATCTCTAGTGAAGCTTGCTTCCACCGACCACTAGCAAGAACCAGTCTTGCTCACTCTTGGTGAGACTTGACTTCGCCATTGCTAGGCAAGGTCGACCTTGTTCAACCACTAGTGAGGCCAACCTCACTTAGCGAAGGCAAGGTCAAGCCTCACTAGGGGTAGGCAAGGCTCACCGTCAGCTAGTAAGGTCAACCTTGCTAGTGGCCAATGAGGATGAGCCTTGCTAGTGGCTAAGCAAGGCTCAATTTCGCCATATTTGGTGAGTATTGGTAAGTTTGAGCCTCACTAGGGGTAAAGAGGCTTACCAGCCCTCACCTCTAGCTAGTTGTTGGCCATCGTTGTGGCGCGGTGACTGGCTAGAGGAAGAAGGGAAGGAAATAAAGAAAATAAAAAATAAAAAAATATTAGAATATTATTTAAATTGCCTATGCTAGCCAACCATGCCACGTAAGATGAGCAATATCCACATTAATGATTTTCAGCTAAAATTGGCCGAATGGACTCAATTGACAAAATGCCAAACTTTTTATGATTTAATTGAACAATTAAAAAGTTTAGAACTAAATTGGTAAAAAATGCAAAGGTAATACTACAAATACATTGAGATTCTTCAGTAATAATTCAATTTTAACAGTACTAATTACACGTACTAAGAGAGCAATCAATGCATTTGAAACATCAAACTCATTTTACTTTGCTATTGATTTAACAAATACTTTATAAAATTGTGGGGTATATGCATTCACATTAAATGATTTAATTTCTTAACTGCATCAAACGAAGATATCTTGTGAATTACTAGTATATCAATTCAATATATGTGTTTCATTGTATGTAATGTACATGTAGTATCAATTGGTCCCAAATATGATTTGATTGAGAAATTGGATACGCTTAATATGTATATGAGTGCTTGCTCATGTTCACAATCTAGAATGGTACTAAGAGTTATTCTAATTGCCCCTTGGATTATTATTAGAGTGATTTGAGCTAATGTCACTCTATCAGAACAATGAAACAAATTGATCTGTCTTAAGTGACCCTTCTTAATACCTTGAAAGATATATATATCTATGTATGTAGATATATTTATGTGTTTGTGGCTAAGTCAAGAATGCCTTTCCAAGATCTAATATGTACCATATCTTGCTTTGAAGGGAATGTGTGTGAAACTGCAAGATCATGCATCACCCATTAATTATTGCAAAAGACTCTCGACGCTCCATCTCAAATTTTAAGAAAATCCTTTGACATTGACAATTCAAATAATAAGATATTAGCATATAAGTATAAGGAGATTAAGTTATATTTGCAATTTCCATGTTAAACCTACTTGAAGATGCTTGCTTGACGTAGGGACCAACTTTGATAATTGTTCTAGCATATATTTCTGATCCGACTTATCTATCCTCATCAATTGTCAATCGTCGACTAATATTCCGACTTGTTTGTCCTCGTTCTTTATGGATGATATTTATTTTGATTAGCATACCTAAGCAACTTTTTTAAATCCTAATTATCCAATTACTTCCTAATATATGTTGGTCAGTATTTCCTTCAAAGATTGCCAGCTAATATACAAATTATGCACCCTTAAGAAATTAATCCTAACTGCATTATTTGGGGAAGTTCTTCATTATTTGTTTGTGCACATATTTTGAATGACAAATTGGAGATTGGAACTAGGGGTAATGGGTTCTAGTGTGGATGATTCCTACCTTGAAATTGAGAATCGCCCATTGATTCCTAGGACCCACCTATGAATCAAACCACTAGTACAATTCGGTTTCTAGGTAGATCCATGAAACTTATCTATATAACATAATAATCACTACAATATTTTGCCATGAAGTAGATCACTCTAGTTAGAGAGGGATTGAGGACTTATATGAGAGTAAGTGACAAACGCCGTGAGTGATTGAGGCTGTGACATACTAAAATTTTAGTTATGTTTTCAATTAAATGAATCAAGCCTTTCATTGACATGCCTATAATGCTATTCTCTGATTTGATCACTCACAAGATAACTAGACTATATGGAAAGCCATTAAGGGATTTTAATGCAATAGACTTGAGAATTTGACCAGAAATCGACTACTCGACCGTGCTCATCTGCAAAGATCATTACGGCATAGTTAAAAATCGATCGGAGATTAGAGATAGGTCGTTTCGACTGAGATAGGTGATCAAAGTGTGGGTGATTCCATCAGATTGCAAAATTCTTATCGATCGTCACTAAGCCGATTTTTCTGTTGTTTTAGTACCATGTGCCCGTATTTGAAACCTCAAGATTTTCACAACCACCAAGAGTCGCCAATGCGTCGAAGATGTACATTGTGACTCGAAATAAATCGATCAGGGTCAATTGCACCAAAAATTTCTAAAAGCTACCCGGTAGGCTAGGTTACGCTAAAATCACGCCATATTGAAATTAACCGCGAAATTGAATCCGATAAATTTTATCATGTCACGAGTCATTTTAGGAACGTTGACTTATCTTCTGAAAATTCGGTAAAAATTCAAAGTAGGGCCCTTTTTGTCCGGAAAATTCAGGGGACCATTTTTTATCGTGTTTTTGGGATGCAAGTTGGTTCTATTGGCGAGGAAAAATGTCAATTTGATTGTGGACACCTTCGTGGAATTTATGGAGGCCAAATTGGATCCGATTGGAGAGGATTTGAATCTAATTTGAGGGAAAATGTTGCAAAATTCGTAGCCCCTTGGTCCCCAACCTTTTGGACCACCTCAATGGTTTCCTAAGGAAGCTTATGGTCTGCAAAAGGGCTGAGGATAGAGCTGAAGCCAAGTGGGGCCAAAGCAATGAACATTTGTAGGATATTTTAGCTTGGAGGGACCCTCCAAGGGCTGTTGTCCTTTTCTTTTTCCTCCTTAGCCTTGCTTTCCCCATTTTCAAGCCTTTTAGAGCTCAAGAGTTGTAGAGAATCGAGCAACACACTCCCCTCACCGTCGACCACCGCCTGGAGCCGCCGAGTGCCCGTTGCTGCCATCGCGAGCCCCCGCGCAAGCCCGCGTCCTTGCTGCGTTGTCTAGCCCATTCCGTCGTCGTGCCACCCTTTTTTAGTCTCCTTAGGCCACGTCGAGCTCAGGCGAAGCCTCGTCGTTGCTGCTCCATCGCCTTCCGCCTTCACCAAGCCTCACTGCAACCGTCACCAACTCTCCTTGCCGCTCCTAGCCATCGTAGCCAAGCCGAGCAGTCCTTCGGCCCAGCATCCAAAAACCGAAGCTAGCAAGGAGCTGTGGACTTCGAGGCCCATTTAAGACCACTTCCGAGCCTCATAGGGTGCCCCCGCTTTGGAGTTTGTCGCCGGCCTTCACGTCCCCATCGTTGTGGACTTATCAGATTTCAAAACTTGTGAGTTTACTCACTAAACTCTGCTTAGGGAGTTAATGATGCTTAAGGGTTGATTAGTTTAAACTAAGTATGGTTTAGGTGGTTAGTTATAACGTATTAATGATTTAATTACTTGTTTATGCATGTTAGATGTTTAGATCGGTTTAATTAGTGACTAGATAGGTTGTATTATTTATCTAGTTAGGTTCAAAATTTTTCCGGGCTCGTTTCGGTATTTAATTAGGCTTTTTCAGCCTAAGTTGCATTTATGGCATTTATTTGTATTTATTTAATTAATTTTGGTATTTATATAGTTATTTATTATTTTTCAGAAATTATACCGGGATAGCTGGTGGCCGGAATTTCATGCTGATTGCAATGGTATGATTGGTTTATTTAATTGAGTGTTGATTTGTGCAAATTGAGTGAGATTTGTAATTTTGGGTATTTATTCTTTAATTAGAAAATATCGGGCATTGATTTACAACGCTAAAAATGTGTTTATGGACTATTATAATTAGTGAAATTTTCTAAAAGAAAGATATGGTGTTTTTGACTTAGGCCGACTGTGTACTCACATATGACTATTTTTATCGGATACTTGTAACTTGGTATATTATCAGCTTGTGAGAGCATATATGCATGTTAGCTTGTGCGAGCATATTTATCGTTAGCTTTTGGAACCCTTTGCATGTCAGCTTGTGAGAGCAGTATATTGTATCAGCCTACGAGCTTTGATACATCAGCTTGTGAGAGCAGTATACATTTTATTCACTTTTGGGCCCCTTTGCACTTCAGCTTGTGAGAGCAGTATACTGTATCAGCCTACGGGCTTTGATACGTCAACTTGTGAGAGCAATATATATTATCAACTTGTGAGAGCACGATCTATATTATCAGCTTGTGCGAGCTACTATCTATCTATATTAGCTTGTGAGAGCTATGACAATATATTGCAACTTGTGAGAGCATTGATTAATTACTTCAACTTGTGTGAGCATTGGTCATATTGAATCGATAGATAGTACAACTAGAATGGAATTGAGCAGATTGATGGTTTGAATTGAGAGGATTGGTTGAAATCTTGAACCATATTGACTTGCAGGAAGGAACTGAGGCAAAGGTAAGTCCTCTATCTTGTGTGTGCATAGGTAGCCTTTAGGCGTATTTCCTTCATAGTCGGAGTTTAGGGGGTGAACTTGTTGAGATATCGTCTCACCCCGTCGTGGGATAACATTTTCAGGTCCTTAGATAGCAGTTCCTCCTGAGATTTTGGTTAGCCGAAGAAGATCACTAAACAGGTATCTCTGATTCCTCTTCCTAGGGGCCAAGGAGACTGGGTTGAACTCGTGAGATCCACTGTTTGGGTTGATGCGAGACTATCTCGGATGGTCTCCCAACAATACATATCGTGGTATCGTCGCGGGCGAGATGGGCCAGAAAAGGTCCCATATCGAAATCTAAGATCCCTATGTCAGTGCTGGAGATCGCTTTTGGTGAGGGTACGTTTGACCCTCCCGGTGGTTCAGGGGTAGACCTAGATCCCCCGGAGCCAGAGACCCCGAGCCATCCGTTGAGGGTTTGAATGTTTAGAGGACCTGCAGCTTTTCCACCTTTTGCAGACTTGTATATATAGGCTTGTGCTGTATATGACTTAGTTTGATGTGTATATAAGTGTGTTGTGATTTGAAAATTTTGTAGCCCTGCTTTTTTATCCCATATTTATGTTGTCTAAGGATTTATTTATTCACTTCCGTATGTGCATTAAAATGAATAGGTCGGTGACACGTCTTGTGACATCACAAAGGCCACGAGAGTTACAACAAGTGTTGTGAATGGCAAGTGAGGCTGTAATTGTGAGAGCGAGGTGAGAAAGAGAGTCGTGAGACTTGAGTGAAGAAACTAGAAACAGGGCAAATGGCAATTAGGATTTTGGACTTACATAAGAGAGAGCAACAAGTGTCGTGAGCAAGCGAGGCTATGAAAATAGTGACAAGCATCGTGACTTATGAGTGAAGATGCAACTTGCAAGCATTGAAAGTAAGCTGCAAGAGTCGATAGATACTAAGAGAGCGACTCAAGATAGAGATGAGGTGAGGGAAATTGCAAAGGGAAGCAAGGTTGTGACTATGAGGGAGGGCCGAAGGAGAGGCTATGATAGTGATGCCGCAATAAAGGACCAGAGGCAACTGAGAGTAAGATGAGGGGAGAGGGTTGAGAGGATCATGTAAGGAGGCGACTGAGAACGAGATGAAGTGAGAGAATAGGGAATAGGATTTTGTATAAAAATAAAAAATAATAAAAATATATTTTTTAGTCTGATCTAGGTAGTTTGATTGGGTTGTTACACACCTAGAACCGAGATTTGTATCGGTACTCACCGGTTCCAATTTAATGGAATCGGGAACTGAATCAATTTTCGGTTTTTTGGTACACCCTTAATTGGTAATGATGGTGGATTCAAAAAATTTCATCTTAGGAAAAGAGATCTAAAATTTCTACAGTACCTAACTTAGAGAGGAGAGATTTAAATATTGCTTGTATATGAAATTTCATGATATAGTATACATTTGATGATGATGATGATGATGATGATGATGATGATGATGATGATGATGGTACGCGTTAGGGGGCGAAGGCCCCTCGTACGTTTTAGGGGGCGAAGGCCCCTGCTATGCACCCTTCCATCTATTTCAAAGATGATGATGATGATGATGATGGTCAATACATGTGTTAGGGGGCGAAGGCCCCTGGTATGCACCCTTTCATTTGTTTCAAAGGAAGACTTAGGTTGGAGTGTCAAAGCTTAATCAAGAAAATCATCTTGTTTCCCCCTCATTTTATTTTAATGGAAAAAAATTGTTTGGAATGCACATTGCACATTATTGGGATAAGTATACTAGAAGTGCTAAAAGTTGTGTACATCACTTAATTTAGTGTCAAAAGTTTTCGTCGGCTCACTTAAGTGCTAAATCAGAGAAATAATTATTACTTAAAGTACTAATGGCGAGAAATTTTGCCAAATTGATTACGTTTCATTTATAATTAAAATTATAATATGACTTGGCAAATTTTTAAAAACTCTAGTCCACTAGCATACTCGGCACTGAAATGGTCATTTTTTAATAACGACCGGTACTAAAGTGGTCACTTTAAAGAAAATTTGGCACTTAAATGATCACTTTAAATAAAATTTGGTGCTTAAATAATCACTATTTACAACTTTTGGATGATGTCGTTCAGAGGTCACATGCTAACTAAGCATATTGGCGAGCCACGTAAGATTGAGAAATTAATAAAATATAACCATGTTTAATATTCGGTAACCCAAATCAGAGTTAGCAATTAAATGATTGGTTTTTTTAAAGTGGCATTTAAATGATTAAAAAAAACTTTTGGTACTAAAGTGAGCATCATATATAACTTTTAGTACTTCTAGTGTACTTATCTCCCACATTACTATCACTTTTAGGTTATCAATGGAATATGAATTTGCACGATAATTTCTATGCATCTTTTGTTTTTTTCTTATCAATTTTCATACTAATCAATAGATAGAAAAAAGGCATAATGCTAAATGAAAGTCGTGTTTATTATATTTTGGTGGATTTATTTCAATGAATTGCAATGTGTAGTAAGAATTGGTCCGTTACTTGAGGTGTTTGAGGACATATCAAAATTTGCTTCAAAAGTAAAATTTTGACTACACTAGGCTGACAAGGAAAAGTGCGCTCGCTTGAGGAGGTGGATCATTCGAGCATGTGGTATTAATATATGGGATGCATGAGTGATATAAATAGAGGGTCCTATCTTTTGACCCTTAGATCTGATTCATCATAAATTAAATATGCATGATGCAAGGTTAACCTAGAGATAACATGAATAATCAAAGGCATGACAATTGAGTAATATTTGTTCAATCATCCACTGAGATAATCTTAGTTCCATTAGGACTTAATTACCACATAAATCTTACCTTAGTTTAGTTATGATACCGAGGACATCAGTGTCATACATCGAATCTTAGCAAAAAAGGGGATCATATTGCCATCCTTCCACATAAAGGATCCAATCTCAAACCACCAATATCCAAGTCCCTACAATAATGCTCTCACTCTAATGGCCACTAACGAGAATTATGAAAAATACAAAATATGAATGGAATAAGCATTCATAACGTAGTGAATAGTGCTTATACCTTATAAGTAGATTGAGTACCCACAATTTACAAAACCATGTTTTCAATTCCAAAATATAATACATATAAAAGATAAGAATGTGTTATATCGCTTTAACATAACCCTATACATATTAGCAAAAACATTTGTTAAATTAATATTATAATGAAAAACATCAATGATCAAGTCCATTAATCAATCTCAACAAAATACCATGCCAATGGACCATTCCATTGACTAATCTCGAATCACATGTCAATGGTGCATCCATTGATCAAACCTATGCCCAAATATCGACCATGGTCACGAATAACACCTATCACAAAAAGACCAAGCTTCCACCTTGACAAGATCTCCACATATATTGCTGGTAATTGGCTCACTAGAATATTATAAACTAGCTTTCATACCCACAAGCCCTTCATTAGACTCATGATGATATTGAACATCAACACCAATCCATAACAATATTCTCCACAATCTACAAAGCCAAATCTAGAAAATATTTCATACGTCACAATGTGTTTCCAAAATCATTTCATAAACCAAGTTCACGAATCAACGTATATATACATATATCAAATATTTTTCGCTTTAAAACATAAGTTTAGAAATTCATAGAAAAGATAGCACTACTTATCTAGGAATGCCCAAGTCAAATAACGTATAGTTAAGTGAGACTAGGATCTCGTAATCTTAACAATTAAACAAGTATCGACATTAAAATTAAATAAAACTCTACCCCAATATGAAATGGTTAAATTACATCTAAATACTAACAAAATGACTTATACACGTTAACAAATCGCTCAACCGAAGCGATTGCTCAAACTTAAATGCAACATGGAATTTGCATGCGTAACCCCAAAATTCTTACTCCGACCAAACTGTTGCTTCAAAATGACTCCCTCCAAACCCATGGCTCCATAATGCCATATACCACAAATTTCAAGAAATTCCAAAGCTCAACAACTCAAGATTTGGACTTTGCGACTCAAAAATCCCAAAATTCCAAATTTAAGCCTTAAATTTGAAAACAACTCCAATTCGATAAACCAAGGGCACGAGCACTTGCCTGACATTGGAAATCCGGGTGAACTCAGCTTAGCAAGACATTGTGGCAATTACTCTTTTCTTTCTTCTTTTTCTCTCCTTTTTTTATTCTTTCTTTCTCGGTGAGCTCCCTATCCTGAGTGCCCCTTAATTGAGGTTCACCTTTCCTTCTTCTATTCACTTTTCAAACTCTCTCTCTCTCTCTCTCTCTCTCTCTCTCTCTCTCTCTCTCTCTCTCTCTCTCTCTCTCTCCTTTCCTTCTCCACCTTTGACTTTTCAAACCCATATTTTGCATCAAGCCATGGACTATAGTTGAGTAGGTCACGAAGGGGTAACGTATGACACCAGATGGGTGGTTGTTGGGGGTGTGCGCTCGAGTAGAGACTCACCGATGATGATCTATCGATAGATACCTCGATGAGGGTCGTGGACCACCTGGAGCACCAATATAAGAAGAGAGCACAACAAGGAAAAAACTAGAGGCGAGAGAGAGAGAGAGAGCTTGAGCAAGCTTGCCAGTAAAAAATCTTGTTGTGTGTACACAATTCACCCTATTTCCCTCACATTGTTGGTGACGTCCATACCTCTCCGCTCTTGGAAAGAATTGGTTAAATATTTCTAGAAATTGTTGCCTTTCAATCAAGGACATGTTGAATAAGGGACACAGTTACTTCTCTACTAACCTTGAATGGCCGGCCATACCTCTTCAGAAGCAATTACGGATGAAATCACCTCCCCGTCCCTTCTGTTTAACTAAACTTAACTAATGATTGCTCTAGTTTACTTCATGAGATATAAATGCAGTCCTATACGTAAAAATCAGGTGTCTCATCCAAACATAAAATGAGAATAGCTTCAGATGACAATTGTTGTTCCTTTCACCATCCACTTTACAAAGTACAACACAAGACAATAAGAACAGCTTCAGATGCAACCATAAACCAAATTATTTGAGAAAAATTTGTGCTTAGGAAGTTAGAGGTGTTAAATGGGGTGTGTAACCCATTTATGGAATCATGTTTGCTTAAATGGATCGTTAATGGGTTAGACCTTATTTCACAAGGCACCCATGATGGGTTTTAAAAATAAAAGGACTAAAATATATGGGTCTTAAATGGGTCTACTCTGTACCCATTTAAGACCCATTTACCAACCCATTAAAAATACCCACTATCTAGTCTACCCTATTACTATAATTATTTTTTATTTTCTTTTCTTTTATTATTTTTTTTCTTCTTTTTTTTTTTTCTTTCTTTTTCCTTCGGTGGCCGGCACAGCAATGGCCGGCAATCGGCCGGCGAGCCTCGAGCTTGCCGACGTCTCGCCAAATCCGGCGAGGCGGAGGCCTCGGTGACGCCCGGCGAGACTCGAACTTGCTGGCGTTAGGCGAGGCTCAAGCCTTGCTAGATCCGATGAGGGGCGAGCTCGACGAGGGGCGAGCTCGAGCTCGCCGACACTGGTGACCCTCAAGCTCGCCAAAGGCCTCGCAAGCCGGCGAGGCTCGAGCGCCGATGGTAAGCCGAGGCTCACCTATGGCCATTGTCGTGGCTGGTGGCCGGCCAAGAAGAAGAAGAACAAAGAAAAAGCAAAAAAGAAAAAAAAAAAAAAAAGAAAAAGAAAAAAAAATATTTAAAAATAAAAAAATTAAAAATTTAATTTAAGAAAAATAAAAAAATAAAAATTCAATTTTTTAAAATAATTATTTTAAAAATTATAAAAATTTTCCATTAAATTTGTGTTGTATAAAACTATTTTAGCAATACCATTTTAAAAAAAATAATATATATATATAAAAAGAAATAAGCTTAGAAGTATTTTAGTAATATAATCTTTTTTAAAAAAAAATAGGAATAAGTTTTTCTAAGTTTGGTTAAATATGAAAATATTTTATTAATATGGGTTGGGTCGGGTATGGGTTGGGTAAAAATTTACATTAGACATAAATGGGTTATAAATGAGTTAATGGGTCAATTTGGGTCGGACCATTAATGACCCGACCCAAACCCGACCCGACCCATCCGTTTAACGGCTCTAGATAGAACTAAAAAATTAGAACTTTATGTCATAAATCAGATTATTTGGGGAATATTCTTATTAAACCAAAATTCTTTTGAATTGGCTTTGATCATGTGAATCCTAACATTTTCAATAGCCATGGTTGCAAATACTCCATATATAGACCTCCATCTAGGTTAGGAATTCTCGATTAGATTTCTACACAATCTCTACACAAATGCTTTGAAAAATTCCTCCCTCCCTTTCCCCTCTTCGTTCATCAAAATTAAATCTCTCTCTGTCGTTGCTAGCTTGCATCTTTTGACGATCTTTTAACCCACCTTCCTGAGATTTTTTTTTTCAAATAACTTTTTTGGTATCAAACATTGCCATGCTTTTGTTGACTTCAACCTTATGCTATTCAAAATGTACGAAGATAAGGTTTTGATGATCGTCATGTCGAAAGAAACAAAAACACAAATACTATGTTTAATGCATTACACTTTTTATAGCGGAAGTGGGACCGTTTATTCTGCATATTGGGGTCATTTAATCCGATCCATAGAGTTTTCAGATAATGAAACTTAACGCAATATGATAAGATGGTTACATATGAAATAATCACAGGCTAAGTAAACACTCATGATTCATATAAACATGATCAATTGTGTGTGTAGAAATCCTACTGAACCCTAAACCCCATCAATCTTTAAATCCATGACTTAGTTGTAGTTGAAGATATTCTGCCCAGGAGATAACAACATTTTTGGATCAAACTGAGCTTTGCTCTCTTGAAATGCCCTCCATTTGGGACCAAAATGGTCCATCCATGCTCTTTCGGTATTGTAATTTGGAAGGTACTGCTTGACCTTAATACCATTATCTTCACAAAAAAAGAGCAACTCCTTATTTTGAAGGTCGAACTTTTGCCAGTCTTCAGACCCACCTGAATGCAAGAATCCAACTATATAAAAGACATCTTCATCTAGTATGACAGCAGACATTCTATCATCCCATCTGCAAATTAGATCAAAATATGATAAAGGGGTTAAGTTCATATAATAGTGTATAATCAAGCCACTAGATCTGATTTTAATCATTCAATGGACTATAACTTCCTTGTTTTTGCATTTGACGTACTTGACGGATTTGACCGATTTTCATAAGAACTGATGACGCGGTGGATAGGTGGCCAATTTTCTGAATGTCACATCATTGCCATGTTGGCAACACATCAACAATTTCGTCGAGAAATCAATCTGGTTTTGATCAAAGTGCATCAATTACAAGAAAATGAACATTTAGTAAATAACTTGATTAAAATCAAAGTTCAGTGACCATAACTCATTAACCTTTAGTGACAACCAACGAAACATATGCCCTAAATGAAAGTGGTGGCTAGCAAGAAAACATACTTGTCATTGTCCATAGGGTAAACGAGGACAAGTCCAGTTGTTATGTTCTTTCTGAGAACAATGCTCTTGAAAACGCCTGTGTTGAAATCGGCAATGCGAGATTTGAACACAAATAGGTTGAGCCACGGATGAGGAACGTTCCAGAGCCCCTGTTCTTGGAGCATCAGCTCTTCAACTCGCACTCTATTCAAGAATTCTACATAGCCGACATCCTTCTGGAACAGGAAATCGGGCCCATGGCTCAAATCTTTCAGTATCATCTCCATGTCCTAACATTAACAAGATAACAGTGAACTAAGTTAAAAGAAAAAAGATAAGATGTTTCCTATGGAGCTGAGCAGAAGCTAATGGAAGGTTAATATGGTCAAACATGACTATACTATATTAGGGTGTGCGTATGTGCAAGAGAGAGAGAGGTACTCCAAAACCCTTGTCCGACATAAGCACAATTAGTTCAAAATATGACCTAGGAATTTTCCCCCCTCAAAGATAGTTCAATACAGATGAACGAGTACCTTGTCTATTGTACTTTGAGTGCGTTCATCATAGAACTTTGCTACTTCGATACAGTAGAGGAGCTCGTGTTCGGTCACTAGGGACATCAGCCGTGGGTGGTCCAAGAGAGAGAAGAAAGATAGCCAACTGTTTGAATTTTGGCGCATGAAAAGCTGACCTTCTACGTAGTCCGGCGCTTCATCTTGGTCCCTTTCATGGCGTGATATCAACCGTTCTTGGTCCGTCGAAAAAGCTAAAAAAATCATTGTAAAGCATTCTCACCCACTTAGCCTACAAGGCATTCAGTACAAATACATTTATTAGCTTGGGGATCTTCTCTGTCAACCAACTGAAAGAATACCCTATAAAAACGTGTGAGCTGACTTCTAGGTTCATGTTCAATGGCATAGACAAGAGTCAATTTCAACCTATAAAAAGGCAAACTAGAGCATACTAAACTAATTTTTTGACAACAAAAAATCTCAAAATGGTATATATTTGACAAATTTACAGCAAACTAATTTTTTGACTATAAAAAATCCCAAACTAGTATATTTGTGATAAATTTATCTTCCGTTAGCTTTCATGAAATTTGATTAATACTATGAAAAACCATAAACTGGTACACTTATGACAAATGGAAGGTAAAACCCTAAACTAGTGCACTCATCAATTGCAACATGTCATTCAGCTCAATAATTTGACGATAAAATTTAACGAAAACTAATGGAGGGTAGATTTGCTAGAGGCACATCGATTTGAGGTTTTTAGTAGTTAAGAAATTAATTTGGGATAAATTTATTACATGTGTATTGATTTGGAGTTTTGGGAGTTCCAATACATTAAGATATGAACATTCAATCTCAGAAAAGAAATGTGATTGTCTCGATCCTATAGAATAAGAATAGTAACATTTTATCAGGCATTGAGGATAGAGTTTAGCGTGCTACATACTCTCTTTGGAGCTGGACCCAGTGCAATCCTTACTCTAGTCATTATGCCAAATTGACCAAGACCACCAAGGACAGAATAAAATAATTCCGGATTTTTGTGGGGAGAGCAAGTAAAAAAGTGCCCAGTTCCTACCAAAGAAAAGAACAAGAAATTCTCCCATCATCAATTAGGCAATTATGAAGAAATGAAATATATGGTGAGTAATTTGATACTTAAGATTCATTCGTTTCTTGAAAAATGTGGCGTTTTTGAAAAATATTTTTCAAAAAGTTATTTTCTAAGAAAATAACACTATTTTCCGATGTTCGGTTAAAATTTGAAAATGAACTAATAAATATTTTTAGCCGTTTGGTAAGGAATTTATTTTCCTTCATGTAGTCCTTTCAATAATTTTTTATTATTTTATTTTTTTAAAATCAATTTTTAATATTTTTTTCTTTTTTTCTTCTTCTTCCTTAATCAGTTGTCTATCGGCAACTGACCATAGGCGAGCTTGAGCCTTGCCATATGAAGGCGAGGCCCGAGCTCGCCTAACTGGCCTCAAGTGAACTTGGGTCTCACTAGATTTGACAAGCTGGGTAGCATTCAAGCCTCCCCTGAGGTCAAGCCCTGCCTAGCTTGCCAACATGTGGCGAGGCTTAAGCTCACTTGTGGCTAGCGATCAGTTGAGGAAAAAAAAAAAAAATGAAAAATTAAAAAATTGATTCTAAAAAAATTAAAAAAGAAAAGAAAAAGGTGTTTGGTGAAAAAATATATGGGAAATGTTTTCCCTTATTTGAAAAGTAGAAAATATTTCCTTCTATTTTAGAAAAAAATTCGTTGTCGTAAAATGTTTTTCCCGATCAATCCATTTTTCATGAACCGAACACCGAAAAGTTCAGAAAATATTTTTCTGAAAGTCATTTTCAGTGAAATGAACGGATCCTTAGAACACAAAAAAATTTTATGTATCAAAATATAGTGGTCACTTATTCCAATCTTTATATATATTGAAATTTAGTATCAAATTCCTAGCTATATTGTAACGCATTAATTGTTTTTTAATGATAGTCCTATGCGGTAACAACATATATAGTAGATATAAGATACTTTTTCACCGAGGTCATCGCCGCCTTTTTTTATGTGTACATACATGCATCAACTTAAAAATTTGGTAGTCGGCTAGAGTTCGAAGTCTATCAATTTTTTGTCGTATAGATTAAAGACTAAACACAACGTTCGTCCTTCAAAGATTAATTTGGACGTATCACTTAAACCCCGCTGACTTATCCGGTCAACCTAATCTTTCAATTTCAAGTCTTCAGACTGCAATGAAACAAATCTGGAACATGGGCCGGTTGACGTCAACTTCTTCGATATGACACTCAAAGCACGTAGTTTTTAAGAGAGAGAGAGAAAAAAAAAGATTATGAGAGCGAATTCTTAAAATGCATTTGTTGAGCCTCAACGTTAAATGAGAGATATGGTAATCAAACAGCTTATGGAATGATACGGATGATTAATTCATCGACTGTATTTAACAGATCTGCTTTTGTTGTTTTCTATTCATGACTTGTCGCATATCATTATCTGCCGAGATGATAGGCTCATTGACATCATAACCCTAGTTCAATTAGTTTGTAATCAAAATACGGAAGAGGAGGGTGATTGCATACCAGTAATGACATCCATTTCGTAGACGTTGCTGATCTGAGGACCATATCGAACCGCATTAGATAGCTTGCCACCCACAGTCAGGTACAAATAATCTGTCCAAGAAACAGGGGCAACACCGTGTTTCAGCGTCTCCTCCAACACATCGATCCAAAGTTGCTGGCCTCCAACATCGGCATAGTGGCCGAGCGACTGGCTCCATGACACGGTGGTCCCGTGCCGCTTGTTACCAAGAGACGTCATGTCCACGACGACCCCATTGCGAGCCATGGCTTGTCCCCGGACGGAGTGGCCACAGCCTCTGGCTGAGATGGTGAGAGGAATAGAGGATTCATTGAATGCGAATGCCACGAGAGTCGCAATGTCTTCGGGGTAAGATGGGCGAAGGATGGCTGCGGGAATTTCTCCAACAATGAGGCCAAAGTCAACGGAGGCCTCGCGGATGGATTCAGGATAGACATGGAGGTTGCCGGCGATGGGGAGAGAAAGGAGCTCGTGGTATTGTGAATCGGTCACAAGCTTGGCTTGCCACAACATTGAGACCAATGTGCTCATCATGACGAGTGTTATCGTTGTCACACCCCGACCCTCGGTCTCGTGACCATCCTTCAACTTTGGTCGATTTTAAAATGCGATATCCCAGACTACATATCGCCGAGCCTTTCATTTTTGATAGCACATGCGGAAGCTTATAAAAATCCCTGACAATAAAGCAATGGGATATACAAGTAGGATTAGAAATTAACCTTAAAACCAACACCCTTATTTACAAATACAAGTCATGCTAAAAGGTTGGTTTCTACTCAAATAGATTCTACAGCCAAAATCATCATATAGGATTGACGACTCAATTCTCATCAGGGTCCTACTCTGGAGCATCCTCGTAGTTCTCCTCCGATACTCCTCTTCGAATTCTTTCTCGGGTTCTTCATCGTGGTCCCGAAATGTTGTCCCCAAACCGGGATGAGACTATGTCTCCGCAAGTTCTACCCCCTAAGACCCGATTAGTAAACTAATACACCTTAGGGTTGCCTATGCACAACATGAGTCAGAGGGCTTACCTTGGCCTCAGATTCCACCTTCATATTAGCACAGATCAAATAGGCACTCAAGTAATCACATCACGATCATCGACCTAGTCGATTACACGCCAACAATACTACTCACAGTCATTTCCATTCAATCAATCAATTCACATCATCATATCAAAGTAGTGATCAATCGATCTAGTCGATTACTTATCAAACAGACCAACTCTAGGTTGTTCCCAAACATCAATCACATGTACTCTCTCGGGCGTCTTTTTCGCCAACTGCCATACCATCACCGATCACGTGCATTCTTTAAGGCGCCGTTTTCGCCAGTGATGTCCCAATCACCGAATCACGTATCATTTCTAGGGCGCCGTTTTCGCCAAGGTGATGTATGCAATGGACAGCACTCGTGCGTTCTTTAAGGCGCCGTTTTCGCCAGGGATACCCTCCATCACCGAACCACGTATGTCCAAAATGAAGCAAGGGATAGACAAGACTGTGCGTTCTTTAAGGCGCCGTTTTCACCAAAGGTGATATCCTTAATCACCGAACCACGTATGTCTATAAGTCACGTACATTCTTTCTCTCTCGGCGCCGTTTTCGCCAACGTGACATATGTAATGGGCAGCAACGTGCATTCTTTAAGGCGCCGTTTTCACCAGTGATATCCTTAATCACCGAACCACGTTTGTCCACTTACATCATACCCGATTGGTCGCAGCCAATAAAGTTCTCAGTTCACTCTCACGACTCTCTCCACTTTACAGCTCATCAAGGTATTATAAATACTAAATAGCCATACTCGGCCACCTACCAATCAGTCATTCAATTTCACTCAATTTCAATCAATTAAGGAATAATTCCTTAAATTGCACAATCAATTTAATTAAGCACAACATGGAGCTCAAATAAATAAACGGACTGCACCACGACAATCAGCATGAAATTCCAGTCACCGGCCATCCCGGTTGAATTTCCGGAAAATAAATAATTAAATAATTAATTTCGAAAATTAAATAAATAAATACAATAATTTCAATTTAGCACAATATAAAACTCAATTAAATAAACTGGACTCGCGCCACGATTATCAGCATAAAATCCCGGTCACTGGTCATCCCAGTTGAATTTCCGGAAAATAAATAATTAAATAATTAATTTCGAAAATTAATATTTAATTCCTAAAAATTCCACTTATGCCCGAATTACCTAATTAACACCCGATAAGGGTCGGGAAAAATCCCAAGAAGCATTCAATAAATACTATGGGCAATTCCCTATCTAAGTACACTAACTATTTCACTAATATGCAATGCAAATCACTAATAATCCCTAATCCATTCTAATCTAACCACCTAATTACACTTAACTAACACTAATCAACCTTTAAGTATAATTAGCAAACTAAGAAGGCATTAGTGAGCAAAACTCACTCAAAACGACGGGCTCGACGCGAGGATCGACTTTCCTCAAAGCGGGCCGAGCATCCTGGCTCGGGAAGGCGGCCAAAACGGGCCAAACAGTTGCCGCAATACCCATTTTCCGCACTCTCGGTTTGCTGCTGTTTGGGGCCGATCCAGGGTTGATTGAGGCGGCCAAGGGCGGCTGAGGGCGAGGCAGAGCTCCGGCGAGGCCGATGGTGGCTGGAGGAGGTCGGGCCGCGGCCTTGGTGGCCGAATCGAGCTGGACAGAGGCGAAACAGGGGCTTATCCAAATGCATTGTGAGGCCATTGGATGGTTTGTTGCCTTTTTAACGTCGGAGGGACAAAGAGATGATAAGCAAGTTTGTGTGCGTTGGTGTTTGTGACGGAGTTGAGAGGGAGAGCTCACAAGGGTCTCATATATAAACAAGCATACAGGGACACGATGGCGCAGCCACACCCTCTTATAAAGAAAAAGTACTATACGCAACGTGCGAGGAAATATTGATAGGATTCTTGGCTTTGATTTGCAGAGATTTCGACATCATTAGTCAGCAATTTGAATTAGATCTTATTTCTCTGTAAGACAGTTCCAGTAAATACACTTTGAACCCTAGCAAGGCCCTTAATTTCAGAAGCCTTAATGTCCTTCATGGCCATATACACTTTGAACCCTAGCAAGGCCCTTAATTTCAGAAGCCTTAATGTCCTTCATGGCCATCTATAGGAAACTTCTTGCATCTTTCTTGCAGACCTGAGGACGTTCGTTGAGTTCAATGGGATGTCAAATTCATCTTTAGGATATTAATCGTGCTTGATTTATGGAGATTCCAATATCACCTAGTCGATCAATTGTCTCTATTCTATTTCTTTCTATCTTCTAGAATGGGTGCCAAAGCAAAGGAAATGTGAACCCTAGAATACCGTGTACTCTTTGGGGTTATGTTTATGAGAATCGCCTGATCTTTATAACCCTCTGAAGAAACAAGTCAATTATTAATATAGAAAATGTGCATCATCTAACGTTATGGAAACACATTTTGTAGAAACCTTCATTTGCAACAGGAAAAATCAGTTGGAGGACCTTATACTTCTTGAATCAAACAACAAGAGAGAACTCAAGCTTTAAAATTAAGCTTAAGTGTCACGCCCCGACCCTCGGTCACGTGACCATCCTTCAACTTTGGTCGATTTTAAAATGCGATATCCCAGGACTACGTATCGCCGACCCTTTCCTTTTTAATAGCACATGCAGAAGTAATTATAAAAAATCCACAGACAATAAAGTAATGGGATATACAAGTAAGACTAGAAATTTGAACCAGAAAACCACACCCTTATATACATATATAACAAATCAGTCATACATGTATATATACAAGTCATGCTAAAAATGTTGGTTTCTACTCAAACAGATTCTATAGCAAAAGTCATCAGATAAGAGTGGAGTCTCAATCCTCATCAGGATCCTACTCGATCATCCTCGGGGTTCTCCTCTAGATACTCCTCTTCGGGTCTTTTCTCCTCAGGTTCTTCATCAAGGTCTTGAAATGTTGTCCCACAATCGAGATGAGACTACGTCTCAGCAAGTTCTACCCTCTAAGACCCGATTAGTAAACTAATACACCTTAAGGCTGCCTATGCACAACACGAGTCAAAAGACTTACCTTAGTCTCAGATTCCACCTGCATATTAGTACAGATCAAATAGGCATCCAAACAATCATATCATTGATCGAAGCATCGATCAAATCGACCTAATCAATTACATGTAAATCGGACTGTTCATCGATCACTTCAATTCTAGCAATCAATTTACAACATCAGACCCAAGCAATGACCAATCGACCTAGTCGATTACATCTCAATCAACCATTCACCGATCATTCCATTCAATCAATCAATTCACAACATCAGATCAAAACAATGATCAAATCAACCTAATCGATTTCATGCCAGTTGGACCAACTCTAGGTCATGCCCAAACATCAATCTCATGTACTCTCTCGGGCGTCTTTTTCGCCAATTGTCATACCATCATCGATCACGTGCATTCTTTAAGGTGCCGTTTTCGCCAGTGATATCCCAATCACCGAATCACATATCCTTTCTGGGGCGGCGTTTTCACCAATGACATACTGATCACCGACACCGTGCGTTTTTTAAGGCGCCGTTTTCACCAGTGATATCCTCGATCACCGAACCACGTGTCCTTTCTAGGGCGCCGTTTTCGCCAAGGTGACATCGGCAATAGAAAACATCGTAAATTCTCAACATCGTAAATTCTTTAAGGCGTCGTTTTCACCAAAGACATTTCCTTAATCACCGAACCACTTTTTGTCTAAAAGTCATTCACGTGCGTTTTTTAAGGTGCTCGTTTTCGCCAAAATGATACTTCCAATCACCGAACCACGTATGTCCAAAAATATCGTACCTTGATTGGTCTCAGCTAATAGTATTCTCAGTTAGTTCTCACCATTCTCCCTCTATATAGCCCATCAACGTATAACTGGCGCTATATACTCATATTCGGCCATCTACCAATCAAGCATTCAATTCCACTCAATTTCAATCAATTAAGGAATATTTCTTCAAATTGCACAATCAATTCAATTCAGCACAATCTGGAGCTTAAATAAATAAATGGACTACACCATGACAATCAACACGAAATTCCAATCACCGGCCATCCCGATTGAATTTCCGGAAAATAAATAATTAAATAATTAATTTCGAAAATTAAATAAATAAATACAATAATTTCAATTTAGCACAATATAAAACTCAATTAAATAAACAGACTGCACTACAATCATCGCATAAAATCCCAGTCACCGGCCATCTTGGTTGAATTTCCGGAAAATAATTAATTTATTAAATTAATTTCGAAATTTAATTATTAAAAATTCCATTTAGGCCCGAAATGCCTAATTAAAGCCCGATAAGGGTCGGGAAAAATCCTGAGAAGCAATCAATAAATACTATAGGCAATCATCTAGATAAGTACACTAAGCATTTAACTAATACGCAATGCAATTAACTAATAATCGCTAATCCATTCTAATCTAACCACCTAATTACACTTAACTAACACTAATCAACCTTTAAGTATAATTAGCAAACTAAGAAGGCATTAGTGAGCAAAACTCACTCAAAACGACGGGATCGACGTGAGGATCGACTTTCCTCGAGGCGGGCAGAGCATCCGGGCTTGGGAAGACGGCCAAAACGGGCCACAAAGCTGCTGCCATACCCATTTTTCTCCTCTCTGTTCGCTGTTGGTTGGGGTCGGATTCGGGGCTGAGATGGCGAGGCAAGGCTGGCGGAGGGCGAGCGGGGCTCCGGCGAGGCCGAACGGTGGCCGAATGGAGCTGAGAGGCGGTCTGCGGCAGCTGGACGGCTGGACAAAGGCTACAGCTCGACTGGACAGGGCGGAAGGCACAGCTGGGTGGGCAAGTTGGAGGCGAACGGCGGCGGTGGTGTTCTGGCTCGACGGCACGACGGCGATGGCAGCTCCGGCGTGGCTACAGCTCCTTCAAGCGTCGCCAGTCGCTGCTTCTGCTTCTGCTGGTCGGGTTTGCTTGAACCAGAGGAAGGAGAGAGGGGGGGAAGCTGCGAGCGGACAGCAAGGTGGTAGCAACGGCAGCTCTGGTGGCGTGCAGTGGCGGATGGCGGCGAGCGAATGCTGCTGTTTGCACCGACCGATCTTCTGTAGCTGTCGAGGTCTTCTTCGGTTACTGCTGTCGACCAAAACGCAAGGAAGAGGTAGATGGAGGAACCGGTTATTCTCTCTCTCTCATGGCCCACCATTGCAAGCTGTCCACCACCTACATTTTCAAGCCCCAAAATAACCCTTCTAGAAGCCTTTAGATAATTGAAAATATTGGGTCTATGGGCATACGAATTTTGCTAGGATTTCTCTCAAATTGGACCTTAATCCCAATTGAATCAAATCAATTCGACCCTCATAATTTAATTCAACACCTCATCAATCAAACTGGTACTTTTCTTTACCAATGGAGCCTACTTGCATCTCAATTTCACAATAAAAACGGTCATATGCAAATTCTGATAAAAAAAATTACTAACTCAACTTTTTCCCCCAAAAAGTTTCCTGGTTGGTTGTCGAGAAAAATCTTCCGAGACGAGTTGATGTTCCTAGAATTTATTGTGATATGACAGAATCTTCAATTTCTGGAATCGAAATCAAATTGGCGGTTAATTTCACTCCGACTCGTTTTTAGTGTGACCTAGGCTACCGGATAGTTTTCAGAACTTTTTAGGGCAAATGACTCATGGTCGATTTTCTTCGAGCCACGATGAACCCACTCGACACATTGGCGATTCTCAGTTGTCGTGAAAATCTCAAATATTCAAATATGGACATAGGGTACCAAAACGACAGTAAAAATCAAATTAGTGCCGATCGACGAGAATTGTCCATTTTATTCCACCCACGATCGGCCACACATCTCAGTCAAACCGACCTATCTTTGATCTTAATTCGATTTTTAACTGTGCCGTAATGATCTCTAAAGATGAGCACGGTCGAGAAATCGATTTCTGGTCGAATTCTCAAGTCTATTTGCCTTAAAGTCCTTAATAACTCACCCAGCTAGTCTAGTTATCTTGTGAGTGGCCAACTCAGAGAAAAACACTATAGTCGCGTCGGTGAAATGCCCAATTTATCCAATCGAACTCAGAACTTGAAAATCTGGACGTCACATTAAGTGCATCGTTTCGAGCATCAAGGGCTTCAAATTTAGTGTGAGTGAAGTCTAGGTGGAGCAAGTGTCTCATGATTCTACTGTATGAACTCACCTCGTCCAACGATGCATGTTAATTGGGCTTAGATGCACCATGCAAGAATGTTTCGTCAAGATGGTTGTCTACTCGGTCGGCTCAACTCGAGCGGACCACACCATGATGTTCTAATTGTTTTTTAAGTCCAAATTGTAATAGTTTAATTCAAAGCAAGAATCTAAACAACATGCGATTGTATTCCACCAATTCTACTATTTAATATGCAACTAATACATCTATGCACGCACCCAAAGGGGCCTGCTGTATTTCTGTCGGTAGCCTTGATGTTTAAGTAGCAAACATGAATTATGACATATTTTATTCAAATGAGGATTACAGGCCAGAAAATTTATGTTGATTGTCTTTCCTCGAATTACTTAATATTCCGAACAGATTTATGATTTATACTTTATGTTTGTCGTAGCTTGTATTTTTTTTTATTCCTAATTGTATGACTCCAAATCTGTCGTTCAAATACTTTAGTCTGGCGAAACCCTAGAAGTTAGCGAGGTAATATATATATGTACTTAGAAAGGTTCTAACTACTGCTAACTCGTCTTCTACAATTAAAACTTTGCATTGACCAAGAATAACGCGTTAGTGGCCAAAAGACTTTTCCAATCTATAGAGGATTCTTTATTTTAATAGCCCAAATCTCGAAAGAAGATGAGGTGCATGAATATGTGGGCAAAGATCTCGGATTGCAGAGCAAATCTTGCCGTTTGGTTGTGAAAACGGCGTCAGATTCGAGAAGATCACCGTTGTATCTACTTTTAAGGATTTTTGTCAAAGATCAAAGACGCGCACCGAGAGTGCATTGGAGTCGATCAAGGAATAGCCGACCATCTTTTTTAGATTCACGACTTAGACTTTCCGCCTTCACATTTAAAACGTTTGGCAAATCGTGTTTATAAGGTTTTTGAAGATTCCTCGACAAGTACCCTAGATTCTTCCTTCAACACACGGAGATTATTTCAAACATTGCTCGAAAGATTGACCGTGATCTGACGGGCCCGGCTTTGGGAGAATGCCTTGTAGCGTTCAAATTGCAGTTCAGGCATAATAGGAAAAGGACATCAACCGTTGGGAAATCTGCTGATAATCTTGGGTCAGATCGATTAAGATCAGGATGAGCTAAACATCAACTGGATACCCAGGAGATCCGAGGTTTGCAAGATTTTTATGATGCATCATCAAAGTGTGGTCTTCAAATTCAAGTGTTGTACTGGCGGGAGGGAACATCAACAATATTTTCTTCGGATCTTGTTCGTGTAGTCCAACTTGCGGGCCAAGTGATGCCAAAACTTTAGATTATCCTCGATCACGATCACGGGAAAATGCCTAAAAAGTCCTAAACATATTACATTTTTGCCAATTCATTTATAAACTTTTTAATTTTGTTAATTCAGTCTTATACATTTTTAGTTTTTGCCAATTGAGTCCATTTGGTCAATTTTAGCCAATAATCGTTTTTAGTCAATAAATCATTAATGTAGACGCTGGCCATTCTACATGGCACGATCAGTGCTGACGTGCATAATTTTTAATAATATTTATTTTTTTTCCTATTTTTAATTTGTTTGAATTTTTATTTTCATTTCCTTTGATTTTTTTTTTTTTTGTGTGCTTTTTTCTATGCCAACGAGGGTCACTAATGACCCTCATGTGACCATGAAGGCCTCACCTACGGTCAACAAAGCCACAAAGGCCCTGGGAAAGACCAACATAGCCCCGCCACCCACAAGCGAGAAGAGCACGCATGTCATCACAGACCACCAGCTAATTTTAGCCATGTTTGCAGCTTTACTAGTTAAGATTATAAATATGGAGAAGCTGATATAGTTTTTTTTTTCTGTTTTTCTTAGTTACTAACATGCACAACTTTAGAGATTTCGATCTTAGGGTGCTAAATTGACCTAGTTTAGACTCGAGCCCTTGGGCCACCTCCCTCATGAGCGAGGCCCTCATGGTCAACGAGGGCCATTGATGACTATTGTTAGCATGAAAACCAAAAGCATAGGAAAAAAAAACAAAGGAAAATATAAATTAAAAATTTTAAAAATTATGAAATAATAATAAATTATTATTAAAAATTATCCACGTTTAAAATTGCAATAGATTGAAAATGTAATTGACAATATCCTGGGAATATTATAAGATTCTCCGTGTTCCTTAACAGCTTCAATCACATCGGCATTGGAGATGTCGTTCGTGTCTCTCCTAGGCAAAGGCCCGCCCTCCCCTCCAAGTTGATGATCTCTTTCGTCAAGGACGAGAGGCTAGAGGGCTATCCTTTCCACACATTGCCCTTTCCACTCCTTTGAGTCTGGTTTGTAGGACTTGCTGAGCAGCTTCATCATCTCTCTGTCCCACATGGATAATCTCATCTTGTTGATTCACCCACCCTTGAGGAGTAATCCTGATGACCATTTTCTTGAGGGTCTATTTGCCAATTTCCACATAGGCCATTTATCGGCCTTGAGAGCATCATTGATAATGATGCATTTTGCTCGCAGAATGAGAGTGATCAGGGCTCCATAAGTCAACTTGTCAGCCTTCGGGCAACGAGAGCCATGTGCAAGATTATCATATGAGCTAGCGAAAAATTTGTTCCGTTTAAAATGGCGCAGATGATTTGCGTTTCATAGTGAGAGATCTCATGGGTTGAGCTAGACTTAGGCAGAGACACGTGATTAGAATTTTGTAAATCTAATTCATTTTGAGGGGCGGCATGTTCAAGGGAATTTTGTCGCGACAGATGGGTTCAAGACTTTCCAAAATAAAAGAATATGCCTTAGAAGGGGAAATGAGAATTTTCTCAAAATTGGTAACAGGATGGCGAATGAGATGAGTTAAGCCTTCAATAGCGACAATGTATAACTGATTTTCAAAACTGAAAATGAAATTGTCATGATTTGGAAAATGAATATTGGAGTAAAAGCATGCCACTGCAGAGGGGTAAACTTCTTCTTGCAATGTGCAAAAGAAGGTCAGCGAAAGTTTTTCAAAAAGTTCAGAAATGAAAAATCCACGTCTATCCAGATAAGAGTAGTTGACGGTCCGATTGGCAATGGGTTCACGAGTTTTAAGGGACAAAAAATGGTGTTCACGAATAGCTGAAAGAAGTTCGCGAGAATGATAGGAGGGATCAGGTCCAAAACTTAGAAAGGGCGTAAACTGAGTGTCGTCTTAATCGTCGTCGTCATCTTTCCTTTTCTCAACTTGGCCTATCTTGGATTCTGGCAAGGCTTCAGAGTTAGGTTCACCAGCAACAGCGCTGATGTCCTTTTGAACATCCTGAATTTTTGTACTGGGAGGCCCGACATCTTCAAGCATTGCTTCCTCTTGAAGGCTAACTTCTTTCTAAGGTTCAGCATTGGTTCAGCAATGGGAGGGATGTCTGTACTAGGAGCATCAGTTGAAGGAGGTGTGCTAGGTAGGGCTAGTGCGGATGTGGATTCTGAGGCCGGACCTTGAGCTTGTCGTCGTCGTTGGAGCCAATTCATGAACAAACCAATAGTAAGTGGAGGTTTACCTCTGGGTTGAGGAAGGATTTAATGGAGCAACTTCTGTTGTTGTTCCTTGGTTAGAGGTTGTCCAGGTGCTGATGCCGAGATATTTCACACCATCTCTACTCAAAAGCGTGGCTAGGAAAATATAAAACACCAGTCATATGGGCCAACCTCCCTTAAAAAATAATATTTCTCTTGGTAAAATCGACGTTAACAAAGATAGACTTTGCCAAGAAATAGAAAGGAAAGAGGATAAGGTCACTCAAACTGATGTATTCTTGTCATGGCCTCAACCTTGGGTTATATAACTTATGGAAATTCTTATACTATGAGTTAGTAGTGCTCACATAATATTTTAACGACTCACACTATTTTCACCCTCCTTATTGGCTACAAACATCCTTTATATATTGAATTGGCTACATTATCCCTTATAGATTCCACTCTTGATTTGATATTATTTCTTAACTTTTTTTTCTTCTCTTTATTTTTTTCCAATTTTACTAAAAGATAAAACTACCCACATCCCTTTTATTTTTTTTTACCTAATTACTTGTTGTAATATGAGCAAGCACTAACATATATTAAAGTAAAGGAATATGAATTTTATTTGTAAATTTTTTTACTTTATTTCCCTAAATTATTCTCAGGATGGTGAATTTTTCGTCTTCGATATTGTGGTTGATACATGTGTTCTGCACAATTTTGGTCTAATAATTTGATAAGACAATCGGTGTAGGCCAGCCAGTATATTAATAATGATTTGTGGTGAATAAGCCTATTATAATAGACTCTATAAATAGGCTATGGTCCCCTTTGGTTAAATTAAGGACTCAAATGCTTTGAAAATTCCCCCTCCCCCCCGTCTAACTTCTTGAGTTTTTTTATTTAATGAATTTATTTGGTATCAAACATTGCCATTCTTTTGTTGATTTCAACCTTATGCTATCCGAAATGTAAGAAGATAAGGTTTTGATGATCGTCAATGTCGAAAGAAACAAAAACCCATATTACTATGTTTAATGAATGCATTACACTTCTTATAGTGGAAGGGGGACTGTTTATTCTGCATATTGGGATCATTTATTCTAATCCATAGAGTTTTTCACATAATGAAACTTAACGCAATATAATTAGATGGTTACATATGAAATTATCACAAGCTAAGGAAACATTCATGATTCATATAAACATAATCAGTTGTGTGAGTAGATATCCTACTGAACCCTAAACCCCATCACTCTTTTAATCCATGCCTTAGTTGTGGTTGAAGATATTCTGCCCAGGAGACAACAACATTTTTGGATCAAACTGAGCTTTATTCTCTTTAAATGCCCTCCATTTGGGACCAAAATGTTGCATCCAATCTCTTTCGGTGCTGTAATTTGGAAAGTATTGCTTGATACCATTATCTTCACAAAAATGGAGCACCTCCTTATTTTGAAGGTCGAACTCTTGCCAGTCTTCAAACCCACTTGAATGCAAGAATCCAACCGTATAAAAGACATTTTCATCTGGTATGACAGCAGACATTCTATCATCCCATCTGCAAAAACGATCGAAATTTGATAAAGGTTTTAAGTTCATAAAATAGAGTTTATACTCAAGCCACTTAAAATTTGATTTTAATCATTCAATGGACATATAACTTCCAAATTTTTGCATTTGATGCACTTGCCGGATTTGACAGATTTTTGTAAGAATTAATGACGTGATGAATAGGTGGCCAATTTTCTGAAAGTCACGTCATTGCCATGTTGGCAACACATCAACAATTTCGTCGAGAAATCAGTCTGGTTTTGATCAAAGTGCATCAGTTGTAAGAAATCGAACGTTGAGTGAATAATGATTAAAATCAAAGTTCAGTGACCGTAACTCATTAGCCTTTAGTGACAACCAGCGAAATATATGCCCTAAATGAAAGTGGCGGCTAGCAAGAACACATACTTGTCATTGTTCATAGGGTATATGAGGACAAGTCCGGTTGTTATGTTCTTTTTGAGAACAATGTTCTTGAAAACACCCGTGTTGAAATCGGCAATGCGAGATTTGGGCACGAATAGGTTGAGCCAGGGGTGAGGAACGTTCCAGAGCCCCTGTTCTCGGAGCACCAGCTCTTCAACTCGCACTCTATTCAAGAAATCTACGTAGCCGACATCCTTCTGGTACAGGAACTCGGGGCCATGGCTCAAATCTTTCAATATCTTCTCCAAGTCCTAATATTAATGAGATAACAGTGAACTAACTTCAAAGAAAGGAGTAAAATGTTTCTTATGGGGATGAGTAGAAGCTCATGGAAAGGTCGATGTGGTAAAATACAACTATAATATATTTGCGTGTGTGTTGAGAGAGACAGAGAGGTAGGTACTCCAAAACACTAGTCTGACACAAGCACAATTAGTTCAAAATATGACCTAGGATTTTTTTCCCCTCAAAGATAGTTCGATATAGATCAACAAGTACCTTGTCTACTGTACTTTGAGTGCATTCATCATAAAACTTGGCTACTTCAATGCAGTAGAGAAGCTCGTGTTCGGTCACTAGGGACATCAGCCGCGGGTGGTCCAAAAAAGAGAAGAAAGATATCCAGCTAAGCGAATTTCGGCGCATGAAAAGCTGACCTTCTACGTAGTCCAGCACTTCATCTTGGTCCCTTCTATGGCGCGATATCAACTGTTCTTGGTCCATCGTAAAAGATGAAAAATCACTGTATAGCATTTTCACCCACTTAGCCTACGAGGGATTCAATACAAATACATTTATTAGCTTGTGGATCTTCTATGTCAACCAACTGATAGAATACCCTATAGAAACGTATAAGCTGACTTCTAGTTTCATGTTCAATGTCATAGATAGAGAGTCAATTGCAACTTATAAAAAAGCAAACTAGAGCATAGCCGGTTCATTTACAGGCTGTCATGTAACTGTCATTTTTTGTCCTTGCGAGTTCCAGTACATCGAGAGAATCGGACATTCAGTCTCAAAAAAGAAATGTGATTGTCTCAATCCTAAAGAATAAGAACAGTCAAATCTCAAGAAAGCAATGATGATTGAGTCTAGTGTGCTACATACTCTCTTTGGAGCTGGACCAAGTGCAATCCTTGCTCTGGTTATTATGCCAAATTGACCGAGACCACCCAGGACAGAATGAAATAACTCCGGATTTTCGTGGGGAGAGCAAGTCAAAAAGTGCCCGGTTCCTACCAAAAGAAAGAACAAAAAATTCTCTCGTCAACAATCAATCAATTATGAAGAAATGATATATATGGTGTGTAATTCGATGCTTAGAACGAGAAAGAATCTTATGCACCAAAACAAAGTCGTCAAAATATAGTCGTCACTTATTCCGGTCTCTATATTTTGAAACGTAATATTAAATTCCTTACTATATAGTAACACATTAATTTTTGTTTTTAATAGTAGTCCGATACGAAGGCATCATATATAGTACATATGAGGCGCTTTTTCCCTGAGGACATCACTGTCTTTTTCCATGTGTAGATACATGCATCAACTAGAAAATTTGGTAGTCGGCTAGAGTTCGAAGTCTATCATTTTTTTTTTTTTGTCCAATAGATTAGAAAAAAATAACGCAATGGCCGTTCTTCAGAGATTAATCTGGACGTATTACTTTAACCCCGTTGACTTATCCGGCCAACCCAATTAGTTTTTGGCCGGTTGATGTTAACTTCCAGGTATCTTCGGTAGATAACACGAGTTAAAATACAGTAAAAGTCAACTTCTTGATATAACACTCCAAGTACATAATTTTTAGACAGAAAGAAGAAAAGATCAGAAGAGCGAATTCGCTAAATACACGCGTTGAGCCTCAATATTAAAATAGACATAAATTAATCAAACAACTTTTGGAGGCATGAAACGAATGATTAATTCATTGACTTCATTTAACAAAACTGCTTTTGTTGTTTATTAACCATGACTTGTGTTGCAGACCTTTATCTACCGAGATGACAGGCTCATTAACATCATAACACTAGTTCAATTAGTTTCTGATCAAAATACGGAAGAGGAGAGTGATTCCATCCATACCAGTAATGACATCCATTTCGTAGACATTGCTGATCTGAGGCCCATATCGAAATGTTTCCCCGCTAATGCCTGCATTAGAGAGCGTACCACCCACAGTTAGGTACAAATAATCTGTCCACGAAACTGGGGCAACACCATGTTTCAGCGTCTCCTCCAGCACATCGATCCAAAGTTGCTGGCCTCCGACGTCGGCATAGTGGCCGAGCGACTGGCTCCACGACACGGTGGTCTTGTTACCAAGAGACGTCATGTCCACAACGACCCCATCACGAGCCATAGCTTGTCCCCGGACGGAGTGGCCACATCCTCTGGCTGAGATAGTGAAAGGAATAGAGGATTTACTGTATGCGAATGCCACGAGAATCGCGATGTCTTCGGGGTGAGATGGGCGAAGGATGGCTGCGGGAATTTCTCGGACGATGAGGCCAAAGTCGACAGAGGCCTCACCGATAGATTCGGGGTCAACGTGGAGTTTGTCGGCTATGGGAAGAGAAAGGAGCTTGTGGTATAGTGAATTAGTCAAACACTTGGATGAGAGCAGCATGCAACGTGAGGCCAGCTGATGGTTTTGCGCCATTTTAACGTTGGAGGAACAAAAGAGATGATGAGCAAGTTGGTGTGTTTCGGTGTTTGTGGTGGAGTTGAGGGGGAGAGCTCCCAAGGGTCTCATTTATAAACACGCAGACGGACACTATTGCAATGCCATGCCCTCTTGGAAAGGAAAATTTTTTATACGCAACTCGCAAGAAAATGATTTTTGGGGTTCTTGGCTTTAATTTTATGAGATTTTGATATCGTTAATCAGTGATTTGACTTTCATTTGATTCCTCTGTATATTCTTAATTGGATTACCAGTAAGACGTGTACCGCGATAAGTAAATTGTGAACCCATGAAAGGCCCTTACTTTCAGAAGCCCTGAGGTCCTTCAAAGCCATCTGTAGGGAACTTCTTTTTCTTTGGCTTAGCCTGGTCATCCTAGACTTTATCTTTCTTGCAAACCTAAGTACGTTCCCGGAGTTCAAAGGGATGTTAAAATATATCTTTAGTTAATTGTGCTTGATTCATAGAGATCCCATTATCACATTGCCGGTGAATCGATTATAGACTGAGCTGCCGAAGCAAGAAAATGGTGAACCCAATAAAACTATGTACTCTTTGGAGTTATATTTATAAGAATTGCTCAATCTTTACACTACTGTAAAGAAACAAGTCAAGCACTGACATTAAAATTTGTACATGCATATTAAAAATTATACAGGTTCATTTACTGATATATCATCTAATGTTAAGGAAACACGCTTTGCAGAAATCTTCATTCGCAACAAGAAATCTTATTTGGAGGCTTTAAAACTCCTTTAATCAAACATCAAAAGAGAGTTCAAGCTTTAAAATCAAGCCTATGTGTATCGAGCCAAGTATCGAGGCCTTCAATTTTGAACCGAGTGAAGTTCAAATGGATCAAGTCTTTCATGGTTTTGGTGTATGGACTCATCTCATCCAACGGTGCATGTGAGATGGGCAAATATGTATCTGGATCATGTAAGAATGCCTTGTTGAGATGGTAGCTTACTTAGACAGTTCAACTCGACCTCCACTACCATCTAGTAATGTTGTAATTGTTTATTTTGTTTTAGTATGAATCATAATAGTTTAATTTAAAACATGAATATGCACAGCATCCATATGGAGTCGATCAAGTCTATATTGTTTAAGATGCAACTATGGCATCTATGGACTGGCTTGCCGGCAGCCAAACCCTAAAATACAATCGATACTTAATTTATTTTTGTTGTATCTTGGATTATTTTTCTAATGAATCTTTATTAGTCCAAATGTGTCGTTCAAATATATTAGTGAAGCCAAACCCTAAAAACTAGCGGGGTCAAGTTTCTCCATGTGTACTTAAAAAAGTTCTAACAACTACTGGCTCGTCTTCTAAAGTTAAAACTTCCCATCAACCTCGAATAACATGTTAGTGGCCTGAATCCTTTTCCACTCTGAAGAGGGTTGTTCATATTTATAACCCAAATCTAGAAGGAAGTTGAGTTGCATGAAAATGAGGGTGAAAATCTTTGATCGCAGAGCAAACCTTGAGGTTTGGTTGGGACAACGACGTCGGATTTCGAGAGTGTCATCGCTGTATTTATCATTATGGATTCTTGTCAAAGATCACAGATACGCAACGAGAGTGCATGGGATTTGTTCGATGAATGCGCGTGCTTCTCTTCTAAATTCACGACTTTGACTTTTCGCTTGCGAATCAAAAACGTTTGGTAACATCCGGCGACCTGGGTTTATAACTCTTTGGGCTCTCCGAAGATGCCTCGACAGGAGCCCTAGATTCTTCCTTCAATACAGTAGACTACTTCAACCATTGTCTGAATGCATCATAGAAAAAAGAAATTATACGTGAAAAATCTGCTAACGATCTTGGGTTGGATCGATCAACGTCAATAGGTAACCATCAAGAAGATACACAGGAGATTTGATTCGGGGGTTTCAAGATTTTCTATGATACATCATCCATTAAAGCATGGTCTTACAAATTGAAGCATCGTAATGGTGGGAGGGAGCATCAACAAGATTTTCTCCAGGAATATCTAATTCACCATTCTGATTTAAGGGCCAGGTGATGGTAAAACTTAAGATTTTGCTTGGATCATATATTTTCGGACTTCTATACTAAGGGAGTAACTTGAACGTCAATAAATAAAGAAGCTTGCTTAGGCGGCCTTTCATTGAGCGCATGCACATGCACATACAAAGGGAAAATCAATAAGATTTCTTCAAGAAGATCTAGTTCTTGATTTTAAATTAAGGGATACGTGACGACAGAACTTTAGATTATAATACGTGATGACAAAACTTTGGATTATCCTTGGATCTTGTGTTTTTGGACTTCTACGCTAAGGGAGTAACTTGAACGTCAATTGATAAAGAAGCTTGCCTTAGGCGACCTTTCATCGAGTGCGTGCACAGGCACATACAAAAGGAACATCAATAAGATTTCTTCAAGAAGATCTAGTTCATGATTTTAAATTAAGGGATATGTGACGACATAATTTTAGATTATAATACGTGATGATAGAACTTTAGATTATCTTTGGATCTTGTGTTTTCGGACTTTGGTACTTGGGGATTAACTTGAATAATAATTAATAAAGAAGCTCGCCTTGGGCGGCCGTTCATCGAGCATGCGTGTGCATACAAAGAGAGATGTTTATGACTGTTGGAGGTGCGATAGATGGTGTAGCGATGGATTGTGGCGCATGGCAATGACTCCATATTTTCTTCGAGGACTTGCTCGAACAATGGGAAACAATCGTAGTGCTAAGTTTCATGAAACTTTGGAACATACTAGTTATTAGTAAGACTCTGCATTCATATGACTTACAATTACTTACTATTATGCATGATAACACATAAAATGTTGAACATAAAGGACAAGACGGAGTCCTGGTCGACGAAAACGTTGCCAATCTCGGTGCAATTGATGACGGTGGTGGACCTCCTGAATGCGCACTGAAGGTGAAGTTGCGCAAGGGCCAGATCTTTGTCGGAGGAGGTCGTTAGACCTCGACGACTACTGCAGAAGGGCCAGAACTAGGTCGCTCGCCCCTCGACCTTGACCTCAGTCCACAACGATCCTTAATCTACAACGACCCTCAACTTTGGCCTGACCTCGGCAACCCTCGACTTGCGCGATCTTGACCTCAGCGACCTCAACCTCGATGACTGGTGACATTGAACTCAGCGACCTCGGCAACCATGGAGCACAAAGAGTGTATGAAAAAAGAAGACGAACATAGTTTTAAGAGGCAATAGTGGAATTCGCAATTATCAGCGAAGGCAAGGTCGGAAGAGAAATATCGTTAAACCCCATGATAGCATTCCAAAAGCACCAAACACACTCGATAAATCATGTTCAGCTCTTATCTCATTAAGCTAAGTTTCTTTATTGATATGATGCAATTGAATATGCCGGTAGCTCCAACTCAACCTTTCCCTTGACAATTTCCTTAAATGAATACATGTTAGAATTCCGCTGCACATCCCCAGTAGTTAGTATGAGAGAATTAACATTGACGGTATATCCATACGGAGCGCCAGTCAAGTTCCACATATTCAAGATCCTAAAGAACCTGTCCTTTCTGATTGAAAAAAATTATCACCCCTCCAAGACAGGAAAATCAATAATAGTAGTATTAGGAATATATGTAAAATCGAGAAAGTAATCAACTTTATGATAAAAAAATCCATAGTAATGCATCTGATCCCAAAAAAAAAAAAAATCCATAGTAATGTAAATTAAAACCTTCTTGTGGGTAGAGGTGCTTCATGCACAGAGTTTACATTAGAGTTTACTTAACAAAACCAGGAATTATGAGAACCAAAATAACTTTCCATACCAGTGGGCATAAGAAAATTAAATCAAAGATTACAGTTTAATTCCAATTAACTTATAGTAGATCATCACCTCCCCAGGGGGTCAAATGCAACATTACAATATGCCATTTGACCTCATGTAATCATCTGGGGAATTACTTTGCATCAAATATCACTACTACTCAAGCCATATCCTTTCGCGAATTTGGATGATGTGGCTACTCCTAAATCACAAATATTGAACACTTGTATGACATCTTATAGTAAAATTCACCGAGGGACCAGGGATTTGGGATCTCTATAGACTTTCTGGTCGATGGGTTCCCCAGGACAATGACTTCTTGATCAGCATCTAAGCAGAACAACCCCTTACAAGACTCGACAATCTCGAAATGATTCCTCGAATCTTTGGTCTCTTACGTAGGGAATCGAAGATGGGTGGCTAATGTACCTTCGCTCACACTGTTGGGTGATTTGAGTGCTTCACAGTCTCCGGGCTGAGGCGGGTTAATGGTGATGAGGACTTTGCCGGGAAGGAGAAGCCAGATCCCTATGGAGGTGGATCTTGATGAATTGGGACCTTTTGATCACGCTTATGAACGCACTTGAACCAGATCAAAGACCTCACCGGAATCCAGGAGAGGATGTCGGTCTCGATGTCTTCACTGAGATTGTGCATGGCTCTGGTCTCTCTAAGTGTCCACTACTCTATTCTATATACAATAAAAGTACATAGCTACGTACAGTATGCACCGATGTAACTCACATTAAATAGTAATCCCGAAAATTCGCCAAATGTGACAAGTCTGTCAGAAATAACCCCAATGCAAAATATTGTTACCTATCAATGAAAAGGCCTAAGAATGTGATCAGGCCATGCTTTAGTGTAATTTACTACAAACTTACAGTACATGAGGAAACAAGAACATGAGAAAATTAGCTAACAATTTGACAAGTATCCACTCAGAAACTTTCAAGTCAACGAATGGGTTCAAGTGGAAAGGGAACTAAAGTGGATATCCAAGTCTGTCATGAAAATAAAGATGTGCTCATCAAATTTGGTGCCCTCTAAACTGCTGAAAATACCTATAGAGCAAGATTTGCAGTCATCCATCAGCCACTCAGTGTCCATGTACATATTACTATATATCGCGCAACAATCTAGTGTTGTGCATTGACTTGCCCATACCCAAAACATCCTCACCTAATCTACCGAACATTAGATTATTTAATCAAGTGTTTCTTCTGTAGTGAGAAAACACTTTTCACACATTCTGTTCACATTTGATCCTGTGTAAAGCGAATACTTAATCATCTTATGGAATTAGGGACTTGTTCCAATTGCTAGGAATTAATGGAACACTTGAAGGTGTCTTCGAAATGGTCACTGGCTGCATGAGTGTGGTCCAAATGTCCCACGCCTATGCTTGCTCGACAGGAATATGTGGACCCTCAAGATTAGATTGGAAAGTTGGTGAGCTGGAAGGTCAATGTAATCAAATGGTCAAGCACGAAGAGTCTTTGCTGTGGAAGACAAAGGAAGAGGAGGTCGAGAATTGGCTGGAGAGCAAAGGAAGGCTCAAGCACGATGAAGGCAAGATGGAGTAGGAATTTTCCAAGGCGAGTATGCTGCCGTGCCTGAGGATCGTAAGTTGCGTGGACTAGTTCACCAGCGTGGTGGACTGGTTCTATGAGCAAGGCAAATTTGCCAAAGGTCTCACTTTGGATTTGGAAGGGAAATGGATCGGAGCTTCTCATCAAATGCCACTGAATGAAAATATGTCTCGAGTTTGAGTCCAATGTGAAATTTCTAATATTCCGAATTGGATATGTTGCGGATGTTCGAAATTGAGCAAAGAAGATCCGAAGATCAACTTCCCAAAGTTTGAATCTGCGTTGGAGAATTTGGCCGCTGAAATAAGAAAGTTCAACTTTGACTTGGAATTGATTTTGTTTAAAACATACAGAGATATGTTTTGGATAAAATCGTTTTAGATAAGAAACAAAATCCTATGAGAAGTTGGCAAAAGAATAAGGGTTTCACTTATATATAGACTTGTGGCCGTGGGTGGTAGATGTGGATCACAAATTGTCTTGAAGCGCCGCGTGAGTGCTTGGTGTTCCGCCGTTGATCATGAAGAACTGATCTTGAAGCGCCGTCTAGTCGTCGAGTGCTTGGGAGGGATTTTCTTTGTCGTTCTTTTACGTGAATTACATCCAAGAAAGATTAGTGTTTGTAGTCAATTAAATCTTGTGGTAAGATTTGCATGTAATTCCTTCATGAGATTGAGAGATGAATTCTTGAGTCAATTCTTTCGAGCAAATCTGAGTAAGATTTAGGATTGCTTGATGGATAAGGCATTGCAACAGAAACTTCTTATGGCCATGTTCGCTCTGATCTATAGCGACCATTGTCAGCAGCAATTTGCAAACAGCGTTAGAGGCATGTCACTACAAGCTGGTTGTTGATGTTGCATTCCACAGCCCTCGGTTGCCATAAGAGGGTCTTAAATAGAACGTTGTTTGCATCTTATGGCAATTATAAATCTCTAAATCAGATTTAGGTTTATTTGGTACAGTAAAATAGTGTCAGCATCTCGGATTTAGCCTATACGATCTCAATAGCATACACATCTCGAGTCATGCTGGTTAGCCACTACATTTGCATTTCCTGTTTGCTAAGTTTCACTCACTTTTGACTTTCACATTTCTAACGCTGACTTCTACATTTCTGCACATAAAACCTTGACCTATATGTTTTGCCTTCTAACGAACTAACTGTTGAGAAAATTCCTACGAAATTTTGAAGTTGACAAAACTTTATATTTCTTATTCTTATTCTGAAGAAAATAATAATTTTGAAGTTATATCGCAAACTGTTGTCAAAGTCTATTCATTCCATAAGTATTTCCCACTATGACGCAATTTAGATTGAAATTGTGTCCAGAATGAGGATGAAATCAAACTTAGACTCATTGATCTTGCGATAAAGATTCAGAATGAATGCCTTAGAAATTTATTCTACAACATCTAGCTCTCTGGTGAAGAATCGCACTTACCTTCTATAAATACGTTGATGGAATCAATCACAAATTGATGGAATCAATCTTGAAGACAAGTTCCTTTTTGGGAAGTATCTAGTTATAGAAACCTAGATTTTGATTGTATGGGTGACCAGAATTAATGGATTTTCATCTCAATCTTCAAACGGATATAAGAACTCCTTAGTCGATTTTGTCCAACAAATTGATTGGAATAAATTCCTCTCGAAAATGCCAACGACTAGTGAGGCGTGAAGGAGTATTTAAGGAGGTCATTCAGTCTAGTTGAGTTAGAGACGTGAAAATTGAAATTCCAAAGTCTGAAGTCTTCCCAACTGCTTGCTCTTCATTGGCGATCCTTACAAATTATATTCAAGAGAGAAAATCACAAGAAGAGTGACTTAATGAGAGAGTAGGGATCTTCCACTGAATATTTGCACTTAAAAGTTGTACTTCTCTGTTGATTCTATAGTGAATTCCAACCAGAAGGCCGTTAGCGTGGAAGAGTGGACGTAGGCTTGATCTAAACCGAACCATTATAAATGTCATGCCCCGAGACCCCGAGCACGTGAACAACCCGCCATGGTCATGCAAATGCGACATTCCCAGGTAGTGTCGCCGACCCCATTCATTTATTAATGCACATGCGGAAGCGTATTATAAAACCCCTGACAAAAACTCACGGGATAGGAAAGCAAGAAATCAACTCATTCATAAACAAACATGCTTTCAAAGGTAATCACTCTAGAGGTTACAATATACCAAAAAGGGTCAGTCTACAAAAAGGGGATCAGTCCACCAAAAAGAAGGAACAGTCTTATGACCACTAGTCGGACTCGTTCTTCAATCCCACTTCTGACGGATCAGCCTCCGGGGGTTCCGCCATCTACGAACTTGAAATTTTGGCCCACAACAGGGTGAGACATTGTCTAAGCAAGTTCAACCCCCTAAACCCCTATTAGAAAGAAAATACACCCAAGGGTGGCCTAGCCACATCACACGAAGACTTACCTTGCCTTATTTCCTTCCCCGTAAGTCGGTTTAATCAATAAATACAGACTACCACATCATCCGGACAATTCAAATACTCGGATTGACTCGCGATCAATCAACTCGCGATTACATGTCATCGAGGTCATCACACGGTCATTCTGACTATTCATTCACAACTCTCAAACACGGCCTTACAGGCAAGTCTAAATTTAGTGGTAATCACGGCCCCACTCGGCAAATTAAATTTAATGACATCACGGCCCCACTCGGCAAATTAATAGTTAGTGGAATCACGGCCCCACTCGACACGACCTTTAATGAGTGGTAGATCATGGCCTAATGGGCACGACCTCTATCAGGTGGTAAATCACGGCCCGATTGGGCGCGACCTCTATCAGGTGACATATCGCTGCCCAATTGGGCACGACCAATTCCAATTCGGTGGCAACTCTCGGTCCAACTGGCACAACCATAATTTGTCGGCTCTCTAAGTCCACTCATAACCACTCACGGTTATTTTCCCATCAAATATCGATATTTTCCAATTTTGGGATAATTTTTCCCATAACCACGAATTCACTCAATTCTCATAAACCAGCACTCAAATAAATAAACAGATAGCACCACTGTGATCAGCACGAAATTCTGACAAAATAAGGTCCCGAAATAATTTTCAGAATTTATTAAATAATTAATTTTATTTCGAAATTAATTAAATAATAATATTTTAATAATTTTCGTAATATAATATATTATTAAATAATCCAATAATTTCGAAACATTTATTTAAATCATAAATAGATTCCTTTAAGTCACATCAAGGCTTATATTAAAATAAACCTACTTAGCTTTAAACTAAACACACTTTAACTTAATTAAACACCTTAATCTAATCCACCACTAAATAAACTAATCTAACCACCTAAACTTTCTTAACCTAAACTAAGAACACCCTAAGCATCATTAACCCTCTAATCAAGATTTAGTGAGTTAAACTCACCGGAATCGCTTTCCGACGAGTCCCCATCAAAGAAGACGGCGAGGCCGTCGACAAATCTCCTTGGGCGACACCAAAGGAGGACCGGAAGGCATCCAAAGCGGGTCTTGAAGATCTAGATCTAGCTAGAACTTCCGGTGTTGTCCAAGACCGGAGGAGGGTGCGCCGGTGGTTGGTCGGGTGCGGAAATGGCGGAGAGGTGCTTTGCGACGGCTCGGGCGGCGATCGACGATGGCTCCGGCGGTCTTGGCGCTCCGACGGTGGCGGCGAACGGCAAGCAGTGGCTGGCGACTTCGGACGACGACGCTGGACGGTGGACGAAGGCGAAGCAGCGAGCTGGCCGGCGAGTGGAGCCCCGTGCGCGGACGAGCGGTGGTGGCGACGGTGGGATGACGTGCGGCAAGATCGAGCGGCGAAGGGCGACCGGCCTGGGGCTGGTAATCCGGTTGGTTCTCCTTCTCTCTCCTCTTTCCTATTTCCAAGAAGCTAGAGGTTGAAGATGATGTTGATGGGTGCTTTTTGAGGGCCAATCTACACCATCCACTTGTCCAAATCTCCTTCAATTTGGCCCAACCACCATGACATAAGGTGATGTCATACTCCACTAATTCAAATCCTCCACAACATCTTCCAATGGGTCCAATTTCCTTTTCCGCCGTGGCATGACATCTTGTACATTAAATTCTTCAATTCCAATCAATTCTCTTCCAATTGAGCCCAATTAAAATCCATAAATTAATCCAATGTTCCTAATAAGATTTGTGACATAGCAGGACTTCCAATTTCTAAATTTGCTTTCAATTTCACGATTAATTTCACTCTGGTACGATATTAGCGCGTCTTAACCTACCGGATAACTTTTAGAAATTTTCATGCATTTAACCTGTGGTTGAATATTTTCAAGCCACAATGTACATCTTTGACACATAGGCGACTCTCGGTTGTCGAGGTAATCTCAAGGTTTCAAATACGGATACAGGGTACCCAATCGACACAAAAGCTGGTCCAGTGTCGACCGACAAGAATTGTGCGATCTGGTGGAATCACCCACACTTGATCACATGCCTCTGTCGAGTCAACCTATCTCTGGTCTTTAATCGATTTTTAACTATGCCGTAATAACCATTGCAGATTAGCTCGGTCGAAAGGTCGCTTCCTAGTCAAATTCTCGAGTCTGATGCATTAGAATCTCTTACCGGCTTCACCTGATAGACTAGTTTTCACATGAGTGGCCGACTCAAGGAAAATAACTATATGTGCAAAGATAAAATGCCCATCTCATTTTATTAAAAATAGAAATGGAAAAATCAGGATGTCACAATAAATTTCATGTGCAATCTTCTCTTTCCTTAACTCTCTTTATTTAAATTTGTTGCATTCTTTTACGTATCACAAAAATCAGTTCCATTTCTTATCTTATTCTGATCATTCATCATAAGTCTAGTGACTCGTTTTATCAAATTTTGTTTGATACTCAAACTTTATTTGAAATTTCTTTTATTTATCAAAATTTCTTTTAAACACCTATTCACCCCCCCCTCTAGGTGCTCATTGCTCATACTAGCATTATCACTAACCTTTGCCTTTGGATATGTTTTCAAGCAATGAAAGAGACCAAAGCATTCGAACCCTTTTTCTTTGAAAGGGATTGCAAAATATGATTTAGGGCCCATTTAGTATTGTCATGGGCCATGGCTAAATTGTGCTGTGCTGTAACTATGTTATAAAATGCTTTTTACACATAGTGTAATAATCTTAAAATTATTGTAGGTATTGACAACATTTAAAAGTTATAACAACTTTTGTCACAACTAAAACCGCTGTCAGAAAGTTGTACCTCGCTTTATTTACAACGTAAAAATAATTAATCCACTCAATTTGTTTCATAGAATATAAATCATCTTGAATAGATTTTCCTAGCTTTGGCTGTTTATATCGTTGAGGAAATTAAGTTAAGAACAAAAATTAACTCATGATTACAACTTTGAAATTTTCTGCTTAGGAAGTCGGCCTTCAAATTTGTTAGCATCTTTTGGGCTCGGCCAACCTAGTCTAAGACTCCTTCAAAGGGGTCCAGAAGTGGAGTTCATAGCGAATGGTTATCGGGCTTCTAATTTGGGCCAAAATTTTATAATATTTTGATCTAAATAAACTTGATGGTTAGTTTTGGACCATATCAATGAAAGAACATGGACGCTGGAGCGTGAACTATCCTTTGATTGGCAAGTCACAAATATGGATACTACTCTTGTGTAAAATTAGTTAGATTTGCATGTTCATGACGTTCATAACCTATAATCCACCAATTAAACATGAAAAGAGGAGTCACGGTTGGCTTGGTTGACATAGTTCGTTTATCATATGCGTAGGAAATTTTTGTCATAATGTCATGCCCCGAACCCCGGGTACGCACACATCCCTCGGTGCTCAATTAAAAATGCGACATCTTAGGTTGCGTCGCCGACCCATTCTTTTTATCTTTCAATTAAGCACATACGGAAGCGAATTGAATAAACACCTAGCCAACAAACAAACATAGGGATAGTGAAAACATACAATCATTGCCGAAAACAACATGTTCATTTATCAACTGTTAACCCTAGGAAGTTTAATACTTACAAGCCTTCCTACGGCCACTTCCTATCGACCCTCTCAAAAACCTTCAAGGACTAGGGTCAACCTAAACTTTACTAGAGACAAGGCCAGCCCAAAGGTGTCGCATCTCGCACCCACAAAATCCGCACTCAGCAGATCTCCACGCTACGGCCCTTAAAAAGTTTAACCACGACGGGGTGAGATAAATCTTAGTAAGTCAAAACCCTGAACCCCGATTAGGACACAAATTCGCCTCGAAGGCGGTCCTAAACATGCACCATACAAAACTCACATCACCTCGCGCGTCCCTGCATATTAGCGCAACACATATGCCATCATAAATATCACAAGCGTAATTAATAACCAGAACACATCAATCTCATCCTTCAAACACACATGGGTCCCGATTATAAGGTAAAACCGTTATGACATGTCCCATACCGTGCCACATAATTTTGCCCCATAATCAGGCGCAATTATCACAACCACTCAAGCGTGTTCCGATTATTACGACCCAACGGCCACGGCCAACTCAATAGTTGGCAGTCAACTAGCTAACCAGGCATCGTCCCACCCCATCGGACATAGCATCATCCCACGTATTCATACGCATGAGGACAACATTCCATAAAGGAGTATCGGTTCGGCCTCAACCGCGACTCGGCATCCGTTGATGTGGGACATCCAAACTTAATCAGGCTTCGTCTCGCATATTCATACGCATCAGGACAGGTTCATTACCTTGCATAATCATACATATCAGGGTATTTAGGTGATCACACAAGCACACCATCAATCAAACCCATTTCTTATCTTCCATCAATTAGCCTAAAACACCAAAATCCCTTTTCAAATATTAAATCTTGCAACTCTATTTTTTTTTTTTTTGTTCAAAACTTTCCGAAAGAAATTCGTAGGTGCTCACTTACTCAAAATTAATCTGTCAAACTTTGCACGCACCTAGTTTAAAAACTCATTTTTTTTATTGAGTAAATAAGTTTTGGTGTCCAAACCCGACACCTCATTGTTTTTCTAATTAATTGCCCATAAAGGCCATCTTTTGCAATAATAATAGACAATCACCATAGAACAACCATTCACATAATACCACACAGAGTTCTCAACATGCCAAAAATCAACCAAATCACAACATATACATTTTTCTGCAAGCAAGACACCAAGAACAACTACGAGACCATAACCGGCCCTCACCGGCAGAAACCAAGTCTACCCGCGCGTCTCCAAGATTAATTCCAGAAAAATAACCAAACGAGTTCAGAAAATTCTCAAATTTGAATATGTTATAAAGGACACTTAAAAAAACACTTTTCATGAAGACACATTGACTGAATCTTTCTAAAATAAGATCAGTAAATCGCCCAAACGGTTACCAAAACTGTGTCCATGTCCAGAAATTATATTTTCGAAAAATCACTTTAGTTCGAGGTTCAAAACTTGTCCATTTGCTCTAAAATTTGACTATGTTAAACATCAAGATGTGATGAAAAACTTTTATGAAGAAACTCTTTCGAAAATCAAACCCTATGAGTTGATAAAAATCCTTTAAACACCGAAAGGTCACTGGTTCCAGCACAAACCGAGATTCTGCTTTGCATGCAACGAAGCTGAAATCTTGTTCTTTTAAATCCAGAAAATCTTGAGTAAAATATATGTCATCCATGAAGATGTTTAGAACATTTTTTAAGAAGGAAGCGACCTCAAAATCGTAGCACATTTTAACCCACAAAAATAGCAAACAGTGAGTGTCCAGTAAACAGATCTGAAATTAAGCTAATCCAGCTTAACACTAATCTAACCAAGTTAATTAACACTAATCTAACCCCGTAAGCGCAATTAAAAACTAATCAATGATTAGGGAGTTAACTCACCGGATTAGGACGGCGGCGGGCTCACGGCGATGGCAACGCGACGGTGATGAGAACTCGCGATTACCGTGTCTCGAATGGAGGCTTGACGGAGGCTGGATCGGCCCCTCAAGTTCTCGGCCAAAGAGGGCTGTTCGGGGGGGGGGGGGCTGAGGCTCTCGGCTTGGGTTGGTCAGCGACTCGGCTGAACGTGGAGGAGCTGGGCGGACGCTGGAGGGCGCTGGGGTGACAGTGCTGCTTGTGGGTGGAGCTGCGGTGGACGGCTGGACGGACGAGGACGGCGTGTGGGGGCGGTGAAGCTGGAGACGCTGGGGTGCTGCTGGTCAGGATGTTGTTTCTTATAAAGCTGAGCAGAAGCTAATTGAAGGTCTATATGGTAAAACATGACTATTTTATATTAGTGTGCGCGCGCGACAGGGAGAGAGGTATTCCAAAACCCTAGTCCAACATAAGCACAATTTGTTCAAAATATGACCTAGGATATTTTTTTTCCCTCAAAGTTAGTTCGATGTAGATCAACAAATACCTTGTCTATTGTACTTTGAGTGCGTTCATCATAGAACTTGGCTACTTTTTTATCACTAGGGACATCAGCCACGGGTAGTCCAAGAGAGAGAAGAAAGATATCCAACCGTCTTAATTTTGGCGCATGAAAAGCTGACCTTCTACGTAGTCCAACGCTTCATCTTGGTCCCTTCATGGCGTGATATTAACCATTCTTGGTCCATCGTAAAACTGAAAAATTACTGTATAGCATTCTCACCCACTTAGCCTACAAAGGATTCAATACAAATACATTTATTAGCTTGTGGATCTTCTCTGTCAACCAACTGAAAGAATACACTATAGAAACGTATAAGCTGACTTCTAGGTTCATGTTCAATGGCATAGATAGAGTCAATTTCAACCTATAAAAACGCAAACTAGAGCATACTAAAGTAATTTTTTGACAACAAAAAATTCTAAAATTATACACATGTGACAAATTTATCACAAATGAATTTTTTTACCATCAAAAACTCCAAACTAGTACATTTATGACAAATTTATCCTCCGTTAGCTTTCATAAAATTGAATTAATATCAATCACGAAAAACCATAAACTAGTTTGCCTATGACAAATGGAGGGTAAAACTCCAAAGTAGACACCCTTCAATTATAACATGTCATTCAACTCGGTAATTTAACGATAAAATTTAGTGGAAATTGATGAAGGATAGATTTGTCACGGGTGTACTGTTTTGAGGTTTTTGATAGTTAAGAAATTAATTTGGGATAAATTTGTCACAAGTGTATTGATTTAGGGTTTCGGAAGTTCCAATACATTAATAGACGGATGTTCAATCTCAAAAAAGAAATGTGATTATGTCGATCTTATAAAATAAGAATAGTGAAATCTTATGAGGCATTGATGATTGAGTCTAGTGTGCCACATACTCTCTTCGGAGCTGGACAACGTGCAATCCTTGCTCTGGTTATTATGCCAAATTGACCAAGACCAGCAAGGACCGAATAAAATAATTCTGGATTTTTATGGGGAGAGCAAGTCAAAAACTGCCCAATTCCTACTATAAAAAGAACAGGAAATTCTCTAGTCAACAACCAGGCAATTATGAAGAAATGAAATATATAGTGAGTAATTCAATACTTAAGCTCCTTCCATTTCGTAGAAAATGTGGTGTTTCTGAAAAATGTTTTTTAGGAAACTATTTTCTAAGAAAATAACATTATTTTCTAGTGTACAGTTAAAATATGAAAATGAAATGATAAATATTTTTGGCCATTTAGGATAGAAAATCTTTTCCATCATGTACTCATTTAATAATTTTTTATTTTATTTTTTTAAAATCATTTTTTAATCTTTTCCTTTTTCTTTTTTATTCTTCTTCTTCCTCAATCAGTCGCCGGCCAGCGACCTATCACAAGCATGCTTCAGCCTTGCCATAGGCCGATGAGGCCTATTGATTCCCAAACCCACCCATGAATCAGACCACTGATTCAGTTCAATTTCCAGGTAGATCCATGGAACCGGTCTACCTAACACAACAATCATTACAAAATTTTGTGACAAAATAGACCACTCTAGTCGGAGAGGGCTTGAGGACTTACATGAGAGAAAGCGATAAGCGCCGTGAGCAATTGAGGTTGTGAGAGTCACGACAAGCGTCGTGAGCGGCCAATGAGGTTGCAATTGTGAGAGCAAGTTAAGAAAGAGAGCCATAAGACTTGATTGAAGAAACTAGAAAAGGGGCAAATGGGAATTACGATTTTGAACTTATGGAGAGGGAGCGATGAGCATTATGAACGAGTGAGGCTGCAAGTATAGCAACAAGCGTTGTGACTCGTGAGTGAGGATGCAACTTGCGAGCGCCGAGAGCAAGCTGCGAGAGTCAATAGAGATTGAGAGAGCAAGTCACAAGAGAAATGAGACAAGAGAGGTGAAGGACTCAAATAGGGAGACAAGGTCGTGCTGCGAAAGAGAGCCGGCGGCGAGACCGTGACAATGATGCCACGATAGAGTGTCAGCATTGACTGAGAGCGAGATGAGGCAAGAGAATTGAGAAGATTGTGCAAGGGGGCGCCCAAGAGCGAGATAAAGCAAGAGAATTAGGAATTAGGATTTTGTGAAAACATAAAAATTAAAAATATATATGTACTAGTCCATTCTAGGTGGTTCGGGTGTGTGGTTCCATACATAGAACTGAGATTTCTATCGGTAATCACCAGTTTCAATTTATTGGAATCAAGAACTAGCCAATTCTCGATTCTTTTGCACAACCCTAATTGGAAATAAGGGTGGATGTAAAAAATCTAATCCGAGGGAAAGAGATAAAATATTTATGCAATAGCTAACTTAAAGGGGACTTCTATATGAAATTTCATGATGTATAGTATATATTTGATAATTAAGGAAAAAAAAAAAAAGGCATAAGGGGGTGAAGGCCTCTGCGCTAGCGCACCCTTCTTGATTGGAGACTTTGGTTGGATTGTCAAAGCTTAGTACGGAAAATCTCTTGTTTGCCCCTCACTTTGCTTTAATGGAAAGAGTTTGTTTCGAGTGCACATTGCACATTACTAATACTTTTAAATGATCAATACAATGGGAATTTGCACAATAATTTCTAAATGTATTTTTAATTTTTTAACAATACTAAATTTCATACTGACCAGTAGTTTGAAGAAGGCATAATATATTCTTTGCTAAATTTATTAAAAAAAAATTACTTCATTTTGGCGGATTCATTTCAATGAATTGCTATGTATAGTAGGAAGCGGTCCATTACTTGACGTGTTTGAGGACATATAGCAAAATTTGCTTCAAAAGTAAAATTCTAACTATACTAGGCTGACCTGGAAAAGTGTGCTTGCTTAGGGAAATGGATCATTCAAGAATATAGTATTATTATATGGAATGCATGTGCAATATAATTAAGAGTACCATCTTTTGACTCATAGATCCGATGATGCATTCAATCTTACCTTAGTTTAGTTAGGATACCAACGACATCAAGCATAGCCATAGCCGAGTGGGTCACGACGGGGTAACCTATGAGGCTATGACGTCGGATGAGTGGTTGTCGAGGCGTGCACTTGGGTAGGGACTCACCAGTGATCAACCACCAAATGACACCTCGATGAGGGCGGTGGATGCTAGCTACCAACGGAAGAAGAGAGCACACCAAGGAAAAACTGAAGGAGGGAGCTGAGGGAAAAAGAAAGAGAGAGAGAGAGAGAGAGAGAGAGAGAGAGCTTGAGAGTATGATGATGTCTGTTGTAAGGTGAATGTTGTGAGTGCACAATTCACCCCCATTTCCCTTGCATCGTGAGTGAGGGTCACACCTCTTCCCTCTTGGAAAGAATTGGCTGAATATTTCTGGAAATTATTGCCTTCCCATCAAGTGGACATGTTGAACGAGGGATGCATTTACTTTTCTACTAGCCATGAATGGCTGGCTATACTTCTTCGGAAGCAATAGTGGATGAAATCACCCCCTTGTGCCTTCCTTTGGCTGGAACTTAACAAATAATTGCTCCAGTTTACTTTATGAAATAAAAATGTAGTCCTCTAGGTAAAAATCAGGTGTCTCATCCAACCATAAAATGAGAACAGCTTTAGATGATAATCGTTATTCCCTTCACCATCCACGTGATTAAGTACAGCGCAAGACAATAATAACAGCTTTAGATGCAATCATAAACCAGATTGTTTTGAGAGAAATTTGTACTTAAGAAGTGAACCCAAAAGGCAGAACTTTGCGTCATAAATCGGATTATTTGAGGAATATTCTTGTCAGACCTAAATGCTTGCAAACTAGCTTTGATAATGTGAATCCTAACATTTTTCAATAGTTGTGGTTGCAAATACTCTATATATAGACCTCCAGCTAGGTTAGGAATTCCCGATAAGATGTCCAAGGTATAATTCACACAATCTCTACACAAAAGCATGGCCAGGAAAAATTTGAAACCAGACACAGAGTTCTCTTGGTAAAATCAACATGAACAAGATAGACTTGGCTAGCATATACAATCAAGAAATAGAAAGGAAAGAGGAAAAGGTCACTCATATTCTTGTCGATTAATCAAACGCAGCCTCAAACCCAGGTCATAACTTTTGGAAATTCGTATAGTATGGACTAGCATTACTTGCATAATATTTTAATCAGTGAAATATGTGAGACAATGTATGATAGCCTAAACATGATTATCTGATCAGATTATATTGAGTTTAGCTATCTTGGTTTAATAATTTGATAAGACGATCAATGTAGGCCAGTATATTAATAATGATTTATGGTGAATGGGCCTATTCTAATAGACTATAAATATGGTATGGTCCCCTCAAGTTAAATTTTCAACTCAAATGCTCTGAAAAATTCCACCTTCCCCTCCCCTTCTCTCTCCGTTCAACAAAATTAAATTTCTCTCTCTGTCGCTGCTAGCTTGCATCTTTTGATGATCTTTTAATCTACCTACTTGATTTATTTTTTTCGATTAATTTATTTGGTATCAAACATTGCCATGCTTTTGTTGACTTCAATGCTATCCAAAATGTACGGAGATAAGGTTTTGATGACCGTCCTGTCGAAGGAAATAAAAACACAAATACTATGTTTAATGCATTACACTTCACGTGGCGGAAGTGGACTGTTTATTCTGCATATTGGGATCATTTAATCCGATCCATAGAGTTTTCACATAATGAAACTTAATGCAATATGATTGGATAGTTACATATGAAATTATCAGAAGCTAAGTAAACATTCATGATCATATAAACACAATTAATTGTGTGATTAGAAAACCTACTGAACATAAACCCCGTCAATCTTTGAATCCATGCCTTAGTTTTGGTTGAAGATCCTCTGCCCAGGAGACAACAACGTTTTTGGATCGAACCGAGCTTTGCTCTCTTGAAATGCCCTCCATTTGGGACCAAAATGTTGCATCCACTCTCTTTCGGTGCTGTAATTTGGAAGGTACTGCTTGACCTCTATACCATTATCTTCACAAAAAAGGAGCACCTCCTTATTTTGAAGGTCGAAATCTTGCCAGTCTTTAAACCCACTTGAAAGCAAGAATCCAACCGTATAAAAGACATCTTCATCTGGTATGACAGCAGACATTCTGTCATCCCATCTGCAAAATAGATTAAAATATGATAAAGGAGTTAAGTTTACATAATAGAGTTTATAGTCAAGCCACTTAGATTTGATTTTAGTCATTCAATGGACTATAACTTCCAAGTTTTTGCATTTGAGGCACTTGCCGGATTTGACCAATTTTCATAAGAACTAATGACGTGGTGGATAGATGGCCAATTTTCTGGATGTCACATTATTGCCATGTTGGCAACACGTCAACAATTTTGTGGAGAAATCAGTCTAGTTTTGATCAAAGTGCATCTGTTGCAAGAAATCGAACATTTGGTGAATAACTTGATTAAAATCAAAGTTTAGTGACCAAAACTCATTAACCTTTAGCGACAACCAACGAAATATATGTCCTAAATGATATTGATGGCTAGCAAGAAAACATACTTGTCATTGTTCATAGGGTAAATGAGAACAGGTCCGGATGTTATGTTCTTTCTGAGAACAATGTTCTTGAAAACGCCTGTGTTGAAATCGGCAATGCGAGATTTGGGCACAAATAGGTTAAGCCACGGATGAGGAACGTTCCAGAGCCCCAGTGCTCGGAGCGTCAGCTCTTCTGCTCGCACTCTATTCAAGAAATCTACGTAGCCGACATCTTTTTGGAACAGGAACTCAGGGACATGGCTCAAATCTTTCAATATTGTTTCCAGGTCCTAATATTAACGAGATAACAGTGAACTAAATTAAAAGAAAAGAGATGGGATGTTTCTTATGGAGCTGAACAGAAGCTAATGGAAGGTAGATATGGAAAAATACGACTATACTATATTAGTGTGCGCGTGCGCGTGCAATAGCGAGAGAGAGAGAGAGAGAGAGAGAGAGAGAGAGAGAGGTACTCCCAAACCCCAGTCTGACATAAGCACGATTAGTTCAAAATATGACCTAGGATATTTTTTTTCCCCTCAAAGACAGTTCGATATAGATCAGCAAATACCTTGTCTACTGTACTTCGAGTGCGTTCATCGTAGAACTTGGCTACTTCGATGCAGTAGAGGAGGTCGTGTTCGGTTAATAGGGACATCAGCCGCGGGTGGTCCGAGAGAGAGAAGAAAGATATCCAACTGTCTGAATTTCGGCGCATGAAAAGCTGACCTTCTACGTAGTCCAATGCTTCATCTTGGTCCCTTCCATGGGACGATATCAACCGTTCTTGGTCCGTTGTAAAAGCTGAAAAATCACTGTATAGCATTCGCACCCACTTAGCCTATAAGGTCAATACAAATATATTTATTAGCTTGTGGATCTTCTCTGTCAACCAACTGAAGGAATACCCTATAGAAACGTATAAGCTGACTTCTAGGTGTCTGTTCAATGTCATAGATAAGGGCAATTGCAACTTATAAAAAGGCAAGCCAGCTCATGGCTAGTTCATTTAAAAACATGGGTTGTCATGTATCTGTCTTTTTTTTTTTTAACTTGTGAGTTCTAATACATTAAGAGACTTGGACATTCAATCTCAAAAAAGGATTGTTCTCGATCTTTATGGAACAAGAATAGTGAAATCTCAGCAGAAAATGATGATTGAGTCCAGTGCGCTACATACTCTCTTTGGAGCTTGACCCAATGCGATCCTTGCTCTGGTTATTATGCCAAATTGACCAAGACCACCAAGGACGGAGTAAAATAACTCCGGATTTTTGTAGGGAGAGCAAGTAAAAAAGTGCCCAGTTCCTACCACAAAAAAGAACAAAAAAAAAAATTCTCTTGTCAACAAATACAAAATTATGAAGAAATGAAATATATGTTTTGTAATATGATACTTAAAACAAGAAAGAATCCTATGCACCAAAATATAGTACATATATTAATTTTTTGTTTTTAATGGTAGTCTGGTATGACAGCAACATAAATAGTACAAATAAAGATACTTTTTCCCTAGGGACACCGTTGTCTTCTTCCAAGTGTAGATACCTTCATCAACTAGAAAATTTGGTAGTCGGCTAGAGTTCGAAGTCTATCAATTTTTTTGTCAAATAGATTAAAAATAAAAAACACAATGGCCGTTCTTCAATATCTAGACGTATTACTTTAACCCCGTTGACTTATTACGTCAACCTAATTAGTTTTTGGCCGGTTGACGTCAATTTCCGGGTATCTTCGGTAGTTTTTTTATTTTTTTGCATGCGTTGTATCTTCGGTAGTTAACACGAGATAAAATATAGTAAAAGTCAACTTCTTGATATAACATTCAATGTACATAGTTTTTAGACAGAAAGAAAAAAAGATTAGAAGAGCGAATTCGCAAATTGCATGCGTGGAGCCTCGCTATTGAAGTAGACATAAATTTATCAAACAACTTTTGGAGGCATGAAACGAATGATTAATTCATTGACTTCATTTAACAAATCTGCTTTTGTTGTTTTCTAATCATGAATCGTTTCGCAGATCGTTATCCACCGAGATGATAGGCTCATTGGCATCACAACCCTATTTCAATTAGTTTCTGATCAAAATACGGAAGAGGAGAGTGATTCCATCCATACCAGTGATGACATCCATTTCGTAGACATTGCTGATCTGAGGACCATATCGAAATGTTTCCCCGCTAATGCCTGCATTAGAGAGCGTACCACCCACAGTTAGGTACAAATAATCTGTCCACGAAACCGGGGCAACACCATGTTTCAGCGTCTCCTCCAGCACATCGATCCAAAGTTGCTGGCCTCCGACGTCGGCATAGTGGCCGAGCGACTGGCTCCACGACACGGTGGTCTTGTTACCAAGAGACGTCATGTCCACAACGACCCCATCACGAGCCATGGCTTGTCCCCGGACGGAGTGGCCACATCCTCTGGCTGAGATAGGGAAAGGAACAGAGGATTTACTGTACGCGAACGCCACGAGAATCGCGATGTCTTTGGGGTGAGATGGGCGAAGGACGACTGCAGGAATTTCTCGAACAATGAGGCCAAAGTCAACAGAGGCCTCACCGATGGATTCGGGGTCAATGTGGAGGTCGCTGGCGATGGGGAGAGAAAGGAGCTCGCGGTATAGTGAATCGTTCAAAAGCTTGGATTGGCACACCAGTGTGCTCATCAAGATGAGTGTTATCGTCATGCAATGTGAGACCATTGGATGGTTTTGTGCCATTCTGACGTTGAAGGGATGAAAAGATGATGGGCAAGTTTGTGTGCGTTGGTGTTTGTGGCGAGGTTGAGAGGGAGAACCCTCAAGGGTCTCATATATAAACACGCGTACAGGGAGACTATGGCGAAGCCACGCCATCTTGGAAAAGAAAAGTACCATACGCGACGTGTAAGAAACTATTTGTTAGGGTTCTCGGCTTTGATTGGCAGATATTTCCATATCTTTAGTCAGCGATTTTATTGGAAATATGATGGCAGATATCAATTCCATATTGATTATATTGCCAATTAATTGATTCAGTAAATTTGTGATTAGCTTGGTAAAGTGGGAATGTAATCGTGATATAATCATGTATATTCTCTTTCCCGTCTTTCTCTTGTAACATATATAGAACAGTGCTCCTGTACATGAATATACAGAAAATACATATTACAATTTCTCCCAAACACTCCATTTTTCTGCCATTTCTTCAATTTCTATCAGATTTGACTTCGATCTTATTTCTCTGTAAGAAATTAGGTAACCCAATAAATAAACTTTGAAACCTAGCAAGGCCCTTAATTTTGGAAGCGTTAATGTCCTTCATGGCCATCTATAGGAAACTTTTTTTTATCTTCCTTGCAGACCTGATTACGTTCCTTGAGTTCAAAGGGACGTTAATCAAGCTTGATTTATGGAGATTCCAATCACGTAGTCGGTGAATTGATTCTATTTCTTTTTTTTTTTTTTTCTATCTTCTAGAATGGGTTGCCGAAGCAAGAACTTTTGAACCCTAGAATACCATGTACTTTTTGGGGTTTTGTTTATAAGAATGAATTTTTCTTTTTTCTTTTTTTGGTAACCGAGAACTCCACCACAGACCTCCCGTGCTCGAACAGCTCCCGAGGGCCGGTCCCCTTTTATAAGAATCAATTAATTTTTATAAAACAGAAAGAAACAAGTCAGTCATTGATATGTACATGTACATCATCTAAAGTTATGGAAACACATTTTGTAGAAACATTCATTCACAACAGGAAAAGTCAATTGGAGGATTCTATGCTCCTTGAATCAAACACCCTATTAGACATATATTGTCTAATTCTGAATATCTGTGAATGGTTGTAATTTCTACTGTAATATCATATTACTTTAGATAAACATTCCGTAAAGCGTATAAATAGGCTAATGTATTGTTCAATGAAATATAAAGAAAATTCCACAACTTATATTCCGCTTTATATATATCACACCCAAAGAGAGGTTAAACTTTTAAAATTAAGTTTAAGTGCATCGTGCCAAGCATCGAGGACTTCAATTTTAGTGTGAGTAAAGTTTGATAGGGTTGATAATATTATTTAAAGGAACTCAGCAACTTGCCTTTGCGGTATGTGGAAAGAACTCAACAACCGTGCTTTATCTTTCCTCTTATAACATACTAAACTTATACGGATATCTGGACTCTGATTGGGCTAGCTGTTTTGAGACTCGGAGGTCAACGATCAGGTTTTGCACTTTCTTGGGATCAAATATAATTCCATAATCTGCAAAACTGCAGATGACAGTGTCAAGATCATCAATGGAGGCTGGATATAGGGCCTTAGCTTCTGCCACGGTGAATCTTACGTGGGTCTCTTTTGTATTGAGAGATTTGGGTATTTCGCTCATGGGTCCGACTTTGCTTTACAGTGATAACCGCTAGGCCATTTCATTGACAGCAAATCCAATCCTTAATGCAAGGACAAAGTACGTGGAGATCAATTTTCATTTCTTTCAGAGAAAGTCACTCTCAAGTTTCTTGAAGTCCGCTATTTTCCCACTACTCATCAAATTGTTGACATATTTACAAAAGCTTTACCATGCAAACTTTTACCACACTTTGATCATTGTAGGTTACAATACAAACTGGGACTAGGTTTTCCACATAATCTCAGTTTGAGGGACGTTGATAAGGTTAATAATATTATTAGTGAATCAACGGAAGATTAGATTAGAGTAGGAGATATGATTTGATTCTAATTATTCTTATTGTCAGTTAATTGACCTGGTCAATCCGTAAGATTAGACATTTGAAGTATAGAGGAAATCTAGTTGTCTTCTTAATATAAAAAAACAGTATGTACTGTAGAAGCAAAGTGTGTTTTATGGCTTTCAGTGAAAAATATTCTTTTCTTGGGAAATTTACTTTTTAATCATTGCTTTCTTAATTCCTGTGATTTTCTTCAAAGTCTAGGTGGAGCCAATCTCCCATGATTCTACTGTATGAACTCGTCCCATCCAACGGTGCGTATGAGCTAGGCTCTGGTGCACCTAAATCATGTTAGAATATTTCATCGAGATGATTATCTAGTTGGTCGGCTCAACTCTAGTGATGCACACCACGGTTCCATAGTGTCCTAATTGCTTTCTTTTTTTAGTCTGAATTGTAATAATTTTATTTAAAACGTGAACCTAAAGAACATTCGATTGTAGTCGACCAAGTCTATTATTTATTATGCAACTAATGCATCCATGGACGGACCCAAAGGGGTGTGCAGTATTTCTATTAAAATCATTGACATTTAAGTAGCAAACATGAATTAAGACTTATATTTTATGCAAATGAGGATTACAGACCAAAAAAACTATGTTGATTGCCTTTCCTTGAAGTACTCAATATTCCGAACAGATGTATGATCTTTACTTTATGTTTGTTGTAGCTTGTATTTTTTCTAAATTCTATTACTCCAAATCGGTCATTTAAATACTTTAGTCTGGGCAAACCCTAGAACTTAGGGTGGTCAAGTTTCTATGCATGTACTTGGAAAAGTTCTAACTACTGCTAACTCGTCTTCTTCAATTAAAACTTTGCTTTGACCAGGAATAACGTGTTAGTGGCCAAAAGACTCTTCCAATCTAAAGAGGATCCTTTATTTTACTAACCTAATTCAAAAAAAGATGAGTTGCATGAAAATGAGGGCAAAGATCTCGGAGTGCAGAGCAAATCTTTATGTTTGGTTAGGAAAACGATGTCGGACTCGAGAGGATCATCGCTGTATCTATTTTTAAGGATTTTTGCCTTAGATCAAAGACACGCAACGGGAGTTCATTGGAGTGGCTCAATGAATAGCCGTCCTCCTTTTTCAGATTCACGACTTTGACTTTCTTTTTGCAAATTTAAAACGTTTGGCAACAATATGCGACTTGGCTTTATAAGCTCTCCGAAGATTCCTCGACAAGAACCCTGGATTCTTCCTTCAATACACGTAGACTAATTCAAACATTGCTCGAGCGTTTGATCGTAATCTGACGGGCCTGGCTCTGGGGCAATACCTTGTAGCATCCAAATTGAAGTTTATGCATAATAGGAAAAGGACATTAACTGTTGAAAAATCCGGTTATGATCCTGAGTTGAATCGATTATGGTCAGAATTAGGTAATCATCAAGTGGATACATAGAGATCCGATTCGATTTGCAAGATTTTCATGATGCATCATCAAAGTATGGTCTTCCAATCCAATTGAAGTGTTGTAAGGGCGGCAGGGAACATCAACAAGATTTTCTTCAAGATCCGGTTCGTGAGGTCTAATTTAAGGGCCACGTCATGACAAAACTATGGATGACCCTCGGATCATGTGCTGGGGACTTCTAGTATATAGGTTGAATTCACTTCTTATGCGAGAACTTAATGTCCAATCTTGGGTCTAACCTTGCTTTTGTCGAGCGACATAGCAGAAAAAGGTGTTCAATTGTTTCCTGGGCTTGTAAGCATAGCGGACAAATTGGATTATGTAAGACATTTTGTTTGAACAGGTTTTCTCGCATGAGTAATGCATTTTGAAATATGCTTCACATGAAGAGTCTAATTTTTTCGTACAAGTTTAATTTTCAGATTTTTGACAATAGAGCCCAAGGTGTTTGATATTTATGATGATGCTTGACCAGTAGGCGGTGAATGTTCAATAGCTCTCAAGCTATTGTACCCCCTCTTTATTAAGTACATTCCTTTTCTGTTTCCTAACCAGACCAAGTTATCTCCATTAGAGTTCGAACATAATGGAATAGTCAGGATTTTGTTCACTATATACTCTTCAAATAGGTTGTACAATCTTTGTTCACTCCAAATCCTTTCACTCTTAGTTAAACAGTTCTTCTACTTTTTTGAGGGTCTACTTGGTTCATTGGGGCTAGTCGCATTGCTTACTCACCCAGCATAGCCTTATTAAAAGTAATCAAGTCTATGATATCTAGACATCCATTGTCTTTAGTGCCTCCCATTTCTTTCAGTGCATGCCTAATTTGAACTCAATTTTCCTCCACCAAAAGGATGCTATTTTCTATTCAATATAAACATTGCATATTCAGGAAAAGCCTGAAGTATAGTTTTAATGTGCATCTCCTTCCTTGCTCTTGACATCAACTTCTCCTTCCATCCCTCCAAATTTATATTGACCCTAGCTAGAATTCAAATAAACATTTGCTTCTACGACTAGCCCCAATGTAAAGGGATTCCCAAATATTTCCTTGTTTTCTCAATTTCTTGCACTCTCAAATCGTGAATCATATTTGTGACATCCTGAATTTCCAATTCTATTTTCAATTGAATGAATCGGGCTTTTCATCGACACGCCTATAGTTCTATTCTCTAAGCTAATCACTCACGAGATAACTAGTCTATCTGGTGAAGGCATTAAGGGATTTTAACGCAATAGATTTGAGAATTCAACCATAAATCAACTGCTCGACCGTGCTAGTCTACAAGGGTCATTACAGCACAGTTAAAAATCGATTAGAGACCCGAGATAGGTCGATTCGACTGAGCCATGTGATTTAGTGTGGGTAATTCCACATATTGCAAAATTCCCGTCGATTGGCACTAGACCGTTTTTTCTGTCGTTTTGGTACCCTATGTTTGAATTTGAAACCTCGAGATTTTCATGACAACCGAGAGTCGACAATATATCGAAGATGCACAATGTGGCTCGAAAATAATCGACCACGGGTCAATTGGACTAAAAATTCCTAAAAGCTACACAGTAGGCTAGGTCACACTAAAATCGCGCCAGATTGAAATTAACCACGAAATTGAACCCAATTTCAGAAATTGAACGTTCTGTCATGTCACAAGTCATTTTAGGAACGTCAATTGATCCTCCAAAGATTTTTCTACAAACCCGGATTTTTGGCGAAAATTCAAAGTAGGGCCTTTTTGTCCCGGAAAATCAAAGGACCATTTTTGGGATTCAAGTTGGTTCAATTGGTGAGGAAAAATGTTGATTGGGATGATGGCACCTTGGTGGGGTTTATGGGCATCAAATTGGATCCAATTGAAGGAGAATTGAAGTGGATTTGGGGGAAACGGTTCAAAATTCGTAGGCCATGGGGGACTCAACCTTTTGGACCACTTAGGATGCTTCTAAGGGAATTTGTGTACTACAAAATTAGCTGAGGATAGGGCTAATCAAGTGGGGGCCAAGCAATGATCAACTAAGGGGATATTTAGGCATTTTGAGCCCCTCCAAGTTGCAGCTAGCTTCATCTTCTTCAGCAAGCTTGCTTTCCCCATTGTTGTCCATTTTGAGCTCGAAAAACCAGAGGAAAATAGAGCAGCCCCTCCCCCTTCACCGTCGACCATTGCCGGAGCCACCAGGACCGCCGCTCGCCCTCATGAGCCCGTCGCGATCGTCCCGCTCGTCCCGCCTATCTCGTCGCCCGACCGTGTCCCCAAGCCACCTCAAGCCACCGTCGATCACCTCAGATCACCGTCCAAGCCGCCAGAACCACCACCGTAGCCCGCCGTCACCCATAGCAGCCTCCGACTCCTATCCCGAGCCGTTCTAGCCACCATTCCAGCTTGCTTAGCCCAAGGACATAATCGAAAAGCTAGCAAGGAGTTTTGGACTTCGTGGCCCGTTTTCAGGCCCGTCTAGTCTCCATTTGGTGTCGCCACAGGGTTGTTTGTCGCCCATCTCCACGTCGCCGTCATCGTGGAACACTAAACCGGTGAGTTTACTTGCTAAACTTTGCTTAGGGAGTTAATGATGCTTAGGGGTTGATTAGTTTAAGCTAATTAAGGTTTAGGTGGTTAGTTAGAATGGATTAGTGATTTAATTATCCGTTTATGCATGTTAGGTGGTTAGAACGGATAGATTAGAGACTAGATAACCGGTAACCAAAATTTGGTGCTGATTGCATTGACGTGCTTAGTTTTTGCAATTGAATGTTATTCTATGCAAATTGAATGAAAATTGTAATTTTGGGTATTTATTCCAAAATTGTGAAATTTTGGTATATTGTTCAGAAAATATCAAGCGTCGATTTTTAACGCCGAAAATGTGTTTATGCACTTTATTAAATAGTGGGATTTTCAAAAAGAAAGATATTGTATTTTTGGCTCAGGCCGACCGTGTACCCATACATGATTATTTTCATCGGGTATTTTTAACACGATGAAAATATGTCAAGTTCATTATTTAATTGAGGAATTGGTGCACAAAGCACAATGTCCTTGGCCGGAACTGATTGATCGTGTGACAACTTGTGTGAGCAATATTGAATTGTTAGTTTGTGTGAGCAATGATTGTCAGCTTGTGAGAGCATTGAATTGTTAGCTTGTGTGAGCAATGATCGTCAGCTTGTGTGTGCAATGATTGTCTATAATATATATCAGCTTGTGTGAGCTATAATATATATCAGCTTGTGTGAGCATAAATATACCTCAGCTTGTGTGAGCGGAAATCAAATTGATTGAATTGATAGATGGTATTGATCGTATCAATTGTATCAAATTGAATGGATTAAATGATCAATTGGATTGAATTGATTGGTTGAGATTATGAATAATACTAACGTGCAGGAGGAACTAAATCAAGGTAAGTCTTCTGACTTGTGTGTACAACTGCTTCTAGGTGTATTTCCTTCCTAGCCGGAGTCTAGAGGGTGAACTTGCTGAGATATTGTCTCACCCCGTCATGGGCCCAATTCTTTTCAAGTCCTTAGATAGCGGTTCCTCCGGAACGTTTTGGTCAGCCCAAGAGAGTTATCAAGCAGGTTACCAATATCCTTGTTCCTAGGGGCCACGGAGTCCGAGTCTACGAACTCGTGAGGACCACCGTCTGGGTCGATGCGGGTCTACCTCAGAGAGTACCCCATCGATTCAGAGCGTGGTATCGTCGCAGGCTCAATGGACACAAAATGGGGCCCCTACAGGATTTTGAGATCCTAGTATCGGTGTTAGAAGTCGCTTTTGGCAAGGGTACAGTGGACCCTCCTGGTGGTACAGTGGTGGACCCAAATTCCCAAGAGACCTCGGAGTTTTCAGTTGGGGGTTCAAGTGCCTAAAGGACTTGTAGGCTTTTCTACTTGAGTAGACTTTTGTCTTTAGACTAGTCTTGTATATAAATCGGGGTGTTTATAAAAATGTTTTGGTTATGAATATGTTTCCTACTTTTTCATCTCATGTTGGTTGTTGTCAAGGGTTTTGTTTCGCTTCCGCATGTGCATTAAAACGAATGGATCGGCGACACGTCCTGGGACGTCGCAAAATTTATCAACCACCGAGGGATAGGCACGTGCTCAAGATCCCCGCCCAAAGTGGTATCAGAGCTGGTCGATAGTTGGAGTAATAAGGTGCGATGGTTTATGGGATATTTAGTAGGATGGCCTTCAGTTTATGCTGATGCATGTTAGTGATAGCTGTTTAGTAGATTGTTCTATGGGGATCGCTCAGCTTCTAATTCTGTGTGGAATTGGAAAGCAGATTTCTATACAGAACCTACTAAATGAGTGATCAAGAGCAAAGGACTCCTAGGAAGAGAACCATTGGACCTATTACTCGGGGTAGGACGCCAACAAAGGTTGGAACCCGAGGGGATCGTGATAAAGCGCAGGCTTAGGCTAATGCTAGTAGAGTAGCACCGCCTCCAGTTGGTGCTGAGGTAGCAGCCCCTGGTGATCCTAAGATTGAAGGGATCATGTAGGCATTTGAGACATTGGGAGCACTGATGGGGCAGTAGGCCCAGAATCAAGCCGCCGCCACTACCGCCGCCTCTACTGCTGCAGTTGCCGACGCTGTTGATGCCGCATCCACTGCCTCACCTGTTGAAGTTCCAACTAGGAACGTGATCGTTGAGAGAGAGAGAGAGAGAGGCCTATTCATAAGCTCATAGAGCATTTTTTTGAAGCTGAACTTGTCGAGGTTCATTGGCATAGGAGATCCCGAGACTGCATCGCTCTGGATCCAAGACCTGGAGAAACCTTTGCACTTCTGATGTGTACTAGGAGGAGAAAGTTGTCCTAGCAGTATACCAGCTGCAAGGTAACGCGAATACTTGGTAGAGAGCCAATAGAGGCACAGTTTTCCCATATGGCGTAGTCCCGATGTGGAACGCTTTCCTCAAAGCCTTTAACATTAAGTATTTTTCTGGTAGCGCCTGAGAACAAAAGATGGATGAATTCCAATGCCTCCGTCAAGGGATGCTGACCGTGGATTAGTATGAAGCTAAGTTTGCTAAGTTGTCTCGGTACGCTCCAAGATTGGTAGAGGATCCTGAAGACAAAGCTCGAAAGTTCATGAATGGCCTCGGACCAGAGCTAAGGAATCCACCGGTGCCCTTCGACCTAAAGGATTATAGTGAGGTTTATGGTTTGGCCCAGCTGATAGAGAGGAACCTGAGTGAACAAACTGCTGCGTCTGGTTCAAGGTTTAGTTCAAACAAAGACGGGAACCGATTTGGGAAGAGGCCCATGACCGGAGGCATGTATCATGTTTTGCCCAACAGGAATGGTGGAATAGGCAAGTTAGCGCCGAGTCAGAATGGCGCGTGTCACTTTTGTGAAAGGCGACATGGTTCAACCCCGTGCCATTTAAGGGCGGGTGCTTGTTTCAAGTGTGACCAGCATATTGTCCCAGAAGGCCAAAGGGACTATAGCAGTTACCGCCGCCGCCACCAATAGGTTAAAATAGAGGCTTTGTGCCGTAGATTGTACCACAAGAAGGATGGAACAAACCTCTAAGACAAGGACAAGTGTACGCCATCACTAGAGAATAGGCACAGGACTCGCCTGATGTAATTATAGGTACAGTTTTGCTGAATGACCATGCTGCTTATACTTTATTTGATCCTAGCGCAACTCATTCGCTAATAGCCAAGCAATTTGTTAAGCTGGTAGGATTGATTCCTAAGTTGTTGGAGTCAGTAGTTAGCATATCTACACCGTTAAAGGATAAGGTGTTAGCTACAGTGGGTTGTCCTGGTTGCAAGTTAGTGATTGGTAGCGAGATGGGAGGATAGATTTGATAATCCTAGCCATGCATGATTTCGATGTGATAATTGGCATGGACTGGCTCACCAAGCAATGAGCTAAAATGGACTGCTATCGTAAAGCGATTCAGTTTAACCCGTTATCGGGTGAGAGTTTCAAGTTTATTGGGAGTCGAGGAGGACTCTCAATTACCTTAATCTCGTCGCTTGAGGCAACCCGTTTGTTAGACGGGGGTTACCAAGGTTACCTGGCAACTGTCGTGGATATAACAGTTGAGGAGCTAAAGATTAAAGATATCATAGGGTACAAAAATTTCCATACGTGTTTTCGAAAGAATTGTCAAGCCTGCCGCCAGAGAGAGAGATAAAGTTCGTGATCGAGTTAGCACCAATGTTAAAGCCAATCTCTAAGGCTCCTTAATGGATGGCGTTGTCTGAGTTGAAGGAACTAAAGGTGCAGATGCAGGAGCTATTGGATAAGGGATTCATACGTCCTAGTGCATCACCTTGGGGAGCACCAGTTCTGTTCGTGAAAAAGAAAGATGGTTCGTTACGTCTATGCATCGACTATCGTCAACTCAATCAAGTGATGATCAAGAACAAGTATCCGCTGCCGAGGATCGACGACTTGTTTGACCAGCTGCAAGGAGCGTCGATATTTTCAAAAAGCGACTTGAGGACGGGATATTATCAGCTAAGGATCAGAAAGGAGGACATACCAAAGTTAGCGTTTCGTACTCGATACGGCCATTATGAGTTCACTGTAATGCCGTTTGGTTTGACGAATGCCCCAACTGCTTTCATGGATCCGATGAACCGAGTGTTCAAAGAGTATCTAGATCAGTTTGTGATCGTGTTCATCGACGATGTCCTGGTGTATTCGAGAAGTACAAAGGAGCACGAGAGGCATTTGAGAATGGTACTTGAGACCTTGAGGAATCATGAGCTGTACGCCAAGTTCAGTAAGTGCGAGTTTTGGTTGACTCGTGTTGCGTTCCTAGGTCACGTGATTTCAGGCGAAGGACTCTCCATGGACCCGACTAAGATCGAAGCAATGATCAGTTGGCCAAGACCAACAACCGTGACAGAGATCAGAAACTTTTTGGGTTTGGCAGGTTACTACAAAAGGTTCGTGGAAGGATTTTCGGCGTTAGCGTCTCCGTTGACTCAACTATTGAAGAAGAAAGAGAAATTCGTGTGGACAGACAAGTGCGAGCGTAGTTTCTAAGAGCTTAAGCAGAAGCTGACTACCGCACTTGTGTTGATGATACCATCTGGTCCTGGAGGATACGAGATCTATAGTGATGCGTCGTTTAGAGGACTGAGTTACGTGTTGATGCAACATGGTAGGGTTGTTGCATACGCGTCTCGTCAGTTGAGACCCCATGAACTGAATTATCAAATGCATGACCTAGAACTCGCAACGATTATTTTCACTCTGAAGTTTGGAGACATTCTTTGTGTGGAGAAAGATTACATATCTTCACATACCATCAAAGTCTCAAGTACTTATTCTCTCAAAAGGAGTTGAATATGAGACAGCGTCGCTGGATGGAACTTCTGAAGGACTATGATTGTGATATCTTGTATCACCCTGGAAAGGCAAATAGGGTCGCAAATGCGCTGTGTCGAAGTCTTTACTTGCGCATATGATGGTTAAGGAATGAATTTTACTCATTAGAGCTCGAGATTCGGTGTTCAAGTTTGAGGTAAGCCACCTTTCAAATCTTATGGCCACCCTCAGAATTGAGCCGGAAGTCGAGATTAGAATTAAGGCGCTTCAGTTGACAGACCTAGAGATTCAGAAAATCTTGCAAGAGGATACCGAGAAGAGAAAAACTGAATTTCCGATTTTTGAAGACGAACACTAAGGTTCCGAGGATGATTGTGTGTACCTGACAATGCAGAGCTTAAGGAGAAGAGTTTGTCAAAAGCTCATCGTAGCAGTTACAGCATTTATCCTGATAATACGAAGATGTATCAAAATCTGCGTCAACACAACTGGTGGTCCGATATGAAGGCGGACATCGCCAAGCATGTCGCCAAGTGCCTAATGTGTCAGCAAGTGAAGGCACAGTATTGTAAGCCGGGAGGACTTTTGCAACCTCTCAAGATTCCCAAGTGGAAATGGGAACAAATCACAATGGATTTTGTGACAGGCTTATCAAGGAGTCAGAGGGCTAATGATTCTGTTTGGGTAGTGGTCGATAGATTGACGAAGTTGGCTTACTTCATCAACGTATGAAAGGATCTTGATTTGGACAGGCATGCATAATTATATGTGCGTTAGATAGTTCGTATGCATAAAGTGCTGGTGACGATCATATCTGATAGAGACCCGAGAATTTATAGCTGCCTTCTAAAAGAGTTTGCAGGTTGCCTTAGGAACGAAGCTGTAGTATAGTCCAACCTATCATCCTCAGACGGATGGTTAGTCTAAAAGGACAATTTAAACTCTTGAGGACATGTTGAGAACATGTGTGCTAGATTTCAAAGGAAGCTCGGAGGAACAACTTCATCTCGTCGAGTTCGCCTATAACAATAACTACAAGCAGAGTATTCATATGGCATCTTTCGAAGCGTTGTATGGTAGAGCGTGCAAAACACCAGTGTGTTGGGATGAGGTCGAGAACGAAAGATCACAAGCGCAAAGTTAGTCCAGCAGTCCGTGGATGCAGTTGCAGTTATCAGGGACAGGCTAAAGACCGCTTAGAGTTGCCACAAAAAATACACTCATAAGCGTCAAAGGCCTTTGGAATTCCAAGTTGGTGAGCATGTCTTTCTGAAGGTGTCACCAATGAGGGGTACTTCGCGCTTCGGCAAAAAGGGAAAGCTGAGTCCGAGGTATGTAGGTCCCTTTGAGATTCTGGAAAGAATAGGGACTCTGGCGTATCGTCTTGCATTGCCGCCGAGGTTGGCGTAAGTGCATGATGTCTTTCACGTGTCAATGTCGAGGAAGTATGAGCCTAACCCAACCCATGTACTAAATTTGAAGAGTTAAACATGGACGATAAAGTGTCATACGTGGAAAGACCGATTCATATTGTAGATCGGAAGGAGCAAGTTCTGCGTACCAAAACAATCTCGTTGGTTAAAGTGGTATGGCAACACCACGGCACAGAATGAGCAACCTAAAAAAGTGAAGATTCGATGAGACGACTGTACCCCCACCTTTTTGTTTAAAGATTTGTAATGGTTTGAATTTTGAGGAAGAAATTTTTATAAGAGGGGAAGAGTTGTGACATCCTGAATTTCCAGTTCTGTTTTCAATTGAATGAATCGGGCTTTTCATTGATGTGCCTATAGTTCTATTCTCTAGAGCTGATCACTCATGAGATAACTAGCCTATCTGGTGAAGCCGTTAAGGGATTTTAACGTAATAGATTTGAGAATTCGACCAGAAATTGACTACTCGACCATGCTAGTTTGCAAGGGTCATTACGGCACAACTAAAAATCGATTAGAGACCGGAGATAGGTCGATCCAACTTAACCATGTGATTTAGTGTGGGTGATTCCACCTAATTGCAAAATTCTCGTCGATCGGCACTAAACCGATTTTTTTGTCGTTTTGGTACCCTGTGTCCGTATTTGAAATCTCGAGATTTTCATGACAACCAAGAGTCGTCAATATGTCGAAGATGCACAATGTGGCTCGAAAATAATCGACCACGAGTCAATTGCACTAAAAATTCCTAAAAGCTACCCAGTAGGTTAGGCCACGCTAAAATTGCACCAAATTGAAATTAACCACGAAATTGAACCTAATTTCAAAAATTAAAAGTTTTGTCATGTCACAAGTCATTTTAGGAACGTCAACTCATTCTCCGAAGATTTTTATGCAAATCGGGATTTTTGGTGAAAATTCAAAGTAAGGCCGTTTTTGTGCGGGAAAATCATAGGACCGTTTTTGGTCACGTTTTTGGGATTCAAGTTGGTTCAATTGGTGAGGAAAAATGTTAATTGGGATGATGAAACCTTTGTGGGGTTTATGGGCATCCAATTGGATCCAATTGAAGGAGAATTGAAGTGGATTTGGGGGAAATTGTTCAAAATTCGGAGGCCATGGGGGACTCACCCTTTTGGACCACTTGGGGATGCTTATAGGGGAATTTGTGTACTGTAAAATTGGCTAGGATAGGGCTGATCAAGTGGGGGCCAAGTAATGATCAACTAAGGGGATATTTAGGCATTTTCAGCCCCTCAGAGTTGCAGCTAGCTTCATCTTCTTTAGCAAGCTTGCTTTCCCCATTGTTGTCCATTTTGAGCTCGAAAAATCAGAGGAAAACATAGCAACCCCTCCCCCTTCACCATCGACCACCGCCGGAGCTGCCAGGACCGCCGCTTGCCGCTCACTCACCCGTCACGCCCTCGCGAGCCAGTCGTGATCGTCCCGCTCGTCCCGCCTGTCTCGTCGCCCAGTCATGTCCCCGAGCAACCTCAAGCCACCGTCGACTACCTCAAGTCATCGTTTAGGCCGCCAAAACCTCCACCGTAGCCCGCCGTCGCCCGCAGCAGCCTCCGCCTCTTATCCCAAGCCGTTCTAACCGCCGTTCCAGCTTGCTCGGCACAAGGATAGAATCGAAAAGCTAGCAAGGAGTTTTGGACTTCGTGGCTCATTTTCAGGCCCGTCCGATCTCTATTTAGTGTCGCCGCAGGGTTGTTTGTCGTCCATCTCCACGTCGCCGTCGTCGTGGACTTACCGAAACTCTAACCTGGTGAGTTTACTTATTAAACTCTTCTGAGAGAGTTAATGATACTTAGGGGTTAATTAATTTAAGCTAATTAAGGTTTAGGTGGTTAGTTAGAATGGATTAGTGATTTAATTATCCGTTTATGTATGTTAGTTGGTTAGAACGGATAGATTATGAACTAGATAAGTTGTACTATTTATCTAGATAAAATTAGAAATTTTCCCAGCCCGTTCGGGTGGTTAATTAAGCATTTCTGGCCTAAGTTGGTATTTTTGGTAATTAATTGTATTTATTTAATTATTTTTGATTTTTATTTTATTATTTATTATTTTTCGAAAATTATACTAGGATAGCCGGTGACCGGAATTTCATGTTGATTGCATTGATGTGCTTAGTTTCTACGATTGAATGCTATTTTGTGCAAATTGAGTGGAAATTGTAATTTTGGGTATTTATTCCAAATTTGTGAAATTTTGATATTTTGTTTAGAAAATACCGAGCGTCGGTTTTAAACACCGAAAATGTGTTTATGCACCATATTAAATAAAATAGTGAGATTTTCAAAAAGAAAGATATTGCATTTAACACGATGAAAATAGGCCAAGTTCATTATTTAATTGAGGAATTGGTGCACAAAGCACAATGTCCTTGGCCGGAACTGATTGATCGTGTGATAGCTTGTGTGAGCAATATTGAATTGTCAGCTTTTGTGAGCAATGATCGTCAGCTTGCGAGAGCATTAAATTGTCAGCTTGTGTGAGCAATGATTGTCAGCTTGTGAGAGCAATATTCTATATCAGCTCGTGAGAGCAATAGTATATATCAGCTTGTGAGAGCAATAATATATATCAGCTTGTGTGAGCTATAATATATATCAGCTTGTGCGAGTAACCATCTATATCAGCTTGTGTGAGCATAAATATACCTCAGCTTGTGTGAGCAGAAATCGAATTGATTGAATTGATAGATGGTATTGATCGTATCAATTGTATCGAATTGAATGGATTGAATTGATTGGTTGAGATTATGAATTATACTAATGTGCAGGAGGGAACTGAGGCAAGTTAAGTCTTCTGACTTTTGTGTATAACTGCGTCTAGGCGTATTTCTTTCCTAGTCGGAGTTTAGGGGTTGAATTTGCTGAGACATTGTCTCATCCCGTCGTGGGCTCAATTCTTTTCAAGTCCTTAGATGGCGGTTCCTCCCGAACGTTTTGGGCTGAGTTACCGAGTAGGTTACCGATATCCCTATTCCCGGGGGCCACAGAGTCTAGGTTTATGAACTCGTGAGGACCACCATCTGGGTCGATGTGGGTCTACCTCAGAGGGTACCCCATCGATTCAGAGCCTGGTATCGTTGCGGGCTCAATGGACACAAAGTGGGGCCCCTACAGGACTTTGAGGTCCCAGTATCGGTGTTAGAATTCGCTTTTAGCGAGGGTATAGCTGACCCTCCTAGTGGTGCGGTGGTGGACCCAAATTCCTAGGGAGATCTCGAAGTTTTCAGTTGGGGATTCGAGTGCCTAGAGGACTTGTAGGCTTTTCTGCTTGAGTAGACTTTTGTCTTTAGACTACTCTTGTATATAAACCGAGGTGTCTATAAAGTGTTTTGGTTGTGAATATGTTTCCTGTTTTTCTATCCCGTGTTGGTTGTTGTCAAGGGTTTTGTTTCGTTTCCGCATGTGTATTAAAACGAATGAGTCGGCAACGCGTCCTAGGAAGTCGCAAATTTTATTGACCACCGAGGGATGGGCATGCGCTCGAGGTTCGAGGCGTGACAATATTTCTCCTTAGACTCAAGGGTAACCCTTACTAAAGTATATTCCAAATGTATTCGTGTTAATAGATGGACTCGTGGCAAACCAACACTAATTTCAATCACAACTAGATTATGGCATTCACACACCTTACCATCAAGAAAAGATATGGCATCATTTGCGAACAATAAATGAGAAAGCGTTGAGCAATCTCAGTAGTTTAATATCTATAATGCTGCCTTATTCGAGCTTTCTTCATGAGATTTGAGAGAACACTGGCCATGATTATAAACAAATAAGGGGAGAGAGGGTCTCCCTATCTAATTCCTTGTGTTGGCTGGAAATACTACAATGGTTCTCTATTAAATTTCAAACCGAAAGTGACAGTCAAGACACATTGCCTCATCTAAGATAGCCATTTGTTGCAAAAGCCATCTTTCTCATACAAGCCTCCTAGAAGTCCCATTCCACCCTATCATAAGCTTCCTACATATCAATTTTACAAATGTTCATAGTTTCTATTTTTTTTTTTAAATCCTCAAATAATGTGACAATTCATGGACTATCATAATGTGGTCTTGAATTTGCCTTCCACTAACAAAAGCACTATGTTCAGTCACCATTAGTTGAGATTGCCAAGGTTTAAGGCAATTTCAAATATCCTTGGATATGATAGTGTAGTCAAAGTTGGTTAAACTGATAAGTTTATAAATTAATTCAAAAAATTTCAGATTGTGCACTTTATGGATGAATGAAAGTCTTATTCAACTTTGGAGACAGGGTACCTGAGTGAAAGAAGCTACTCATCATTTGAAACATGTCTAGCTGAATATCCTCTCAATAATGTTCCTAAAATTGGCCATTAAGTCGATTTCTTCCTAGGGCTTTCAATGCTCCTATTTGAAAAATAGCTCCTTTCACTTCCTCCATAATTACTAAAGCAATTTTAGCATAGTTTATATCATTTGAGATCAGACAATGGCATTGATCTATCACTAGTTGAAAGTGTCTGCTCATTAACTTTCTACATGGAAATCTTGTTTCTTTGTCTTCTTTGAACTATAATTGTCACACCCTGGAGAAACTTGTAGACTCATGACACCACTCTAGCTCATTAACTTTCTATATGGAAATCTTGTTTCTTTGTCTTCTTTGAACTATAAGTATAACGCCCTAGATCTCTAGGGTAGATATATTATCCGCTTTGGATACTAAGTCCTCATGGTTTTCTTCTTCTCATGACAACCCATATTATTCCAAGAAAACGCGTATGTACAATTAAAGGAACCCAAGCCTTATAAGCCAACCTAGAACTCCCTCTCTAGGCAATGTGGGACAAGAAATGCAGCCCCTACGCATGTCTAAGGACCGAGGCGAGGACGCACCGCCATCCTTCCTCCCTGCACACCGCTGCCTAGGCCATCACACTCTCCACCCCTTAGGAGCATGGCATCCTCGCTGTGGCCCCACACGCGATCGAAATCGGCTCTGATACCACTTGTAACGCAATCTCCACTATACATATATTGTCCACTTTGGACACTAAGTTCTCATGATTTTGTTTTTCTCGGGGAAGTCCATATTTCCCCAAGAAAACGTATATGTAAAGTTAGAGGAGCCCAAGCCTTACAAGCCAACCCAGAACTCCCTCCTTAGGCGATGTGGGACAAGAGACATGCCCCCTCTCTAAACACGTCCGTGGACCGAGGCGCAGACGCACCACCATCCCTCCTCCCCACGCACCGCCACCTGGGCCATCACAGTAATGGCATTGAAACATTTTTTTTTAATCTCCGCATTTTTGTGAGTTAATTCGTGATCTCGGTCTTGGTACATCTCTTCCTTCCTCTAAAGCTTCTCAATTTGCTTACTGCCCCCTAGTTGGAGTCCCAAGTTGTTCCATTTGTGAGGACCACAAGTTATTAATTTAAAGATTCAATTTGGCAAAAAGCATTAGATTTTTTTATTTTATTTTTTGGCATCATTTCTCCAATTCCTCGTAAACCTTTTTCACTTTGCCTTTCTAAATTCCCATGAACCAGATCTAGATCTTTCCAAGCAGCTTTAACAATCACTTTGTATTCTACATCTTCAAGCCACTTGTCGACAATCAAATTTTGGCAACTTGGTCATTTATTTATTAGATAAAAAATTAGGAATCGATCCGACCCCCAAACAGAAAAATTAATTAAATTGCATATAGATTTTAGGAGCCTTTGCATTAATAGATAATTAAGCTTATACATTTGCATATTCAAGGGACTGGCTGTGGATGGACTTAATTGAATTATAAATTTATGTGAATAGTCCTGGTTTTAACGGAATTGAGCTCATAAGTGAATGAAATTTCGGCTCAAAGCCTAATACATGGCCGAATCTTTAAGGTGAGAAAACGATTTAATAATGAAGAATATATTTGGGTTGATCACGATCACAAGAGCTGGACATATTTTCAAAGGAAAGAAGCAAAAGCAATATATTTGTTTTAAAGTTCATGCGTCGAGATCCGTGAGCAGAAAGGAAATATGATATCTTTTGAGCATTCACAGGAGGAAATATGATTTGCTTTGTTTCTTTGATAGCAGCCCAATCTCTCACTTATAAAAGGGACTTTTCACAGACTAGTGAGGAGGAGGAGAGGCTACACATATTGAACACACGGCCACAAAAAAAGAGAACTCACGTTCTCCACAATAAGAGTCGGCAACTCAGTATTTTGGAGCGCACATCGAGATACACGAAAGAAAGAGTGAACAACAGAGACGGTCGAGGCCTTCTTGATCGAAGCCAGTCGCAGCTTCGCATTGTCTCCCAGCCCCTCGTCGTGCGCCACCGACAGCCGTGACATGTCTTTGCTGCTGCTTCCCATTGCTCGTTTGTCCCATTATCACAACCTGTCGGCCAAGGTCGAGAATACCAAGTCAGGAAAACCCATGGCCACGTGATCTGAAGTAGAGAACTCCAAAGGAAAGAAGACAACAAAAAGGAAGGTGGCAATTGGAGATTTCGGTTGGCGTAACAAACGTGACATCCGCAAATTGTGGACACGCCTATCGCCGCTCTTCATCACCAGGTTCATCCGCAAGGCGTGTCGACGTTCATTCACATTTGGGTCTATCAGTTCGTGGCTACTGTGACCACCCCTCAAGGTGTTCAGTCCAAGTCCCACAGTCACCGGTCCTCATCGCTGTCCTTGGCCACGAACTTACACCACCGCGACTGTCCTAGCCAATGCCACCGAGTCCGGACCGAGAGCCCCATGACACAACCAATGCTGATCGCAACTCCCGTTGCAGCCCAATCCATCACCACAGGCGTTCCTTTCGCCGTCTGAGGTTTATTGTTATGCCGATTTTGACCATACCAACGGGCAGTCGTCAGCCGCGAACCCCTATATCAACAAACGGCGCCCCACACAGAGGACCACCGCACTGTCCCTGGCCGTGATCCTCGATCTCGATCCAGTAGTCATGCCCTCATCAACGTCCTAACCAGTGAGCCGCCCACCGCCGTCTGCCACCATCCATTGAGTCACGATCCGTAGCCATTTTGAATTTGGAAAGGTTATCCGCAGATAGGTAAGATTATTTTCCAATTTGATCTTTTGATTTGTTATCTATTGTTTATCATTCTTGCTATCTAGTGTACATATCCGCGAAAATCTAAAATATCTCCCTAAGTTAGGAAATATTAGTTTTGTGGATCACGTGGATGTTATTTGGTTGAATGGTTATCTTTTATTTGACTGTTTCCATCAAAAAATCAAAAAAGTTTAGTTATAATTTAAATTTTTTTATTGATAATATTCGCATGTTTAAATTGATTAATTTATTTATTCCGATTTTTCAAAATAAAAAAATACAAAAATACTACCTAGAATAGATTAGGCGTCCTTTTCTCAATTTAAATCACACGTTTAAATATTAGGTATGTTTTTATTACGAATTTTAGTCAAAAAGAAAATACAAAAAAAATAACCTGCATGTCATATAGAATCAGTCATTTAGTAATTACATGTTTAGGGTCATTAAATTAATATGCTTGACATTTTAATATAGATGCATGCTGATTATTGCCTGTCACTAAAATTAGGTCATTTAATTAAAATTATGTGACATATAGTTTGCACGTTAGGTTTATTACATGTCACATGTCATTTAGTATAGACATATTTTGTACGTCATTGCATTCAAAATAATTGCATTGCATTGCGTTGCATGTAGTTTAGATTTCATTTAAATAAGTGAAAATCCAAAAAGAGTGATTGTGTGCTAATTAGAAATCATATGTAGATTGTTGATGTGATCTTTTAACTGATATCATATATGCTTTTGGAGCTCTAAGGTAAGTACTACAATGTATTATTGCTTTTTTGGTTGTTAAATTACTGCTTTGTATACCGATAGCTCATATGTTAACAAGTAATAAAATGAATCGAAGTTGCCTACTAAATATTTTTCTCATAGAAAGAACAGTACTGAAATGGAGAGAAATCTAATATAACCAAATCCTATGACCCAAAATCTCTATTTCATGGGAGTGAAGTAAAGTTTCTGATACTTTACTTGGTTTTATAATCGATCCACCACAAACTAATTAGTGATGACTTTTTATTGAAAATCATTTACATATTAAAAACTTGAACCCAAAGTTGCAAATTGATATGGGCGTAGGAGAGACTAATTAAGTTTAGGCTTAATAATCCATTAGCCAAACCCGTGCAACGCAAGGTAAGGTCGCAACACCACTATTCTTAGAATTTACACTCGTTTTTCCTTTTCACTAACTCGGATATAAGTGACAAAATAATTGAGCTATGGTCAAAACCTATTGCTGATAAGGCAAAGACTTCACCATTAGGAAACATCACTCATCCAATCAACGTTGCATAGGACCGTATCCAATCTTTTCTTAACCAAGTCTTCACCCTTTCTATCGTTTGCCTAAATGACAACACGGCCCTTACTCTCAATATCCATAAGCAAGCCATCAATTATGAATTCATAAAATGCAACCTATCTGTAATGTTGAGCCCCTCTTTTTCCAAACTTCTTCCAATGGTACAAAGTCCAATTAGAATCGCCTGTGGACACCCAAGGGAGATGATTTTTCAAATGGATATATTTATTTCCCCCCATAATAAGAGCCTTTCTTGAAATTAGTGCATGTATAAAGGTTAGTTTCATGACTTTTTAACTTCCCATCACCTTACATATTAATTCACTATACACATTAGAGCTTGCATCAACCTCTCATTCGACATAATAGCCAACCCTTAATAATACCTATTGAATTATCTATAATTGACTTCTAAAATTGAAAGGATGTCCAATTCTATCCATTATTTCTTTAATTTTTAATCTTCATGAGAAATAGAACGTCAAGTTCTTTTTTAGCAACTAAGTCTCTTAGATTTTGGAATGTCAGTGGCGTGCCCAACCCTTAACAATTCCAACATAAAAATTTCATTTATATCTCAATTGTTTATTAAGACTAGCCACCAACACCCATTCTTCTGCACCTTTCACAACTTGCGTGGGAGTTTCAAGCAACAGGGTGTTGTCAAAAGCACTAGCTATTGTTCATTGTGTTTCGTAAGGAGTATACCTTCTCACCCTCTTAATAGTAGGACATCAGCACCCTTTCTTAGACTTTTCATTTTGATTAACTTATATAAGAATATCACCTCCCTAAGAGGTCAAGTAATTATCATTTACAAGTCAAATGCAACATTACAAGATGTTATTTAACCTTATGTATCATCTTAGGTATTGTTTTGCATCGCATATGAGTACTAATGAAGTAGTATTCTTTCACTATTTAAATTGTATTGTCTGCTCGAAAATTACAACCATCAAAACCTTATAATGGACAAGATATAATCAAATTAATGTAGAAAAAGCAAGCCGCCATAATTGCCACAATATATAGCATTATACAATAAGTACATAAGACAGAATCTCGTCCATTTATATCACAATTAACATAATTACATATTAGAGAATATCGATATGATGCATTATATCATATTCAGATGCCTCCAATTTAATTTATACACTAAGTTTTAATTGGTGTCCAGCCCTAAAATCATTATACTCATAATAATTTATCAAAATCTGCAAGTATGATAACCCCTTATTATTCACAAGCTCCAAGTACAAGAAGAACCAAAATAAAATATGAAGAAAACATGACATTATAAGGAAATTGCCTTGCCTGAAACTTAAAAAATTCAAATAGCACTATCAACTCAAGAGCATGGTATCAGTAGTCTCCTCAACATCATTATCCCGTCAATCACACGATCTAACAAAAATCATCATTCAATATAGGAAACTAATTAAACCAGACAATGATATCCCGAGGATACGAGGTGTAACCATCATAATAGACACATATATTACAAGCGACGAACTAAACAAAGCTTCAAGAGTGTAGGATGTGTTTTGTTCAACATTTCGAATGGATTTTGGGGCTGTAAAGTCCCTTGGCCAAATGCAAATAGCTTTTGGGTACTTTTGTTACTCACTTTAGTGTGATCCAATTGCATTTCCAAGGCTCTCCAAAGGACTTCAGCTGGACACAAGGTTACAAGTATCTTAAGAAGTTGCATTTTTGGAATGTTGATCCTTGGTTTAATGAAAATTTCCCATTTTACCCTCATTTATCAAGTATGCTTCCACTTTTACCCTTTTAAAGGGATAAGTGCAATAGAAGTCCTAAAACTTGTTACGAAAATGCAATTGAGTCCTAAAACTTGCAAAAAGTGCAATCAAGTCCTAAAACTTGTCAAATTTGTTCAATTGAGTCCTAAAGTTAACACCATTAAACTTATTAACGGAAAATGCTGACATGGCGCAGACATGACATTTTAAATAATTTTTATTTTCCATGTGGCTTTTTAAAAAAAATATTCAATTTTAAAAAAATAGATTTAAAAACTAAATTTTATTTTTAAAAAAACTGTTAAAAAAAAGAGAAAGTGGCAGCTCCGCCGCCGCCACCCATCGTCGGAGCGGTCGGCGACGGTCGCCGGCCTTGGACGGAGGTTGCCGGCTGCCGCCCGACCAGGGCGAGGGTGCCCCGATCTAGGCACGCCGGCCCTCACGAGGAGCCGGCAACCGTCCCCGCCCTAGGCCTAGCCCTCACGTGAAAAATAAAAAAATCATTTAAAATGCCACGTCCGCGCCACGTCTGCATTTTCTGTTAGTAAGTTTGACGATGTTAATTTTAGGACTCAATTGAATCAATTTGACAAGTTTTAGGACTTAATTGCACTTTTTGCAAGTTATAGGACTCAATTGCCTTTTCACAACAAATTTTAGGACTTCTATTGCACTTCTTTTAAGACAAACCCTAAATATATTCACTCCTCTCTCTTTCGTGTCTCCTCTTTTTCACTATCAACACATTTTTCATGGGCCACAGTTTCCTTGGCCGCGGAACGACCCATGCGGCGCCTGGCGAGCAGAATTCACCAGGCCAGCCTTCCTCCTATAACTGTTCCAACAAACAATACGGTGAATAGCTTCTTTGTACGAGATCATACCACGCCCAGCTTTGCTCGGGCGTCTAGTCCATCGAGTGAGATAGCAGATCTCTTTAGGCTCAACAACTGTTTCGGCCTACCATGGCCTCGTCAGGAGAGCGGCATCAACTCCCGACCAGTTTGTGCACGGGAGGCCAACCCCGCCTTCAAAGCTCCTAAAAGATATAATCCTTCTATCCTAGAACTCCTAGCACCAACCGTCCTAACGCCACTCCCACGGACCAGTTGTGTTCGTCCCCTCTGCATCCTCACTCTTCACTCGATAATCCTAAGCACCACTCACAAGTGTCACGAGTACGGGAGGATTCACGGACCGTGACATTCTCCCCCACTCAATTTTGCAACGCCCTCATTGCGATATGTTTTGTCGCTTCCTTGCATCCCTTAACCATCAATGTGCCACTTTTGGGATTTCACATCGAATAGTCACGCTCACCCAACAAAACAGGTTTTGCTCCATTGGTAGCCTCTTTTGATCTCAACTGTTCGGGCCTTTCTTGGTCACCTGCACTTTCTTTGGCAAGTGTGGCATTTTTCGCCAACTGCATCTTTCGGCAGCACCATTTTCGCCTACTAAGCATCTTGACCCTAGCAAACCAAATGGAGGTTCTTTCCTTGTTGAAAACGGGGCAATAGACCTCTTCTTCGAATTCACCGATCGATCTAGGAACGTTATCCCTATTCAGCGTGGATTCGGTTCTTCTTTAACTCGCTATATGCTCGGCAAGGAACTAACTCTTCCTAATGCCCCTATTGTCATCCTAGGAGCTTTAGAGAGCCGCGCTTTGTCCAAGAACCTTTTGCCCCGGCGATTCACTCTCCGCCCTTGTAGGACCGGGTGGACTACTAGTACTTCCCAGCTCAACCCAAACTGAAGCAAGGAGTCCATTCTCCGACTAACCCACTTACTGGAGGAATTCCTGCTCTGATACCATGTGTCACGGGCCGATAGTTTCCTTGGCCGCGAAATGACCGGTGCGGTGCCTAGCAAGCGGAATTCACCAGGCCAACCTTCCTTCAATAGCTATTCCAGCGAATAATACGGTGAATAGCTTCTCTGTACGAGATCATACCACGCCCTGCTTCGCTCGGGCGTCTAGTCCATCAAGTGAGATAGCAGATCTCTTTAGGCTCAACAACTGGTTTCGGCCTGCCATGGCCTCCTCAGGAGAGCGGCATCAGCTCCCGACCATTTTGTGCACAAAAGACCAACCCCACCTTCAGAGCTCCTAAGTGATATAATCCTTCTATCCTAGAACTCCTAGCACCAACCGTCCTGACGCCACTCCCACGGACCAGTTGTGTTCGTCCCCTCTACATCCTCACTCTTCACTCGATAATCCCAAGCACCACTCACAAATGTCACGAATACGGGAGGATTCATGGACCGTGACACATTACTCTCACCTCTTCACTCTCGATGGCATTTCACTTCACTTCTTCACATTCGATGGCATCTCACTTCACCTCTTCACTCTTGATGTTGCTTGCCTCTATTCCCTCACACTCTCTCTCAACACCACTTGCCACTTCGCCGTTCTTCCCTCAACGCTTCTCTCAATGCCACTTGCCTCTCTTCCTTAAAGATGTATTGGTTTTTATGATTTTCAAATAACTTCATGTTAAGCATGAAGGTTTTTATGATGTCAGTTTGATTTGTGCTTTGTTGAATGGTCTTGATTCGGATGCACTTCAATTTTTGGATAACCATAGGACTGCAATTACTTATGTGTTGTGCCAATTTTTAGTTTTTATTTTTGGATAGCCCTAGAACTTCAGTTGTTGGATGGTCTTGATTAGGTTTTTATTTCTAGTTCGTGCTGTGCCAATTTCTAGATGACCCTAAGAGACCTACCATAATTATTTATTCTTGCTCTAATTCTTTGTTTTAGTGTTGTGCCAGTTACTAGTCTTGTTGGGCCAATTTCGTGTCTTCACTTCATTTTCTTGCTTTGCTCTAGGTCTTTTCTTGCTTTGGTTCTTTGATTCTTCAATTTTTGGTTCATGTTATACCAATCACTTCACTTTCATGTTGTGCCAAAACATTTTGTGAGTTTTAAAGAGAATCACAAAATACTTAATTGGATGTTTTTGTGCTTTACTTTGGAGAGAATCACAAAACACTTAACTATACATAAGTTTTAGAGAGAATCACAAAACAAAAGTGATTGGCACGGTAGGAAATGTTTCCATGCTTTGCATTGGATTGTTAGCAATCTGCAATTATTTCATTAAGTCCCATAAAGTAATAACCTCATTTTTATGCTAATCAGTTGATATAACCTCATATGGTAACCAATAGAAATAAGCAAAGCCTCTTTTGAACTTAAGAATCATTTTTATAATCTCATTTTAGCAATCACGTTGTCACCAAAGCTTCATCTCAAATGAAGCCATTTAAGTCCCATAAAGTAAGCCAATCTCTGCTTGTCCGGTTCTATTTCTTTTTTTTTCTTTTTCTTTTTTTGGGTCTAAAAGCGGAATATATATTAAGGGCATAAAGAACAGCAACCGTTTGACATAATGTCCGGTTCTATTTGTCTCTATGCTTGTGATAATATCATATTGTTTTGTCCATGCTGTTTTGATTTGCTAGTCACTTGTAATTTTCTCGTCAATTTATTTCTTTTTTTTCATGTTCATATTACTAGAACATAGCAAGCTCATTGAAAGAAAAGTCATATTAAACAATCGAAGATGTAGAACATTTTATGAGTTGTGCTTTGAACAAATTGAAATAGCCAACCGTCTTGCAACCAATAAGAAGGATGGATAGATAGTCATAATTAATAAGCTCGAGTAGTTGAGGGGCAAAAAGTATGATAAAACTCAAATGAAGAGTAAATGAGATAATCTTAAGGAAAAATGGAATAGATAGAGGCCATTGATTTTAAGTAAAACAAGAGTAGGATGAGATTCAAGGAGGAAATTCGTTAATGCGAGTGATGAATGGAGGGAGAGTAAAATTTAGGAACTTCTTCCTTTACTATTCTATTAAATTCATCTTCAATGATACAACTTACTCAAATGTTCTATTGTAATAGGCCAATCCTAAGGTAAAGAATTTTGGGACAAAAAGCATACCTTCTGATCTCAAAGTATTGTTAGATAGAATGTTCAAGAATACAATTTGTAGGGTATAACTGTTTCCCTAAAACGGATTCGACACTAAATCGAATCCCTAAAATGAATGCGGAAGACGAGCCCAAGAACAAACATGTATCACCGATCAAAGACACACCACGGAATCGAGCGTACCTTATTGTCCACAGATTAAACACCAACGTTGATTTGAGGAAGAAAAACTGATCCCGTTCTATCCGATGATGTACTATCGCCTTGAAGGGGAGAAAAATCCGTCTCTTTTGGGATACTGTTCTCTTAGGCTTTTAGGAGGGAGAGAGAGAGGGAGGAAAAACTCACGTACGTTGAAAAAGTACCTTCCTCTCTTTTCTTTTCTCTCTTAAATACGCCTCCTCCAAGAGACGTAACTCTTCAACGTAATACGTTCCCCTAAAAGTCATAACCCCTCAACGTAACACCTCTTCACATCTCAACCCTTCATACATGGGCCCTTATCTTGCGGGTCGGGCTTTTAGGCACAACATGGGCGGACGGGCCCTCTAAGGCCCATCAACATAAATAAATAAAACCATCATCTCCCACTCACACATGGTGGGCCGAACAGGATCCTCTTTACCTCTCTGCAACGTTCATATTGGTGAATAATCCGTGTGACCAGCATACTTTGAGAGCTCGTTGCTATACATCTGTTAGGAATATATAGCAGCTCATAATGGGCATCATACTTTGAGTAAAACTAGTATGCAGTACCCTAGATCGATCGATCACATTTATATCTCTCTTGATCTCTTTTTAACAATGATATATATTGTATTCACAATTATGATTATCCCAAAGACAATCATAATTGGTCGACCAGTGAATATAAAACTAGAATGTGATTCTCCAAATTCGATCTTCCTCTTTCCTTGAAACTCTCAATTTTAGTTCAACTTGCTTTTCTAGAAATGTCCCATTAGATCGAATCAATTCATGATCATTGGCAACATCCTAAGATAGCAAACACTAAATAGAAATCTTGAAAATAAGTAAAAATCATGAGGGTACTAAATTGAGGAACTCTTTTCTTTAAGAGTCTCACACGACATAAAAAAGTTGAGATCAAACTTTTGCCACTCTTATTGGTCGTCTCATGCATGCGTAGTATAAAATACGTATTATGGTATTAACTACTTTCCCATGGAGCGTATGTCTAAATCTTCAATACTGTACAGATGATAGTTCATATATACCTAATGTCTAACTTGAGTTCACATATCTACTTATATACAGAATTCATCAGAACTCACATCTGGCATCATAGACAGATAAAATAAAATATGTGGGTTATTTTACTTTCGAACATAGTCAATATCATGTCCTCATCTTAACACTCAGTTTAGGTGACATATATATATTTTAAGCTTGAGCTCTCGATTATCACCTAGATAATAAGCTTAAAACAGTCTCATCTCTATTTATCACATAGTAAATAGAGGTGATTACCCGTGTGAGTGGGCTAATATTTTATCTATCCAACATACTTTCTCAAATTTATATAATGCACTGAGCATTAAGATGCATAAACGTCAAACAAAGATTCATAGGCATTAATGATGAAAAAAAAACACAAATTCATTAAATGTGAACACTTCAAGAAAATTACAATATTCAGTACATCAACCTCTACGCAGCCCTAGAGATTTTACATGACCACAAAACACATCTCTAGGTATTGACTTTGTCATAGAATCTGCCACCATTCTATGTGTAGATATGTACTGTAAGTTCACATCTTTTCGTGCAACTATATCCTTGACAAAATTATACTTGGTATCTATATGTTTGGTCTTGCCATGATATTTTGGATCTTTGGTGTACGTTATAGCTGCTTGGCTATCACAGTTAACCAATAATGGATTTGCAACATACCCAATAACACCTAAATGATCCAAAAATCTCTTAAGCCAAACACCTTCTTGTACTACTACGATAATGCCACGAACTCAACTTCCATCGTGGACAGCTATACACGTTTGTTTCTTACTTTGCTCCAAGATATGGTGTCATTGTTCGGTAAGAAAGCAAAACCAGAGGTAGATTTTCTTTCATCTAAATCTCCTCCCCAATCAGCATCTAAATAGCCTTCAAGTCGTAGATCCTTTCCTTGGTAATTCAGCTTGTAATCAGCAGTTCCCTTCAAATACCTCAGTATTCTTTTAATGGCTTTCCAATGTGCTTGACCTGGATTGGATTGGTATCTACTCACCATTCCAACTGCAAAACATATGTCAGGTCTTGTACACATCATAGCGTACATTAAGCTCCCAACAGCACTAGCATAAGGAACATGTTTCATTTGTTCCTTCTCTTGTGGAGTCCTTGGACACAGTCTATGGCTCAACCCTTCACCTTTTGCAATAGGAGTATCTACGGGTTTACAATCTTGCATACGAAATCGTTCAAGAACCTTATTTAAGTATGTTTCTTGCGAAAGAGATAATGATCTCTTCAAACGATCTCTTGAAATCTTAACTCCAAGAATATATGCAGCCTCACCTATATCTTTCATCTCAAAGTTGGAAGATAACCAACTCTTGACAGTATTAACAAACTCCATATTGCTTCCGACAATTAGTATATCATCAACATATAATGATATGATCACAAATTGATCTTTAGATCTTTTGATATATACAAATCCTCATCAATCATTGTAAAATCATATGCCATTATGGCATTATGAAAACGTATATACCATTGTATTGACTATTGCTTAAGGCCATATATCGATCTCAAAAGTCGACATACTTTTTCTTCTTGGCCTTCCATAATGAAACCAGTAGGTTGTTCCATATATATTTCTTCATCTAATTCTCCATTGAGAAAAGCAGTCTTTACATCCATTTGATGTAACTCAAGATCCATACTTGCCACTATTGCCAGAATAATGTGAATCGAGGTAAATCTCACTACAGAAGAAAATGTTTCTTCATAATCAATTCCTTCCTGTTGATTATACCCCTTCGCCACAAGACGAGCTTTATGCATTTCTATCGAGCCATCAGCTTTACGCTTTATTTTGAGAATCCACTTGTTCCCAATGGCTTTGCATCCTTTTGAAAGATCAACCAATTCCCAAACATGGTTTGACTTCATAGACTCCATCTCCTCTTCCATTGCATGCATCCATTTTTCCTTACTAGGGCAATTTAGAGCCTCATTAACATTTCTTGGCTCACCCTCATCTTGTGGAGCAACCATAAAATTTTCCCCTTCAATGTCAAAACGTCGACGGGGAATACTTCTGCGACTTGTTCGCCGTATGGGAGATTGTACACTTTGTACATCATTCCCCATCATGCTCCCACTCGGATTAGATAATGACGATGTCATCTCATCATGTGGTTGTAATTGAGAGTGAGTTGAATTAAATTCATCACTTCTCATGTTACTCCCACTTGGACAAACCCCACTAAGTTCATTATCTTGATCCAGGGTTTCAAATAAGGAGTAATCCTCACCTATTTCGCCCTTCTTAGGAAATCCATTCTCTAAGAATGTGACATCCCGTGATTTGAATTCAGTTATACTTCCACTTTCCTCCTCACCTATAAACACATACCCTTTCGAGTGTTCAGAATATCTTATGAAAATACTCTTCTTTCCTCTAGAACCCAATTTCCCAATCTTGTGAGAGGGTTCATGAGTATAGGCAGCACAACCCCATGGCTTAAGAAAACTTAAATCCGGTTTTTTACCTGTCCATAACTCATATGGAGTGGAAGTAACTGATTTGGAAGGCACCCGATTAAGTATATAGGTAGCAGTTAATAACACATCACTCCAAAAAGTGATAGATAAATTAGCATGCGCCATCATGGACCTAACCATTTTCAGTAGGGTTCTGTTTCTTCTTTCCACAACACCATTTTGTTGAGGAGTATATGGAATAGACAACTATCTTTCTATTCCTTTTTCATCACATAATTTTCTGAACTCATCAGATAAATATTCTCGACATCGATCGAATCTCAATACTTTTATTTTCTTGTCTAATTGATTTTCAACCAAGTTCATAAACCTCTTGAAACAACTCAATGCTTCAGATTTATGAGAAATCAAATAGACATATCCGAATCGAGTATAATCATATATAAATGTGATGAAATAAACAACCCCATGCCTTCCTCTCACATTCATCGGACCACAGACGTCATAATGGATTAATTGCAAAGGAAATTCAGCTCTTTTACCTTTTCCAAATGGTTTCCTTGTCGTTTTCCCTACTAGGCAATGCTCACATATAGGCAAATCGACTTTTTCAATGTTGCCCAACAAGCCCTCTTTGGCTAGTCTATTCATACGTTGTTGGCCAATATGACCAAGTCTAGCATGCCACACACTCACATCATTATCATATGAATTAGGAGGCGTGAAAAGAGAATAACAAACATTGGCATTACTATAGTCAACATTTAATACAATAAAACTATCTAGAAAATAACCACAACCATAGTAGTTTGTATCCAAATACAAATCCACACCACTATCATGGAAATTCATATTAAAACCAAGCTTAACCAACACTAAAACAAACACTAAATTCCGACGAATCTCTAGAGCATACAACACATTATGTAGGAACAAAGTGCGTCCACCACGCATGTTCAATTGACATATGCCAATTCCTTTTACTTCGGCTCTGGAGTTGTTTCCTACATAGATCCACTTAGTTCCAGTTGGTATTCATCAAAATTCCACGAAGGATTCTCTATCCTTCGCTACATGGTCTGTCGCTCCTGAATCCACAGTCCACAAAGATTAGACTCAATTAAGAATACAGAACTCGACACATAAGCAAAGTTCTGAAAAGTACAAGGGGTGTATACCTTCTTTGGCTCATGACAGTCGCGAGCATAGTGACCCTTCTTGTCACAATTGTAACACTTCACCCTTGTAAGCTTCTTCATTCGAGGACGCTTTCTTCTTTCATGTTAGTCAAGCTTAGGTTTCTTCCCTGAAGGACCTGCTCCCTTGCCTTTCCTTTTATCGAACCAGTTAGGACGTTTGCGCTTGGATCTCGAAGCTTCATGTGAGCTAGAACCAGCATGGTAAATTTCAGTTTCCGACTTAGCCGCCAAGAGGCGGTCCTCTTTCAGCTCAAGATGACGCACGGCATCCTCAAAGGTTTTGATATTCTCATTATGGGTCAAGTGCACCTTCATATGCTCCCAACTCTAAGGCAATGAACGGATCACTGCTTGCACTTGCTGCTCATCAGTCAGGACATGGCCAGCATCTTTTAGCTCATTGATTATGTTTGACATCTTTCTAAGGTGTTGTTTCATGGTCTAACCATGAGGCTTCTTGTAAGAGTCAAACCTAATAGTGAGCTGTCTCAGTCTGGTCACCGAAGTATGACCAAATCTTGCTGCCAACACTTTCCACATTTCCTTGGCATTCTCAAAACGCCTGAACTCTCGTATGACGTCATTTTCCATGCTACTCAGCAACGTAATGCGAGCAAGGGAGTTCTTTCTTTTCCATGCAGCAAATGCATCCTTATCTCTCTTATGCTATGCAGTGTTTCCTTCTTCAAGTTCTACCATGGTCAGGTTAAGAGCTTCTAGTGCCTCTTGCTCTTCCAGCACATATTGAATTTTCATGTGCCATATTTCATAGTTATTGCCATTGAGCTTCTCACCTTTGTTCAGCTCGGCGACTATACTCTTTGTGGCTGAAGCCATTGATCTGAACACATCAGACATATATGCACGAATTATTAATGTCTATCATTTATGCATCCATTTTGCACAAAACCATCATATTAATAAATAATTTCAAGTAAGGTTTCAGAATCAAAAGGTCACTATGTTTCCATTCATCATCCAAAATCCTAACTTGGAATTATTATTAATATAATATTCTATGCAAAATAAATTCTTTGAAATTACAAAAAAAAATTTCTAAGAACTACCCACAACAGTTAATAATAACAAAAGCAAATAATATTTGATATCAAACAATAATATAATAATAATGTTTTCACATAATACAACTAACATATCAGTTGCTACACCAACAACAACTAGGTAGAAAACATTTACATAATATGTCCATCAAACATACTAAATAAAGACTAGTCAAAACATCTAACACCAAGTCAATATATGAACTGGGAAAGATCCTTTTTTCTTCAATTTCTTGATCTTTTCTTTTGTAACAATCCAGTAATATTCATCTATAAAAGCCATCACAAGTCTCTTCTACGAAGTATCTCTATTGACTTCCCATAAGCGATTCAACACTCATTACCATTCTGGTGGAAGAGTGTTCATGAAAAATCGCACCATCTCAGATTGTGGCATGGGACGACCATTCCATATGACCTTTTGTATTTTCTCGTTGACTTCAAGAACATGATCAATTAAGTCGCCACTCTCTCATCGATAATCAGTCAGCTCAGCTATCAACCTCGAAAGTCTTTCATTTTGTTCATCGGTAATTGCGCGAATAGGTGTGCAACCTAAGGAGAGGCATTGTTCCTACAACAAATGCAGAACAAATAAGGGATTACATATAATCCACATTGGCTTAATTGAGAAAAAAAACACATTCTTTTTTTTTTCCGACGGTCAACGGTCAAAGTCAATGGTCAACGGTCAAAGTCAACGGCTCAACGGGTCAAGTCAACTGGGCCGGTCGGGCCGGTCGGACGAACCAACCGGCACGTGCCACACGCGTGCGCGCGTCGGTGTCCGCTTGCATGCCCCGCACGTGCACGCGTCGGCGACCGCGAACGTGCGTCGCACGCGCCAGAGGGACCGAATCGGCACGTGCAACGCCAATTCCTTCTGGCTACGCGTGGTGGCGGGTCCGGTGGCCCCCGGCGGTGATCCGCCACTCGTTTTTCTCGTATCGACGAGAGTTTTGATTCTACGCTATCAAAAACGAATTTCGACTTGCAGAAAATCACAAAACAAGGCGAACAGTACGCGAGTGTCGGGTTTTTCAGTCCCCGATCGACCGGCAGCGGCTTTTCTCGAATTTCGACCACAAAAAATAATTCAATAACATAAAAAGGTGTGGCATCCGGAAATTTTGACGACCCTCAAATATGCAACTATCCGTGACTAAGTGACGGAAGTATCGTCGGACGGTGTTATCGACACCACAACGGACATCGTTTTGTTATTATCATCGGACCGGTATGTCACGTTTAGTAATGGTCCGCTCATTAGATAAGTTATAGTCTTGTCGAAAAACTTTCATACGTTCAAGCAAGACCAAGGTTCACTCCAAATAATTCTCGACCCTGCCAACCCAAGTGCGCCAATGAAGAAACACCCAAGGATCGACCACCAGGAATTTACCCATTTTGGGCATGTGCCTGAAAAAAGGAGACCTCAAATACTCCATGCACGTTTATTTCTATAGGCAGCTAACAAAAGGAAGATTCGATGATGCATAGGAATTGTTTTTCCGTCCAAGCTGCCCCACGAATTTGTGTTTATTGACTAAAGAAAATCAATTAAGTTAAGAGAACGTCCAAAAGCATGCATGCAGACGTGAGGAATTGTAATCACCAAAGGACAACCCCATTTTTCCTTTCTTTCGGCCGGTCAGCCATGCAAATCTTTTGTTCCCATGAAGCCCACGTATGTGGCCCATACGGATGAAGACCATGGAACCGAACTGCTCATGCACTCGCCGAATGTGGAGTCAACAAGAAAAGGAGAATGTTGACCAATAAACCAAGAGAAAAGGGCCACGTCTTGCATGGGGGTCCAGCTGTCTCGGCAAAGGAAGAAACCAGCATGCAAGAAGCCACGCTCTCCCCAGCTGGACGCGCGCGACTTCCCTTTGCTGCCAGCGAATAGCCACCGAGGCTTGCACTTGTTGACTCTTAGAATTAACAAAGAAAAAGGGGGAAGGGCAGAACTCTCGAGGAAAGCAAACGAGAGAGTGACCGAGCATAATTTTGAGAGAGAGAGTTTGAGCGTGCTGCGAGCAGGAGTGAGGGAGAAGGTCGCCCCTCAGCCCGTGCTCGTCCGTCCGTGCTCGTGCGAGCTGCCGCTGTCGTCGCCGCTGGTCTTCGCCGCCGTTGAGCCGCATTCAAAGACCCACGAGCTTCCTGTTTTGTTGTCGATTGAGCTTAGGAGTGAGGCAAGTAGAAGTTCTTCAATCTATGTTTTGCTTGCTGTTTTTATCTAGTGAAGAGTGGGTAGATGTGAGGAAATGTGAGATTTGGAGCTGCATATTGTTTGTGATGAATGAGATGAAGCTGGCCGAGGTATTGGAGCAAGAATAGAGCAAGTTTTTGGTGGGTTTCGCTTTCAAATTGAAATGAGAACTCAAGGATTTAGCTAGGTGAATTTTTGAGAAGTAAAGAGGCTGTATTGTGGTGTAATGTGCTTATAAATCTTGGCTGGGGAAGTTGGATACCGAAACTCAAAGTATAGGAAGAGTCCTCTTTAGGCTAGTGAACTGTTTTTCGCAAGAACAGCCTGACCACCGGTGATTTCTCGATTTTTCTGGAATTTTCTAGCCAAAATTTGAATTTGAAATCTTAACTAAAGTTGGAGAGTACATCTGTGAGAATAACATATCAAAAATTTAGCATAAATGGACAAGATTTGGTCGACGAAATGATTTTCATACGGAAATGCTAAATCTGGAAATTTTACAGAAACTGTAGCAAGAAATACCGAAGTTTTTGTTCTTGATATGTATGAAATTTGACTTGGTGTTCTTCATAAAATTTTTTATTTTAGGTCTCATTGATAATGTGTCAAAATTTCATAATTTTCTGAGTCCATTTAGTATTTATTTCAAAATTTCTACCAGAACTGTGCATTGTAAAAATCGGGCCATTCTGTTCTTGAATTTTCACCAAAGTGTCCGAAAGTGAAGGTGTTTCGAATGGCTATGTGATATGATGGTATTGGCTGTGGATATTTGTGCAATATTGAGATGTGATAGAGGGTCCATGAGACATCTTGTTTTAGCATTTGAAAATGTTTTGTGAATTAAAATGCTAAATGTTACCGTTGAACCCTCGAGTCAACGATGCCCCAGGAGTCGGGATGCCCAAAGGTTCGAATGAGTCGATGCCCTTTGGATGCCTGGTTGTATTGTGAATACATGCCCAGAGGTTTTCTCCGGGAGTGTCGGGATGCCCGGTTGTATTATGATACATGCCCGGAGGGTGAGGGGTTGTATTATGATGCATGCCCGGAGGGTAGGGGTGACCATTTTCATGGCGAGCCCCAGCGATTCCTCGTGATGCCAGGTGGGGTGCGAGATGCCTAGAGGTGTAACGCAACACGCTCTGGATGCCCGGTTGTATTTTGAATACATGCCCGGAGGCTTTCGAGACGCCAGGTTGGGTGCGAAATCCTAGAAGGACACAAACATTGGTCCTCTGGGGGGATAAAACCGTTTGAATGATTAAAACTGATGATTATATTAAGTGTGAGTGTGGTCTAGTTATGGGACTAAATTGTATGGCATGGAATGGGACGTGTCATTACAGTTTGACCCTATGATCGGGACTGGTGTAACTGGACCTGATGCATTTTGATTCTTTTGAAATCACGTTTGGCCATTGCATTAAATGATTTCATGGTTTTGATGCATACTTATTCTCTGACTACCTGTTCTTGATCTATCTAACATGGATCTAGATATTGATAGCACTGCATTATATAGTTTGTTGAATCTTTTACTGCTGAGTGGTTGTACTCACCCCTTTTGGAGACTAACATTTCAGACTAGACAAGATACCTCTGCTGCCACCGCCACCAGCAGATGGACCGAGTGGTTGGACATGACCGTGAGGAGGAGGACAACAGAGAAAGCAACTTTTGGACGCCGACACTAATTGATGGACTTTAAGTATACGACTGTTGGAAAAGATGTCGGTCATCTTTTGAAATATAGCCGAGTATAGAAGACTATGGCATTTTGATGTACCGATGAATGATGTCCATCTGATTTAAGTAAATAAAAGTGTTCGGCTTTAACTTATATAAGATGTTTAGTTGGTCTGCACTGTTTTCTGAATATAGGGAAGGGAGTTGTTGGATACGCTTCCGACATAATTCTGCGCAGGGACCGATCTAAATGATATAAACCCCCAGGATTGATTAACCTTCAGGTCAAGTAAGAGAAATGTAAGCAAACTGTGGCGACCCCAACGGGTCGGGGGCCGTCAAGGGGTGCCACAAAAGGGGATTGGGAAACATGAACTACGGCTCTAATACCAATATAGGTATAACTATTTCCCTAAAACGGATTCGACACTAAATCGAATCCCTAAAACGAATGTGGAAGACGAGCCCAAGAACAAACATGTATCACCGATTAAAGACACACCACGGAATCAAGAGTACCTTATTGTCCACAAATTAAACACCAACGTTGATTTGAGGAAGAAAAACTGATCCCGTTCTATCCGATGATGTACTATCGCCTTGAAGGGGAGAAAAATCCGTCTCTTTTGGGATATTGTTCTCTTAGGCTTTTAGGAGGGAGAGAGAGGGAGGAAAAACTCACGTACGTTGAAATGGTACCTTCCTCTCTTTTCTTTTCTCTCTTAAATACGTCTCCTCTAAGAGACGTAACTCTTCAATGTAATACGTTCCCCCAAAAGTCATAACCCCTCAACGTAACACCTCTTCACATCTCAACCCTTTATACATGGGCCCTTATCTTGCAGGCCGGGCTTTTAGGCCCAACCTAGGCGGACGGGCCCTCTAAGGCCCATCAACATAAATAAATAAAACCATCACAATTATTACCAGAGATGTCACATGGAATCCTACACAATGTTTATGTATTGATGAGAATGTTGAGGCCACATAACCCGATACCTTTTATGGTGCACGATCTAATTATGAGAATTTGGAGAGTCACGTGGGAGAAAATATTAATGAACCAATTCAAACTCGGACCCACAAAGGAGCAGCGCAAACTTCAATGATACAAGCTCATGGATGGAAAGAAAAAAGAATGACCTCAACACAACTACTTGGAAATCAAATTAATAGCCTTTGTTCTACTGTTGAAAGTAGAAGCGCTACTACTATTACATCTCAAGCAAATGAAGGATACAATCCTTATAAGGACATCATACTTATGTTGGATATCATACCTGAGATTGTGAAAGATGAAAAGGTGTACAATTTTACAATCAAACATTATAAGGAAAAAATAGACAATAGGTAGGTATTCATGAGCTTAAATATTAATTCACTAAGCGTCAAGTATCTCAAGCTAAAAATGGAAGAGCTTAGTCATAGCTATGATGTTATAGCACCTTAATTGAACTCTTTAGTATGTGACTTTGTTTTCATGTGAGGTCTATATTTACGTTACATGTTAACCCAATTTTTGTTAATATTTTAATGTAAGAATTGTTTCTAGTTGATGTTATGTATATGTGGTTGAGTCCATATGATGGCTGATATTATTATTATTTCTCTTGATGGATGATTAAGATTGTTCCTGGTTTCTCTTACTCAAATTCTATATTTTGTTATGTTAGGAAATTATGGATGACTATGGAAATGAGAAAAATTAATTTTGGGATTTTCTCTCAACCATTCAAGCTTCAATTACTTATCAGGCCATGTACATTTACAAACAACCTTCCATGACCTCATCATATATAGTGTATGCATACCTAAAAGAGTTGATGGGCAAATATGTTGTAATCTAATAAGGTGGTATAATACATTTAGAATGCATAGGGTTGCATTTAGTTAGATAATGTATAACCTAGTAATAGGGAGAAGAACAGCAGGAGTGTCGCAACTTTTATAAGGTGCTCACTTGAGTGCCTAAACTTTTTTTCGCTCACTTGAGAGCCAAATCAGAGTAAAATTGATCTCTTGAGAACCAACTCCGACAAATCATCTTGTGTGGATTTTTTTAAAACTTTTTATTAATTTTTTTGAATTTTTCACTTTTCTTTTCGTTTCTATTTTTTAGGGCCAACGAGGGTCACCAATGACCCTCGTTCAGATTGGGCGAGGCTATCACAACCTCACTAGCTAGGGGTGAGGTCGCGAATGACCAGATCTGGGCGAGGCAGCCTCGCCAGCTACACTAGGCAAAGGCCGCCTTGCCCTCAGCCACAAAGGCCCTCACCAGATTTAGGCAATCATGGGTGACACTGCCTCACCTAGATTTGGCGATTCGCAACCTCAACCCTAGCAAGCAAAGGTGAGGGTTTCATGGCCGGCAAGGGTCACCGATGACCCTTGTTAGCCCTATAAAAAAAAATAGAGAAAAGAAGAAGAAAATCAAAAGGAAAATCAAAAAATTAAAAAGTATTTGAAAGATATAAAAGAATTGTCCAAGTTGGATTTTCTGACTAGACAAATCGCCCATAGTACTCAAGTGACTGCTATTTCAAATTTGTGCCACTCAAATGAGCAAAAAAAAATTGGGCTCTCAAGTGAGTGCTATACAAAAATTAAGACAATTTACTATTCTTACCCCGCTAGTAACTCGCTATGGTCTTAAAAGATCTAGGAAATGTTACAAAAATGGTTGGTATGTTTCTTTATTTGTTAGGACATGGTATAGATAATAGATTAGCACAAAAGCACTTTTGGCACTTTAGGAAAACCATAAGTAGGCGTGTTAGCTTTTAGTTAAAGTATGTGATGTGGGAAGAAATTTGATCCAACCAATTGCTCGACAATATATGAAAGTTCAAGAGAAGATCAAGAAAGATCGACAGTTTTATCCATATTTTAAGGTATATTACGATGTATAGAAAAATGAAAATCTAAATGTAAATCAACTAAAAGTTGTGTTGTTTGATTTAGGATTGCATTGAGTTATGAATGGTACACATATCCTAGCAATGGTACCTACATACGATAAAATTTATTTTCTTGTTCAAAAAGGAATGACCAATCAAAATGTATTGGTCGCATATAATTTAAACATGAATTTTGTCTATGTTTGTGCCGGTTGGGAGGGACAAGCTCATTATATTCGTATTTTCTACAACACCATTGGAAGAAGTGGGGCACAATTTCCCCATCCTCCTCCAAGTTCATTAATTGATTGTTTATATGCATTCGAGGAGACTTGTCCAATTGGTCCTAAACCTTTCAATTTTGTCATAAAGATTGGTGCAAAATTTTAATATAATCCTTCCAGTTAATGTTCGTCGTAAATCACTGATGTAGCGATGTACTACATAAGATAGCCGGAGATAACTGGACTATCGTGTTAGCGGTTTCTAGCAAAAATTGACCAAAAGGATTATATTGGAATTTTTGCGTAGAAGTTTAGGACTAAATTGGTAAACTTAAAAATTTTAAAACTGAATTGATATATATATAACACACAATAGGTTTAGGACGTATTGGGTAATTTTCCTTGATTTAAAGCATGAATGGGATACTCAAATAAGAAAAACATCTAACTTAAATAACTTTTGGAGAACTCAAATATAAGATCTAGCAAACACTTTATACCCTGAATAATATGGACGTAGTATGGCTCTAATACCACTAATGTAAGCAAAATATTAGTTACTCATATATACTCGGTGGAGTACACATACTTCCAGCCATAAATGTCCAATAGTAAGCTTCAGCTGATGCACAGATAATCCACTTCATAGACATCTTCAATCATAGAATGCATGACCACACGAGCAACGCCTAATGTGATATTTGGCGACTTTCAATCTATGTTTTATGGAACTCCGAAACAGCCTTAGAGCAAAGGCAATCTTTACTTCTAAGTACAAGAGCCTCGGCCAAAGATGAACCGCATGGCAAGGGAGGCGAACACCACACAGCTGCATCCACGACGATTTCATGTCCGCATTCTCTCGTCGCCCACACGGTGACCACGGCCTTCTGGTGAGACACTCCTGGACAAGATGAGGCAGTCCCCGGCAAACCCTAGGCATGGAAAGTCAGCGCCCTCTTTGGCCTCTGGCAACTACTATACCTTGCCAAACTCCTCTCGATTCGAGCCAAACGAAACAACTGAATTATGAAATCCAACGCGGATGCTCATTGAAGCCGGTCATCATTAGTGTGGCAACAGTGCCGCAAGATCCTGTAATCATCGGTTCACAGATCATGCTCGACTCCACGAAGGATCTCTAAATAAGGAACACCGAGAGACCTAGGGTATGGGATCTCTATAGACTCTCCGGTCGATAGGTTCCACAGGAGAATGATTTGGTCGGCATCTAAACGGACCAACCCATCACAGGACCCGACGATCTCGATATGATACCTCGAAGCTTCAGGGCCTAACAGATTGAATCGAAGGTCGGTGACCGATGTACCTTCTTTAGTAATGTCAGGTGATTCGAGCACTTCACTGTCCACGAACTGAGGCGGATTGGTGGTCATGAGGACTTTGAAGGAAGGGGAAGCCAGATTCCTATTGGAGGTGGGCCTTGGTGAAATGGGGACTCGAGATCAACGAGCACCAACGCATGCAGATGCACCTGAACCGGATCAGAGACCTCACTGGAAGCCTCGAGACAATGTTGATCTCCATGTCTTTGCTGAGAGAGCGCATGGCTCTCTTCACTCCGAATGTCCACTCCTCTTTTCTATATATTGAAGTAACAAATCAAATAGCTAAAAAATCTGGTCATAATGCAGAATCTTCATCGAATCTATATGGGGATCACACATTCATAAGTTGATCATTCAAAGATTTCTTTCTTGATGTATTTTTCACTCAATTTCTATAAAGATATGAATGTTTAACTTCCACCGTATGAAATCTCTCTATTTATGATATTTATGCTGTACAAGATATCAATCAAAGTAATGTGCTCCATTGACTCAATTATATATTTATCTTCAAGGTATCAAAGCCACGCAAGGATACACTCATTCTTGTTAATAAAAAAAAATCGATACAATATGCCGTCTCCTTTAAACTCAAAATTTCCCTTTCCTTCAAACATCAAAGTGTCCAACTGTGTTACATTGAAACTCGATGAAAGTCGGGATTTACTTTAGGAGGCATAGTTTATTTTTCTGATTGAAAGTGAAGAGTCAAGACTTGCTTTGGCTTCCTTACTGGAGAGATGATCCTACCACCTGGGACATCAAAAAATCCAGCCTAAGTCAATAATCCAGACTACACATCATTGCTATTACTGATCGCCTCGTAAAATCTTGGATCATGGGCACACTCTCTAAAGAGTTTCTCAGACATACCGTTGGTCTTCAAATAGCAACACAATTATGGAAAGCTCTCACCGATCATTTCCAGCAAAGCTTGGTAACTCGTGAACATGACCTCTTTGGACAACTTCAACACATCAAGATAGAAAATACGTCTTTATCTATTTATCCAGTGACTTTAGATCTATTTGCGATCAATTGCTTTTCCCTGGTAAACTTGTCCTGGATGTTAACAAAGAGTACGGACTACCTAAAAGACCTAATGATAGCTACGAGTCCATGCTGAGGCCTCCTCTTCTTCCCCATCCCCGAGCTACAAAACAGGCCAACTATAACTGTGCTGATTTTTCGCTATTTGATCTATTATTTTGATACCGTATCCAATAAAAGTACGTAATTACGTAGAAAAGGCGCTCGATGCAACTCATTTCAAATAGTTTTTTCTGAAAATTTGCCAAATGACACTGCAAGTCTGCCGTACATAACCCCATGCGGAATGTGATCGGGCTTAGGATGGCTTAGGATGTAATCGGGCCATGCTATAAGAGCATTAGAAAATTAGCTAACAATTTGTGGTGGATCCGATCAGAAATTTCAAGTCAATAAACGTGTTCAAGTCATAAAAATTAAAAAATGGTCGCCAAATTTGCTGCCACCTAACTGAGTACTTTTTGGTTAGTGAATTGCTTAGAAGTGATCGAGAAGAGCTGGAAGTAGATATGAAAACTGATATCCTCGACCAAACTAATGAGAAATGCCCAGAAAAGAGTAATTAATTAATTTATTAATTTCCAGGAAGGTGAGAAATAGGGCACAAGCGGCGCAGAATTTCATTTTCACCTGGCAATTGAGTTTGATCCTTAGTCAAGTGTTTCATCTGTTGCCAGAGTGAGAGCACGCTTTTCACACATTGTGTCCACATATGGAGTTAGGTGTTGAATTCCTCATCAGTTTTCACACTCTTCACCTAGCAATTGAGTTCGATCTATCTGGAGTTAGGTGCTGAATTCGTAATCACTTCTTTCCTGTTGCTAGGAATTAATGGAACACTTGAAAGGCCTCTTCGAAATGGTCACTGGCTGCACGAGCGTGGTCCAGACGGCCAATGTCTACGCACGCCTCGACAGGAAGATGCGGACCCTCGAGAGGAGACTGGAGACGTTGGTGAGCCGGGAGGCCGACGTGAATTGGACACTTGAGCATGAAGAGTCCTTGCTGGGGAAGATAAGGAAGAGAGAGGTCGAGAATCGGCTGGAGAACGTGGGGAGGCTCAAGCTCGACGTGGGCAAGATGGAGCGGGAATTCGCCAAGGGGAGCGTGCTGTCGCGCCTGCGGATCGTGAGCTGCGTGGACGAGCTCGCCAGCGAGGTGGACCGGTTCTACGAGCAAGGGAAGTTTGCTGAAGGTCTCTCGTTGGATGCGGAAGTGGGACGGGTCGGAGCTTCTAACCAAATGCCACTGAATGAACTATTGGGTCGATTCTTTCAAGTGAATCTGAGCAAGATTTGGGATTGCTTGATGGACAGGGCGCTGCAGCAGAAATTTCTCATGGCCGTGTTGGTTTTGATCTATAGCGAACACTGTCGGCGGCAAATGTGGAGTCGGCATTAGATGGCACAGGCATCGCTACGGGTTGGTTGTTGATGTTGCATTGGACTGCGCCTGGTCGCTGTAAGAGGGTTTCGGATAGGATGTTGTTTGCGCAATCCGTAGTGCTTGTAAACCTCCGATCAGATCGAAGTTTCTTGGAATGAAGGTCGTGTACTTTCAAGGTCAACGTCCTGTACTTCAGTAGCATAAACATCTTTACTTTAGCCCCTGCCATCTCAATGGCAAATACCTCTCGAGTTTTGTTTTGGTTTTCTTTTTATCGCAAAGGCATAGCTTTCTTTAATTCGAAACTTAAGCATACGAGGGCTCAAAGTCAAAACATAGCAGAGACCAAAGAGAATGGGGAGGCTTAGTAAAGCCAATTCGGGCAAAGAAAGTCAATCCAGTGGGCTTTCGCCACCCAATCCGTAGCCTGATTAGCATCCGTAAGACAAAAGGCTAGAGACACTCCCTGCAAATGGGCGATAAGCTCCTCATGGCCCATAAGCATCCCGACGAACCCCTGCTATAGATCCCGCTCGAGTTTTGTTGGTCTACCGCTACATTTGCATTTCCTATGTACTAAGTTCGCTCACTTTTAACCTTTATATTTCAAATATTAACACCTAAATTTCTGTACATAAACCCTTGATTACTACGTTTTTCCTTCCGGTATGCTAACATTTAGATATGTTTTCCAGGAAGGAGAGAGAGAAAAGCGCTCATAGCCATTGTTTCTATGGAAGGGAATGCAAAAAGTGATTTAGAGTCCATTTGGTATAGCCGTAGACCGTGGCTGAAGTCTATTGTGGTGTAATAACTATCTTATAAAATGCTATTAGATACATGTTTGGTAATAACTTTGGAAGTATTGGGGCTATTGGGAACCTTTTAAAAGCTGCAGCAACTTCTTTCACAACTGAAACTATAGCGGAAAACCTGCATCAAAGAGCCTCTTACATGAGAACCGTGAATTTGTCATCTATATTCTTATCGTTCAAACCTCGTTCTTTTTGCAATGTAAGAATGGTAATCCACGCAATTTGTTTCGCGGAAAACAAATCACCTGCAATTTGTTTCGTTTAAAAATGTTATCATCTTTTGGGCTGGGCCAACCCAGTCTGAGAGTTCTTCGAAGAAATTCCATAAGTGAAGCCCAGAACAAATGGGCTGTTTGGGATTCTAAGCTGGGTCGGATTCGTATAAAATTTTCACAAAAATTTAAATTACTTGATGGTTAGATTTAGCCCACATCAATGAAAGGAATGCATAAGAGTAGGATTTTGACTTTGAATTGAGTTTGCCAAACCAACCCGAGAAGGCCATATACGAAACTGTCTGCCGATTGATGAGTTACAAACATGGACACTATCCTTGTGTAATATTAGTGAAATCTGCATGTTGGCGACATCCGTAAGTTGTAATCCACCAATCAAAGTCTTATTTAGAATGAAATCTTTTTCAATAAGGAATGGAGGAAAACATGACCCTTTTATGAAAAGTACCATACTTCCTGGAGGGAAAGTCAAGCAATAATACTGAATGAAATTTGCCCTAGGGTTTGCTACTTGTCCTCGTTGTCCTTTTCTTAATGCAAGATTGCGAGACTTAGTGAAATCACGGGCTCGTGTTTTGAAAGTATGTTGGTAATTATTCCTTTTATCGTATCTTGATTTCGACATCGTAAGTCCTTATGTTCCAATCTTCCCTCCCGATCCTCAGTTTGTTCTTTAAAAAATTAATCAAGGATGTTCCCACACCTGACAGTTAAGTGTCAACCTCTTCAACCACCTTCGAATCTTCAATTGGGCAGATTTGCTTGGAGGATTCCTGACGTAGAAAAATAGAAACACAATCAACAAGGCTTGGACAATTCCTGACGTAGGACTTTGTTTCCTTGCATGTAATTTTTTCGAATTTCTTTACGTTAAATCCCCATCCACCTTTCCAATGCATTGCATCTGAAACGCCTGCGACCCCTTAAGTAATTAAAAAATATCTCGAATTCTTGCGTCTCTATTTTCTTTTGCAGACATCATTTTCCGTTGAAAGATGCATGCAAAGAGAGCCGCAGCTGGTTTTTGCAGGTGTAGTTCGTTGATCGGATGCATAGAAAAACTTCCATCACAAAACATTTCAAGAGCCGGAATGGTAAATACCTTTCTGAATATTTTGAGATTCCATGACACATTGAACATACTAAACGACAGTCATTCAATTTCAACCTTATTAATTACAATTTCTGAGAGAATCATCTTTACTTTTCTATTGATTTAACAAGAACACTTTATAAAAATTGTGTGGTATATGCATTCGCAATGGTATACGAGTTTTTTTCTATGTAATGTATGCATAGCACCCATCAATATCATATATGATTGAAGCGCTTCGCGCATGTTCGCCCGTCGCAATCTAGAACTAGAAGGGTACCAAAAGAAGACAACAACTATGACTTCCAGGGGTTTTTTCTAATCTCCCATTGGATTAGCATTACAACGACGAAACGAGCCGTGTCTCTTAGTCAAGAAAACCCTTCCTTAGATGTGATTTGTGCTGTAGCTTTAATGTCTTGCTTTGAAGGGGACGTGTGCGACACTGCAAAGATCACACGCATCCCCCCCTTCAATTATTGCGAAAAGATTCTGGACGCTGCAACTAAAAATTTCAAGGAAATCCTCATCTGACATTGACTAAATTTTAATCATATATAATAAAATGGCAGATAACATACAAGGGAGATTAACCCAGATCTGCAAATTTTCCTGCCATAAGTCATACCTACTGGAGATGCTTGCTTGACGAAGGGACCAGCTTTGACACTTGTCCTAAGTATGTATCTCCTCCAATCCCCTCCCTCTCAACTTGGTTTTAATTTCCTTAAAATAGGCATTAAGCCCCTTCATCATCTGCCAATCATTGACCAATGGGCAGATTCCTACTTGCCTGTCCTTATCTTGTAATAACGCTGCTCGTTCTGATTCGCTGCTTACCTAAACAAGTATTTTAAAACCCTAATTGTCCAGCTCTTTTTTGTATGTGTTCATCTGCAATTTTATGACAAATTGCCGGATGATGTGTGGATTGTGCACCTCCTTCCGAAGAAATTAACCTCTAACTGCATCATTTGTTGACGATCATTTGAAATGAAGAATGATGATTCTCTGTGCTCTTAGTTTAGCCAAAAAAAAAAAAAAAGGTTGGAACAGGTGGTAGATGCAGAAATCTCATTTAGGGAGAGAAATAAAAGAAATGCACTACCTAAAATACAGTAGAAAAGGATTTAGATAATATTTATTTCTTAAAATACAGTATAGTTGGAAGGTCACAGCTAACCAGGGAATCCTCTTGTTTCGACCTCATTTTGTTTTAATAGAGAAATTTGTTTAGAAATCACATTACATTTATCGTCACTTTTGAGGGATCAATTGAATAGGATTTTGCACGAAAATTTCTAAATGTATCTTTTGTTTTTCAATGGTACCCAATTTCATATTGAGCAATATTTAGAAATGTATGTATAAATTTTTCGCTAAAATGCATACAAATTTCTATTTATTGTATTTTGGTGGATTCATTTCAAAGACTTGTAATTGTATTAGTAAAAGGGTAGTTCCTTACTTAAAGTATTTGAGGACATATATATAGAGAGCGGAGAGAGAGTTGAGTTTGCTTCTCTCCGGGTTGGTTCAAATTTTGTCTAAAACGCTTCAAAAATAAAATCTCCAATGTGCTTAGCCGATGTGGAAGAACGCGGCCTTAAGATCAATTGTTAGACACATAAGTTGGTTTGGATACCATTGACCTTAGAATCTCAACAAAAAAAATTCCAAAAGCTTGATTCTCTTTAATCAAATCCCTTTTGTATTAAAAAAAAAAAAAAAAAAAAAAGAAAGGACGATGAGTAGAAGGAAATAATAAGAAAAAGAAAGCACTCTAGCCTGTCGAAAGAAAATAATTGCACTGAACTGTTGTGACTTGATTACGAAAGATACTAAATTTATATATTCATGTGCACGTCCTTGTCTTCCCCTCTGAACCACAATTTTTTCCGGTGAAAGCAAATTTAACTATTCTTATTAAAGATATATCAGCACGGTACGGAAATTAATAAATACACAATAATCAAAGCGTAAGTTATGAGGAAAGCCATTATTGTATTCTTCCATATATACACTTGTGAGCTGCACCCGTTTTGGCGGTTTCCCCGAACGTCATCGCCAAGCATCGATAACATCTCTTTTTCTTGATCCACTAATAATATGAAATAAATTAATTGTCCTCTGCCTATACTTATAAAATGATATAAAAAAGAAAACCTCGAATTGGCTCAAAAATTATTCTATTAGATGAAATGTACACCGTGTGCGGTCGAATAGAAGTCTATGAGAAAAAATCCGACGCATCTTTACCGGTCATTAACGTTTTTTTTCCCTATTTTTAATTCCGGCTTTTTTTTTCAGAAAATTTAAATGGACCATGGTGGAGCGGAAATAATTATGAGTTGCTTCACGCTACTTGGTTGACTACAGGAAGAACATATAATTTCTTTTTCTTTGTATTTATTTGTTTATTTATCTTTTAAAAAAGAATATTGCAACTGGGAAAATCTAACGCCCGCCAGAAGACAAAGCTGCTGATTTGTCAGTTCTTAAGCTTCAACGAATGAGAAAAATATAGGAATATAAAAACCAATTAATTCTGACAGGCACAGCAATTTCGAATTTTCAATGGCTATATATCCACACCTGGATTAAATTGACCAAATAAGTATTCTTATTATATAGTTGAATGTGGTGAGAAGCAACAGAGCCCAAAAGCTTCAGAAGAGATTTAAGCAAAATCCACGTCATTGACAATAAGACAATCTGAATTGAAGGGTGTATTGCCGATCTGGATAGTGGCTTTTAAAAAAAAAAATCTTTTTTTTAATTGTGGAGATGGAGTGTAAGGGACAATCGCGTAATCCTGGAATCATGAGAAATTATTTTTTAAAAATCAATTTTTTAATTTTGTGTCGTTTGCAATTAGCACATCTCTGCTGAGACATTACTTCAGTCAAACAAAAATTCGAGAAACCTTAGCTACAATCGCACCCTAAGGATCTCGAGAGGTTTTGGAAATCTTCTTTCTCGATTCACCTTGCATCAAAAATGCTTTTCTAAAAGGAGTAAGTTTGTTGAATACATGACTATATCCATGATAATTCATCCGATCACTTTCTAGGAACTCAGAAATAAACGAAGATATTTTTAAAAGCACTACACAAAAACCACCAGATACTGAAAACATGATAGCTTTGGTGTGGTACAAGAGGAAAAAGTAACAATTAAAAAACATAATTATTTTTTTAAATTGCTTTAAGAGCACTATGCCTTCTGTGGAATATATGCTGGCGCCAGTGACCCAAAAATGTCCCAGAATGGGAGGCCATGTTCTGGTCCTGCGTTCTGGAAGAGCCCGGTGCCATCAAAGGCACGCTAAAAGCTATACATTGACGAGGGCCATCTCTCTTCCATAATTCCAAGTTCGTATTTTGAAACCGACCTCACAAGTTTCAGATACTCAGATAGAATCGGCTGATTTAGGGGATTCGATTAAGACTGGTTCCCGAATTTTCAGACTAGGAACAAGGCCGACCCCTTTGTGAACCGAGCTCAAAAATGACCGAGTAAGGCCATCATGGGCCGGTTCTTGGGTTGAACCGGTTTCCTTCGACCGGCTGGGTAAGGTCGATTATGGCTGGTTCCCGAGATTGAACTGGCCGGTTGCTTGCCCCTACGAGTGATATCATCAGCATATATATTCAAAAATCTGTCCTTGATCCAGCAACATTTGCTTCAGAATTTTAAGACCTCCCATTAGGGTTCTGAATTCTACCATTTATTGAGGAGCTCAGTTCCATTCATGAGAAGGTGAGGGATTCATTTTTAATTTGCTCTGCGCTTCAAGTGATGCTGATTCCTTTGCTAAATATGGCGAATGCAAGCTGTCCCACTATTAATTTTTAGGTTTGGATTTTGTGCCATAGGGAAAAATAAAGTTAAAAATAATAGTAAACTTCACAAAAAATCAAATAGAAGCATAATTCACGATGACATTGACACAGTACAATCCCCAGCTTCATTCAATTTTTCATCTGAATTCAGAGCTGCCCTACATGATTTAATTGCCAAAACAGCAGAGCAGAGGCATTCAAGAGAGAAAAAAAAAATCCACAATTACTTTTGATTAAGGTTGCCAACAATTGAAATCTCTCTTTTTTTTTAGATTACTTTCCTTAAAAAATGTTTCTTGGGCCACTTTGGTAATTTCTTATTCTTGTGCGGGTCAAGGTGCAAAAACAGGTGCAAAAATCAATGTACCAAATTTTGTCCTTTTTTTCCAAAATTGACTGAAAATATATATATATATATATATATATATACACACATATATATATATATATATATATTTGTGCCATATTGTTGTTATGTGGGAGAAGAGACATTTTAAAAATCAAACGATACACAAATTTTTTTTTTTTTTTTTTTTCTCGCCCTCCGTCATTCAGTCATAACCTTATTTTGGCATTTCGTATCTGCCCGCGGCCTCAGAAAACAAATTGAAGGATCAGGTCAACCCCAAAAGGGAACACCAAAAGTGGTTAAATTAATGTAAAATATGGTGCAAAACCTTTTTCTGTTTTTTTTTTTTTTTTCATTTTGGTCCTTAATTTTGTCAAGGACAACTCACAAGTCAAGCAGCAGATCGGCCCAATTCCATGAAGTCAAAATCCAAACCATAAATGAGCATCCAAGGAGCTGTCTTTCTTTATTATGTAATTTAGGTTTTATTGGAGAAGGTTCTTTGGAGATGAGAATGGTCTACTACATGCTAATCAATGGGTCATATGTGCTAAGCAAAATCCATAGAATTTATATTAGGAACATACTAAAAGTCTAATACGCAACATCGGTATGATTAGAATTAATCCCTATGTACATATATAATTGACTAAAAATATAGGTGACTTTCTAGAGAGAGAAATGCAAAGGTTGATTTGTTCTCTGTTGGGCAAATCTTTTTATTTCTTCCATATGTTAAAAAAAAAATCTCTTATTACCCTAGGTATATATAAAAATAAATTAGAGAAAAAGAAAGAAATGGGAAGTGCGGTCCAAATTGGACCAGCTTGAAACCCTAACTCGCGGATCATGTCGTACAGGTAAAATGCTGGTGGAAAAATTCAAGACAAGCATGCAAAAAGAAGGCCGATAAATAAGACATGGGAGGGTCCTCGCCTTCCCTCGGGCATGTATACATGAAAGGCCCTGTCCTTTTGGGCTTCACGACAAAACCCCTTTTTGTCCCTGTAATTTCTTCTTTTTAATCATCATTTTTTACATTGCATAGAACAACGACGATATCCTCTTTCGAATAATCCTTCGATGTAACATGATCTCGAGGACATTTTTTCGGTAACAAGAATACATTATGTACCTCAAAAACAAAGCCTGAATGAATAGATTACTTTCCAAGATATCCTCGTGACGTCGTAAACATATTTACTTACGAGCACCGCTTACAATGAAAAGGATAATCGGATTAGGATGGTGTAATTAAGATTGTGATTCCGATGAGATGTGCGGATTATGTTCGCTTCCTAATGCCGAATGGCAATTCTTGGGTGCTCCTTACAGGAGCTAACCTAACTACCTACCTACGGGGATCCTTGACTAAGGCCAATCTTGAGGCACATCTTATTGAGAATTGAGTTATGGACGCCATGTCTGCATGTTCACTGTATTTTAGCTTCCTATGTTTGCATGTCTCACTATTGAGGACTTAGATCCATGTTTGCATGTTCACTATATTTCGAGAGTGTTTCTGAAGGAAAAAGTTGAATTCGGGGTTTGTTTCTGATATTGACATTTGTGAAAAAAAAAAAAATTTAAAAGTATCCGATGCCTACTACACCCATAAGTCTCAAAAGTAGTATGACAAATTGGACCACACTACTCGTATTAGCTCAGTTTACACCCACCCCAAAAAAGAAAAACTCAATATTTTTTTCTTCACCCTTTGTTTCCCTTTGTAGGCTTTCGTCCAACTTTTGATCCACCTTTTTTCCTGCGGCCCATCGCTCCGGGTTAAATATTTAAAACCCATCAATAAATGGACAAATTAGAATAACTATTTCTTTTTTAAAAAAATGGATACCATATTAAATCCTAAGTACCAGTGCAAATTAAGCAAGAAAGATGCAAAAGAGCTGGGAAACTTGTAGACACTGCACAAGAATCAATGACCCCTTTATGGTTATTGATTTCATTAACTCCAAGATTTAATTATTATATTTAACCTTATAAAAGTACAAACGGCCCACCAATGCCTTTTTTTTAATTTTTTTTCCCCATTTTTTTTTTCTGAACATTTGAGCGCTCCGGTTTCGTGCGGTCTAGGCAAAACTCAGTGAAAAAACCAAATTCACGCCTCACAAGAAAGGAGAGAGAAAAGTAGGTGGAGGGTTGCTTTCAGAAAGGGGTAATTATTATTGTCAAACTTTGGGGCAATTGGCTTTTATTATTTAGCTTTATGTCACAACCGGTCTTCATCCCCACCCTCCAAAACATTTTCAAAAAAATAAAATTCGAAATCCAGAGTTTAAATTAAAAAAAAAAAAGAAATGCAACGGAATAAAAATATGAAAAGGAGAGAAAGAGACCCCACAACGCCAAATAAGTCCTCATAGCTTTTGTAACCGACCCCACCCACTTTCACCATAAATAGGGATAATATCAATAAATTTTACAAATATTTTCCCACATAGCATGATGGATTTTACCCATAGTCCCCACCACAATCATTGTGCTACTTGTATCTTCTCCCTCTCTGTTTGATTTTAGGTGTAAGGGAAATGTTTCACGGTTTGAGGGCAACCGGAATTTTTTAAATTTTATTTTTCAAACGAGATTGGAATAAAGCCAAAAGAGTTCGGATATTCCCTGAATTTTCGCAATTTGCATAGATCGGCAAATTAGGCCAAAAGGTCAAAAAAATCAAGTTCCCGGCGTGCCCGATGCATGGTGGGGAAATTTGCAGCTTTTTTTCTTTCGAGAGCTTCTTTTTTTTTTTTTAACCTATTTACGGAAACGGCACGCCCAACCTCCTAAATTATTCTTGCCCATACAAAAAAAAAAAAAAAGAGAGAGAAAGAGAGGGGAGGAAAATGACGTGATAATCCCCCCAACGGAAACCCAAAAAGCATCGCCTCACGTCAAGACGTGGAAAAAACATAAAGCACTACAGTTATTGCGTGGCAGTTTCCCGCAAAGAATATACCGAAAATACGATGGTTTTCCTTTAATGGGGTCTTAGAGGAAAGGAAAAAAAAAAAAACCACTTAATCATTTGAAGCCATTCTCTCCCTAGACGCAGCCCCTTTTATGACTGATTTCCCGGTAAAATCGCATTTATTTGGAAATTACCAAAGATTAGAATGGCACCTCGCAATTAACCATCCATATTTCCTTAATCGGGGAACAGAATTTAAGAGCAGGCCAATGCCATGATAGTGATTTCTTGGGCGCCCTTTTGGGTTTCAAGTTAGAGACGATAATTCAATGCTAACGTGCATCCCAATGGAGAAAAAAACAATATGAGGTAAAAATCCCTTAATTTGGAGGATTATTACTGCTCGCCCGTGGGATGGCGTGTGGTCAAGGAGAAGAAGAGCCCCCAAGCAAAAGGGAGGCCGATTTCCCAATGCGAATATTTTTTTTTTTAAAAAAGCAAAATTCGCGATTCCTTCCTTCTTTTTCCCCTTTTTTTTTTTTCCATTTTTTCAGCAGAAAAGAGGAAGGGGATGAGGGGTTGGCTTTCACGAGACTCGCGAGCGAATCGGAGTGGGGGAGGAGGAGGGGGTGGTGGTGGTGGTGGCAGAAAAGAGGCGTTCTCAATCGCTTCAAAAATTTCTCTTAAATTAATTGTGAAAAAGAGGCTTTGGAAATAAAAACAAGAAAAGGGAATATCACGCAAATCTAATGCCCGCGCCCTCCTCACACGCCTATCGAAACGCCACGAGCCTTGTCCCTGCCGTCGTCACCACCACCACCAAACCCTCAACCGCTCCCTCATCCATTTTCAGAGCTGCTCAAACTCCAACGCACGACCCCCCCATAATATATTATTATCATTCCCCTTTTATTTTACCGCTACGAAACAAAATAAAACGAAAAACCCATAATAAAAAAGTCGGGGGAAATCCTAAAATTTAATGTATTGGATTTGATAGACGCCGAGAAATTCGATGTTCGTGAAGAAAGATTCGGGGGGCAGATGATGAAAAGCAGGGATGGCATGTGGTTTTACGGCAAAAGGCGAGACGAGGAGGAGAGGGAGGCCTAAAAAGATGAGAAATTTCATGAGTAGAAAAGAGGAGAAAAGGGCGTCGCCCCGCTGTCCCCTCTGTTTCCTTTGCAGGAACCGTCGTCTGCACTGCAAGTCTGCAAGTTCCTTCGCTTTTGCGGGTAATAATCAAGCCCATTAAAAAAACAATCAAAGCCTATAAGAAATTAGAAGAAGCTTTTTATGATTTATTATCTTTGGTCTATAATTGCTCTTTGGAAAGAAAAAAAAAAACCAAGGGGCTCGATTAATTTTATTTTCACGATGCAGTTCTGGGCATGACGAGAAGAGAAAAATTTAGAGAAGATGATGACGTCGCTCACCGAAAGACTCTCAGGGTGCTCGTTGCCGGCCAAAAAGAGAAAAAAAGAAAAGAGCAAAATATTATATTTCCTATTTTTCATTATTATCCTTCGTTTATTATATAGGACAAGCGTAAACCAGAGGAAACTACTCCAGCTCGAGGAATTTAAAGTTTAACCTCGGATATATATATTCCTCGATTGGACACATATTTATATTTTCATTTTCCATGTTGCATATTATGGATATATATATATTTTTTTTTAGCCGGAGAAAATTGGGCGATGAAGGAGGAAAAAAAAGGATGGAGGGTTAAAAAAAGAAAATTGCCAAAATTGGTTAGGGTTTCTCCTTGAGAAGGGAGGCCAGTCCGGTGACCACCTTGGCACCTCCTCCCATCATCTCGACGCTCTTCGGCCTCACCGCCGGCGGCCGCCACTCTCCGGTCGACGGCTCCGATTCCTCCTCCGGCGACGACGGCGGCGGCGACGGCGGCGGCGGGGGTTCCTCCACGCCGAATATCAGCTCAAATTCGCCGTACTCCTCGCTCTCCTTCTCGCCTCCGGTCTTCTCCGGATCGGCGTCTGCGGGGGCGTCGGCGGGGGAGGCGTCGGCGCCGGCCTTGGAGGCTCTTGTGTAGGGGCTCAGCCACCTGGCCCGCATGTACTCGGCCTTCCGCCACGGGGCAACGTGCATGCCTTTCTTCTTCAGGCTCTGCCTCGCCGCCTCCGACACGAAGGCGACGATCTGGCCGAGACGCTCCGCCTTGCCGACGAAGATGTACGGCAGCAACTGGAGGATCGCTCTGTAGGTCCCGGTCGATCGAGCTATCTCGAACTCCGATCTGAAGTCGACGTCGATCAGCAGCCTCTCCCCTTCGACGATCGCATCGATGTACTCGTACTCGCCTGAAACAGAACTTCCATAATCAGAAACGAGCTCGATTCGGGGAAAGATAGGAATTCTCAGATCGGACGGTTCTAGAGAGAGAAAAGGTTAGAGAGAGAGAGAGAGAGAGAGAGTGAGTACCGGCAGGGAAAGAGGAAGTTTTGTCCCATTTCGATTTGCAGATGGAAGAATCGTAGCCGAGGGAGGATAGATTCTCGACGACGATCGTCCTCAGGTCGTCCTTGCGCTTGACGTTCTTGTTCTTCTCCACGATCTTCGCAGTGTCCGCCAAGAGGTTTCTCTCCGAAACGCTGCTGCACGGAATCAATCCCTGCGTCGAATCGAAATCAGAACGAACCAATTAGAACATCATTCTCGTTCATTCAGCTCGGAAATTCGAATTTTAAACGGCACAAGCCGAATTAGAAGCGACATTTTTTTTTTTTATATAATTACCTTGAGAGCATCCGAGGAGTCGCCGGACGATCCGTTGGTCACCGACTCGGCGAAGCCGTCGAACATGTCCAATTCGTCGTCGGAGCTGTCGTTGTTGTTGCCGTTGAAGCAATTGCAGCGGTTGCGGCCGCACTTGGCCACAGGTTGCTTCTCGTTGCTCTCCTCGATGAAGTTCTGCACCATCTTCGCCAGGCAGACGGAGCTCGGCTCGAACTCGGCCGCCCCGCCCCCGCCCCCTCCATCCTTGCCGCACTGCGGGAGAGCTTCCCCGCCGGTCGCCTTCTCCGACGACGAAATTTTCAGGACGCCCGGGAACTGCCGGTCGAACAGCCTCCTGAGGCGCGACTTCAGGACCGGCTTCCCGGCGTCGGCCCGAGCGACAGGCTCGCGACCGAGATGAACTCCATAATCGATGTCGATGGGTTGGATTTTCGGCGGCATGGCTCCGGCGGCGACGGATCGATGCTCTCTCCCCGCCGATTCCTCTTCTCTCTACTGCGCAAGCTCCAAAATTCCAGTCCCCACACTCCGTCGGCAACAGTCAGTACTCCATTTTCACCGACGCCTCGGAGGCCGCGCGATTCGAATCCAAACAGTGGGAGGCACTTACTCAGGTCTCGAAAAACGGATGGATTGCTCCGGTCCTTTGCATGTGCAAACAATTTCGCCTCTCCGACTCCAAAAAACAGCTATTTACACAAAATTCCACAGCGAGGAACAGAACGCAACAGGCAGCACAAAAGAAGCAAAAAACCGCAAAGCCGCTCAGAGATTCCCGAAACAGGCGTTCCCGGAGAAGAAATTCCGGCACATTTCACAGGAAGAGTCCACGCGCACGGCGACGGTCCGGCCGCAGGAACCTCGAATAAATCCGGCCCAAATCGGGCTCGATCAACAGCTAATCGTTACCTTCCACTTCAATCTGGGAATGAATTTCACGTCGAAGGATCGAATAACTTGTGGTAAGCGAGCGAGAGATAGAGAGGGGTTGCTTTGCTTGGGCTTAGCAGAGGGGCTTTTCGTGGAAGACGTGACGGGGATGATCCGAGATACGGACATTCCGTGTGGAAGGAGAGGAGGAGGAGGAGGAGGAGGAGATCGCCGGAGCTTCCATTCACCGGCGGAGACAGATCGTCGGCCGGCGAGTGGTTCCGGGGAGGTTTTCTTTTCTTTTTTTCTTCTATTCTCTTCTGGATTTTTTTTTTTTTTTGGGATGGAGGCTTTTTTTCTTAAAATCTTTTTTTTTTTTTGGCGGATTTTATCTCTTTGAAGCTGCTGCGAGACTAATGATCTCCGGATTATCCCAGTACGCTTATATAGGAGGTGGAGTGCATTGCTGACTGGGACTGAGGACTGCCACGTAAGGTCCCTTACCGCATTGCCTGGGGGCGACCACACGGGAGCTTTTCGTGGGGTCGACACGTCATCGTATTTCCGTCAAGTCAAGAAATTTTCCGCCTTGACTGTTGAGATGAAAGTCAAGAAAATCCCCTAGGAGGAAAAATGAAATAGCTACAAGGTCTCCGGCTGTCTTGAAAATAAGAAAATATTTATAAAAAAAAAGGCCACTTATATTATTTAAAATAATTAATTAATGAAAAATATTTTTGGGATCAGCAACGATTTCATAAAATATTCTTGATTTATTCATTTTCATAAATAATACAAGCAATCATTTTTAGGAAATTATATTTCAAATCATCAATTTTTTTTTTTTTTTTGCAAAACAAACTGAGCTTAAATAATTTTAAGTTTTTCTTGGCCATTAAGTGCTCTTATTGTTCAAGCTCTTTTTATTTGTCAAGGAAATATTTTTAAGTTAATGCACAATTTTATATCACGGTACTTAATAGATATAAAAAAAAAATGATCGGTTAAAAGATCCTTATCTGAAAATCCTGATATCGAATATTTATGAGCAAGATCGCATTGATGAAAGTGTCTCAATATACTTGTTAGAAAAAAAAAATAGGAAAAAAGACGCGAAAAACTCTAAACTTTGCCTATTGTGAGGCATTTATCCCAACTTTTTTTTGCAACACGGAAACCCCAAACTTTTACTTGTGTGACAAATTATCCCAAAAACTTTTTGTATGACACCAAATTTTTGGGATAATGTGTCGTACATATATAAATTTATGATTTTCTATAATAAATGTATCACACAAATATAAATTTGGAGTTTTTTGTATCACAAAAAAATTCAAGATAGACATGTCACAATGGATAAAATTTGGGGCTTCGATGGCTTTCATTAAAAGATAAAAAGCAGTAGGAATTTTGCATAATCTGAGATCATACATCTCCGACCTCTTTTGTTTGGGGGTTGCTGACGTGGCGGATGATCCGGACCCGGGAGGTCCCGCGGGCCTGTGCGAGAGCGTGGGGGCGTCCTCTCCGGGGGGAGCGGAACGCATGAAGGGGTGTGTAGGGTCCATCGTCCGGGCGGGGGAAGGCGACGGGGCCATCCCCTGCGAAAAGACGGAGCACCCTCGCACGTTTACGCGCTCGTGCCTGCGCCTTCTTCGTAGATCGAAACGTGGATGGAGGGCAGAATCGTCTTAACGCCAAGGGAAGTTGGAGAGAGAAGGTGTACGCCTCACGCCGTTGGGGGGTGGGGGCACGTCCAAAACGGTCGATCGTTTTTTTGGCCATTTTCTCTACTTTTTTCAGTTCTACTTATTTACTTTGGCCCGTTTTAATTTTCAATTTCTGAATCGTTTGAACTGCTGCTCCCATACGTCAGATTTGACCCTTGGGCGTGAACCTTCCCCTCATGTCCGTCCAAGAACTTTGGTCTGTCACTTTTTTCCCCTTCCTTCCTTTTTTTTTTTTGTGTGTTTCGGTTCAGCAAGCTTCAGCTTTGCATCTCCCGGACCGGTTCGGCTTCCAGTCGGTCCACAGGCCGACCGGTTGAACCGCTGGATTGATAAGATTTCCTCGTTTCGAAACAAATTGTCTTAATAATATAATTATCAGTGTCATTAGAAAAATAAAAACGTTTGGCTTAGTTGGCCTGGGAATTTAGTTGCCGACTCTATATACACTATCGTTAGAGGTAAAAACTTATCAAAGTTCTGGCCAGATCGAGGTCATCGGTTCACCACAAAGATCAGTTCTTAATCACTCCAGTTTGCAAGTGAAATTTGGAGCAGCCATAGTTTGATTCCCCGATCCAATAAGTCGAATAGGCTGGTCCGCTCCAAATTTGAAAATGCCGAGTAATCAGACATGGAAGATTTTGGCCGTTGGTCTGCCTAATCTAGAAATATTACTCTTGTACGAACAAAAGACCCAAGGCCAGTTGTACTGCTATCCAATGGAAGAAAGTTGATCGTACCTTGCATTTAGCCAGGGTTGTGGACTTTTTGCATTTCGAAGTACAAAAGCAGAGGCTGAATTTGATCAAATGTATTTATTGAGTGAGTGATAAAACGTTATGAACATTGTCTTATAGGTTTCGATGCAAGTAATCCACGCCAACCACAAAAATTGACTTATATTAAGGCATATTCAAATCGACTGTCACAACATATCCATCAGAAACCTGTCTCATTCCTTTTACATTAAGCAAACATCAGACGGACCATTTTTGCCCTAAAAGCTTAAGTTGTCAAGGGATAAGCAAGCGCTGCAAGGCGAGATGTGTGTTAAACATATATTTAAGATATTATGTGATTCTGTATATTATTATGTGATTCTATAAATTCTCCTTAATTAATCATGATTTGTTACTTTAGATAGTTGTTACGTAAAGCCTATAAATAGGCATATGTACTATTCATTAGTTCATAAATAAAATATGATTTTTCTTTTTATTCACAAGTTTCACATGGTGTTAGAGCTGTAGTTTCTAAGTTTGAATCTTTTCAGGCTCCATGCAAAAGACCAGACTAAACGTAAAGTGGAGTGTAAGAATATTTAAATATCAAACTACGCATTTATCTAACAGCTTAAGTTTTTAAAACAGTTGACAATAGTCCCACAAATTCTCGCAATACGAATAAAACCACATTAAATAGATAACCAAATTGATGGAACATAAGTATATGGGATAATGGGTAACAACAAGCACAAGAAAATTAAGAGGGGGAGAGTAGGGATTCAAATCCTTAATCCCTACTGCTGTGTTAGATAAACCTCGCCACCTTGGATACTAAAACTCTTAGGAAACGGGGCTTACAATGTACATGAGGCACATCTCTTAATGGTGAAAATCAATGAATCATTGATCACATCTAACAAATCTGAGCAAGTGGAATGTTATAGACCCGAGTTTCTGTTATAATTTAATTATATAAACATATATATACGCAAACACATGTTTGTGTATTTCGTTTTACTTTATTTTTTGTCTTAGTTTGATGTGAGTAAGATGTGCAAGCAAAAGTTGCGTGAAGCCAAGCTGACTTGTTCTTCCACAAGTTTCCCGTAGCATGTCCTTTCGATTCTAAACAGGTTAGGCAGCACATAGAATCCTAGCTGCCCTGGATTTTATTTTATTTTTTAACTTAAAGTTAAGGATGGTTTGGTTTTTTTAGTTTTCCATGGAGTGTAAGAAGGCGTGAGAATTATTAGAATATTTTACCCACCAAAAAGAGAAAAGAAGAAAAAAATTACAGGGAGTCAAAAAAGCTTAAAGATAGCGATTGAGGTTGAATTTTCGCCACTATTGGGATTGTGCAATGTATCTTATTATTCTACCAAGAAAAATATCGAGCATATTTAATGCATTATTCATATGAAACTTCCTTTTCTTTATGTACGTGGCACTTTGACATTTTTTCGTAGATTAATAAATGAAGGGACATAGCATGGTTTTTTTTTAAAACAAAATATGGGCTTTTAGTTTCTTTAATTTCTTGAAATTATTGGCCTTTCTGTTTTTTTAAATGGTTCACAAGAAAAGCATCTGAGCTTACCCTAGTCAAACTACTTAATTTATTCCGTTTTAAATATATATAAAAAAATTTGATTCGAGCCGTCTATTTCAATTGGGAAAAAAAGAGATCCATCTACCATTTGGAAATATTGAATGCAGTCCTTGGCGTTGGCTTAAATAAAAAGCAATAAATTGTATGTTGGAATGGTCTCACCTTATCTGATTGGGCAAAGTCCAAAAGAGAGCAATTAATATTTACTCCTATAATTCACTTTATGTCCAATTATATTTCCAATTATCTCACTCCCGACAGCACTTTTTCAAAAACTTTCTCGCGATATAACTCCCCAATAAAAACAATATATATATATATATATATATATATATATATTTTTTTTTCCTGTTCCAACAAGGTAACTGGAAGAGGAAAAGCACCACATAAAAGCAGTTTTCGATATATGTTATTTTTGATATATGTTAAGTCATCGAATATTAAAATATATTTTTTGTTAATACCCAAACACACAAATTTTCAAAATATAATTAATACTTCTTATCGAGTTTCTTAAGTTTATTTTTCTAAAGGAGTGGACATGGATTCCACTGATTTCTACACTAATAGTATGCACTTGAATGACATAAACACCTTCAATCTTTCGAAGGGTTAAAAATCCAATAGGGCTGCTTTTTAATTCTCCAAAAACGACAAGCCAACCACAAGGAGTAAACGCTGATGACTGCTAATTTAACCCCACCTTAGATAGAGATAACTTATGATTAACATAAAAAATTTGTACAATTAGCAATTAAAAAAAAGGGAATCAAGAGGGTGAAACTATGCATTTAACACTCTGTAATTACCAACGAAAATGACCAAAGATCTCACTATCAGAAGCATCAGAACAAGAGGGAGGGCACTTCGGGAGTGGCCCTTCTTTTACCGACCCTTGTCACGCACGAAATAATCGCATCAGATTCTTCCAAGCAGCAAGAAAAATTTGTCAACAAAATTGACATCGAATGGACCCTCTTGCTTTTGACTCATGTGAAAGGTGAACTATTGTTCTTTTAGCGTGTTCCTTGTGTTTTATTTCTTTCCTAGTCCAATTTCTTTTAGGGTTTTGCCTCTTGTAGTTTCGCAAGTTAGCCCAAATTTTCTTATGTTTATCAGCGTAAACACCATCAATTGAGAACAAATTGTTCAACCCCAATGCATAAACTAATAGAAGCAAAGAAATTACATATATATAATCAGCATATAAATGCTGTAGATCAGGGATGTGTGATACTTTAACACATTTTCTCATGTGCAATTTGATGAATAGGAAGGAGCTTAAGCTAATAAACGAAGAAATTTTGCTGATGCCTGTACATAAAGGGACTTGTGATACTTTAACAAAGCCGAACATTGCTTGTGACTCCTAAGAACTATAAACTATTATTTTAATGTGTTTCTCATGGTTTTGCTAGTCCATTTCTCATGGCTTCTGCCTTAGGTAGCTACACTAGTTGCCCAAAGTTTCTTATGTTTATCCGCATAAACAGCATCAATACCAATAAATAGGAAGAGATCGCATGTGTATAAATACTTAGGATGTGGGATACTTTAACACCCTTTCTTATGTGCAATCAATAATTGCACATGGAGTTTGGCAAATGGGAGGCACGCATATGAAATATGCTGCATAAAATGGGGGTAAGCGGTTTTAGGTTTTGTATAGATTCCGTCTGGAACCTATCCATCAAAACTGGTACCTCATTTTTTGAACTTGAAACTTATCCTACATACCTTGAAACTTGAAACCTACTCTATCACAAGTTCCAAAGTCGATTACAAGGTCTTCCCAAGTTCCACTCGTATTATTAATCGAACGATTGCAGTAAATCATCACATTTAATGACCATCAATTGTTGCTACAATCCACTAACCACAATTTATATTTGGACATGCAAAAAAAAAAAAATGAATGAAATACTAACAAAGTAAAAGTCTCGGTCATAAAATGGAAAATTGTAGGATAGCGCGAAGACAGATACCAAGAAAAATATAGAAACTTGTTCCTACTTCCAATTTCCAAGTTATAAATTCCAGGTTTTACCTACCTAGATACTGCAACATACCTGTTGAAATAGGCTTCCCAATTTTTGGAACTTGAGATCTACCATGCATACTCTAAAACCTAGAACTATATAGATTCCCACCTATCTGGTTCTTAGATTTTAGGTTCTACCCGGAAACCATACTCACCCCTAGTATAGAATTGACTCTAATATCAAATTTAGGAGTTTAAGTTAATGATGAAGGGAGATTGCAAATCCCCGTGAATAAAGGGATTTGTGATACTTTAACAAGGATTTGCATTACTTTTGACTCATGTGAATTGCGAACTATTATTTTGACGTGTTTCTTATGGTTTTGCTATCTTACGGCTTTTGCCTTTCGTAACTGCATGAGTTGGCAACTCTTTTGAAATTTTCTTTGCTTTTCCTTTTCCCTAAAATCACCATCAGTTGAGAACAAATTATCCAATTCAAAAAGCTTAAACTAATTAGTAAAAGAAGACTTGCATGTATTTGAAAAGTATATAAATATCATAGACAAATGATATCGGATACTTTAAAACCCTTTACGCATGCAATTAAGAACAACATGTGAAATTTGACAGACGGAAAGTTGTACACGTGAAATAAACTGAGGAAACCTTGACTTTGGGTACCAAGAAAATTGTCTCTACCGAATTGACATTGAAAAATCCTGTTGCTTTAGGCTCACATGAATTGCGAAAAAAAAAATGAGATTGAAAAATTTAACACGTTCCTAATGTTTTTCCTCTCATAGTTAAACGAGTTCTCCCAATTCTTTTTTACTTTTCTTTTCTTTTACCCTTTAAGCAATGATGGCTGAGAACAAATTGTCTGACCCAAAATCGTAAACCAGTAAGTGGGAGGAGAACTTGTGTGTATCCTAGATGAGCGATCTGGGGCGTGCAATTAAGAACGACAAACTGAATTTCACGAATAGAGAATCACACATGCAAGATAAAATAGGTAGAATTGGTTCTGATATAATATTAAAAAGTCCAACCTAAAATTTTAGCCAATATATTGAAGGATATCATATGTATATAAGTAAAATATAGATCCTGAAAACAAGAGATTTGTGATACTTTTGACGACGGCATATATTGCTTTTGACGCGTGTTGCGAACCACTTATTATAAACGTGTTCCTTGAGTTTTCGCTAATCCAGGTTCTCACGGCTTTTGCCTCTTGTAGCTCCACTAATTCCCAACTCCTTTTGGAGTTCTCTTTTCATTTTACCCATGAAAACCATCAGTGGAAAACAGGTCGTGCAAATTGATTTGTGATTCTAGGACTGCTCAAATCAAATCCCCCCCAAAAAATATTAAAGTGATGATCGATGACCGTAGATTAATGGATCGATTCTACTTTAATTGCTTCATAGGATCCCTCTCAAGTGAAAACTTCCGGCATTCAAAGGATCGAACTACACGAGCATTGATTCCGTGGGGTCTTAGCAACCTATTCCCTCGATCTGATGTCATGGCTTGGTTTGTTTTACACTATTGTAAAAACCGGTCAAGAGACGCACCCTATCATAATCCTCTAATCTAGAAGATTACTCTATGCCCTCATCTGATCAATTTGCTAAAGGCACGCCTAGCTTCTGCTCGGTCCGCCCATACATCTACTGAAATGGCTTTTCATATGATATTCTATGTAATAACGTAATCCCATATGTTCAAGATTGTCAAGTTTCATGTATCCTCTAATAAGCCTCATGGGTTTGCCATTTGGGTATAATTGAGGTTCAGGCAATGACGAGCAATCAACCTTCTTGATCATACTTTTAAATAGGCACCCTCATCGACGTTAAATGCCGACGTTAATCCAAGGTTTTACAACATTAAAATATCCTCATGAACCTTTATATACTCCAACTTCCCTTCCTTGTTATATCTCATTCGGTACTCCATTTGCAATAGCATCATCTTCAGATTTGTTTAGGTAATTGGGCATAATCAAATCAGCTTGAACCCTCAAAATTAATTTTGGGTCAATTTTGATGAACACGGGTATACGTGATTAGGAAGAAAATAAGTTTATAGATTCACGTTCACTTCTAATATGTAATATATTAACCTAAAAATGTTCAAAAAGAAACATTAGAGTCTAAGTCACTCCAATCAATGAGTCCATATTTATTGAAATCTCATGGTTCAGTTAGTGAGTCGATCTAAGTATATCCCAAATTTTAAAGATTAATTTACATCACAATCGATGACAATAACCTTGCATGTTGTACTAATCGTATCATGATGACTTATGGAAATAAGTGCGGCTTCACGGAGTTCTCCAAAGTTGAATTTTTGTAGAGGGATAAGCCGTTGTGATGAACTTTGATTACAAGTTGCATCTCATATCCTTATATATATAAATCCTTTGCTTCTATTGTTAAACATTCTAGTAGGTCAAAACATGATGTTGACTAGATTGACTTTACTACATAAAATTTATGGAATAGAAAATAATGATATCTATATCGAGTATCATTTATGGAACAGAAAATAATGAGATCCAACTTATTGTTTCGTGGTCCAATTATTTTTTTTTTCGGTCAAAGTGGTCCAATTAGTTTGATCACTTTTGGGTTGGTATGCGGTGAGACTTCGCGATGATTTGGCCACCTTTTCATCTTTGGTTGGTTTTTCTTCCAATATGCTCTCACTGTCAATTTGTTTATATATATTTATCAAAATGATATATTATTTTTTGATGAGTAATATATATTATTTTGCGACAAAAATAATGATATTATTTTAAAAAATTATAATCCTCTTAACTTCCCAAAATTCTGTAATTATTCCATTAATGGAAAAATGAGTAAATTTCTACTTTTATCTCTCATGCATTTCAGCTTTAAAATTTTTTGAAATTTCTTCTATTTTTGTTAAAAATCTTACTGTTAAAAAATTCGAGATTTGAATTATTTTTCTCTTTCTACATATAGTTTGATCAATTTCTTCATATTATGTCAATGATTCCTTTCTCCAATCAATAACGCAAATATTTGTAATTACAAAATCTTTTTAAATGTCATTTTTTTTTTTTACATAGACTTACATCTATGTTTGTTTTCTAGGAAATATAAAAGGAGCACAACTCTTTCAAAAAATTGCATATGGTGATTGATTCTATTCATCATATAATTTTATTTATTAAAATCAGCATAGATAAAATTTTTCCTGCTGGTCACTATTCCCAAAGATTGCTGACGTCTCATGTGCACAAAGGTTGCACAAACCCATTTTTATTTTTCTTTTCTTAATTTCTTTTTGTGAATGCAAAATCGATATGTGATTGCGAGCTGCAAGGATCCATCCATGCCCATACCTTTTTGATGTCATGGCTGAAGTTGACACTGAAAAACTTGCCATTTAAATACTCAGCTCTCAAAATTCGATGAAAGCCCTCTCCTCCTTTTTCTCGCTTCATTGTCCATTGCACTGTTAAGTTTCTCCTTGTCCATTCCCTCAGGTGGAATTTTCGCAAAAGCAAAAGGTGAATTCCTAGTCCTTGATGAGCGAGAAAGGCAATTTGAATTCTTTATAGTCTAAAGACATAATTTTACCCCGTAATATCGTTATTCTAAGTAAATTTTTACTGTTTGGTTTGCCAGTAAATTAATTCATGATTATTCTTGAAGTACCTAACTAGGCTCTCGAGCTGATTGATCATCACATTGTGTCCAAGGATGTAAATAATCTAATTGTCTTTATTATTTTATCTTTTTTGCCTTGCTAGGGTTTTGAACCCTGGATTTTGACATCTCCACCTTGACCCTTTGACCCCTTGACCATTGGGCCGAATGCCTCCTTGGTTCTTACTATGGTTAGTGAAACCAGTGCTGGTTGTGGCAATTGTGCTATATTCCATTAACTGTATATTGATCTAATTTCTATCGGTGCGCACCATAATTGCTTGACTATTTCAAGTTCCAACTTTTGCCATCTTTATAATCGTAGTGCCTTTTCGTCTAGCATTTACTTGACCATCAAAAAATTCTCCTACGTACAACACTTTATAAATCAAGGAAAAAAAAAACAAATATATGGGGTTGGATTGACATCTAAGGAATGAATTTTCATGTTTGGATTAGGCGCACTACTCGTATCCGGTTCTCTTTTAGCACCAAGTGCCGACAGTTTCATAATGGAGGTCATTTCTTTGAAATATGTTTCACATCTTATCTGATATTTCAGGAATTTACCTAATTCCTTGTAAAACCAAAAGGAAGGTTTCGAAACATTAGGTCTAAGTGGGAGACGAGGAAATTAAAATCAGGCCCCAGTCCCTATGGGTTCAAAAAGGAAATCAACCAAAAAAAGATTGGAATGGCAAAGATTACATCTTCCTTTGTACGCATGTCTTGTCATTGTCCTCAGAATCGTCATAATTTTTGTGTACAAATTTCAGAGTACAAAATGTCTAGACATAATCTGAGGGGTGAAACAAAGGTAAAAATCGAAAAAATCCCCAAGCCCTGGGGACCGAAACTCAAATCCTCCGCAAAATACAAGGACTCGGATTCCTCTCAGATGGCAATGTCCCCTTTCTTTTTCTCGTTTGGAATACCAAATGTCCCATTTCTTGTGTTTTCTAATATTTCAGAAAGTGGGGATTGAATTACGCAATTATTTTCGAAAAGGGCCTTGAATTCAAAAAAGCACAAAAAGACGAAGGAGAAGAATAAGAAGAAGAAGAAATTTGCATAAAATGCAGAATTGAACGTGGTTCACTTTTCGTCGTTGTCAAGTACTTAACTTCATCTTTAATTTCCTTTCTCTTTCTTAAATCTCTTCTTTACCTTTCCGCTTTAAATTAGGGGGGTGCAAAAGCAAGAAATCCGGCCATTCCCCCATCAAAATCATACTAGACAATTGTCACTAATCTGGTGGAATACTTGCTATTCATTGCTTTTGATTGTAGGGGCTTTAATGGGGGCAAGGGTGATTATGGCGACTTTAGTATTGTAACTTCTTTTGATGATGCCCGTTTGGAATGATTTAATGATTTATTTATTTCCCCAGCTTTAAAAACTCATCATTCGTCCGCGGAAAAGGCTTTTAGGAACGTGAGCTCGGGGGGCTTTTGGGGAGACTCGAATTTTTTGCTTTTGAATTCGCAATGAGTTGCTTTGCGTGACTCGGGAAAAAGAGGAACGCTTTAAAGGGAAACTGATTTTGGTGGTGATTTCGAGGGTTGATTAGATTGCAATTAGAGGGGATAGTCTCCCTGTTCGGGAGTGAAACTGATGCCAGTTGCTAGGTGATAATCTCGGCTTCTAGCTTTTTGCTTTTGTTGAACCAAAGTAACCAAGCGACTTAGGGCATTTCAAAACTTTGATCGGAATAAGGGTTTAGATAAATGCTAAAAGTCAATTCCGATAAGGTTAATGCAAGTCGAATTAGAAATGACACGTGAAATTTAATGAATTAGTAAATGCGCACACAAATTAAATTGGAGCAAAAACTTGGCCCTAAAGACATGATTCAATATTAAAATATTTTAATACTTTCTCTCTCGGTAGGCAACGTGAAAATATATAATTGGGGACGCAAATGGGGTCTAAAAAATCTTAAACTCAAAACATCTTACTTTGTAGTCATTGAATTTAGGTCACTTGGATTTGGATTACTAGATTTCAATCGTTCTAGTTAAAACCGATAATAAAAACTGACCATTGCATTATTTGACACTATGATGTTTTACAAGCAATGTGTATTTATTTTTGAACTACGTGCACGTGAAAGAAAGGAATATAATATAACAAAGAAGCTAACTATACTATGATACAACAAATTATCAAATAATATCCCTAATATTCAATAATGTCTCTAACAATATTCTCTAGCAATTCTTACCAAATGCAAATATCTTTACATTTATTGGCAACTAATGTATTTTGAATTTTTCTAACAAAAAAAAAGTATTTTGATTTTACTACTTTTAGGCCTTACCATTCTAAATTCATTTACGACCCATTTACCACATACATTTAGCCTATATGATAGCCCAACCCATTAAATAAGGGTTTAGAAATGGATTTGACCCATTTTGACAGGTTTATCGACCGTTTTGATGTCACCATTAGTTGGCGCCAATTAAGATAGTGATACACATGTGCCAAATAGACTTGTCAAACAGTTGGGTAAGATCGAAAATGATAAAATCCAAATTGACCCCATTTAAGCCATTTTGATCAATTTTCATATCATACAAATCTAGCCGACCCAACTCATATTACTAAGATAGTTCTATATATTACCCAATCTAGGAAAGCCCATCCTCAAACTAATGTGGAAGCACCGAGTAAGTGAGCGAGATCGGGTGAAGGCTAAAAAGAATAAAAAGAGTCATAGAAGTGAGTTGATCTAGGTAAGTTGTGAACTCATATAACACTTATAACAGTCGAATCGTTCGCTTTTGTTAAGGCCATTAAATTTTGTAACAAAAAGACCTCATTGAATCAATTTTGAAAATTTCAAGTACTTAATTGAACAGAAAAAATTCTAGTATCAAATTGCACAATAAGAACGCTGTTTAGATACATTTGATGTCATGACACGAATTTAAAAACTCCTTGCTGGGGTCAATACTATAGAGACGCTTGTTTCCCCCAAAATCTATTGATGATTTAGGACCCCATTCATCGTATCGATTTTGCTTGGTCATGCTGGATCATGATCTATCAAAATTCAGCATATGTGGCTACTCTTCCTGCCAGAATCGACGGAGAGAAAGTCCGTGAAAAGAGAAAAAACCTTAAAGCGTGAAAAGATTTATGGTCTAACTCTAACCTCTGCCCCAAAAAGTTTGGGAAGAAAGGTGAGGGCAAGGAGCTAAAGGTATGTAGTGTCATTTTCCATCAAAATAGAGGAGTTTCATTTATTGTTATTTTTTCCTTCTTTTTTTTTTTTAATCATGTGGTCGTTTGTTACGAGGGTCCCCAATTTCTTTTATAAGTATGCTCGGTAGATGAGATGTCAAATCCTTGTGGAGACCTCACAATAATGGCAGTGTGCTCAAAAGTGTGTTGTACCCACATCGGACTCTCCATCATAGCTTCGCAAGTTGTAACACTCGCGAAATAATTCAAGCTTTTACGTGGGGAGGCCCTATTAGTTTTAGCACAGACACTATGATGGTTGGGAACCATGTATAGGATTGTGGATGATTGATACTAAAAATCGTGTCTTGTAGTTTTCCCCCCTTATTAATAATGGGTGTAGAATGGTGGGTTCATGATGTAATTATAAGTCCTACCTTGATCAAAGCACAAGGAGGCTGTGCACCCTTTTCTCATGGCGTTGTCTCTGTCGACATCAATGGCACAATGGAGTTTCGTAGGGTCTTTGAATTCTGACACCAGGTTTTGTAAGTTGAATGTTAATCTGTAGGAAAAGAAGAAGAAGAAGAAGGTGCTCACGTTAAATAGCCCTATAGACTATCTTTTCCCCTTTTCCAGTTCAAAGCTTTTCAGTAAAATTTGGGGCGATTTGATTTGATGATCTGGTGTTAATTTAGTGCATTGATTTGGTTGAGGTCCCCATTTTCACAACTTGTTATGCATGAGTGGTCATGTCGAATTCAGCCATAATGCCAACCTATATTTCTTGTAAGCATGCTGGTTTAGGCTGAATCATCGGGGTCCCTAATCTGTATGTGACACCAAACCAAGACAAGTGCATGTTGTGTTCCTTCAACCATCATGTTTCTCCTCAGTGCATTCAACGTTCATCATTGTTCAAAAGTCCGAGCTAATTTGATTTGATGACAAAAAATGCCCTCGATAAGTATCACAGGACTTACATTATGAGATGTATAGAAATGTTTGATTATGAAGTTTCAAAGTTTATATGATCTTTGTAACTTAGAAATTGAGAATTCAACTATAGAATTATGATATATGACACAGCAAATACTAGTCAATGAGAAAAAAAGTATTATCCCTTTAAGTCTCATGTGAGAAAACCACACATAATGCTTTTGAATCAAAGATTGGAATTAACAATTTAACCATGTGGCGATCAAAGTAAGGATCTAGGAAGTACATTGATCCAAGACAATACTGAAATCATTCATATGGTCCTTCATAAGGGAGAACCGGGGACCATGTTATGGTTCAATCCCTCCACTCCCCACTCTCTTCCTTCTTTCATAAGTGGAGATGGGAAATGCACGAAAATGTATGATCTCACGTTAGAACACCTGCCCAAGGTTCGAAGTTGGAATGACTGGTGAAACTGCCGCAAGAAAAATGGAAATGGTCAATTCTCAAGAATTTCTTATTGCTATACACCTCCTAGATGAGATCTACCCTAAGACAAACAAAACAAGAATAAGGGTTTTTGGAGGTTTGAGGCTGTCTTAAATTTTATAAGGTAACCACCCCCCTTGAAGGAAATAAATATGCATATCATATGATGATGAAAAATTACTAAACAAAAGCCATCTAATATTTAACCACTTAAACCAAATAGGAACTAACGTCATTCCCTCCCTAGTTATATTTCCCTATCCTCCCTCCCAAAGGACCCCCATTCGTTGGCCTACTCAATGCCCTTCCTTAGGAACCCTGTCACTCTCTCTCTCTCTCTCTCTCTCTCTCTCTCTACAAACATTTATAAATTAGAGACTTGCCTCAAACATATCCACAGATATAAAATGCAACCACACCACCATCTTGAGATAATATTCCCTCGTTTTGGACCCACATGAAGAATTATACTTTAGTTTGCCCTTGTTTATGATGCCTATGTGCTCCACATTGACAAGAACCCATAGAGATAATTATTTTTTCCCTAAATGGCTTTGCGAACACAGATGAAAATCAAGGATGATATAAAGAGGCAACAAATAATGTAGTGCATTAATCGCCATCACACCTAGATAAAAAGTCCTCGACTCTCTCTCACACATCAAATTAGTCAATTTGGAGGCATTCTCTACATCTATGTCATCCGCCATTGCAATCCATCAATAGGTGCTACGTGGTTCAATAATTCAAAGGAAAATGAAAAGATGGTACTCACCCTCTTGGGCTCCATTTTGCCCTTTGATCTCTTGGCTCTTGGCAAGTGAGATCAACGGCTGTGATTGCCGTCTATGGTGGGCACTCCCCCAATGAATTAGATACTCTCACATAGGGAGAGAATTACAAGGTTTGTTCGTATCGATCCCGACAAGATTATGGCTCAAACCAAATAAATATTTGTTGCTTGATATTTTATGGAGAGATGATGACCGATGAGGACATAAAACTGTTTGATAAAGAGCGTATGATTTGATGGCTTTGTCTTTGTCCACCCCCACCCCCACCCCCACCCTCCCTTTTTCTTCTCTCTCACCGTATTATTGAGGTTGAATTTAAAATTATTTTCCTATCTGAACCTTTCTTGTTCAACTCATTTGGATTTTCGCATTTGTTCCTTATTTATAAGGGCATAGGTCATTTCATTTTGTTCGAGTATGTTACATAGAATAATTTCCACATGATGGAGTTTAATATTAGGGATGAAGAAGTCCGGACTGATGAAACCGTGGGCCCAATCTGATGGTGTCGAAGATTCATCAAATATGAATCTCTCATAGTTTACATCTCCAGAATACTTCTTTTATTTACGTAATTTATTGAATAAATTTCGACTAAAGATAATCCATCACACGTGTCAATGGTGCTACAGTCAATGCGATGATGTAATCCTGACAATCCATATGTATTATTAAATGATCTAGGTGATTAGCATAGGAAATTAAAAATGGCGGTGCGTTGTGCACATCAAGACATGACTACACCAACTAATCTAAACAGAGAGATAATCTTTATGTGAAGCAGCGGGTCATATAGGCTCTTTCTTGGGTCACATCCGGTAGCTTATTTATGGAGTTGTATTTGGAAATTTCATCAAAGTGGGCCAAGTTAATAATGATGAAACTTAGAAGCAAAAATAAGAACCGAAAATAATAAGAGAAATCTATAGAAAGAGAAAGAGGAAATTGAACTTGTGGTTGGAATTGATGTGCTTGCTTTTTCCTTGGTCCCAGCTTCTTCCGAACGAAGATTAATCTTTTCCTCTCCCCTTCTTGCTTTTGGGTTTTTTTGGATCAACACGACAGGACCAATTCAATGCGATATCATAGCATTGTACGTTAACAGGAAATGAGAGGCCAAAGTTAATTGTTCGGACATGTAGATGCCATCAATGCCTCAAATAAATGTCATGTCTCTAAATAATCTGGACCATCCTATAGCACTCATGTAGGGGGATGACGACAATTTGATCAATATCCCAGCTTAACTTTCGCACACAAGATTAAGTTTATCCATCTTTTTAGGAAATGACGGGACTTAACCTATGTCGAGATAAGCGAAATCACTAGGAATTACTTTCCTTGTAGTTGAGCTTTCTGGCGTCATGCTCTTTGAAGAGTAAGGTATTGTTCAATTTACCAATTTGTTGAGATCCACCTCAGTTAGTCTTTGTTTAAATCATGATTTGGCAAATGCTCTAGGTATACTACAATGCCACGGATTTATGACTAGTCGATAACCTATCCTATAGCATTTGGAATGGAAAAAAAAAAAAATTTGATGATGAATCGTGTAGAATAATTCGTTTCATGTTTGAGGTAAGACATTACATGTCATTTCTCTCTTTTCATCGAGTCCTCTTTAACATTAAATTTATATCTCTTTTCCAATCTTTTCTAAGATGATACTATAATCATACTACAGTTTGAACGAGCCATTATAAGAGCACAGCCATTCTTCGTCTAACGGCCCTAATCGGATCATCAAAATAGATCTTTAACGATCCAGTACAAAGTTGACATAATAACAAGGAAAGGTTAATTTGTTTTATGAGCTTTTAAATCCAAAATAAGGAACATATATTTGCCGGAAAATATTGGTTGCAACTAGGAGAGATCGTTACACACTCATATTTAGTTGCTGCATCTTATGTTATCAATCCACGACTTTGCTTTCCACAATCTAATTTATTCGACTTTTATGGAAATAAAAATACATATAATCAAAAGTTGATCAAGAAACCAACGAGCATTGCATACATGAATAAATATATTTATGCTTCCTTGATTAATACGTGTACTCTTAAAGGAAATTATGGCCATAGAGCTATTAAAACCCTATCTCATCGTCTAATCTCTTGAAGTGCATGTTCATCAAGATTCGATTAAGGTGAGAACCTAAATAGTAACCGGTTAGATGGCGAAACCAAAAGTTGGTCAAGTGAAGTGTAATATATTTTCTTTTTTCACTATACAAAGCTTTCGTTCAAACTCTCTACTACGGAAACCAAGTGATCAAGCAATAAAATAAACAAACAAGAAGATATATCAGACATGAGATTTATGTGATTCGGTCGTAGTGACCTATGTCCACAGAGAGGGTAGTAATGAACTTCACTATAAATCAAGCGATACATGGAAATTACAATTACACACGAGTCACTAATGGTCTGTTTAGTAATGCTCCAATTTCTATGTTTTTTTTGTTGTTCCCTATAACATAATTAGAACAGAAATCCATTCGGTAATTTTTTTGTTCCCGGGAACAATTTATTCCATAGAATAGATTTTTAATAGAAATAATAAATAAAAATAAAATTGCTTCTTTGTTTTTGGGAACAACTTAAGAAGCAAGCATTTTTTTCTTTTCATTTCTTTCTTTTTTCTCTTCCTCCTCTTTTCCCTAGCTGGTTGCAGGCCTTGGCATTGGCTAGCGATAGTCTAGATGAAGCTCAAGAGGTCGCCTCAAGCTTATCGGCCATTGGCGAGTTCAACCCAAGCCTCGCTGGTGGCCATTGACCTCATCGGCTCTCATCTAGGCTAGTTGTCAATAACCAACTAGAGGAAGAAGAACAATAAAAAATAAAATTATTAATAAATTAAAAGAAATTCTAAGAAAAAAGAAAAGAAAAGAAAAATAAAATAATAAAATTATTAATAAATTAAAAGAAATTCTAAATCATCGTATCAAATGCATTTCTATTTTGAGAATCTAAATTTTGTATAGTAACCAAATGCTTTTAAATGTTTAGAAACTAATCTAGGGAACAGAAATATAAAAAAAAAAAATTATTTTTAAGTAGAAATTATTTCTAGAAACAGAAATATTACCATATGCACCCTAAAACACTTTTGATGTTTTCCAAGCTCCAATTACATTAAATAACTCATGCAATGTTTAGCTCCACAATTCCTTGCTAAATAAATTTTCAATCTTATGAAGAAATTAACAAATTTTGAACTCGCAAGATTTAATTGACTTGAATACTAAATCTTGTTCGACATGACAAAGAAACCGACGGTCGAGCACTCGTGAAACAGCACTTCAAGACTCTGACAACGGTGTGCCCAAGCACTCACGTATAGTGGCGCTTCGATTTTCATGACATCAACAATGGCACATCAAACAAATCTTGACCATCAAGAGATATAAGCCACGGCCAGAAGAAGACGATATTGCATCGGTCAAAAGGTCAAGACCGAATGGGAGAAAGAAACGAGTCCAACTGGACTTTCCTTTTTTCAATATTCCTAATATAGTCAAAGTCCGAAACCACTTTATACTTCAAAGTGGAAAGAAGAAACTGCCTTCTGATCGTAGAAGATTAATGTATGATGCTTTGCTCAATATTTCGCACTTCCATAAATAATAATTCATCTCGTGTTGGGCTTTGTTCGTGAACCCAAAATCGAGACATATTTTGATACTATTGTAGTTATGAATCCTCTTAAGATTGCCCTCAAGATCGCCCTCAAGAGCACATACTTGTGCTCCCGATGAGCGAATGTAATGTGTTGTGTTAATAAAATCAAAACCTGGCAATTAGACTACAAAATCTACTCAAGTTCAAGGAACATCCGTTCAATATACTCGTGCCCATGAAATTTGATTAGTAGTTGAAGAATGTACCTGTCCATGTTGTTTAGCTATATTATTGAGGGTTGGAGTACTTGTATTATTGGGTGCAAACAATATCATGTTCGAGGCTATTCACCCGAGCCATGTTTAGGGTGACATTTCATTTGTTAATCAATAGGTTCATGCAATCAAAAAGCCAGGAGGAGTACAATCGCTCGTGTTCTGCACCAAAATTTCTCAGTGACAGATTGGTTTGCACCGATTTTCGTCATTGACAATGAAGCTTCTCCAGCCAAGACTTTTACGTTTTGCAGCTGTCTCAGAGCCACCACGGGTCTAGTCACGTAATTCCAACCCAGAAGCACCGGAATAGGGTACACAGGAGGCTTGTTCTTGAAGATGTCAGAATTTGTCGTCGGAGCTGTCCTCCTTGTTGCCGTTGAAGCAATTGCACCAGCGGCAGCCGCCCTTTGCCACTGATTGCTTGTCGTTGCTCTCCTTAATGAAGTTCTGACAATCTTCACTAAGGACCGAGCTCAGCCACTCTGCCGACTCCTCCATCCTTGCCGTACTGAGGAGGAGCTTCGCCCCCCAGTCGCCTTCTCCGACAGCGAAATCCTCGGGACGCCTGGGAACTGCCCGTCAAACAGCCTCCTGAGCCGCACTTCAGGACTGGCTTCCCAGCACTGAGGGTTCGCGATTCTCTTCTACGGATGCTCCCCCAGCCGCCTTCTCCGAACGAAATCCACCCATAGCGGCCTCTGCCCATCAATACCGCACTGTTTGGCCCCCGAAATTCCTCAAGAAATAATCTCTCAGATGAACATTTGGGAAGTTGATCTTCGGATCTTCTTTGCTCAATCGATTGATTGGTTGGATCTTTGACGGCATGGCTCCGGCAGCAACTGATCGATCGTCTCGTCACTGATTCCTCTACTGCACAAGCTCAAAATTCAGTCCAACTCTCTCCTCCGAGCCTCCATATGGCCGGAGAGCGATTGTCGGCCGGTGAGAATTAGTCATGTGTGGAAGCCGGGGATTTATATAGGGGGAGTACTTGCTGAGCGGGACTGCTTGAATTTTTCGGATCCGTTTAAGTGGTTGCATGCGAGTATGAGAGTTAAGAAATTAACATGTCCTATTTGTTAAGTCAGAAGTTTTCTTTTTCGATAATATAAAAAAAGTCAAGATTTCACATGAAAGAAATAAAAAAAGAGCTGAATAAATTCAAGCTTTATGGCCCAAAAAAGGGCAACCAAAAAAAAGAAAAGAAAAGAAATATCAAGCTTGCAGAGCTTGTCCTTGTCCATGTATCAATCTTTAGCCATTGCCTTCTACATGCATATATTGGTAATTTCACTTACAATTCAAATATAAAGATGCACAATAATTAATTATTATATAATTAAGGAAGAAAGTGTTATCCCTGAAAATTCGAATCCTTTTTACTTCAATAAAATTACTTCAATAACGTACTCAATTTTAAAGTAAATTTTAAGATGACAAATGAGGCATAATTTCGCTTTAGAGCACCTTTGTAATAATAAGAGATAAGTTTTTTTTTTTGATTGGTAATAATAAGAGATAAGTTAAAGAGTTCATTATTGTGGAAATCCCGATCCTAAATATTCATAAACAATATCTTGCTAACAAAGTGTTTTAAGATACTTAATAATAAGATAGTGACGAATATTGGACTTTTTGGGACAACATATCTTCAAGAGGGGTTTCATCGAAAAGTACTAGTGAAAAACCTTTAAAAATGTGGATTCATGTAGAAATCGATAAAGAATGCGAAGGATCCTTATTGACTATTGGATAGTCAAACACGAATTCATGAGAAAATGAAAAGTACTGAGATTAAGGACAATCATGGCTAGCCATGACCATGTCAAATGGTATAGAAATATAAATATGAGAGGAAGATAAAATCAGATAAATGAAGTTCATTGATTGATTGGCAGTCCTAGTTATAAATTGAAATGGCTAAAGGTGCAACCTAGATAGAACTTGATACATCTTTGCGAAATTATCAAAATCAAGTTTGATATATGCAGAAGCAGATAATATATGCAAAAAGAAACTGATTTTATCAGATGCAATGCTTCTATCAGATAAATAAAGAAATATATAAAGGGACAAAAGAAGAGCACCATAATCTTTATTGTGGTTCGATTTAAATTAAGTCCGCATCTAATCTCCTAGATTGACAACCACCAACAAAATTAGGATCCACTAGTGATCTTGCGAGTAGGTACAATGAATTATGGTGTTGCTTTTAGCTAAGTTGCTCGATCACAGTATTAGTAAACCAGCAGTGCTCACACACTTGTACATTCTTAAATCACAGACTAAGATCAATAGCAAAAACTCAAAAATAAAGTACAACAGAAATTGGATATAAGCACTATCGTATTAATAAGAGAGGACTTGACTATATTAGGGCACGCATGATAAAATTTCTGGAATATAAATCAATTTATATTCCCTAGACTAGTTTCTGAGCAAAAAAACATGTTTGGTAACGATTCAAAATTTTTATTTTTGAAATAGAAATTCGTTTTAATAATAAAATAAAATTTCTATTTCTAGGAGTGGCGATAGGCATGCGGCATACGGTGACGAGTGGCTGGCGTTCGGCGGCGAGTGTTTAGCGGTTGGTAGCTAGCGTTCGGTGGCGAGTGGTCGATGACCGGTGGTGGGCGACCAGCATCCAGCGGCGTCGTCCGTCGGTTGACGTTCGATGGCCAACAATTGGCGATGGGCGGCTGAAGTCCGATGTCCAGCGGTGGGCAATCGGTCGGTGATGTTCAGCGTCTAACATCCGGCATTCGGCGATAAGTGTCTAGCAGTCAGCGTTTGACATTTAGCATCCGGCGGCAAGTGTCCAATGGTCAGCGGCCAACAACTGGTGGCGAGTGGTTGACGACTGGCGGCCGCCGGCTGGCGATTGGTGGCCGACGACGGCGATTGGTGGATGGTGGCCGACGACTAGCGATGGGCGGTTAGCGTCCGGTGGCTGGTGGCGAGTTCGGCGACTGGCGACGAGCGACGGGCGGTGGGCATCTGGCGTCCCATGGGCGGTGAGTGGGCGACGGGTGATGACAAGAGTGAATGATGAAAAGAGTTTCGATTTCTCACTTTTGTTCCATAAATTAAAAAGCTAAAAATTCTAACTTCTAATTTTTGCTCAAAAACTATTTCTCAAAAAGAAATCTATTTTAAAAATAAAAAAATAAAATTGCGTTATCAAACGGGATTTACATTCCAAATCATTTCCGAGAATAAAGAAATAGAGAAATAGAGAAATATAAATTTTATGATGTGCGCCCTTAATATTTAATTTCCAAACTAGCTTAGAAAATCTTCAAGATGATTGATTAGCCATAAATATGGTCATCCATAAAATCAGATCTTTTGGTAATGGTAAAGTTCCCTAAAATAGAGTTGGTCACACTTGGTAATAATCCATTTTTCCGAATATGGTAATAAACCAATTAGTTTATCTCCAATCTTCTTTCCATAATTTCAGGGTTTGGAGATGGTTAAATCCCTTCTGACAAATAAGTTTAGTCCAAGGAATATCTGGGTCTTCTTATCCAAATAATAAACATTTTATAAGCATGTTGGTGATTATATTCAATCTGGTTAACTGGTTGAGGAATTGCTATCGATGGTTCTTCTTGAGTATATTGGTGATCTAAACTTCACTAAGCCGTTGACCTATTATGTTACCTCCAAGTCTTCTCGTTCACCCTCTGTCAAGGTTTGTCCAGCTTCTATTCGTCTTTTCACTACATACTTAGGACACCTTGGATATTGGCGAAATATTTATCACATCAACTTCACTCGAGGTTTTGTTTCCTCAAGCATATTGGCAATTATGGCTCTACCTAATTGTTTACATGGTCCTTCCAAGCATTATCGAACTCCCTATTCTAGGCTCGTTCACCTTATATTAAAGTCCATATAGTTTGTAGACACCTCGGCACCAAAACATTGTTCAACCTTGACATAGAACTCCTAACCTTTAGATGATCTTATTAGGATACCATCCACATATCGATTTATGCATCTCTCACTTGATTTTACTCAACCAACACACAAATTAGTAGTTTTTTATTATGTTTGTCATTTTCAAAACATCATAAGGGGTTTTCTCAACACAAGCTACAATTCAACTATTTAGACTTATACTGACAATCAAGAGCTGTTACAACAAAAGTAAATGCATGTGCAAATACATTTTAGGTGACAGCAACTTGTATTTATGAGTAATTACTAAGCAAAGCCACCACTTCAATAATAAGGAAAAGTATCAAAAAAGTCATAAACCTTTTAATTAAATTAATTTACTCCTAAACATTTTTATATTGGTATTAATTTAATCCATCCGGCCAATTTTGACCAGTTGGTGTTTACATGGATGTTAGTCGTCTAGCCAATGTCGACAAGAGAAGTGTTAATTTTTTTTTAATTTTTGAATTTATTATTAATTTTTTTCTCTTCTTCTTTCTTGGGCTTCTTCTCCTACAGTGGTTGGCAAGGCTTCGGCGAGGGTCACAAAGCCCTTGTCGGCCACCGGCAAGGGTTGCGACCTTTGCCCAACCTTGCCTAGATTTGGGCCAAGCCTAAGGGCTGCGGCCGAGGCAACTTTGCCCAAATTTGGGTAGGTCAACTTTGCCCGTGATGAGGCCACCTTCGCCCATGATGAGGCCATGGCGAGACTGGCCTTGGGAGAGGCCAAGCGAGGTCCATGACCCTTGCCGCGAGGTCCATGACCCTTGCCGGTGAGTGGCAAGGGCTCGCGGCCCTCGCCCAATGGCTGGCAAGCCTCATCGGCCATCGCGAGAGAAGAAGCCCAAGGAAGAAGAACGAAAAAAAAAAAAAAAAAAGAAAAAAAAGAACAAGAATTATTAAAAAATAAAATTATCACATCAACGTTCGGCCACCGGATGGCAAGCCAAAATTGGCCAAATAAACTAAATTAGTACAAATATGAAAATTTTTAAGACTAAATTTATCCAATTAAAAGGTTTAAAACTAAATTGATATAAATACAATAAGTTTTGAACTTTTTTGTTACTTTGTCCCTTCGACAGCCATTACTTCGCCACTCTCTTATGCCCAACAACAATTGTTACTTTAACAGCTTGTGACTTCACTTATTGATAGGTACACCAACTATGTTTTTCGACCTTCATAGTTAGTGGCCTTTGTGATCTATGGCTCCACAACAACACGATCATGTCGATCTTACTTCTCCATGGCCATACTGATTTACCTGAACAAATTGCATCCGAAATTATTGGACCCATTACCTAGGCAGTTACCGGGCATCCAACTCGTGATTCATGTTAGTCGTGGTCCTCTTGTTGATCAAATTGAGATTCATTTATCGACGTTCATGTCTGACCACTTTGGAATTTCACTTTGCTTTGCAATTCTTTAGTCGTTTTGTCCACGTCTATATTTGTCGACTAAGAGCTCCCGACACTCGGTCAATTTTGCCTCGGTCCTGTCTTGCTCGACTCTTTTAGTCCGAGATGTCGGTCGGGAACTCGAGCATTTTTTTTAGGTCAGCAACAGGAAACGCCACCGACGTGGTAGGCAGATCTGCACGAGCGGTCCTGTGGACCTGCACGGAGCGTGGGACTTCCGGCGGACATGGAAAGACTGGAGTACCCTTGTACGTTAGGCATTGATCCTTTGTAATTTTTTTTTTCTTAGATGTAATTAATGAGCCCAACAAGCAGACATTTGTTCTTGACAGGATAATATCAAAATATGTTATGAACTTAAGTCCAATAATTATTTTCCCTGCTGATAATCGCAGTGTTTTTAAACCTGGACCGGCCAAAAAACCAGCCTAGCTCCCAGTTTGCCGGTTGAATTGCTGGGTCCATACATTTTCCCAATAGAACTAATTTTTTTTTGTTTATATAATTATTAAAACCTCTAGACAGATGAAAATATCCAGGCAAGACCATGGTCTCCGGTTGGTCGGTTCAACCAAGTCAATGTCGGCCTTGATCAGTTGTTGACCATTCCAATTTTCAAGTAACACCCGGATTGGCCATGGTCCGCTTTCCGGTTCAACCGGTTCATTCGGTCCTCCCCAAAAAACATTGAATAATGAACACATGGAGGGTTCTGGTACTGCTTTACAGAAGAAGAAGTTGATCGTACCTTACATTTGGCGAGGTCGTGGTCCTTCTGTTCCTTTTGACTCTAACCAGGTTAGGCAGCACATAGAAAAGATAACTGCCCCGGATTTTTAATATTTTATTTTTTAAGGATGGGTTGGTTTGTGCACTTCTTCTGTGAAGTGTAAGGAATAGGAAATACTATAATGTTTTACCAAAGTATTATATATATGTAATAATTACAAGGAGTTAAAAGCTCAAAGATAGTGATTGAGGTTGAATTTTCGCCACTCTGCCTTTATAACTTATTATTCAACCAAGAATAGATCGAGCATATTTAATAAATTATTGAAATGTGTGAAATTTTTTTCTTATATATGGGGCACCTTGACTACTTTCCACAAATTCATATATGAATAAACTTAGCATGGTTTATTGCATATTTAATGCATTATTGGTTATTTCTATTTTTATTTTTTGGCTAAGCGCACAGGTGGGGGAATACTTCTACTTTCCTTTTAAAAAGAAAAATGTAATTGCTAAGACTATATAAGCCAAAAAGTAAAGAAAATCACAAATGGTTCACAAGAAAAGCATTTGAGCTTACATTAGTCAACATATTTAATTAATTCCATGGCTAATGTATGTCAAATATTAATACAAGCCGCCTATTTTGATGGACAAAAGAGATCCATCTACCATTTGGAAACATTGAATGGAGTCCCCGGCGTTGGCATAAATAAAGCAATAAATCGAATTTTGTTGTGGTCTCACTCTCACCTTATCCGATTGGGCAAGGTCCAAAAAGAGAGCATTAAATATGTACTCCTATAATTCACTTTATGTCCAATTACCTTTCCAATAATGTCATCCCCAATCGCACTTTTTCTTGAACTTTGTCGCGTTATAACTCCCCGATTCATTCCTTATTTTTCAGCAAGGTAACTGAGAAATGAAGAGCACTTCATTTCTTTTTGCTAACATGTAATAGTTATGATCCCATCACCAAATAACTTTGTGACATGATTTATAAGAACCTAAAGATATAAAACTCTGTTTTCCATAGTTATTATCATGCATCAAAATATATCGTTTTTACATGTTTAGTCATAGGCCAAAAGTCCAGCATACATGAAGGGAGTGTTGAAATATATAGATATTGAATCATGATTTTATCTAGCAACTTAACTTTTTAGAGCCGTTGACAGTAGTTCCACAAGATTTTACAGTGAGTTTTGAGAAAATTCTTATTTGACTTGCAAGCTAAAACAAGAGAACACATTTTCACCCAACTTTGACACTAATAATTTGTACTTGTATACCCCAGTAATTTAGAAATACCATTTGAATGACGTAAACACAGTGTTCCAATGGGTTGAAATCCTTTGGCAAAAAGAAGGGCCAAAATCCAAAAAGGGCTGCTTTCAAATTCTCCAAAACGATGAGCCAGACAATCCTGTTGAAATATTCTAGGCACCAAAAAGCGTTTCTGCAAAATCGACGTTGAATACACCCTCTTGCTTTTGACTCATGTGAATCGCGAACTACAATTATTTTTGACATGTTCCTCTTGTTTTTTTTTTTTTTTTTTTCCCCTTGTAAACACCATTGCTTAAGAACATATCGTCTTGCCTTAAAAGCTTAAACCATTTGATGGAAGGAATTTTACATGTATGTAAAGAGCATATGAATACGGTAAAGAATCGATGTGAGATACTTCAACATCTCCTCTTAAGTATGATTAAGAGCGGCATGTGAAATTTGTTGAACAGGGAATCATACAAATGAGGTAAACTGAGTAGAATTTGACTATGATATTATGTTATAATGTCCAAATCAAAAGCTTAAATTAATAAATGAAGGAGACCCCGAAAATAAGAGATCCATGATAATTCAACAAGTACTTGTGTCGCTTTTGAATCATTTAAATTGCGAACTATTATTTTAACGTGCTTTTTGTGTTTTTGCTAGTCCAGTTTCTCACGGCTTTTGCCTCTTGAAGGCGTGTACGAGTTGCCTAACTCTTTTGGAACTTTCTTCTCTTTTCCTTATAAACAACGTGGTGAAAAACAGATTGTACGCAAGTACATGTATCGATTTGTGATTATGGGACCACTTGAATCGAGTCCCCCGGAAGAAATGTTAAAAGTGATGATCGATTGACTGTATATTGGTGAATGTCTCCTGTAATTACTTCACAGGCCCCCCTCTCAAGTGACAAATTCTGCAATTTAAAGCATCGACTGCATGAGCATTGATCTGTAGAGTCTAGCAATATGTTCTCCCGATCCGATTTTATGGTTTGGTTTGTTTTCCTATCCCATTTTCATTATCTTAAAAGCCTGTCGAGAACAGCACTCTATATAAACCCTATGGTCTTGAAGATTGCTCTTTGCCCTCATCTGATTGATTTGCTAAAGGCACGCCTAGCTTCTACTTGGTCCATCCGGGACCATACATCTACTGAAATGGCTTTCGATACGATATTCTGCATGCTAACAACCCAACTTATTCAAGATTTTTAAGTTCCATGTATCCTCTAATAAGTCTTGGAAGTGAGGTTCAAGCGATAATGAGAGGTCAAATATTGATGTTAATCTAGGCTCTTACCCCAAGAAAGTTCCCTCATGAATCCATATACTCCATGATTCCTTCGTTCTTATAAACCACCGGTCTTCCATGTTCAATTTTTTTAGTTAATTGGGCATCATCAAATCAACTTGAACCCCAAAACTTAATTTTGGGTCAATTTGATGAACATGGATTTCAAGGAAAATTTAATAATAGAACATATTAACCTGAAGATGTTAAAATAAAACATTAGAATGTAAGTCTCTATAATCGATGAGTCCATTTGCACTAAAACCTTACGATTTGGGTAGGGAACTAATCTAAGTTTTTCCCCAAGTTTTGAAGACGCGTATTAAATTTACATGCCCGATCAATGAAAATGACCTATTACTTTTTAAAAAAAAAATCATATCGTGACTTATGGAAATGAGTGCAGCCCCAAGGAGTTCTCTAAAGTTGAATTTTTGTGTGGGGACAAGCCGTTGTGATGAACTTTGGTTACAAATTGCATATCATATCCTTTTCATAAAATCCTATCCTTCCGGTGTCGATCATCTAGTAGGTCAAAAGATGATATTGACTGAATCGAATGGACTTCGTAAAGCATGATGATATCCACAATCGAGAATCATCTGAGGAATAGAAACTAATGAGATCAAACCTATTTTTCCGTGGTCCGATAAGTTGGATCCGTTTTGGATTGGCATGCCTTGAGACTTAATGGTTCGCTTTGGCAACCCTTCAGTAATCTCTCATTACTCTTTATTCGTTGTTTAGGTCGATTTGTTTACATAATACTTACCAAAATAATATACGCACATGTATTTTTATATAAAGCAAAAGATATCCCCTACTTTTAAGAGACTATAATCCTTTTTTCCTTCTCAAAATATTCTGAATAAGATTTTTTAAATAAAAAAATGCGCAACTTCCTACTTTTTTTTTCTCATGTATTTCAATTTTAAAATTAAAATTTCCTTTTCTCTTTTCGCAAAAAAAAAAAAAAAACCATACTTTAGAAAAATCAAAACTTGAAATGTTTTCTTTCTCTTTCCACATATATGTGTACAATTTTTACAGATGTAGTCAATAATTGCTTTCCACTAATCGATACCTCAAATATTTTGTAACAATGCGATTTTGCAAAATCTTTTTATATGTCAATTATTATTATTTATTTATTTACATGCAATGCATGTAGATTTTTTCTGACAAAAAAAGCAAACACAAGTCTAAAAAAATTTTATATGATAATTTATGGGAGTCTATCCATTACATTATTTTATTTATAGAGATGGATATAGACAACACTTTTCCTTGCTTGCCACCATTTCAGATACTGCTCATGAGTCATCTGCACAAAGAATGCGCAATCCTTCTTATTTTTTTTTTACTTAATTTTTTGTGAATACAAAATTGTCATGCGATCGCTGGGCTAGAAGGATCTATCCACTATGACTACTGAATTACGGAAAATTTTTGCAAAAAAAAGTTCCTAGTCGTTGATGAACGAGAAAGTCAATTTAAATTCTATATAGTATGAAGACACAATTTTACCATTTAATGTTGTTAAATTTAGTAAGTTTTTACTATTTAATTTACCCGTAACTTAATTTACAATTACTCTTGTTTGACTATTTTGAGTTTTCATTTTTACCTTCTTTATACTGGCAACTCCTTTTCATCTAGCATTTAGTTGAGTTCTCCTATAGCAAAAACCAATTCACTTATAACACAATATAAATCAAGAAAAAGAAACACATGGGATTGGCTCGACATCTATGGAACAAACTTTCATACTTGGATTAGACACATCATTACTAACTAGTTCTCTTTTGTCATCAAGTATAGACAATCTCATTATAGAGGCTATTTATTTGAAAAATGACTCGCATTTTATTCGATACATAAAGTTAACAAGATATTTCACAAATTCAACACAATTCTTTATTCATACATCTTTCCTTCGTATGCTTGTCTCGTCATTGTCCTCAGAGTGTGAAAAAAGCCACTCGAGATGTCAATTTTTGTGTACAAGTGTCAGAGTCCAAAATGTCTGAACATAATCAGCTGGTGACGATGCTAAAATCGAAAAAATTCCTGAGCCCTAGGGACTGAAACTCAAATCTTCTATAAATAAAGGGACTAGGATTCCTAATGCACGGCAACGTCTCTTTTTTCCTTCGGAATTCCCAATCTCTCATGTCTTGTTTGACTACATTACACTATATATTTTCTTCTTTTTTGTTCAGAAAGTGGGACTGAATTAATAAATATTTTAAAAAAAAGGTCTTAAATTCAAAAAGGACAAAAAGACTAACAAGAAGGAGAGGAGGAAATTGCGTAAATTCACAATTGAACACGGTTCACTTTTCGTCATTGTCAAGTACTTCAACTTTATCTTTAGTTTCTTCCCCTTTCTCAATCTCTTCTTTACCTTTCTGCTTTAAATTAGATGGTGTAAAAGCAAGAAATCCGGCCATTACCCCGACAAAATCATGCCAGCAAAACATTAGACATCTGTCACTACTCCGCTGGATTACTCGCTATTCATTGCTTTCGATTGTTAGGACTTTAATGGGGAAGGGGTAATTAAGCCAGCTTTAGGGTTACTTCTTTAGATGATGCCCGGTTTGAAATGATTTCCTCTCTCCTCTTTTAAAGCTCATCATTCGTCGTCCTCTAAAAAGGGTTTTTGGAACATGAGCTCGGGCTTTGGGAGACTCGAAATGCTTTTTTGATTTACAGACCGAGTTGCGTTGCGTGACTAGGGAAAAAGATGAGCATTTCAAGGAGATTTCATTCTGGTGGTGACTTCGAGGGTTAAGTTAGATTGCAATTAAGAGGGCTCTAACCTCACTTTTAATGATTTCGGCTCCTGGCTTTTGTACGAACGGAAAATGGATAAAAGATGTACATGTTTCCTTTCAGGCGCCACTCAATTTGTGATCGCTTGCTGCAACCCACTAAAGAAAGAATGCCACTGGGGTTTCCTTCACAATCATACAATAATTTGGGTTTCACTGCGATTTGGATAATTAGATTTCGATTGTCCTGGTTGGAACCCATTATAAGAATTAATGATCTGTTGTATCACTTAACACTGTAAAGCGTCAGTTCAAAAAAAAAAAAAACACTATAATGCGTCACAATCAATGGGTATTTATATACAAACAATAAGTGCATGCAATGAAGTCTATACTAACAAGGAAACTAGCTATCCTACTCTAACACGGAAACTTGTTTTGTTAGGACATAACGAAATATATTTTTTTAAAAACCTAATATCTAATAATATGTCCAACAATATTATCAAACATCCCCCTCAAATTCAATGTGTAAGTAATATCAAGTTATTTTTATACTAGAAATTAAATAGCGTAACATATGCAGAAGCAATGTCACTGAAGTGTGAGCACTCCCACTCAGTGTGTAAGCCATTCTTATACTTGGGATGTAACCATATCAAATAAATTATCGGGTTGTTGTTGTTGTTGGGCACAAACACTATAAAAAATTACACCAGCTTTTGACTAAGTTGGGTAGCATTGGCAGTCAATACCATAAGAGTTGCACTAACTCTTAACTAAATTGGGTAGCATTGCAACGGAGACGGTTGTATATTTGGGTGAAGGCCTAGGTTTACAATTCCAATCGCGTGTAAGCATGAGCCTTTCATGAAAACAAACATAATATACACAGTAACCAACATAGAATATGGGTGTGACCACATCAACTAGAGAACGGGAACCAATGAGGGTGGACAAATTGCCATGAGATCACGTTGCTAGGACATCATTGGACGAGACAACAGTGTTGAGGATCAAAATCGACAAAAGGATATTAGTTATGAATGAAAAAGAGAATAATCCGGGATGCTATTTGTGCTTTAGATGAGCTCCAGACGTGCACTCGAGTATCCCAGTGCATTTGGGATAGCCAAATTCTAATACTAAGTTAGAACTGAAAATAATTAAACGATTACCGTCTTACACGACACTATAATGTGTTACAATCAACAGGTATATATATAAAACCATGTGTACATGAAATAAAGTAAGGTAATGTAATAACAAAACTAGTTATCCTAATCAACCAAGGAAACTAAATTTGCTGGGTTATCACAAAATATCAAGTAATATCACAAATACCTAATAATATCTCTAATAATATTTTCCTACAGTCGTTACCTTTGCATTGTTTGGTAACTTGTGTATTTTTATTTTGCTACTTTGGCAAATGTATTTCATTGATGTGGTCCTCGATTAGCGCCAACTAATAGGAACATCATAATGGTCACAACACTCGCTTCAGTTAAGGCTGTTTAGATTTTGCAATCAAAGTACCACATTTAATTCACTTCCAAAAGTTCTTGACCAAAAAAAAATTGTTTGTTGATTTTTAATTGAACAGAAAAATCAAAATTAAATTGCACAATAAAAGAAAGTATATATGCTCGCCATTTATTTCAAAAATTCCTTGCCTTGGTCAATGCTGTAGAAAAGTTTGTTTACCTCAAAACCTATTGATGATTTAAGACTCCATTCCTCACATCGATTTTGCTTTGTGGAGCTAGATCTTGATGTATCCAAATTTAGCATATGTGGCTCATCTTCCTTGTCATATTAGGATAGAGAAAGTCCCCGGAAAGAGGAAAAGCCTCAACGGGTGAAAAAATTTATGGTCCAACTGAACTGGCCCCAAAGTTTGGGAGGAAAGCGAGGGCAAGGAGCTAAAGCTATGCAGTGTCATTTTCTATCAAATTCATACCATTAGAGGAGTTTTAAATGGTCATTTATTACAAGGGTCCTCAATTTCTTTTATAAGTATGCAATACAGATAAGACGTCAAATCATTGTGGATACCTCACAACAATGGCAGTGGGCTCAAAAGTATGTTGTACCCACATTGGACTCTTTATCATAGCTTTGCAAGTTGATACACTTGGAAAAATAATTCAAGCTTTCTTTTGGGAAGGCCCTAGTAGTTTAGGAGAGACTGTGATGGTTGGGAACCTTATTTAGAATTGTGGATGATTGAGACTAAAAATTGTCTTGTAGTTTTCCCCCTTATTAATTATGGGTGTAGGGTAGTGGATTCATGATTCAATTAGAATTCCTACCCATGATGAAAGCACTAGGAGGTTGTGCATCCTCTTTTTTATTTTTTTATTTTATTTTTATTATTTTTTTTTTATATGTTGTCGTCTTAGTTGACATCAATAGCAGAATAGACTTTCACGGGGTGTCTCAGTTATGATACCAGGTTTTATAGGTTTGATGTTAGTCTCATTTGATTGATGGAGTTGGTAGATGCAAAACTCAATGTGTGCAGAGCATTAATAGTATAGATTGAAAAAAATATAAACTTCAACCTTGATAACTTTTGAGTAAAATTTTGGTCTTTGATTTAATTAGTGCATCAATTTGGTTGAGGTCCCTCATTTCCATAACTCCATTATAGGGTCTTGAAATTTTGATTGAGTGATCATGTTTGCCAACCTACATTTCTTGTGAGCATGCTGGTTAGGCTGGATAATTGGGGTCTCTAATCTGTTTGTGACATCTAACCAAGACAAGTGCTTGTTGTGTTCTTTCAACCATCATATATCTCCTCATTAAAATCAACATCTATCATTATTCATATGTCAAGCTAATTTGACGATAAAATTGCTCTTCACGCATGTTGCGGGACTTACAATGTTAAACATATCCATCTGAGTAGCTTTAGAAATCATCAATTTTACTTTAAAATTATGGAATGACGAAACTGCAAGTAAGCAAAATATGTGAAATGTCAAAGGCTAGTTAAGTGAAAAAAGTTTCATCCCTTTAAGTCCTATTTAGACTTTGCTTGATGCTCTTGGACGACAGATTGGCATTTTCATTTTATCCAGCAAAATAGGAAAGGATAAATCGCACTCCTTTTATGGTAACCATGTGGTGGTCAAAGTAAATAAGCACTCTAGGAATTACATTGATCCAAGGCAATACCAAAACCATTCATATGGTCCTATATAAGAGTGACTCAGGACCATGTTATGGTTTAATCCCTCCAAGTGCCACTCCCTTCCTTCTTTCATAAGTTGAGATGAGAAATGCACACAAAAGTATAATTTTAGGGCAAGGGTTCTCTCGTTAGGGCACCAGTCTGCATGTTTATAAGTTGGAGTAGTAGGTGAAACCGGCCCAAGAAGAAACTTCACCAAAAAAAATAACTATACACCTTCTAGATAAGACCTTCACCTTGGAAAACAACGAAAGGAAGGGTTTTTGGAGGTTTGAGGTCGTCTTGTGTTTATGAGGCCACCCCCATTGGAGGAAATTAACTAATGAAGCAATTATCATATACTGATGAAAATTAGAAAAAAATGCCATCTTAGGTTAAACCACTTAAACCAAATTATATTCCCCTATCCGCCATCCCAAAGGACCCCATTCGTTGGCCTACCAAATGCCCTTTCTTATAAACCTAGTCAATCTCTCTCTCTCTCTCTCTCTCTCTCTCTCCCCGCAAATAATTTATATCCACAGATATTAAACGCAACCACACAAAACCCTCTTCAGAAAATGTTCCCTTGTTTTGGCCCCACATGGAAAATGAATTTTTATTTTTATTTTCCCCACCTAGAAATATACTTTGGTTTGCCTTGTTTATAATGCCTATATGCTCTTAAGGCACCACTTGTAACATCTTAGAGAGATAATCCCTTTTTAAATGGCTTCGTGAACGTAGAAAAAAGTAAGGTTGACAGAGAGGCAACAATAATCTAGTTCACCTAAGTAAAAGTTCTCGACTCTCATTGCACATCAAACTAGTCAATTTGGAGGCATACTCTACATCTATGTCACCCCCCATTGCAATCCGTCAAATAGGAGCTATGTGGTTCAATAATCCAAAGGGACATAAAAAGAGGTACTACTCCCTCTTGGGCCCCATTCTGCTCTTTGATCTCTTGGCCTTTTTGGCAAGTGAGATCAACGGCTATGACTGCCATCTATGGTGGGCACTCCCCCACTGAATCATTCATTCTCACATAGGGAGAGATTTGCAAGGTTTGTTCGTGTCGATCCCATCAAGACTATGTCCTAACAAAGTAAATTTTGCGCTTAATATATAAATGGGGGGATGATGACTGATGAGGACATAAAGTTGTTTGATAAAGAGGGTATAATTGATTGCTTTGTCTTTGTCCATTCCTCTCTATCTCTCTCTCCGGATTATTGGGGTTGAATTTTGATTTTTTTTTCCTAGTTTAACCTTCCTTTTTTGTGTTGGGCATTGTTCCTGTAATTTGGATTTTCGTATTTGTATCTTATTATAAGATCATAGATCATCTCGTTTTATTCGAGTATATTGCATAAGATAATCACCACATGATGGGGTTTAATATGAAGGTTGAAGAAATCTGATGACGCCGTGGGCCCCCTCTGATGGTTCAAAATATTCATCAAATGTCAAGTCCCCATAGTTTATATCTACACAATACTTCTTTTATTCACGTAATTCATCGAATAAATTTCCACTAAAAATAATCCATTACACGTGTTGATCGCGCCACATTCAATGCGGCGATCTGATCCTAGTAATCCATATATCTAGGTGATTAGCATAGGAAATTAAAAAGTGGGGGTGCATAGTGTCCATCAGGACATTACTACAACAACTAAAATGAGGGAAGATAATTAAAAAGTGGGGGTCACATCAGACAATGTATTTGCGAACGTCATCGAAGTGGGCCAAGTTAAAAATGTAACCTTGAAGCAACTGAAGAATTTCAAAAAAGAAAAAAGAAAAAGAAAATTGAAGATTATAAAAGAAAATTGAACTTGTGGTTGGAAGCGAGGGGCTTATTATTTTCTGGCCCCATCTTCTTTCTCAGCTTGGATTTTTTGAGGTATGTGACAATGCCAATTTTGCGCAATCTCGTAGCGTTGTACGTGAACACGCAATGAGGGGGGCAAAGCTGTTTGTTCAGACATGGCGATGCCATCAGTGTCTTCGAAGAAAGTCATGTCCCTAAATAATCTCGACCGTCCGATTTCGCTTGTCTAAGGGGATGACGATGATATGACTAATACCCAGTATTAACCTTTGCGCATCAATTAAGTTTATCCATCTTTCTTAGTCGATGGTGGGGCCAACTTACATTAAGTGGACAGAATTCACGATAAGTTACTCTCCTCATAAACAAGTTTATGACTTATACTCTTTGAAAGGGTAAGCTACCACTCGTTTTACCAATTCATTGAGATTCACGTCAGTAATCTTTGCTTTAAGCATGATTCGGCTAATGCTCTAGTGTATAATATAACATCAAAAATTCATTGCCAGTCGATAATCCATCCTATAGCATTTGAGAATCGACAAAATTGAAGTAATGAAGTGAAATTTACAACCTGAAGCTTTGATTGCTGCTGTTGTTTTGCATAGGTTAATGTTTTACTCCCAACAAAGTGCTCATATTGTGCAAAGCTTCCTTTACACTCTAGGGCTTAGTACTTGATCTTGGATGCCTAGTCAGACAGTGACTGGTTCCAAGACTCGATAATAGCGATTTCCTAGTTTAGCATGCCTTCGATTTTATGTAGGATGTGTATAGCTTTAAGGTAATTGAGTGGTTCCATATAGCCAAATAAATATAATATATTATATTTTTAGAAAATAATTTTGAAAAACTATGTGTGTGTGTGTGTTGGGGGAGAGGGGGGGGCGATCGATCTCCAAAGTGCACAAAGGGAAACATTTGGGGCCTGCTGCTGCTTAATTTCCTCTTCCTCCCTTTTCATTTCATTTCATTCCTTTTTGGGGCCTCCCACAGCCTCAAGTTGCTCATCATCTTCTCTCTCTCTCTCTCTGTTGTTTACCTTTCCGGTGCTTGGATGTTTGTGAGTGGGGATATGGGGACCATTGCAGCAGTCACATGGAGCTGGAGGCAGTTCATGAATTTCACAGCCAATTATTGGGTGTCCTCGAATGACCTTTCGAAAGAAATGTTCACTTTTTCAGCGATGGACGCAAGATGCTCATAGCTTCAATCAATAGGGTAACAAAAAGAAAGAAACAAAACAAGAATTATATTTGTGCATTTATGGAACCACCTAAGGCTTTGGTTAAGTGATAAATGTAGTTGTTCTCATCACTTAAGGCTTTGGTTTGAATCATCATATTTGCGCATTCTCTTAAGGTCACCTTTGAGAACATATACTCGTTTGTCTCAAGTGATTTTGAGGTATTTTGCTAGTGAAATCAAAATCCGGCCAATTTGACTAGAAACTATGCTAAAGTTTAGTGACCATGCGTTTAATTTCTCGCGCCGATAAGATTTGATTAAATAGTTGAAGGATGCATCTATTGAATGTCGTTTAGTTGTATTGCCATGGGTTGGGGTCCTTATACTACATCATGCTTGAGACTATTCACCCGAGCTGCGATTAGGGTGAAATTTCTTTGTTCTAGATTTACTCACTTGAGCTTAAGGTTGGCTTCTTCGTTACAAAAGAAAAACCAGAAAAAAGAACGAATCCTTCTTTTTGGTTATTGTCCTAGTTTTGAGCAAGCGCTTCTTTCTGGATCATATGAAGGCGTTCGGGCCATTGTTATAACTTAATAGTATTGTGCCTGTAAAATGCTTTCCGGCCCAACCCATATTTTTTCTATTTATCTGAAGAACTCTGCCTCGCGGTCGGTCATTATGAGCCGGTTCATATCGACCTTGGGAAAGACATATGCCCAAGCATTACATATTAATCACGGTGCTTATGATGCTCTAGTGAAGATAAATTCCTTGTAAATGTGTCGTGTTAAGAACGAACATCGAAGTCCGAACTTGGATATGAGGCGAACAGTTTCAGGAACTTTTTTGAGGACGGTCGGTTTACTCGCGACAATGCAACAAAGAAGAAAGAAAATATGAACAGTGGTTAGACAACGAAGCTCCTTCAGCCAACGGGCTTGCCGTTCTGCAGCAGTCTTAAGAGATACGGCTATTGTGACGTCCTTCCCGCATGACAACCATGTCTCGCCAACGTACTGAGACGCATCAGAATAGTAATACACATGAGGCTTGTCTGCCTGGGACCGCGATCTAGTCGTTCAGTGCAGTGGTTTCATAAATCCATTGGATTTGGGAATTCAAAGGCCTAAACTCATGCAGCTGTTATCTCTAAGACTGGTTATTACTCTTCATCTGGGCTGCTGCCAGGTTTCGCCTACGCTGCAGTTTTCACAAATCCTTCTAATTTTAAGGCTGGCTACCTCTTACGGTGCAACATCATCTCTAGTATACAAAAATGTGCTGATGCCTGCTCCTTTCTTCGCAGCATTGGTTCACCAGGATTCCATCAACAACAGTGAAACAAGCCATTTCAAATTCTGTAAATCAGAAAGTCTACTGAAAAGAATGACAACTTACTGCACAATGTTATTCTACTAATTTTCTGAATCCCGGTTTTATCGGTGTTGACTGTAAAAATCTGTAAGTGAGACTCTCGGTAACTGTAAGCTCTGGCGTTCCAAGTTAACGTTAGACCCACAAGGTCTCTATCAAAGTATCCAGCAGCTGCAGCGTTTCGAATCTTGAGGACCCTCGAACCATCGGTCCCACAATGGATTCAGCGGACCAGTCGTTCTGTCACACAAAAATCAACGACTCAGAAAAAGGAATAGAAGAAATCTAGTGAAACATAACAGAAACAAGGGTTCAGAAATACAGAATTACACTGGCAACAACGGATCGGGCTTTGCTTCAACATGAGCGAGCAATCTGGCATTCAGGAAAAGAATGTCAAAAAGAAAGAAACAGAAATCTATTTCATGGGGACCACTCGTGTAGAACATTCCCAAGTACTCTGCAGACTTACTCCATGCAAGCAACAGAGGCCTTTTCCATCTTTTCAAGTTGTTCTAACTCTTCCTGCCAAAAGAAAGTAGTAAAATTAGTAAAACTAGTGGCAGGAATGGGAGCTCTGTTGCTACAACAGGATGCAAAGCTGATTTCAGCATATCCACTTAATTAAAATGACATTGTCAGAGATAAGCATTGGTGATTTTTTGAAAATCAAGATTATGACGAATGTTGCTGCCTCGAAGATCTCTCTGGTCTACAGTAAAATACGCCTTTCTTGTTTGTAATTGAACTTTAGATTAACATCTCTTCATCCACCTACAAATTATGTAGCACCCTTTCCTTTAGATAACGTAGTATCTGTCCGTTTTGACTTGAGAAACGCTATATTCAAACTATTATCCAAATCTAAAAAAGAATATGAAAAAATTATATGCAAATCTACATGCCAAAGTGCTTGCACTACAAGATTTCAAAATGCAAAGTATGTCTGCCACAAGATTTGAAACCAAAATACAAAAAAGTAAAAGCCACTCCAAACAGACTGATCAGCGTACCCATCAAAGGGTAGGCTAGTGTGAGCATAAAGCTTTTCTGAAAAAATGAACAATAGATATGCATGCATAATATTATTCTTGACTTGTAAAGAGAGACACTAAAAATATAAGTGAGGAAATACAGACGCAAAAAAGAAGTACGAACAAGACATTCGACCATGAAACACAATGCAAGAAATCTCATGCACACCTCATGCACAACAGGAGTTCGAATCTAATAATGTGTCAATAAATCCAACAAAATCTCTTCATCCAGTGGATATACAATCGCAAGAAACAGAAATGAATCTAGAACTGCTCTGCATTTAAATATGCATCATCATATATGTTTCCACCACCTTAATTCCTTGAAGCAGTTCCCTTCATGCATTTGATCTCCATATTCTTGTAATCACTTTCAACACAATATAGACAGCTTAAACAACCATTCTCACTTGAGTATACATAGTTCGGGATTGAATAAGACTCATCCTCTCCACACTAGTTTGGCAAGTCTTTGTTAGTGAATTGACTGAAGCTACAACTGGTCTCTGTTTTTAACAAACTAACGAAACATCGTTAACAATGCTACAATATTATTTAATTATCATGGAAAAGAACAAGATTAAAATTTCCAGCCTGGCTAACAAACACACAGACCATTTCCTAGAACAAGTTATTTGACTGTTCCCTAGAGAGAGTCCCTCAATAAGAAGGCACCTGAAATCACAATTATTTGTCCATTTCCTAGAGTGAGTTGCCTAGCGCCCTTGGATGGTCCCCACCTACCATCATACGTTGGTTTTGGATGCAAGTACATTCCTTACTGACCTCTAACCATTCTGCAAGAACTCTTCCTCCTTTTACTTCCTCATTCTTTTGGTTTCCACAGCTCACTCATAGTACCTTTATTTTGTTAAATTCTATACTCATTGGTTCAGGCAAAGTACATCAATTCTTTCAAAAAAGTTTCAAAAAAGGAAAATACATGCAAAACATATGCAAGTTTCAAAAGTTGAAAGTATCTAACAGATTTACTCTTCTTCTTTATGCAGATAACCTTTTCCCGTCATATAATACTTGCATCGAATTATATTTTACTCCTATCTTAGATGTACAGGGTCCCCATCTTGCACACTTCCCCTCGCCACTACTATTTTGTTAACTGACGCGCCCAGCCATTTGCAGGATTCCAGAGCTTTCCTTTTGAAGCATCTTCTACCAAATGTCGCTTGCTCTTCATCATTTGATGAATTTCCGGACCTTCTCCTTTCCATTCTCATCGATTCTCACATAACTCAATCAGAGATAAATGTGATCTTGCAATACAAGTTGATGACAGGATATACAATTAAATAGCATAAGAGGAGCCAAGCTATATTTTGACCGCTCATTTGGCAGATTTTGAAACCTTGAGCAAGGAAATTGGCAAGGTATCTTAAATATCTACAGATTCTGTTGGTAATATCTTGGATTGAAGTAGACATCTACAGATTCTACTGGTAAATTATCTAGGTTCAAAGTCTAAATCTATGGATTCTATCAACATTTCTCAGATTGAAGTCAATATCTAAAAAATCTATCAGATGCATGTACTCCTTCATTGTCCAAATCCAAACAATTTATTCTCCGTCCAAATAACAGTGAACCAACATACAAATAGACTAATCCATCTAAAATGTTCTTGTTTGGGTGCTAAAACAGACAGGGACCAATGTGGAATGAGAATCACACGATTCAGGGTGCAAATAAGTCTGTGAATTATTTGGCCTGAAACAGAACCTAAATGAAGAAGCACCAGAAATGCCAAGTCATTGTGGGAGATATTGCCACATCAACTAGAAGATCTTGAAGGGCTTGACACTAATAACTCGGCTGGAGCAATTCTAGCTAGGCTTGATAGAGCAAGATTAAAGTCACACCAATGATGGAGGCAAAGTCACACCCAAAGTTATAAAAGATGTAACAGCACGAGAAACAAAATTCAAGGCGAACAGATCGATGCACGTCTCTGATTAAAACAAATGCACATTGATGCACATATCCAGAATGCAAGAAACACCAAAGGATGCACAAGACACTCTCATCATCCCTTTACCAAACACAATATGCAAAGCTATAGGGACTGAAGAATAAACAATCTCCAATGTTGCCACGGCATAAGTCGAGCCCCTATCTCACAAAGGTTAAAAATCTTTATAGAGAAATTCCTTAACTATCATCCTTAAATCATTTAGACAGAAAGAAGAGGAATCGTCTTCACAACCTAAGACAACTCAAGTATGGACCTAAGGAGGACTACAAAATACAGAAAGAAACATCAGCACAATCAAAGACTCCTAGTGCAGCAACTCAAAACTGACTCTTAGCAGAATCTCAATTACTTCGATCTATCAAGATAAAATGCAGTTCGATGATTGATTAGGAGGAAATTGAAGGGATTCAGATAATGAAGAGAATGAGTTAAAATATTATTTGGATGCTAAAGAAGGAAACGACCTAAATATCTTGTCGTGGTTTTATAACTTGAGATAAAACCATGTGTATCCGGAAAAGAAGAAAGTCTCCAAACCCCTCCATATTTGGACAGACTATGAGGATTTTATAAAACTACAATAATACTAGCTCCCTTAATTCCTCCTAATTCTTTCCTTTCTTCTCCCTCCATCTTTATCCTTCCATCCAAACACATGATTGATCATCACTTTTAAAATCCTATCTCTTCCCCTCTACTCACTCCTACAAAAAACAGTGCAAAGAGGCAGAAAAGAAAGGGTTCACTATGCTGTATTCCAGGAAGAAAAGACTTGGATGCAAAAACCAGATGAAGATAGTAGGCATTCTGCAAGAGTGAAAAAATCAACATTCTACATGCCTGCCCTAAATCTATGATAAGTTATTTTCCTCAAATACTATATACATGAGAAAAGTCATATAGAGGAAGAAAAATAGCAAATATATTCTTCCACAGATCCTCAACTTCACGGATACATGCAATTGAAAATCGTGAAGAGGCGTGGGCGTGTGCGCAAGCACAAATTGGTAGTGTTAAGATGTTTATCATAGGAGTGAGAAGATCATACTAAAGTAAACATGCCCTCATTGACATGGGAGTAGAAGCTACATAACACAATAGCACCCTTTTCTAGTGTCAACACTTTTGCATCATTAATTTTTTTAGTGGGTTAATTATTTGGCCTTTGATTGCTCTATCACCACCACATTCAGGGGGTAATATGAGACCTTAACTTTTCCAAGAGTCCACTCAGAGCCCATACCGGTATGTCCTGGATTTTCTGCATAAAATCCTAGTTTTAGCTGTGGGGCTCTTCACTTTAGTGCCAATAGTTCAATACTAGTAAAAAGCTAACATGTAAAAGCAAGAAGACAAAAAAATTTAGGAAGGAATGCTGCTTCCTCACTTCTGTCTTTAGCTTCCCCTTTTTAATCTATCTCTCAGCTTCTTCTCATTGCCTTTCAACGCCAATCAACAAGTGGAATTTGTTAAGAAGTCTGAAGTCCCCAGTCCCCCAAAACAGGAGTTTTTAGGCCAAAAATGTCTCATTTGCTTCAAGAAAGAAAGAAAAGACTACAACTAGGGAGGATGCTTAAGCTACCCATCTCTGCAGAATCATCAAAGTCCCGCAGTTCACTAGCCCAAATCAATCCGAATGCTCAAAGGAAGGATGCAAAGACATCAGAGCAAGAATATGTTCAACGATCATTATTAGTCAGATGAGAAAGTCAAAAGAGCTCAAGGTCCTCGTTTCACACTCAATCAGCGAAAGCCCAGGATTAAAAAGCATCGGAAACGAGGAAATCGAAACCGACCTCTAGGAATCTGGATTCCTGCTCGAGCCGCTTGAGCTCGGCCTGTATCCGATGCTTCCCTCTCGTGTCCGCCGCCGCGACCACTCCCACGGCTCCTTCGGAGTTCGCCGCTCGCATCTCGAGATCAAGAACCGAAAAAACGACGGCAACCCCAGAGAAGAATCTGGAAGCAGGGGTCGTCTCCGAAACAGAGGACGGGTCGACCCACGACGATGACGAAGACCCCAGATAGACAGAGAATGACGGGGGGCACGGCAGATGCACCCGGCGGACCCCACCGGAAGTAGGAACCGGTCTCGACCGCTAAAAAATAAACCAGACACGAACAAGAAGAAGAAGAAAGGGGGACTGGGTTGGTCGTTCCCAACCAAAAGCTTCCAAGGAGATGGATCTGCAGTGGTTCTGTACAATTCAAGAAGAGAAACAGAGCAAGGCCACGAGAAAGATATAGAGAGAGAGAAAGAGAGAGGGAAAGTTTTCTTCTTTCCGGGTGGAGAGTGGTGGGGGAATGACGAAGTACTGTCGCGTTTGCTGTGGGACGGAAAGAGAACTTGGAAAAAAGGTGGGCCTCTTTTTGTTCTCTCTCTCTCTCTCTCTCTCTCTCGCTTTCCCCTGGTCCAGAAACAGAGCAAAAGGCAGAGGAATCTCCTGTTCCACGGCACGCGAAGCCGGAGCAGAGACAAAGCTCTTCTGATGTGACGGTGAACGGGGGTTCTCGCCCACGAGCTCGCGTGACCAATCCGCCTCGAAATGCGACGAACGGGGGTCGACGGAGAGGCTCGAGCGATCGATTCCGTCGAGGACGGGCGAAAAGCACGCGCCTTTATCACGTCGCGGCGATCGAGGTCGCGACAAAGCGCGCGTGAGGCGCGGGCGGCGGGGGAGGAGCGTGGGGGAGGGGAGAAGAGGGTGCGGTGGCGCCGCCGTGCTCGACGCACGAGAATTCCGCTCGGCTGGTGGCGAGTCGCTGTCCCCCGTCGAGAACTTTTTTTCTCTTTTCTTTGGCGTGTCATACAAGAAATGTACGATAATGAATTTAGATAATTTGATTGAACGGGAGAATAAATTGAAAGGGGAATAATAATTATTTTGTTTTTAAATATAGTTTCTGATCGGAAATAGATTTTTTCATTTTTATTTACTTAGAATAGTTTAAGTAAAATTACACGATTAATAACGACATAAAATATCTCATTCTCAACCTCGAAAGGCGAGTGAATGGTGGTTAATCCATGGCAATAAAGGATAGTTAGCGGCGGCTGAAGGGTGGCGGTAGGTGAGAGGTTGACTGATAAGGAGGGCGAGAGATGAGAAAAAGAGTTTTTATTTCTTATTTTTATTTTAAAAATAAAAAAGTACGAAACTTGTATTTCTTATTTATGTTTCAAGCTTATTTCTATACTAAAAATTTAGTCTAAAAATAAGAAAATGAAATTACGTTACCAAACCAATTTACGTACAAAATATGTTCTTGAGAATAGAAAAATAGATTTGATAAAAAAATAGAACAATTATCGTACCCGCTCTTAGAGAATAAATTTTTTGGATTTGTTGTTTATCAAAACTATGTTTGATTTCGGCTATCTAGTTACATCAACTACTTTCTTGTTGAAAAATTCGGTTCTATTAGTTCGTTACCAAATGAGTTTGACATTGGTTCGTTTTTCTCTTTGTTCGGTTTAGGATGGAGAAAGATGTTAGGCAAGTTCGACTGACTTTCCACTCAGAAAATTGAAGCTTTGGTCGGTTGGTATCACGGCTAATTGGACCCATCTTAACCTAGCGAGATCAGCCCGATTGAATGATATAATCAACATGGGTGGAGACTAAATATGAAATCATATATCATGAAAAATAAAACAAGAGAAACGAAATACGATAAATATATAAAAATGTGAATAGTGTGAGAAAGGTGATTGCAGATAATATACTCACAAAATCTTTTTGTCTTGCCTTTATGCACTTGAAGTCGTCTCGTGCAATTAGACTTATGTAAATCTTAAGTAATTGAATTTGATTAAACACTATTCGTTTCGCCCTATGCTCGCAATTTATCTCAGTTTGGGATTTGTAATAAGATGGATTTGGAAAATTTTCATTTCACATGAAAGAGAGATACATAACTTCAAGACAAAATTAATCTCAAAAAATTACAATCTAATGCAAATCTGAAAAATGAATCGATTGTTAAAGTTTTGCCTGCGACCCTTATTGGGGTGTCACCAAGGGCTGGTAAACCTCACTAGAGTGTCAATAGGGTTCATCAATCCTTCTCAAGGTGTTCTCACGAGTCGCGACGATCGGATAGAAAGTGAGGGCTAGCCCTCATTGCTCGTAAGCGAGGGCTTGTAGGCCCTCATCTACACCACATTGTGATGGTGCCACCATCACCACCGCCGCATGACATGGGAGGGTTCGCAAGCCCTCTCCCTAATCTAGGCGACGGCTGCAAGCACTTGCAGCTTGTCAGGCAAGGATTGTGGGCCCACACTGATGAAGCTAGGGGCAGTGGCCCGCCCTGCTTGTGCCACTAGTTTTGTCAATTTCTTTACTTTGTGAATTTCACTTGATTAAGGTTTAATTGAGGTTTGCGGGAACAAGAAAATTTAGGGGAAAACGATGTCCTCAGTAAAAAAGAAAATGACTTATGAAGATTTACTATAGTCTATCGGAACAAGACACCGTAGGATTGGAATCTTTTGGCTTAGAATGATTTATGAAGGTTCTTGATGGTCCATCATAAATAATAACAAAACATTGTAAAACTGAATTTTTTTAAAGAGGATTTATAAAGGTATATTAACGGTATGTCATAACCATAAACAAAATGTTGTAAAAATATTTTTTTTTAACCAAAATTTTGAGTAGGTTTTTGACGATCCACCTAACTAAAGAAAAAACTTGTAAACAAAGAACTTTTTCTTAAGACTTTTTACAAAAGTTTAACGGTTAACCCTATTAGAATATTTAAATAATAAACCATGCCTTCATCGACAGTTTAAGTTTTTAAAATAATTGGTAGTTATCCCATCAAAATATTACACGGTATCAAAGTTGGAGATCATGAATTTTGAATCTTTCTAGGCCCCATTCGCCTTCCTAATTAAATTTCCACGCCTAGTGCTAAGCAAAAGATATTAAAATAATAAATCACACATTCATCTAGTAGCTTAAACTTTTAAAATAATCGATAATGGACCCATCAAAATATGACAAACCCAAACATGACTTGTTTGATAATTGTATAAGAAAACTTGACCCATACACAACTGATTAAAATGGGTTAATCCATTTTGAACATAACTCAACCCATTTATTTTGACATGAATATAACATGAACATTCTCAATATAAACCCAAATGCCAAACCCTAAATTCGAACCCACTTTACTTCATGCAGTATTCGAGTTGTATTATTACGTCCTCCAAGAAATTGCCACTTCTAATGTAAACATATTACATGAGTTGGGTTAATTAAATCATTCAATAGATACATCGTCTCTAATTTAGTCCTAATTTTTTCCTAATAAAATAATGGCATATAAGGTTTTGCTAAAATTTACTACATTATATTGTTATTGAGAATTATTTCGTAATTACGATGTCTTAACGAGAATTGTACTCTAACAGATAAAAATAAAAATAAAGAAGAGAAGAGAAATGGTCACGGTTGTCCCCATGCAAGGGGTTACTTTCCTTCAAATCTTACTAACACAAGCTCCAAACTTCAATCCAATCTTAGCAAAAGTAACTCCTTAGAAATCCACAATCATGAAAGGCTGGGAAAAATGTAAGAAAAGTTATAAACTTATCATATTTGTACCAATTTAGTCCCGACCTTATGATCTAGAGTCAATTAAGTCTTTTCGGTTAATTTTGGCTGGATATTGTGGATGTATATACTGGTTGGCCTACGTGGTACGGCCGGTACTAAAATAAACAACTTTTAATAATATTTTGAAATTTTTTTATGTTTTATCTTTCCTTTTCTCTTTTGACAATGCTTGTAAAGATTGTGCACACGAAGGAGGCTCAAGGGTCTCCTAGAAGCATTGTTAGCATTAACAAAGGTTTACTCGTGGCGGCCGCTTCTAATTACAATAGATTAGACATCCTTGTTGGTATAGCTGAGGCCATACCATATGGCCTTAAACTAGCTAAATACCTTGCCAGGCTTGCCTTGCCTTGCCTTCCCTTCCGTGGAGACTGGATCAGACAGCACTCACGTGATTATCTCTTTATCCACCATCGTTGTCCGCCCGGACATCATCCATTTCGGCTCTGCTTATTCAGACGCTCTGTTCGAAAACAAGGGAACATGGTGGGTCGTATTCTAAGCTCAAAAGGGCTCGGTAACCAGAAACTGTTCAGGTGGAGGAAGCACCTGATTTTTATTCCTTCTGCTTTACAGTCCTTATGGATTCCACCTCTCAAGTTGATTGAAAAAAAAGAAGTTCCTCTTCCACTTTTGAAAAAAGGGGTTGCATTCGAATGATGGTGATTATCATATTAAAAGGGGAAAGTACCCTTGATCGAAAACGTTGCATTGACGAAAATAAATATATTCAGACTTGGACATGTGTCAATAGACGATATGTCCAGTTGTCACATTTTTAATAATAATAGTAATTATTAATTTGTTCTCGTTATATAAGATTTGGAATCGAGTAAGCTATTTCGACAAGCTAAATTATTCAACAATTTCGGGTACTCCAAGTCTCCAACCTACCAAGCTCTTAAATTCCAACTAAATTTGTGCAATTAATTTCTCCATAGTCACTCAACAATATTAAACATTTCTACGAACTCCAACCCTGTCAAGCCTTTGCATTTCAACTAAGCTTTTCCAATTTGTCATTTAGTTTCTCTAGACAGGATGATTCTAAAAGGTCTAGCCTTTCCATAGAATCGCACTAGTGAAACTTGACATTTTCAAGAACTTTTACCTATCAAGACCTTAAATTTAGACTAATTTTTGATAATTTGCCCAATCTAATTTCTCCATACGCAATGATTTTGATGGGTCCAGCCTTATAATGAAAATGCACCTAGTGAAACGTAAATCTTCCAAAAACTCCACTCAACCAAAGCCTCGAATTTCATTTAGGTTTTTGCAATCTTCGGCATCTAATTTCTTGAGAAGCTCCAATGTGGAAGGTCTCACATGTCAAATGAGAAGTATACCATATATGTCCAACCTTTTCAAGAAGTCCAACCTATCCAGGTCTTGAATTTCAACTAAGTTCTTGCAATTGAACTAGAAACAGTATAACGTTACAAGGGCCATATGCATCTTATTAAGGAATCTGTATAGTTTTTGCTTTTGTATTTAATGGGTGGTTAGTAGCAACATCTGAATAGTTCATTATTTATTTTCTCTGTCCATCTTCAAAGATATTGGTGCACGTCAATGCAAAAATAGAACTCTGTCCTCCATCACTGGTCCCGAAATAACAGTTTCGCACAATCTTACTCGCCATAGAGAAAAGTATCAGATGAATATTTCGATGTACGACATTGAATTCCAAGTTCTTGGTCTTATGTTGGTATAAATAGATGACAATTCGGACTTCAATAGAATTTTCTTCAACCATAGAAATTTGCGAATTCTATTTCCTCAAACTTTACCGAAACTATTTCCTTATCTGTATATTATCTATAATAACTTAATTAATCTATTAGATTACTATGATTTAAAAGTACTTTTATTTCAAAACTTTTGAGTTTACTTCCCTTTTAATATATTCTATGTTAGGATACAATATGTATGAGTTATGTTAAAAAAATCTCATATCAAAGAATAGTGTGGTATAGAGTTGTTAATATATCTTAGTTGATCCATAACTTAGTAACTTAAGCTTTTGAGTCAAGATAGATCAAACTGAATGTCTTAACATGCTCGGACTCTTGGCAATCTCTCAAAATAAAAGGTATCGATCTTCTACTATGCACTCATTACATGAGAGTCATGGTGGTTATCCTAGTTGGCCCATGGCTTAAGTTGTTATCGGGCTTCTACTGTGCGTTTGTTGCATCAGAGTCAATGATGGTTATTCTAATTAGCCCATTGCTTAAGCTTTTATTGGGCTTTTACTGCTTGGTCCCAACGTTCCTTAAGATGAGTAGTAGTTAAAGTTTTCATACAAGGGCAGTCTCATCTCTTCAACGAAAAAGCTGTGCTTGGAGCAATTTTAGCTGCGGGAATAGTTGTTTACCTGGTCTCACCTATTAAGTAAAGGGGGTCTTTTGCCACCATAGAAAATCTGGCTGAGTGTCGATTTAAAAAGGTCATTGTCTCATAATGGCAATTCTCCATCGGTTTGATTTGTCTAATCGAACTAACTGGCAATCAGAATTGCTTCGATAATTTAAACTTGTCAAGCTAAGGTATAATTTGGTAATTCATTGACCGGGAATAGTAATCATGCACTCATAGTCGTTGCCTTCTTGTGGAAGTAACTCCAATGCTCAAGAGAACCCAACGCAATATGGACATCCTCCTGCAACATCTAATTTGATGAACTTGTCGGGCAAGCTACAAAAATCTGCTCATGAAGTCTTTGGACAGAAACTCCGAATTGATTTGTTAAACTTATTCCTCACATTTACGATATGGACATTCTCCAACCATATCTAGATTAACTTGAAATATATTAAAGATTGAGACAATTTCGGAGAAAACTGAGATTTCATGACATTTTAGTACATCACCGAGAGTTTATGATTTCCTTGATAAAGTTGAAAGTTCAATTCATTTTTAAATGAGTGGTAAGTTCAAGATTCTTTAAAATATTAAGCTAAAGAGATGAAAATCCACTTTTTTTTTTTTTTTTTTTCCAAAAGTAATTTTTGAAAAAGAAAATGAGGATTGTTCAGATTTTCGTGGTTGTATAATGTCCATTTCGTAAATATATCTATTCCCTCGCTAAATGTTGAAATCATAATTTTGGTCGGATGACTTAATATAGCAATTTCAGTATACTTGTTGCCATTACTCGTAAATAACCTCGACTAATTCGTCAAACTTCAGATGATGGAGAGCGCGTGCTTGCTGAGCGAAAAGTCCACATATTTTTTAAAAGATCTACAAAAAAATCGATCGGCAATTCTTCGGATGATCAAATCACTTCAAGCACAAACTTTAAATTGAATTGAAACCACATACTAGCATAGCATTAACCACGAAATTAGAGTATCAAACGCACCACATAAAACACACAAACCGTAAGAGATCATGCCTGGAGACACCCATGCAAAACCAAACGACAGACGTATTAGAATACAGAAGCAACACCCACAAGTTTCTCCCTTTTTACTCGGTAGCTAGCTAGGCGACTACTTCTTACGGAGGTCGCTCCGCAGGTCGCGGAAGTAGGTTTTGGGGTCCTCCTCGAAGGGAGCCCGGAGTATGTGCATGTCCCTCCCGGGGGCTTTCATGGTCTTTTCTTCTTCGCCGGGCTTGGATGAGTCACTGCGCAGGTCGCGGAAGTAGGCAGCGGGGTCCTCCTCGAAGGTACACCGGGGTATGCGCATGTCCCTCCCGGGAGCTTTCATGGTCTTTTCTTCTTCGCTGGGCATGGACGAGTGGCTCCGCAGGTCACGGAAGTAGGTAGCAGGGTCCTTCTCAAAGGTACGCCGGGGAATGCGCATGTCCCTCCCGGGAGCTTTCATGGTCTTTTCTTCTTCGGCGGGCTTGGACGATTCGCCCATCAGGCTCACCATGCCTGCACCCAAGGCCAAGATCGCCGCGCTGGCGATCGCTCCTGCGGCCAGGGCAGATGTGCTGCTCGACTCCTTGGCCAAGGCAGTGTCACCTGACTTCTTGTTCTCACCATCTCCCTCTCCACCTTTGCTCTCGCTTGCGCCCATATGGAGCTTGGACTTGGGATATGCCTTCGGATATGGTAAAAGTTTCGAGGTTTCTCTAGCGTCAAAGTGTGAGTGTTCTATGCCTTGTTCTTAGGGTGAGAGGTGAGTCTTTGGGGGTTACTTTATAGCGGCTTTGGTGGCTTTGGAGCTTGGACATGGGAGTAATTTCATGACTTAATGCTGTGCATTGGAAGACGTCGACCTTGACCTTAACCTTCACTTCAAGCAATTCGTTGCTCGATGCTCACTCACTCTTTCTGCGTCGAAGACGAATGAGGCTTGCACTGCTTAAATTTCCGATAACAACTTTAGTAGAAAAAACAAAGGAAAAGGAGACGGGGGGGACCCATTCTAATGTGGAAAAGAAGACCGCCCATGCTTTAGCGTGCCTTTGAGCAGTCATCACTGCTCCTGTCTATTTCGCCCCTTCTTTTCTCGTACTACAAGATGTTTCTTTTCGTAATTTAATTTGAAGAAGGGATAATAACATAAATGATTTCTAAGTATTGGCTCAATATGTAATGTGACCTCTAAACTTTTAATTTATTTGATGTGGCCAATGAATTTCTAATTTGTTCAATGTAATATCTGAATTTTTTTTATAAATGTTCAATTTAGTCTTTAGACTATTATATCCCTAGATTCAACTAGTCCCCAAATTATCTAATCTAGGGACTAGATTGAACATTTACCAAAAACTTAGGAACCATATTGAACAAATTAAAAGTTCAAAAACTACATTGCACTTTGGGTTAAAGTTTATGAACCACATTAAACATTGGATCAAAGTTCAAAGATCATTTGTGTCATTTTCTCTTTACCACTAAAAACACTAAACTATACGTTCGATAAGACATTTATCCCAAACTTTTTTTTTTTGTAACACTAAAAACCTTCAATTTATACCCAATTGATATTTATCCCATGTTGACATGTAGTACTAATGTGGTGCCACTCGAGCACCACATTTGAAAAAATTAAAATAAAAAGGGTTAATAGCACGAAAAATCCAAAATTGATACACTTATGAAAAATTTATCTTAGACTAATTTTTTAACCACAAAAAACCATAAATTGATACACTTGTAATAAATTTATTGTTTGTTAATTTATGTTAATTTACCTTTAAGTTGCCGAGTTGGATGGCGCATAACAGTTGACACGTGTACAAGTTATTCATTTTACCCTTCGTTTGTCATATGTGCATTATTCTGTTTTTTTTTTCCATAATATTAATTCAATTTAGCGGAAATTATCGAAACATAAATTTGTTCATTGGAAGATTAGCAAACAATAGCGAATGCTTGCACATGACTCTCCAAGGCATATTCCATGATATGGCGAAACTCCATGGATTCAAGAAAAAAAAAGGTTCAACAATTACTAATGAAATGGATTAAAGACATGGGGAGTAGCTCCCAATAGTGCAAAAGCTCGTGAGAAAGAGGAGGAACAGAGTAAAATGGATAGCTTGGGCTACTCCATATCTCAGCGAGCTCGGCCACAAACAAAATGCAAAATTGGGTTTTAATCTTATTCTTATAACTCGTCATGCTAAAGCCTGAGCCTAGTGAAAGCTGAGCTTGGTGAGCACGATTGAGAGAAAAATGAAAGAAAAAAAACCGTTAGTTGGGAGTGACCAAAGTGAGATCTCACTCTTGAATGTTGAGCAAGGTTCATTGTCACCGGTTAGATTCGAGGTGGCTGAACCCCTAAGTCCTCGATCCCAAGTCGGGGAGGCATGGACAACCTCGATGAAGGTCGTTGTCCGTGGATGAGTGCTCGAAAACGATGAACAGTGCATCCTAAATAATGAACAGTAATCGCGATAATAGTGCTTCGAATTTTTTCGTTTTTGTTTAAATATTTTTAGTGGGCCGCTTGCATGGAACCACATCAGTGCCAAGTCGGAGCCATGTCAAATTTCAATAGTAATATTTTAATGGAATCCTAACGAAAGGGTAAATATGTTACTTGGGTATTGGTTTGGGATAAAAAAAAAATTGAGGAAACGTGTCACTGTGGGCATAATTTAGTGTTTTTGGTTGTTTTTCTTTAACGCGGAAAAGAAGACGGGGGCCCATACCAACATGGAAAAGAAGACTCGTCAATGCTTTAGTGTGCCTTTGAGCTGTCGGCAAGAAATCATTCATTATTGCTCCTACCTGGTTGTCGGAAAAAAAAAATTCATTATTGCTCTTATCTATTTTGCCCCTTCTTATCTTGTACTACAAGATGTTTATTTTCATAATTTAATTTGGAGAAGGGATGGTGAGATAAATGGTCTCTGAACTTTGATTTAATGTGTAATTTGGTCCTTGAACTTTCAATTCATTGGTCCCTAAACTTTTGAAAAATGTTCAACTCGAAATGTTAAACTTTTGTTGTTCCCTAGTTGAACATTTTTCAAAAGTTTAGGAATCACATTGAACAAATTAAATGTTTAGATACTGCATTGCACTTTGGGCAAAGTTTAAGAACCACATTGAACATTGAACCAAAGTTCATGGATCAGTTGTGTCATTTTTTCTTTGGAAGGAAAAAAATTGCTAAAACCTCTAAACTATGTCCACTGTAATACATTTACCCCAATTCTTTTCGTGACACTAAATATTTCATCACACATATTTACTCAGCATTAGGGTTATGTTAAATATCACAGTTAAAACCTAATAACTCAAACACTACATTCAAAAAAATTATAATAAAAAGGGCTAGTGCCAAAAAAAATTACAAATTAGTATACTTGTCAAATTTACCCCAAATATAAAAAACCACAAATTGATACTCCCGTGACTAGTTTCTATTAATTTTTATTATTAAATGACAGTTGACGGATATATTAGTTTGTAGTTTTATCCTTCATTTGTCACATATGTGTACTAGTTTGTGGTTTTTTGTAGTGATAATTCAATTTAATGGAAATTAATAGAGCATATATTTGTTATAAGTGTACTAATTTGAAGTTTTTGGTGGAAATTTGTCACAAGTGTACTTTTGGGATTTTTTTTGTGGTACTAACCTAGATAAAACTAATAATTAAACAAACTCGAAGCACTGTTGGTCGTGGTTACTGTTCATCATCTTCAAGCCTTCGTCCATCGCTATCCAAAGTTGCCTGGACATCCGACTGTGTTCAATTCATTTTTTTTTTCTTTTGTTGTAAATAATCTTCTTCCTTGTTCCTTTAGTGTTCATCTTTCTAGGTAAACTTCTCCATTTCTCTTCTACTTTTTTTGTTTTGTCAAAATTTTTCCTCTACTTTCTCCACTTAAATACTGGCAAAATCAATCCATGGACACTTTGCCACTTTGATCATTGCTTCATCAAACCTTGGAAATCTATCCATCGGAAGATTAGCAAATAACAGCCGATGCTTGCACTGTCGTGACTCTCCACGGCATATTTCATAATACGGCAAAACTCCATGGATTCAAGAAAAAAAGGGAAAAGGTTCAATAGCTACTGATGAAATGGATTAAAGACATGGGGAGTAGCCCCAATAGTGCAAAAGCTCATGAGAAAGAGGAAGAACAGAGTAATATGGACAGCTCGGGCTACTCCATATCTCGGCGAGCTCGGTTGCAAACAAAACACAATATTAGGTTTAAATCTTTCTCACAACTCGTCATGCTACAGTTTGAGCCTAGTGAAAGTTGAGCTTGGTGAGCACAATTAAAGGAAAAATGAAAGAAAAACAGACCATTAGATGGAAGCGACCAAAGCGAGATCTTACTCTTGAATGTTGAGTAAGGCTCATTGTCACCGGTTAGATTCAAGGTGGCCAAGACACTTAGTCCTTTATCCCAGGTTGGGGAAACATGAACAATCTCGATCAAGGTCATTGTCCATAGATGAACACTTGAAGACGATGAACAGTGCATCCTAAACAATGAACAGTTATTGCGGTAACAGTGCTTTGAAATTTTTTCTTTTTTGTTTGAATTTCTTTAATGGGGCACTCATGTGGAATTATATCAACACCAAGTGGAAGCCACGCCAGATTATTTTTAAGAGAATCCTAATGAATGATAAATGTATCACTTAGATATTAGTTTGAGATTTTTTGGTATCACAAAAAAATTGAGAAAACATGTCACTGTTGGCATAATTTGGTGTTTTGGGTGGCTTTTTCTTTAGCATGGGAAAAGAAATGAAGGGCGCATCCTAAGGTGGAAAAGAAGACCCGCTAATGATTTAGCGTACCTTTAAGCTATCAGCAAGAAATCATTTATTATTGCTCCAACTTGTCTCGCTTTTTCTTTTCTCGTACTGCTAGACGTTTCCTTTCATAATTTAATTTGGAGAAGGGATAATGATATAGGGAAAAGTACCAAAATAGTCATAAACCTTTTGTATTGGTATCAATTCAGTCCTAAACTTTTTAATTAGACCAATTTAGTCCTAAACCTTTTCACATTGGTACCAATTCAATCCATCCGACTAATTTAACCCAAAAATTGCTGACATGGCCGCCAGCGGTCTTATGTGGCGCCACGTGGACAAATTTTATAATTTTAATTTTTTTTCTCTTTTCTTTTCTTTTTTCCTTAACCCTCGCCGGCCACAAGGCTGGTCGGGGCACCATCGCCGGCCACAAGCAAGGGCGTCGGCCCCCGCCTAGATCCAGGCGAGGGCCGAAACCCTCACCCGTTGGTCGGTGAGGGCGCGACAGCCCTCACCTATGGCCGATGGGGGCCGCCATGGCCCTCGCCTCTCGCCTGGATCTGGGCGAGGGCCGCCGCACCCTCGCCCGCCACGAGCGAGGGCTGCCGCGCCCTTGCCGGCCAACAGGCGAGGGTTTCGGCCCTTGCTTGGATCTGGGCGCGGCGGCCCTCACAATGGCCGACGAGGGCGCGGGGCCCGCCCGACCAACTTGTGGCCGGTGATGGTCGGCCGGCCGGCGACCTCGCCGGCCATGGGTTAAGGAGAAAAAAAGAAAAGAAAAGCGAAAAAAAAAAAAAGGAAAAAATAATTTAAAAAATCTGAAAAAATATAAAAAATTATAAAATGTGTCCACGTGGCGCCACATAAGACCGCCGGCGGCCACGTTAGCAATTTTCGGCTTAAATTAGCCGGATGGACTGAATTGGTACCAATGTGAAAAGGTTTAGGACTAAATTAGTCCAATTAAAAAGTTTAGGACTGAATTGGTACCAATAGAAAAGGTTTAGGACTATTTTGGTACTTTTCCCTAATGATATAAATAGTCTTTGAACTTTGACCTAATATGTAATGTGATCCTTAGATTTTTAATTTATTGGTCCCTAAACTTTTGAAAAATGTTCAACGTGAATTGTTAAACTTTTTAGGTCTCTAGTTGAACGTTTTTTAAAAGTTTAGAGATCACATTGAACAAATTAAAAGTTTAAGGATCACATTACACTTTAGGCTAAAGTTCATGGACTATTTGTATCATGTTTTCTTTGAAGAAAAAATCACTAGAAACCCTAAACTATACTTATTGTGATATATTATTGATGCCTAATTTTTAGTTGATGCGTTGATAAAAGTAGAATAGGGCCAATTTTTCAAACAAAAAGTATTAGTTTTCATCTTCTTTCTTTTATAATGTCATTTTTAGATAATTTCCTAGTCATTTCCAATAAAAATTTGAAAAGTTAAACGGTCGACTTTCGGGTTGACTTTTGATCAAACTTTTGACCAAAAGTCAAACCCTTGGGTCAAAAGTTAACCTTTTGCACTAAATGATTCCTTTTAGTTCCAATTTGACTTTAGCAGATAAAATTTTGCAAAAATTGAATAAGAATATTGTTTTTTGAATTTTTGAATTTTAGGTTCAAAATCAACAAAAAATAAAATTACTTTTATTTTAATCATAAGTAGTCTTAGTTCCTTTTACAACATTTGATCTAGAGATCGTTACCCATTCACTCATTCAATCGATTTTGAGATCAGGTGTGCCAAAATATGAATTCTCTTTTTAAGCCCTTATTAGGGGGTCTAAACCAGTTCAATGTGATTTGCAAGCGGACACTTCCATTCCACTCATTTTTGTGGGATAAGTTTGAATTGAGGGTAAATTTTGGGAAATTCACTCAGGAACTTCTCATTTTGAGGAATTTAGCTCACTTTAACATTAGAAAATCAAGCTAATGAGTTTTGATTGATGAAATTCAAGTTGATCCATTCGAGATTATGGTTTAATTTCAGAAATTGAGGTTCAATTTCATCATTAGACCCCAATTCAATTTTAGCATAAAAGTCATGCCATTAATTTAAGTCAATTTGAATGCAATAAGTCATCCTGGGTATGGGCAATTAATTCATTGGTGCCATGCAATTTTAATTGAATTGAATTTCAATTAATTTGCATTTTGGGCAAGATACTACATAAAAATTGTCCAATTTAGCCTAGGAAGTCCAATTATATGTACCCATGGCATGGGTCCAATAGTTTCCATGTTAATTAGATAATTAGGCTTAATAGAAAGTTACAAGATTGCATTTACATAGTTTAATTGGCATAATTTCTTCAAAATTGGACTATTTCTCTTCGAGTTAAACTGTTTTTCCTTTAAATTAAGCAAGATTTCCTTTTAGGGACTAAATTGCATAAAATGTAAAAGGGAAAGGACTAAACCCCCAAGAAGCGACTAAATCGACCGAACCGGTTTGGACTGATTCGACCAGCCGCCAGTGGAGGAGGCCAGTTCAGCCTTCCTCCGGCCAATTCTCGGTAGCCAACGACACCCCATGATGGCCTACTCCGTGCCCTCCAACTTTTCAGATTTTGCAAAAATGCCCCTAGGTTTTCTAAAATTACGAAAATACCCCTAGTTAGGCCCTTATTGCAAAATCGATCCGGACAAGCGATTTCGGCCGATCACCACTATCCAAATAGTCACATGCTTAAATCAAGTTTGCTTAATGAGTAAGGAAGTTTGTTGGGATCAATCCTTAGCCATCAGATTGAATCAACGGTTAGGATTTGATATTGAGGGGGGTATTTAACCCATTTTCCCTCCAAATTTTTGGAAGAGAGCCTCATAATCTATAGATTTCTCTCTCTAAACAAAATCATCCCTCAAAGATCTCTCCCCTCTCTCTCTCTCTCTGGTGCGGCATCGCCTCACCGCCCCTCCTCCTCTCACCGCGCCTTCAACTGCTCACCGAAGCCTCCGCTGGCTGAACACTATCGTCCACTAGCTCCATCAATCCTCTTCTTCTCCTGCCGTAGCTGCTCAGAACCCCGACGACCACTAGAGCTTCCCGATCAGTTCGATTCACCGATGGGGCCAATCATCGGCATGTGACTCCAATTGCCAGTTTCGCTGTTGGTTTCAACGACCAGCCGACTTCCCTTGGTGGCGCACCACCTCCGATCATCTTCCTCAACTTGTCCTTGACCTCCAGCGACCGTAGCTCCCCGTCTGCACTGGTTTTGCCGTTGGTGTCAAAATCGGAGCTTGATCTTCATCCAGCGCCAAACCAGTGCAAATCCAGCGCAATCTAGCTCTCCTCCGGCGATTTTCAGGTTCTTCGGAAGTCCCTCGACATCATTATGTGCTGTGGAGGCTTGGTTGTTGATTGATCGAGCTCAAATCAATCAAAACACACAGAAGGTAACTGTCTGTCCTTAAGCTTGATGAAGTGAGGTTGTTCTAGACAACCGGGGCTAGAGCTCACCCTAGGATTTTTATATCTACAAAATGTGATGTATTAGCATGTTAGAATGGCCATAGGTTTGCCTTGATTGAGCTTGATTACATTGAATGAGTTTGATTGTTTGATTGTGCCTTGTTCTACAAAAATCGTGTACCTCTGTGATGGATCTAAAACATGCTGTGATTTGAGCTTGTTATTGTGGTTTTCTGTGTTCGATATCTTCATGATATTTGTAGACGACTCGAGGATCTTTCCAATGACATATAGAATGTCCCGATCTGGTGTCGTTTACTAACTAAAAACTGCGTAGGAATCAGTGCATATTTTTAGGAATTCTAATGTGTTCTGACCTATTCTATGTTTCACCGACCTTTACTTTGTATTGATTTTTTGCTAATTTTTGTGATTCGAGTTTTGAGTCGGTTTCAAATTGCTTAGAACACACTTCTCTATAACATATAATTTTTTTCAAAATTTCAGGAGCCATGTCGGTAGGTCAATTTGCATTGAAACATCCATGCTGGTCTTTGTAATATGGAGTTTCTAACTGACCTTTGCCTATTCCATGATTTTTTTGAAAATTTTGTGTTGCAAATTAAAGGTTGTATCCTCATGAAGTTTGCTAAGAACATCTAGGACTACAACATATAAAATTTTGAAAAAAATAATAAGGTCATCTAAAGAACGTGAGTTATCAGTTCTATTCTCCTGTGACCTATACTGTTTGTCAATTTTCTACTGTTTTTTTGAGTCTTATTAGACTTAGATTCTTTCACGAGAAATGATCCAAATTTCCGTTATGCATCCATGAATTTTTCCAGATTTTTTTTTTTGATGACATTAGGATGGTGAACAAACACTCGTGTTCCATGAAATTACTTCTGTGATTTGGTCTGACATGAGTTGCTGTGTTATTGTCTTCAATTGAGCTCTTAAGAGCAAAATTAGTGCATGAATCCTTCTAGACATGCTAGGAGACTTCATAAGCTTCAAAAATAACAAATCATCCTATCCAATATCTGGTGACGTTCTCCAGATCAGATAAATCTGGATACATCCAGATAAAATGCTGGATAAGAAATTTGGCTTCGGGGGATAAACCCGGATTGCATATAAAATTTAAAAAATAACTAAAAAAATTCATATTTTATATTTTAACGTAGTGATATTGTGGATAAACCTGGATTGGATATAAAATTTAAAAAATAACTAAAAAAAATTCATATTTTATATTTTAACGTAGTGATATTGTGATAGATATTGCTTTGTCGGCACCTCCTGCCCGAGGATCACCAAAAATTCCGTCACTTTTGATCACCACAAGATCGTCGTCACATCCAACCACATCATGGTCCGACGAATGAGGGTGAAAAGGGGCCTAAAGGCGATTGTCTTGCCGGGTTTGAATAGATCATCCTTTCCCCTCAGGTTGCATACGTCAAGCTCGACCTTTCACCACATGGCTCACGATCTGGTTGTTCACTTGTTGTTCAACGAAGAATGGCCAACACACCATCAGCTTCTTGGCGACAACACTCTCGAGCATCAAGTTCCAGCATCAAGAACATTGCAATGAAACCATGGTTTAGAACCTCCTCTTGCAGGCACATCTTCTTCGCTGTCGCCTCTCTTAGCTGCTTTCTTCGGCAATGGAGTTCAGCCGTGCGACCCACATGAAGTGCCTCCTACCGTTCACGAGGCGGTCCCAAAATTACGTGAACTTGTGTCGGTTGAGAGACGTCATGCTTCCGAGGTTGACTTCCTAGTGACATGGTTGAGAGGGTTTGCGTCTCACGTACAAGAGGATCAAAGTCAAAGATGAGATTTTCAAAGATTTTCAAATGCGAAGGATTCTAAATTTTTTTAAAATTACTTCAATCTTATCTTAGGTTATGGATTTTTAAAGATTATCAAAGATTATTTTTTTCAAGAATTCCTAATCCTATTTTAAGTTGCACCAAACATATAGTAGAATATTTAAACAATTTAGGGAAATGTAGAGGATTTTGAATCCGCTGTTATCCTATCCTATCATATCTCAATCCAAATTCGGATGGCCAAACACAGCCCTAAGTTTTTTTTAAGGCCTACGCGACTATGATTCAGTCACCCACTGCACAGTTTTCAAGTCAAGAGTATTAAACATATCCGTGCTTAGAATGTTTATCTTTCCTTCTATTCATTTTCTTTTCTAGGTAAACTTCTTTAAGTCTGTGACAACTCCTCACGGTTCCTTGACTTTTGTACATTTCTTCCTTGCTCCAAATCCTCGATCTTCCCTCGAGGTCACCGCTCCGGTCACACGCCTCCGAAACCCTAACCCCATGCCTATGGTCGTTCGAGGTGGTTGATGATCTGACATCCTCAAAGTCGCCGGCGAATGCATGAGTGGCAAATGCGCCAACACCAGCGAGACCTTCAGAACTCGATCGGTAAAGATGTTGATTAATCTGAACCTTTTGATACTTGATAAGGAAGGACAACATGGAGGAAGCACGTGGTGTGGGAGCTTAGGAGGAAAAATAAAACCCCACAAAATACAAAGGTGTACAAATGTTCCATTAAAACGATGTAAATCGTAAATCTATACATCTTTTCATGTAGATCCAAGTGTCACGGTCCGTGATTCTCCTGTACCCGTGAACCCTTGGGAGTGGAGCTTGGGGTTATCGAGTGAAGAGTAAGGATGTAGAGAGGATGAATACAACTAGTCCGTGGGAGTGGCGTCAAGATGGTTGGTATTAGGAGTTCTAGGATAGAATGATTATATTAGTTAAGAGTTTTGAAGGCGGGATTGGCCTCCCGTATACAAACCGGTTGGGAGCTGATGCTGCTTTCCTGATGAGGCTATGGCAGACCGAAACTAATTGTTGAACCTAAAGAGATCTAATATCTCACTCGATGAACTAGACACCCAAGCAGAGCTGGACGTGGTACGATCTCGTATAAAAGAGTTATTCGCCATATTGTTCATTGAAACAACAATAGAAGGAAGGCTGGCCTGGCGAATTCCGCTCGTCAGGCGTTGCACGAATTATACCACGGCCAAGGAACTATCGACCCGTGATAAATGGTACCAGAGCGGGAATCCCTCCAATAGGTGGGTGATTTGGGGAAAAGCTTGTGGTCTTCCCGGTCCTATGAGGGCGTAGAGTGATCATCGAGGCAAAAAGGGCTCGGACAACATGCGGCTCTCATCTAGCTTCTAGGATGGCAATGGGGGCATAGGAAGGAACTGAATTGCTCATTGAATGGGGATAGCGTTCCTGGATCAATGGATGAATCTTAAGAAAAGGTATGCCATCACGTTTCCACCATGTGAGACCCTTTGTTGGCTTGCAGAGATCAGAAGGAGCTTAGTAGATGAAAGAAGGTGCTGCTATAGGGGTGCAGTTGGCTAGGGGTGCCATACTTGTCGAGGAGCACAAGTGACTAGAGATTTGTGAACAACTTTGATCGAGGAAGCAAGCAATGGAGTGGAGTGACTTGTTCTATTGGGCAAGCGTTGCCATCTATGTAAGTCCCAGGGAGTGGCATTTATGGTTTAAGGAAATGCAGGGAAGCAACAGTATAGCCTGCAATGAGGGCGTTGCGGAATTGAGTGGGGGAGTTTGTCATGATCTGTGATTCTTCTGTACTCGTGAACCCTTGGGAGTGGAGCTTGGGGTTGTCGAGTGAAGAGTGAGGATGCAGAGAAGATGAACACAACTGGATCGTGGGAGTGGCGTTAGAACGGTTGGTGTTAGGAGTTCCAGAATAGAAGTATTATATTACTTAGGAGCTTTGAAGGCGGGGTTGGCCTCCTGTGCACAAACTAGTCAAGAGTTGATGCCACTCTCCTAATGAGGTTATGATAGGTCGAAACCAGTTATTGAGCCTAAAGAGATCCACTGTCTCACTCGATGAACTAGATGCCCGAGCGGAGCTGGACGTGGTACGATCCTGTATAAAAGAGCTATTCGCCATATTGTTCACTGAAACAACTATAGAAGGAAGGCTGGCCTGGTGAATTCCGCTAGCCAAGCACCGCACGGGTTATTCCGCGGCCAAGGAACTGCCGACCCGTGACACAAGCGTGATGAAAAAAAATTAAATTGAAGTTATCATTCACAATGACTTGATGAACTGAAAAACCTCTTGGAAAGTATCAAATTCTTTGAATTGAGACTCACGAAGGATCACAAAAAAGACTTTTCATATAAGTGCGTGACCGATGCCACAAAATACTAAGGAACTAGATACGTAATCTAGACGGGCCATATGCGTCTTATTAAGGAATCTGCATAGTTGTTGCTTTTGTAGTTAATGGGTGGTTAGGAGCAAAATCTGAATAGTTTTTGGTGCACATAGCAGCAAAAAAAAGAACTCAGCCCTCCATCACTGCTCATTTACGTAATAGTTTCTCCCCATCCGTAGTTCACCAAACGATAGATTGGATAAGATATGAGAATATCCGACTTTAAATCCATAGTTCACCAAACAGTTGATGGGATATGAAGAAATCCATGGATTTCTTATCCTATCCTATGTAGTCCTATCCCGTTTAGAAATCCGGATGACCAAATGCAGCCTGAGGAGAATAGGATCGGTCAGGGGTTTGATGAATATCTCGATGGACGACACTGAATTCTAAGTTTTTGGCCTTTCGTTAGTATGAATAGATGACATTTAGGACTTCAACGGAATTTTCTTCAACCATAGAAATTTTCGGATTCAAATTCCTCGAACTCTACAGAAACTATTTCCTTATCCATATGGGATCGATAATCACCTAATTAATCTTTTAGATTACTATGATTCTAGAAAGTACTTTTATTTCAAATATATTGAGGGTATGTTTATATTTTGAAATTGTCTAAAAAATTATCAATCTATTACACTTTTCTCAATTCAATTATAAACCTTTCAATCTTACCAATTGAATTTTAAACAGTTTTTTCAATTCGCCAATTGAGTCTATCTGGCCAATTTTAACCGGAAATGACTGATGTGGAAATTGGTAGTATCATGTAGTATGACCGGCACGATATGGACAAATTTTTTAAAAAAAATTGATTTTTTTTTAAATTTTTTTCTTTTTCCTTTTTCTTTCTTCCTTTTCCTTTTCTTTTTTAACAATTTTGGTGAGGGTCCACCGGCCCTCGCCCATAACGGCGAGGCTTGGATAGCGACCCTCACTAGGCTTGGAAGGGAAAAATAAAACAAAATGAAAGAAAAAATAAAAAAATAAAAAATTTAGACAAATTTTAAAAATAAAAAAATGTCCATGTCAGTGCCGGTTGTGCCACGTAGGACGGCCGGTGATCATGTCAATGATTTCTAGCTAAAATTGGCCAATAGACTCAATTAGCAAATTGTCAAAAGGTTTAGGCTCAATTGATAAATTTGAAAAGTTTATGACTGAATTGACAAAATTATAATAGGTTGAGGACTTTTTGGACAATTTCCCCAATGGACGGAAATAATTAGGGATTTCATATGAGGGCAGACTCATCTCTTCAATGAAAAATTTTTGCTGGGAGCAATTTTAGCTACAAAAATAGCTGTTTACCTAGTTTTAACTATTAAGTAAAATGAGTCTTTTTATTTAGGGGCCACCATAGAAAATCTAGCGAGTGTTGGTTAGAAGAGATCATTGTCTCAGTACAAAATTTTCTTTTTTATTGGTTTGATTAGTCTAATCGAACCAGTTGGCAACCATAACCGCACCAATAATTTAAACTTGTCAAGCTAAAGTATAACTTGGTAATTCATTGAGGGGCAACCATGCGCTTATAGCCATTGCCTTCGTGCGGAAGAAATTCCAATGCTCAAGATAACCCTAAGTGATATGGACATCCTCTTGTAACATGTAATTTGATAAACTTGTCGAGCTAGATTTGAAAAATCTGCGTATGAAGTCTTTGAACAGAAACTCGGAATCGACCTATTGAACTTATTCCTCAAATCTACGATGCGGACACCCTCCCTCCATATCAAGATTAAGTTGATAAATATTAAAGGTGAAGACATTTTTGAGAAAACTGAGATTTCATGACATTTTAGTACATGATCGAAAGTTTATGCTTTTCATGATAAAGTTGACAGTTCAAGACATTTTCACTTGCAAGTAAAAAGTTCAAGATTCTCTAGAATATTAAGCTAAAGAGATCCGGAAAATCCACTTATTTTTCAAAAAATGATTTCTTTTAAAAGAAAATGAGGACTGTTCGGATTTTCACGGTTGTATAATGTCCATTTTCATAAATATATATTCCCTTGCTAAATGTTAAAATTATAATTTTGGCCATAAAACTTAATATTTCAATTTCAGTATACTTATTATCATTACTCGTAAATAACATGGACTTATTTGTCAAACTTCAAGTGATGGATACAGCGCGTGCTTGCTGAGTAGAAAAATCCACATATTTTTTTAACAGAACTGAAAAAAAAAAATTTGATCGGCAATTGCTTCAGATGACGAAATAACTTCAGGCACAAACATTAAATTGAACTTAAATTGAAACCACATACTAGCATTAACAACGGGAATTAGAGTACCAAACACACTACATAAACACACGTACCGTAAAAGGTCATACCTGAGGACACCATGCAAAACCAAACGACAGACATTAGAATACACAAGCAACACCACAAATTTCTCCTTTTACTGGGTAGCTAGCTAGAGACTACTTCTTCCGGAGGTCGCACCACAGGTCGCGGAAGTGGGTTTTGAGGTCGTCCTCGATGGGACGCCGGGGTATGCGCATGTCCCTCCCGGTGGCTTTCACGGTCTTTTCTTCTTCGCCAGGCTTGGACGAGTCGCTCTGCAAGTCGTGGAAGTTGGTAGCGGGGTCCTCCTTGAAGGCACGCTGGGTATGCGCATGTCCCTCCCGGGAGCTTTCATGGTCTTTTCTTCTCCTCTGGGCTTGGACGAGTGGCTCCGCAGGTCGCGGAAGCAGGTAGTGGCGTCCTCCTTCAAGGTACTCCGGGGTATGCGAGTGTCCCTCCCGGGAGCTTTCATGGTCTTTTCTTCTCCACTGGGCTTGGACGAGTTGCCCCGCAGGTTGCGGAAGTAGGTAGCGGGGTCCTCCTCGAAGGGACGCCGGGGTATGCGCATCTCCCTCCCGGGAGCTTTCATGGTCTTTTCTTCTCCGGTGGGCTTGGACGAGTTGCTCCACAGGTTGCAGGACCCCTCGAAGGTACGCTGTGGTATGCGCATGTCCCTCCCGGGGGCTTTCATGGTCTTTTCTTCGCCACTGGGCTTGGACGAGTTGCTCCGCAGGTTGCGGAAGTAGGTAGCGGGATCCTCCTCGAAGGGACGCCGGGGTATGCGCATGTCTCTCCCTGGAGCTTTCATGGTCTTTTCTTCTCCGCTGGGCTTGGAAGAGTTGCCCCGCAGGTTGCGGAAGTAGGTAGCGGGGTCCTCCTCGAAGGGATGCCGGGGTATGCGCATGTCCCTCCCGGGAGCTTTCATGGTCTTTTCTTCTCCGCTGGGCTTGGACGAGTCGCCCGTCAGACTCATCATGCCCATGCGCCCGGCCAAGGCCCAGATCGCATCCATATGAATATGCCTTCGGATATGGCAAAAGCTTTGAGGTCTCTCTAGTGTCGAAGTGTGAGTGCTCAATGCCTTGTTGCTTAGGGTAAGAGGTGAGTCTTTGGGGGTTAATTTATAGCCGCTTTAGTGGCTTTGGAGCTTGGACTTGGGAGTAATTTCATTGACGTTGATGTTGACCTTCACTTGGGGCAATTCGTTGCTTAATGCTCTCACACCCCGCGCCCCTCTCCCTCCTCTCCCTCCTCTCCCTCTGTGTGTGTGTGTGTGTGGAAGACGGATGAGGTTTGCGCTGCTTTAGATTTCCGAAAACGTCTTTAGTAGAAAAAAACAGAAGGAAAAGAAGACGGGGGCCCATCCGAGTGAGGAAAAGAAGACCCGCCAATGCTTTACCGTGCCTTTAAGTCGTCGGTAAGAAATCGTTTGTTATTGCTCCTACTTGTTTCGCCCCTTCTTTTATCGTACTGCCAGACGTTTGTTTTCATAATTTAATTTGGATCATATAAATGATCTTTGAATTTTGACTCAATGTAATATGGTCTCTAAACTTTTAATTTATTTAATGTGTTCTTGAACATTCACCAAAAGTTTAGGGACTATATTGAATAAATTAAAAACTCAAGAGATTGTATTGCACTTTGGGCTAAAATTTAGGGGATCACATCAAACAAATGAAAATTTATGAACCACATTAAACATTTGGTCAAAGGTTAGAGACCATTTATGTCATTTTCCCTTTGGAGAAACTACTAAAAACTCTAAACTATGTCCACTATGATACATTTACTGCAAACTTTTTTTTTTTTTTTTTTTGTGACACTTAAAATCTCAAACTTGTACGCAAGTGAACATGCACATATTTACCCAGCGTTAGGGTTATACCCGACGTGGCATTGATATGGCGCCACTCATGCACCATATTTGAAAAAAATTAAAATAAAAAATATTAATACCATGAAAAATTCGAAACAGGTACTTTTATGACAAATTTATCCAAACAAATTTTTTTACAAAAAACCCACAGACTGGTACATTGTGATAAATTTACCCTTTGTTAGATTCTTTTAGTTTACTTTCAAATTGCTGAGTTGGATGACACGTATCGGTTTATGGTTTTACTTTTCATTTGTCACAAATGTATCAATTTGTGGTTTTTTGAGGTATTAATTTAATTTAACGAAAACTAACGGAGGGTGAATTTGAAATCTTTTTCCTTAGAATGATTTATGAAGGTTTATGATGGTCTGACATAAATAACAACATAACATGATAAAATTGAATTTTTCTTTCTTATAAGGATTTACAATAGTCTATTATGGTCCTTCATAACCATTAACAAAATCTTGTAAATTTATTTTTTTAATCAAAATTTGTACAGGTTTTTGATAGTCCATCATAATGAGAGAAATTTAATGAGGTGCGGACACCTAGAGTGCCAAAACTTAGCATAAATGGATACTTAAGTGCCAAAAATTTGGAAAGCTATGCTTAAGTGCCAAAATCAAAGTAAAATAGGCCAGTTAAGTACTAATGGAAACCGACCAAAAAAAGGTACTAATGACAAGAAAATCCAATCAACATACTAACGTGGTGTGTTTCCGGTAAGACAAGTGCAAAACGATATCGTTCTGCATGTTGACACGACTAGATAAGTAAAAAACAACGTCATTTTACCTCAGATTTGAATTTTAATATAAATAATAATTAAATTAAATTTAAAAATAAAATTAAAAATTAAAAAAAAAGGGCGAGATTGCAAAACTACGAGCGCCGTGGAAGCGCTTGATGCCACCTCCTCATTGTTGCCAAGAAGGGCTGGTGACCTTGGCAGCCCCCTAGCCAACAACAACCCTTGGCCTTGCTAGGTGAGGGCCAGCAACCTTGGCCGGATTTAGGGGAGGGTTGCGACCCTCGCCCAAATCTAGGCTAGGGCTTGCAAGCCCTCACTGTCAGTCAACCAGGGTTGTCGGGCCCTGGCTGACCTCCCCCCAACGTCGTCGACCTTCCCAATGACGGTGAATGGCAGCGAGGACTTGCATAGCCCTCACCATTCTACAACCCCCCTTTTTAAATTTTTTTTAAAATTTACTTTTAAATTAATTTAATTAATATTTATATTAAAATTCAAATAAGAGGTAAAATGATGTCGTTTTAGCTCTTTTTTGCTGGCTCAGCTCTTCGGCAAGTCACGTAGGCGAGTTATATTAACAAAAAAAATGTCACGTAGAATTTCTGGCACTTTTCGTTGAAGTTAGTACTTAAATGTCTCATTGTTCAAAGAAAGTAACACTTATGTATACCTTTCGTAACTTTTGACGCCTAAGTATCCCTCCATGCCAAGTTTTGGCACTTACGTTGTATTTCTGCTGAAATTTTTTGTAAAATTTGGAATTTTGTTTGTACGACTTTTTACAAAGGTTTAAAATGGTTTAACCAAACACGACTTGTTTGATCATAGTATCAAAAACTCGATCCGTACACAACCAACTAAAATGGGTTGATCCATTCAGAACGTGCCCAGACCCATTTATTTTGACATGTATATGACATGAACACTCTCAATATAAAGCCAAATCTTGAACCCTAAAGTCAGAACTACTTCGTGCGGTTGTTCGAGTTGGATTGTTGCATCATGCTAGAAATTGCCACTCCTGATTTAACCATATCACATGAGTAAAGTTATTCGATTCATTCAGTAGATACATCGTGTCTAAATTAGTCCTAATTTTTTCATAACAAAATGATGGCATAAAAGGTTTCGCTAAAATTTACGACATTACATTGTAATCAAGAAGTATTTCGTAATTATAACATGTTCATGAGAATCATACCCTCATATATAAAGAGAAAAAAAAAAGATAAGAGAAAAAAGAAAGGGTCACGCTTGTCCCCATGTAAACTAGTAGACAACCCCATGCAAGGGGACGTTTTCCTTCCAGTCTTACCAACACAAGCTCCATAATTCAATCAAATCTTAGCACAAGTAACTCCTTAGAAATAGGGGGAATTACCAAAAAAGTCCTAAACCTATTACAATTGTGTGTCAATTCAGTCATAAATTTTTTTTTGGCCAATTGAATCCTAAACATTTTGTATTTGTGGCAATTCAATCCATCCACCTAAATTTGACTGACCATTGCTAACGAGCATAATTTTTAATAATATTTTAATAGTTTCAAATTTTTTAATTTTATTGTCTTTTCTTTCACTTTATTTTTTTCCTCCTCTCTTTCTTTGGTCGGTTGTTGAATTAAGATGACCTCGTGGTTGCTGGGTGAGGGCAAGGTCGAGCCTCGCCATATCTAGCAAGGGAGGTTGAGACTTACCAGGGGTGAGCAAGGCTTGCCGTTGCTTGTGGCTGGCAAGGTTGACCTCACCGGCCCTCACCTCTAGCCGATTGCCTCGGTCCAATGATGGGCTAGAGGAAAAAGGAAGAGGAAAAAAAATAAAGAGAAAGGAAAAAATAAAAAAATTCTAAAATACAATAAAATATCATTAAAATTATACACGTCAATGTTGGTCATGCCTTATTAATATTGTGCCTTGTTAGCACTAGTCATGCCACATCAACACCGACCGACCAAATTTGGTCGGATAAACTGAATTGGCACAAATGCAAGAGATTTATGACTTGATCAAAAAAGTTTATGACTTAATTGGCATAATTGTAATATGTTTATGACTTTTTTGGTAATTTTCCCTTAAAAATCCATAATTTGTTAGACTAGTATATTGTGTTTCCAATTTGTTTGGCTTACTAAGATTCCATTTGGTTTGAGGAAAATGAATGATTTGAAAATATCTTCATAAAAATAATCATTTATATCACTTAAAATAATTAATCAACGAAAGATGTTTCATTATCGACATTAATTTATATCTAAATATTTTCAAGGACAATACTCTTTCCATTCATTTTTGTAAGCTATGTGAGCAATTATTTAAAAAATATATTTTTTGAATTATTTATTTTTCATGAAATGAACGCCCCATAAAAACCTAGTTCACCTACCCACGAGTGAATCTTTTTTCGCTTTTGACAATGCTTGCAAAGATCGTGCACACTAAGTAGGATCAAGGGTCTCCGTCCTCCTATGAACATCGTTGACATTAACAAAGGTTTACCTACGGCGGCTTCAGATTTCGGAAGATTAGACATCCCTGTTGATATAGCTGAGGCCATACTATATGGCCTCAAACCAGCTAAAGACCTTTCTTACCCTTCCTTGGAGATTGGATCAGACAAGCACTCACGTGGTATCTCTTTATCCACCAACGTAGTCCGCCCGAACATCATCCATTTCAGCTCTACTTATTCAGACGTTCCTTTGTTCGAAGACAAGGGAACATAAGGTGTGTTTGGTATAACTTTCCCAAGGGCTTTTGGCCTTCAAAACTCCCTGGGGAAATGATAAGATGTTTGGCAAGTTTTGCCAATGGTTTTCGACATTTGGCCAAATACTGAAACTAATTTTTTTCTTTCAAAACTATCCTCACTAATTCTTCAAATTTCCAATTTTGTCCCTCATTATTGTTCATCTCTTTTGAGCAAGGGCAACTGGGGAGGGTGGTCGGCAAGACTAAATTGAGTCAGCAAAGGGCCGGTGAAGCTGCATGACCCAGGCAAGGGGCCGACGAAGGGCTCATGAGGATCGCATGACCAAGGCGACCTAGGGCGAGGGCCGCCTAGGTCTTGCGCGACCTCAATAGTGCAAAAGCTCGTGGGAAAGAGGAGGAACAGAGTAATATGGACAGCTCGGACTACTCCATATCTCGACAAGCTCGGCCGCAAACAAAACACAAAATTGGGTTTAAATCTTATTCTCAGAACTCGTCACACTAAAGTTTGAGTTTAGTGAAAGTAAGCTTGGTGAACACAATTCAGGGAAAAATGAAAGAAAAAACCGTTAGATGGGAGTGACCAAAGCGAGATCTCACTCTTGAACATTGAGTAAGGCTCGTTGTCACTAGTTAGATTCGAGGTGGCCAAGCCCCCTAGTTCTCGATCTTAGGTCGGGGAAGCATGAACAACCTTGATCGAGGTCGTTGTCCACGAATAAGCGCTTGAAGATGATGAACAATGCATCCTAAACAATAAACAATAATTGCAATAACAATGCTTCGAATTTTTTTGTTTTTGTTTAAATTTTCTAATGGGGTGCTCGCGTGGAACCACATCAGCACCAAGTCGGAGCCACGTTAGATTTCGACAATGATTTTTAATAGAATTCTAACGAATGGTAAATGTGTTACTTGGGTATTGATTTGGGATAAAAAAAAAAAAAAGAAAATGTGTCATCGTGGGCATAATTTGGTGTTTTTGGTGGTTTTTTTTAGTGTGAAAAGAAGACGGGGGCCATAATAACGTGGAAAAGGAGACCCGTTAATGCTTTAGCGTGCCTTTGAGTTGTCGGCAAGAAATCATCATTATTGGTCCTACCTATTTTGCCCATTCTTTTCTCGTACTGCAAGATTTTTCTTTTTATAATTTAATTTGGAGAAGGGATAGTTAGATAACTCGTCTTTGAACTTTGGTTATTATATTATTTGGTCCCTAAACTTTTGAAAAATGTTCAACTTGAACTGTTAAACTTTTGTTGGTCTCTAATTAAACATTTTTTAAAAGTTTAGTGACCACATTGAGTATGACTACATCACACTTTGAGCTAAAATTCATTGATCACATTGAACATTGAGCTAAAGTTTATGAATCATTTGTATCATTTTTTTTTTTGAGAAAAAACCACTAAAAATCCTAAACTATGCCCACTGTGATATATTTACCTCAAATTTTTTGTGACACTAAAAACTTCACCACACATATTTACCCAGCATTAGGGTTATGTTAAATAACACTATTAGCACCTGACGACTCAAGTACCACATTTGAAAAAAATTATAATAAAAACGGTTAGTACCACAAAAAAATTACAAATTGGTACACTTGTCAAATTTACTCCAAATACATTAAAAAAAAAACCCAAACTGATATACCTATGACTAGTTTCCATTAATTTTTAACTATTTGTATGACATATGACAGTTTTTTTTTTGTCAGCCTACTCTACTCTTATTCTAACTCTCATTCTTAGACTTTTGTCTTACATTCTTGTAGGGCGTAGGAGTCGAAAATCCACCCTTGAAACTAAATTGTCTCCACCCCATCCCTCATGAGAAGGTAAGGATTCGAACCCCCCACCTCCTCCTTCCATGTTGGAAGGGGTGTCCTAGTGGTTTATGACATATAACAGTTGACAAGTGTACTAGTTTGTGATTTTACCCTCAATTTGTCACATGTATACTAGTTTGTAATTCTTCATGATAATAATTCAATCTAATGAAAATTAATGGAACGTAAATTTGTCATAAATACACTAATTTGAGGTTTTAGATGGAAATTTATCACAAGTGTACTTTTGGGATTTTTTTTTGGTAGTATTAACTCAAATAAAAATAAAAATTAAATAAATTTGAAGAACTATTCATTGTGGTTATTGTTCATCATCTTTAAGCACTAGTACACTGCTACCCAGAGCTGATTAGACATCCGTTTGTGTACAATTAATCTCCTTTTTTTTTTGTAAATAATTTTCTTCCATGTTCCTTTAGTGTTCATCTTTATGGGTGACCTCCTCCACTTCTCTTCTACTTTTTTTTTTTTTTTGTCAAACATTTTCCCTCTACTTTCTCCATTTAATTACTAGCAAAATCAATTCATATACACTTTTCCCTTTAATCATCGCTTCTTCAAACCTTGGAAATCTATCCACCAGAAGATTAGCAAATAACAATCGGTGCTTGCACTGCCGTGACTTTCCAAGGCATATTCCATAATACGACGAAACTCCATGAATTCAAGGAAAGAAAGGGAAAAAGGTTCAACTGTTAAGGAAATCCCTTATGATGTTTTGAAGATGACAAAATAAATCAAAGGCTACTAACATGTTTAATGGTTAAGTAATAGACCATGCAGATAATAGAACATGTAAAGGATATTGTCAAAGTCTGAAGACTGCCAAACTTTAGTGTCAAAGTCTATTCTACATCGAAGTCATCAACTCGACAAATTCCGGGCTGAATGTGAATGAAGAACCGAAGACGGACTCTATCTTTGAAGCTGAACTTATTCGAGACGGTGTTCGGACCTTAAAGCTAAATTTGTTCGAAGCAGAATATGTTCAGACCTAGATTGTAAAGTCTATTGCACTAAGACTCAGGTTATAAAGTCTATCAGACTCAAGACTCTACTTTAGACAGAACGCTCTCAGACTTTACATCCAGACTCGACAGAACGTAATACAAGCCCCAATCACATAACGGCTAGTGATCTGGTTTGGATTCCACATGAAGATTGATTTGATTGATTCAATCTAATTGATTGACGATTGGATATTAAAGACAAGAACTTTCTATACGAAGAAGCTTTACTTATGAAAACCAACATTCTGTTTGTATGGGCGATCAGAATCAATTTGGGATTTTACCTCTATCACTCAACGGCTACCAAATCTTCTAGATACAGAGCTGTCCAATGGGTAGATTGGAAGACGATCCTCAAGATGTTGTCCAACGGCTAGTTTGGAAGTGGAGGAGTATTTAAGGAGATCAAGGACCGATGAGCAAGTAAGAGACGGAGCGTAGAATTTATAATTCCAAAGTTTGAGCGAACTTCGATCATACACTTATCTTTGGTGAGCTTAAATGTTTGTGATTGTGAGAGAAATACCAAAAGAGTGACTTAGTGAGATAGTGTGATCTACTACTAAGTGTTTGCACTCAAAGTTGTAATCTCTTGTTGATTGCATAGTGGAATCCAGCCAAGAAGGCTGTTAGCGTGGGAGAGTGGACGTAGGCTTGGATTAAGCCGAACCACTATAAACCTTGTGTTCTTATTCTCTTCCTTAACTCCTTTATTTTACTCAAAATTTATTTTATTCCGCATATGTTTGCCAAGGTTTAGTTTAAACACCTATTCACCCCCCTCTAGGTGTTCATACTAGTCCTATCATCAACAACTACTGATGAAATGAATTAAAGACATGGGGAATAGCCGCAGTAGTGCAAAAGCTCGTGGGAAAGAGGAGGAGCAAAGTGATATGGACAGCTCGGGCTACTCCAGATCTAGGCGAGCTTGGCCACAAACTAAACACAAAATTGGGTTTAAATCTTATTCTCAGAACTCATCATACCAAAGTTTAAGCCTAATGAAAGCACAGCTTGGTGAGCATGATTGGGGGTATAATGAAAGGAGAAAAAAAAAAAGAGCTGTTAGGTAGGAGTGATTAGAGCTAGATCTCACTCTTGAACGTCGAGTAAGGCTTGTCATCACCGGTTAGATTGAAGGTGGCCAAGCCCCCTAGTCCTCGATCCTAGCTTGGGGAAGCATGGACAACCTCGATCGAAGGCTATTGGTTGCGGATGAGCACTTGAAAACAGTGCATTTGAAATAATGAACAGTAATTACGATAACAGTACTTCGAAATTTTTTCTTTTTTGTTTATTTTTTTTAATAGGGCACTTGCATGGCACCATATCAGTGCCAAGTCAAAGCCACGTCAAATTTCAACAGTGATTTTTAAGAGAATCCTAATGAAGGGTAAATGTATTACTTGGGTATTAGTTTGGGAATTTTTGAAATTACCAAAAAAAAAAATTGAGGAAATGTGTCACCATGGGCATAATTTGGTATTTTTGGTGGTTTTTTCTTTAGCGTGGAAAAGGAGACTGAGGGCACATCCTAATGTGGAAAAGAAGACCCGCCAATGCTTTAGTGTGCCTTTGAGCTATCGACAAGAAATCATTCATTATTGCTCCTACCTGTTTCGCCCTTTCTTCTCTCGTACTACTAGACGTTTCTTTTCATAATTTAATTTGGAGAAGAGATAATGACATAAATGGTCTTTGGACTTTGGCCTAATATGTAATGTGATTTCTAGATTTTTGATTTATTGGTCCCTAAACTTTTCAAAAACGTTCAACTTGAACTGTTAAACTTTTGTTGATCCCTAGTCGAACATTTTTCAAAAGGTTAGATATCACATTGAACAAATTAAAAATTCAGGGACTATATTTCACTTTAGGCTAAAGTTTAGGAACCACATTGAACATTGAGCTAAAGTTCAAATACCATTTATGTCATTTTTCCTTTGGAGAAAAAACACTAAAAACCCTAAATTATATCCACCATGACACAATTATCTCAATTTTTTTGGGACACTAAAAACCTCAATGGACAATAATACCCAACAATAGGGTTATGTTAAATATTACTATTAAAACCTAACGACTCGAACACCACATTTGGAAAAGTTAAAATAAAGAGGCTTAGTACCACAAAAAATTACAAATTGGTACACTAGTCAAATTTATCTCAAATTGATTTTTTGACCACAAAAAACCCAAACTGTTACATTTGTGACAAATTGACCCTCTATGAATTTCCGTTAATTTTTACAGTCAAATTACTAAGTGGGATGATACATAATAGTTGACAATTGTACTAGTTTGTGGTTTTACCCTTTATTTATCACACATATACCAGTTTGTGATTTTTTTTGGTATTATTTCAATTTAACGAAAACTAATTGAATGTAAATTTATCACGAGTTTACCAATTTAGAGTGTTTTTGTGGTCTAATTTACAAATTTTTCACAAGTGTACTAATTCGGAGTTTCTTTTGTGATATTAACCCAAATAAAAATAATAATTAAGTGCTCGTCCATCGCTGCCCAGAGCTGCCTGGACATCCGGCTATATATCATCTTGTTTTTCTTTTGTCGTAATCTTCTTCCTTGTTCCATAAGTGTTCATCTTTCTAGGTAATCTTTTCCATTTCCCTTGTACCTTTTTTGGTCAAACATCTTTCCTCTACTTTCTTCCTTCAATCAAATATTGGCAAAATCAATCCACAGACTTCGCCACTTTGATCACCGGCTTCTCCAAACCTTGGAAATCTATCCACTGGAAGTTTAGTAAACAATAGCTGATGCTTGCACCACCATGGCTCTCCAAGGCATGATCCATTAATACTGTGAAATTCCGCAGCCTTGAGAAAAAGAGGGAAAAGGTTCAGCAACTACTGATAAAATGGATAAAAGACATGGAGAGTTACCCCAGTAGTGCAGAAGCTCATGAGAAAGAGGAGGAATAGAGTGACATGGATAACACGGATACGCCAGATCTCGGCGAGCTTGACCGCAAGTAAAACACAAAGTGAGTTTAAATCTTATTCTCACAACTTGTCACACTAAAGTTTGAGCTTAGTAAAAAGTTAGCTTGGCTAACACAATTGAGCAAGAAAGGAACTTTTAGACGGGCGTTACCAAAGTGAGATTTCAGTCTTGAACATAGAGTGAGGCTCATTGTCACCAGTTAGACTCAAGGTGGCCAAGCCCCCACATCCTCAATCCTAGATCGGGGAAGCATGAACAACCTCGACCAAGGTCGTTGTCCATGGATGAGCGCTTGAAGACAATGAATAGTGCATTCAAGACAAAGAATAGTACTCGCGATAACAGTGCTTCGATTTTTTTGCCTTTCTAGTTTTAATTTTTTTAATGGGGCGCTCGTGTGGGGCCACATCAGCACCATGCCAAATTTTAACAGTGATTTTTAACAGAGCATTAACAAAGGGTAAATGTGTCTCTCACATATTAATTTGAGGTTTGTTGTGATTTTTTTTCTTTTATTTATGAAAAACGTCAAGTAAATCCTATACTATTGTAACTATCTTCACTTTTGTTTTACTACAATTCACCGTCCCTTAAAAAAAAAAAAAAAAAAAAATTCCCCGAGCTAGTGATTGGGGTATCGCCACGGCTTCTTAGTGTGAGCAGGCTCGGATCAGCACAATCGCTCCCTATGAGGGGCCGTGCTAGGCTAAGGCCCAAGAGGGGTCAGTCCGTGTTGTGTCTAGACCGGCACAGCTCAATATTCTTAGGGTTGGGGTTTGTTAATGTACAAAGAAAAGCAAATGCTAAAGTTTATGTCTTTTGCAAACTTTGGCCTTTCCAAACCAGGCTTTTAAAGGTGATGCGTGAGTATAATGAGTCAAATTCAGATTTTGAGGAGGAGAGAGAATTTTGAAGTGTAATTGTTGTTGCAGTGTAAAACCGATAAGTTTTATTCTCGATAAAGGGCAAGGAATATGTAACGCAAAGAAGAAAAGAAAAGGATGTCAAATAATTTGGGATATAATTTAGTGTGTTGTTTATTTATTTATTTATTTGGCGAGAGAAGATTGTTTGTCACGCTCCAATCCTCGAATGCGTGCCCATCCCTTACTTGGTCGATTAATAGCGACGTCCCAAGACGCATCGCCGACCCTTTCTATTTAATACGCATGCGAAAGAAGATAAAAATCACCAGACAATAAAACATTGGGATAGAATAGTACGACTAAATTTCAAACTTTTAAAAACATCCACACTTATATACATTGCAAACCAGTGCACATATATACAAGGTGACTATTAAGTCCAATTCAACTCAAGCCAGTTTGAAAACAAGGTCTACAAGCATGGGTGGGGTTCCACAAACTACGGGTACTTGTCCTCCTCTTCATCATCCTCCTCACTCCAACTAGAGCTTTCAGCAGACTGAACCGGACTTCCAAGATCTTCAAATTCCAGGTCTTCCGCGTCTATAACCGAGCCTGGAGGGAAATCTACGGTGCCTTTTCCAAAGGCGGCCTCCATCACACACAGAGGTATCTCAAACTTCGATATGGGACCCTTTCTTTGGCCATCTTGAGTCTGGCGGTACCACGATCTATATCGATGGGGCACCTTGTGGGTGAGACCCGCATCAACCCAAACTATAGACCTAACTAGCTCATAGGTCCAGCCCCTAGGGTACCCATGAAATGGAAAGTAAGAGGTCTGCTATGAGATCTTCTTAGGCCGACCCAAAAACTCAGGAGGGGCCATCTAAGGACCTGCAATGGTTATTCAATAACCAGTGAGACCACGTCTCAGCAAGTTCTACCCCCTAAGACCCGATTAGTAAACTAATACACTTGAGCTGCCTATTCACACATGGGTCAAAGGACTTACCTTGGCCTCAAATTCCACCTGCATATTAGCACAGTTCAATAGGCACCCAAACAATCACATCACAGATTGATATCTCAACCAATCGACCTAGTCGATTACATGTCAATCAGGACCAATCTCTAGTCATCTCACTATTCAATCTCAAGTCTTACTCATGGCTCAATGAGCACAGTCTACCAAATGCTTGGCTATACAATACGGTCCAAATGACACGACCTATCTTTAGGTGGTAAACAAGCCCTACTTGGCAATTTTTGATATTTAGTGGCATCATGGCCCCACTTGGCACAACCGATTCCTATTTCGGCGGTAATGCTGAATTACGGCTCAGTGGGCATGGCCTACTCAATCTTTGACGGTAATACTAAATCACGGCTCAGCGGGCACGACCTCTATTGGGTGGTGGATCACGGCCCTGCGAGCATAATTTATACTTAGTGGAATCACGGCCCCACTTGGCACTTTTCGATATTTAATGGTATCGCAGCCCCACTTGGCACGGCCGATTCCTATTTCGGCGGTAATACTGAATCACGGCTCAGTAGGCACGACCTCTATCAGGTGGTAAATCACGGCCCAATGGGCACAACCTTTGACAGGTGGTAGATTGCGACCCCAGTGGGCATGACCGATTCCAAATTCGGTGGTAATACTGAATTACGGCTCAGCGGGCACGGCCATACTTTGGTGGTTTAATTAACTCAACCCACAACATCCCACGACCATTCAACCACGGCCAACGATATTGCACTTCGTAATTAAATTCCTCAATTTCATAATATCTTGGCCTAATTTCAAGGTATCAAAGATACCCGATAAAATATCGTGTGTGGGTACACAATCAGCCTTAGCCAAAATAGAATAATTCCTTTCTATAAATCCCACCATTTTTGTAGTCCACCAAAACATTTTTGGCATTATCAACCGATGGTCGGTTATTCTTCAATTGATTTTCCAAAATTATTCAATTTAGGAATAAATCCTAAAATCACTCATAAATCAATTTAGCATAGAATAAAACTCAAATAAATAAACGGACTACACCACGATCATCAGCACAAAATCCCGGTCACCGGCCATCCCGGTTGAATTTTCGGAAAATAAATAATTAATTAAATTAATTTCGAAAATTAATAAATAATTATTAAAAATCCAATTTAGACCCGTAATGCCCAATTGAAGCCCAAGACGGGTCGGGAAAAATCCCGAAGTACATTCAATAAATAATATAAACCATCCTCTAGCTAAATGCATTAACCGTATTCCTAACATGCATCACATTTAATTAATAATCACTAATCTACTCTAATCTAACCACCTAATCCTACTTAATTAACACTAATCAAACCTTAAGCATCATTAGAAAACTAAGCAGGGATTAGTGAGCTAAACTCACCGGAATAACGCGCGAGTCCGATCAATCCGACGAGAACGGCGCGGGGAACGAAAAACTCCAAAGCGGACCTAGGAATCGAGGCCCGTAGACACCTCAAAACAAGCTTGCAAATGGCTGGAAACCCACTCCGAAACTTGCTGATCTTGGCTGGAAATTGAAGAAAAACCACTTGGTTTAGCATGGTGAGACTCGGGAATGAAGAAATAGACCAAACCGGGCCTTGGCGGGGCTTTACCGACGACAAAATGACCAAAGACAGCCCCCGGTGAATCCTACAAGTTCTGGAATAGCTGCTGGTTGGCGGTGAGAGGTGAGGCCGAGGGGTGGACGGCGTGCGACCAGCGCGGGTGGAGGCGGTGGCGCGACCAGCGACGGCGGCTCTCGGTGGTAGCTTGGTGTGCGACAGCTGCTCCTTCTTCCTTGGCTGCTAGTTTCACACAAATGGAGGGGAAGAGGGAGTGTGTTGCCGGCCAAGAGAGGGTGAGAGAGAGAGGAGATAGAGTTGAGGAGAGATGGAGGGCTCCACCAAGCTAGATATTTCCAAACTTGGTCTCCAAGTTTCAATCTAGACCAAGTATCATCCCTTGGCCTTCATTAGGCCACCAACACACTTCCCATGACTTCTCAATTAGTCCATTTTGGCTAGGCATGAGGGGGACTACGAATTTTGCAAGGATTGTCTTCAATTGGTGGCTTGATCCACTTCAATTCCATCTCAATTGGCCTCCATAAAATCAATTGACCTATCAATAATCATCTTGGTATTTTTCCTCACCTCTGTATCCACCTTACTTCCCAAATTTGCCATCAAAAACAATAACCGACTATTTCTACACAAAAACGACTCGGCGACGACTTTTTCCCAAAAAGTGTTGATTGTCAGAAAAATCTTCTGAGACTAAGTCGACGCTCCTAGAATTTATTGTGACATGACAGAATCTTCAATTTCTAAAATCGGACTTGAATTCACAGTTAATTTTCATTTGGCGCGTTTTTAGCTTGACCTAAGCTACCGATAACTTTCAGAAAATTTTAGTGCAAATGACCCGTGGTCGATTTTCTTCGAGCCAATATGAACCCACTCGACTCATTGGCGACTCTCGGTTGTCGTGAAAATCTTGAGGATCTAAATACGGACACAAGGTACCAAAACAATAAGAAAATCAATCTAGTGCCGGTCGACAAGAATTTTCCAATTTAGTGGTGTCACCTACGATTAGCCACACATCTCTGTCGAACCAGCCTATTTTTAATTTCAAATCGATTTTATACTGTGTCGCAATAGCCTCTAAAGATAGACACGGTCGAAAAGCTGATTTCTAGTCGAATTCTCAAGTCTATTTGCCTTAAAATCCTTATTGGTTTCCCCATATAGTCTAGTTATCTCGAGGGTGATCAGCTCTGAGAACAACCCTATAGGCACGTCAATGAAATGCTCGATTTATTCAATGGAAAACAGAGTTAAAAATCTGGGATGTCACATTGTTAGTTCACTATTGTCTTGAATGCAATACTCCATGAACCAAAAACTTATCTTTTTAGGTTAAGTTTAACATCGACAGGAAAAAGGTTAAGTTTAACTATAAATGATCAAAAATAGATAAATTAATGGATCTTATATCAAATTCAGTGAATAAAAATATTTTTCTTCACTTCTTTTTTTCTATTCAATACTTTTAAGTGTGCTAACACATAATCTTTAGGGAATTTTCAAATAATAGCCTAAAATGGGGTTATTTTCTCAAAAGATGGTCCAAAGTGAATCTTATTTCAAATAAAATCATCAAGTAACTAAGTCAATCTCAAAAAAAAGGTATAAGCTCACCAACCAATCAACCATTCGGCAAATATTTGATTTTTTTGGTGGCTAGAAGAGGGTATTTTTGTCCAAATCAAAACCTAAAGATTTATTTTTTTTTTTAAATGAAGGGATAAGTGTATTGAAAGTCTCAAAACTTGTTACGAAAGTGCAATTGAATTCTACAACTTTCAAAAAGTGCAATTAACTACTAAAATATGTCAAATGGTCCAATCAATTCCTTTCGTTGATGGTACTTTTTTTTAAAAAAATTTTAAAACTCAATTGCACTTTTGTAACAATTTGTAAGACTTGATTATATGATTTTGAAAGTTTTAGGACTCGATGATACTTTCATGACAATTTTTTTATTGTATTTTTTGAAAATTTGAAGACTCGAATACAATTTCATAATAAATTTTAACATTTTTAGTATACTTATTATTGTAGAAGAATTGGAAAAGCGAAAAAAAAAAAAAAAAAATCCCTTGAAACACCGCCGCCGTGAACACCGCACCCCAACCATGTTGAAGATCCAAGAGCTTCAAGTCACTCCCATCACTCACTGTCATTAAATTTTTTTCCTTTCGTCAATCTTTTTCTTCTCAATCACGCCCCATCAACCATTACCAGCAAATCTCTCTCTTCACTTTAGCCCTCACTCCTACCTCTACGCTTCGCGGCGTGTGTTCGGATTTCCCTTAGGTCCGTATACACCATTCTTTGCAATCTTCATATGTTTTGTTCTTGTCTTGATTGCTGTTGATCGGTGGTTTTTTGTGATGCAGGGAGGTGGCGGCGATCTAGCGGGTGATGTCAGGAATTAGAGCCGCGCCATTGATTTGGTGTACTGTGATGATGGGAAGGACAACAATGAGGAGGACGATGGCATGGAGAGGCTCGGCATCAAGCTCCACCACATCATATTTGCAATCGAACTCCATCACAACATCGAGCGTCAGCCGACCTTGGGCGAGGGTCAACGGCACTCATAAGCAAAGTTGGAATGGTGGCAGCGCACACATATCCGATGATTTGTAATCTCTCTTTCTCCTTTGGTTTGATGGGGCATGATTGAGAAGTTGTTCGATCTTTAACATTGTTGGGGGTGCCATGTTCATGTAGGTGGTCCAAGCGATTCTTCTTCTTTTTCTTCTTTTTTGGCTTTTCTAATTTTCTTTTATTTAATATTTATTCAATTTTTTTGAACAAAAATGCCCTCTTCCGACCGTTGGAAAAATTAAAAGTTCATCAACCCACAAAAATTTGACTATCTGGTGAGCTTAATGCCCTTATTGAGACTGATTTATTTACTTAAGACCCTCATTTGAAGCAAGCTACACTTTGAGCCATTTTTTGAGAAAATAATCCACTTCATACCTTTATTTAGAATTTTCTTTGAAATTTATAATCAATAACAAGTTTCCTTTCTAGTACTACTAGGAGGCTATTTCACCTCTTGAATGACCACATCCACCCCCATTTACACTAGAAAGATATAACTACCCTTAACTTTTCAATTGCAATTTAAATTGATGGCCCTACTCCTTTTTTTCTATTTTTCTTTTTCTATTTATGAAAGTTACCATAATTAAGTATATTTTACTTGTTTTTTAGCATATCAAAGAAAAGTGCATTCTCAAATATTCCTACAAAGTTTTACATATTTCGTGTAAAAACATCTCGCTAATGATAAGAAAAAAAGATATTCTTTGATATAGTAATCTATTCTATGTTAGGATATAACATGTGTGAGTTAGGTTAAAGAAATTCCACAATGGAGAACTAATGTGGTGTAGGGTTAATATATTTTAATTAGCTTATAACACATTGGCTAAAACTTCTAAGTGAATATGAGTTTAACGAAATATGTTAATAGGTTCAAACTTAAGCTCTCTCTCTAGGTAATCTCCCTAGGTGAAAGGTATTGGGCTTTTATTATGCGCTTGTAACATATGATATCAAAGTCAATGGAAGATTGATGGGCTCCCAATATGTTCAAGTTGAGATATCTTGATATAGAAGGATACTTGAATCAAGGGGAACTGGGGAGATTGTTGGGATACGACACGTGTTTATTAGACTCCCAATCTATTCAAGCTGAGATATCTTGATGCAGAAGAGTACTTGGATTAAGAGGAATAGATCTCACACCAAGGAGATTGTTGGGATACGACATGTGTTTGTTGGACTCCCAATCTATTCAAGTTGAAATATCTTGATGCAGAAGGATACTTGGATTAATGGGAGCAGATCTCATACTGAGGAGATTGTTGTGATATGACATGTGTTTGTTGGAATACGTCACGTGTGACTCATGGTAGAAAAACTTCATATTGAAAAATTTATGTAGTGTAGAGTGATATACAGCAGTTAATTATATGGTATAAAAGCCAATGGTAGATTGATGGACTCCCAATCTACTATTTAAGTTGAGATGTCTCGATATAGAAGGATACTTGATTAAGGGGAAACAAATCTCACACTTGAGAGATTGTTGAGATATAACATGTGTGAGTTGTGTTAAAAAAATCTCATATCGGAAAACTAGTATGGTGCAGAGTGGTATAGAATAGTTAATTATTTTAGTTGGCCCATAACTCATTGATTTAAACTTTTAAGTGAAAGCGATTCTAATTGAATATTTAATAGGCTTGATCTTAGGCTATTTCCTGGCGATCTCCCCAAGATAAAGGTATCGGGCTTCTACTACTCTCTTTCAACATTCTATAAGATGAGTAGATAAAATTAGAGGTTTTGTATGGGGGAAGTCTCATCTCTTCAATGAAAAAGCTGTGCTCAGAGCAATTTTAGCTGCGGAAATAGTTTATTACCTAGTCTTAACTATGAAGTAAAGTGGATCCTTTTTCTTAGGAGCCATCATAGAAAATCTGGCGAGTGTCGATCAGAAGAGGTCATTGTCTCATGATGGCAATTCTTTATTAGTTTGATTTGTCTAATCGAACCAATTGGCAATCAGAATTGCACCGATAATTCAAACTTGTCAAGCTAAGGTATAACTTGGTAATTCATTCACCGGGAACAGTAATCATGCGCTTATAATCGTTGCCTTCTTGCGGAAGAATCCAATGTTCAAGAGAACCCAACGCAATATGGACATCCTCCTGCAACATCTAATTTGGTAAACTTGTCGAGCTAGATACGAAAATCTGCATATGAAGTCTTTGGACAGAAACTCTTAATTGATCCGTTGAACTTATTCCTCAAATCTACGTTATGGACATTCTCCCACCATATCTAGATTAACTTGATTAAATTTTAAAGGTCAAGACATTTTCGGAGAAAAACTGAGATTCATGACATTTTAGTACATGACCGAAAGTTTATGCTTTCCATGATAAAGTTGAAAGGTCAAGATAGTTTTAATTGCAAGCGGAAAGTTCAAGATTCTCTAGAATATTAAGTTAAAGAGATCCGGAAAATCCACTCTTTTTAAAAAATGATTTCTTTTAAAAGAAAATAAGGATTGTTCAGTTTTTCACAGTTGTATAATGTCCATTTTCGTAAATATATTTATTCCCTTTGCTAAATGTTAAAATTATAATTTCGGCCGTATAACTTGATGTGTCAATTTCAGTGTACTTAAAACCATTACTTGTAAATAACCTAGACTTATTTCTCGAACTTCAAATGATGGCTGTAGCCCGTGCTTGCTGAGTAAAAAGTCCACACATTTTTTTAACAGAACTAAAAAAAGAGGGAAAAAAAAAAAAAAAAAAGCCTTGCGAGCAAATTGATCGGCAAATTGCTTCGGATGGCAATATTAACTTTAGGCACAAACTTCAAATTGAACTGAAACCACATACTAGCATTAACCACGAGAATTAGAGTTCCAAACACACCACGTAAACACACGTACCGCAAGAGGTTATACCTGAGGACACCGTGCAAAACCAAACGACAGACATTAAAATACACAAGCAACACCACAAATTTCTCCTTTTACTTGGTAGCTAGCCAGCGACTACTTCTTCCGTTCGTCCCTATGCAGGTTCTGGAAGTAGGTTTTGGGGTCGTTCTCGAAGGGAGCCCGGGGTATGCGAATGTCCCTCCCGGGGGCTTTCATGGTCTTCTCTTCTTCGCTAGGCTTGGAAGATTCGCCCATCATACTCACCACGCCAGCGCCCAAGGCCAAGATCGCTGCGCCGGCAACTGCTGCCGTGGCAAGGGCACTGGTGCTGCTCGACTGGTTGGCCAGGGCGGTGTCACTCGACTCCGTGGCCTCGCCATTTTCCTCTTTGCTTCTGCTCTCGGTCCCGCCCATGTGTATATGGCTTTTGATATTGTAAAAAGCTATGAGGGTGGTCTCTCTTGTCTCGAAGTGTAGGTTCTCTCTATGACTTGTTGCTTTCGGTGGAAGGTGAAGTGAGATGAGTCTCTCTGGGGGTTGATTTATAGCGGCTTTGGCGGCTTTGGGAGCTTGGACTTGGAGGTAATTTCATTACTTAGTGCTGGGTCCTGGAAGAAGTTGATGATGAACTTGACTTGGAGCAATTTGTTGCTTAATTCTCTCTCTCTCTCTCTCTCTCTCTCTCTGACGTACGAGGTTTGGCACTTCTTTAATTTCCGATAATAACTTTAGTAGAAAAGCAAAAGCAAAAGCAAAAGAAGACGGGGGCCCCATCCTAGCGTGGAAAAGAAGACCCCCACGATGCTTTAGCGTGCCTTAAGCTGTCGGTAAGAAGTCATTATCTTCTCGTACTGCAAGGTGTTTTTTTTTTTTTTTCGTTATTTAATTTAAGGGTAAAAAGCGCTAGAAATTCCAAAACGTGTTCACCAAACTTAAATTTATACACGAGTGACACATACTTATTTAACCAACATCACAGTTACGCTAAGAATTACTACTAAGAAAAATTAAAAACTCATACACTCATTATAAATTTACACCTATGACAAATTTACTCTTTGTTAATTTTAATTATATTTATTATCAAATTGTCAAGTTAAATGATATGTCACAGTTGATGGATAAACTAGTTTGGGGTTTTGCTTTCCCTTCATTACAAATGAATCAGTTTGTGATTTTTCTTAATATAAATCTAATTTAATGAAAATTTACGGAGAGTAAATTTGTAACAGGTATACCATCTTAGAGTTTTTCTTCTATTAGAAATCATTGTTGAAACCTTACCTAGATTTGACGTGGCGCTAATATGGCACCACTCAATTACCACATCAAAAAAATAAAAATATATATATAAAAATAAACCCAAAGGTCTTCCTTGTTCCTTTAGTGTTTGTCGTGACCTAAAATTTCGGGTGCATCACCTAAAATTATGCTAATGGATTACTAAACCTAAAATTAGCTCGGCCCCTCTCAAGCCCATACCAATTCACGACTTAGGTTCAAAATTTTAACATGCAAATAGATTTTATCTAGAAGTCACCACTAATTAGTTTATGATAGGTCGATTAGACACCTAAATAAAATAATGTGAGGATTATTTTACTCATACGAATTAGAGACTTTGGGTAAGGGAACTTGGTTACACTAAACTTCTCTAATGCCCTTTCAGTATAATTTCTTTTTATTTTCAAAAATGTTTTTGCAGGCAGTTTGGATTGATTTTAAATCTATTTTCCTAACATGTGAGGTGATCATACGGGTGTGCAAACCACCAATTTAACACCCAAGAAAGCAGTTAATAAATTACGGGACTTACCTTGTAGCAACGAAAGCATCTACGTTGTTAGATTAGAATTCACATCAACAACCCTAGATATGATTTCTAATTAACACGCAATTTCTTTTTGTTTTTATTTAATTAATGAGAATCATGCTTTATGCAATGTAATATAACTAAACCTAATTCTAATGACAGGCAATTTCTAATTAAATGGACCTAGCAACAATCATTAAATGGCATGCATTTCATGAATCTAATCCTAGATGACATGCATATAATATTTTTTTTGTGTTTTCTTAATAAATGTGTGATCTATCCTAGAGAATGGAATTAATTTATCCTAAGACGTTTTTGTATTTTTTTTATGAAATTCGAAATTAGAAAAATGTGAAAATTATCTAGTTAAATTAAAATTCTATCCAACTTATATTAATGATTAGGTCAGGCTAAACCTAATTTAAACCAAGATATTATCTTAACTTAACAATCTCTAACCTAAGATGCAATCTATCTAAATCAATAACAATCTCTAACCTAAGATGCAATCTATCTAAATCAATCTAAACTTAAAATGAAATATGCAATTTTATCCTAATGTGCAATGACATACAAAAGATGCCCTAATTCTACATGACATATGCATGATGATTTTTGTTTTTTTTATTAATCTCAAAATATTGAAAAAAATGTCAAATAATTAAACATGCAATTTAAGCTAATGAAATGAAAATCTAACATCCTAAATATATGTTTTTTTTACGATTTTTTTATTTCAAAAATTCATGATAAATAAAAGGGAAAAAATCACGAAAAACACAAAATTTTTCCCAAAGTGACAGATTTATCCCGAACTTTTTTTGTGACATGAAAAACCCCAAAGTTTGCAAACCGTGACACATTTACCCCAATTTTTTTTTTACGTGAAAACCTCAAACTTTTCAAACCGTGACACATTCACCCTAAACTAAAGGGCATTTTGGTATTTTTACTTTTAATTTTTTTTTCTCTTTTCCTTCTTCTTCCCTCCACCGGCCATGGCGGAGCCGGCGGAGGGAAGTCGGCGTCGGGTGAGGGCGGCCCTCGGCTAGGTCGGGCGAGGGCCTCCCTCACGCCCTTGCCCAGATCTGGCGAGGGAGGCGCTCGCCGTCGCCCGGCGAGGGCACCCCTCGCCCGATGCGGGCAAGAGAGGCCCTCGTCGGCGTCGGGTGAGGGCACCTCTTGCCCGAGTCCGGCGAGGGCATCCCTAGCCAAATCCGGCGAGGGCTATCCTTGCCTGACACCGGCAAGGGCCGCCCTCACCTGCGTCGGGTGAGGGGTGCCCTCGCCGGCGTCGAGCCAGCCTAGCCGAGGGCTGCCCTCACCCTACGCCGGCAAGGGCGGCCCTAGACAGCCCAGGCGAGGGTGACCCTCGCCCGACACCGGGCGCCGGCTTACATTCGCCATGGCCAGTGGAGGGAAGAAGAAAAAAAAAAGGAAAAAGGAAAAACATAAAAAAAAAAAAAAAAAAAGACAAAAATGCCATTGATGGGGGTAAATGTGTCACACTTTGAAAAGTTTGGGATTTTACACGTCACAAAAAAAGTTTGAGGTAAATTTGTCACTTTGGGTAAAGTTCGGGATTTTTGGTGGTCTTTTCTCTAAATAAAATACTTAGTCTAAATATGCAAATAACCCTAAAGCATGCAACATTCTAATGTAAACCTAATCTAACTTAAACATATTTAAAGATAAATAAAGCAATCAAGACGAGACAGACCATTCAAAATCATCAAATATATCATACATCGTTCAGATCAAGGGATAATATCTCGCTAATAAAATTGATAAATTGATCTTAAGCCTTAAAGATCAAAATATCAATTTTATTCCCGCTTGATTAGTTATTTCATCTAAAGCCTTATAGATGGAATAAAAAACCCAGGCACGGTTACGAATCAGATGGCATGTAGGAATTTCCAATTAGGCATAGAGAAGTATTTCAAATAAGAAAACAAGATATAAAAAATAATAATAAGATAAAATAAATTGCCTGATAAAAAAAATTACCTAATTTGATTTTTTTTTCAAAAAAAAAATGGCAACCGGAGCTTCAGCGAGGGGAAGACACCGGCGAGGGGATCAACGGCGAGCGGCACATCCGGCACGAGCAGCGGTGGTATGGGCAAGAGGTAGAGCTTCGGGCTTGCAGGAGAGGCAGGGATCGGCACGACGTTCGGCGCTGGGTCGCGGGCTATGAGCGTCGGGGGCTACAGGCGTCGGTCACTGGTCGAGGGGGGGTTCGAGCGGCGCGCAGGGGCGACACGGCGAGATCGACGGTCGACGGGCAAAGCGTTGAGGAGTGGCAGGGGTGTGGAGATCGCTAGGTCGCGAGTTGCTGAGGCGCGGCGTCAGGCTCTGGTGGCGTTGGTCGCAGCTGAAGCAGGAGACACCGAGCATTGGGTCGTGGGTAGATCTCAGTCGATGGCAGTACATCGAGGGACCGCAAGACCGGCATAGTGGCGGTGGAGGCAGGATCGACGGAGCGGCGGTGGCGAAGGCGAGCGGAGTAGTGCCGATGCAGCTGACAACGCGGGCACGGCCGGGAGGGCTCTCTGGAGAAGATGAACAATCGCCGCTAGGGTTTCCTTCCCTTTTTTTTTTCTTAGCTCGACGCTGTACACTATCTTCCCCCCTTTTTTCCTTCGACTGAGGCTGAATAATTTGACCCTTTTTCTCAAGAAGAATTTTTTTCGAATTTCCACTCACCAAAACCCAAAAAACAACAACTTCTCCACATATTTGCTCTCAAATTTTTCCAAATTTTCTCCCTTTTTGCGCGTACGTGCACAACACCTTTTTATAGGGGAAAAATTTAGATCTTTATGGCATATTTTGTTTCCAATTTCGCTTGTGCATAATTCCCTAAATATATCGTTATATCCCGCGCGATATTCTCTTTTGTATTTTTCAAATATTCCATCCGAAAATTTCCTTTCTGCTCAAAAATATCTCTCTCGGTGTATATTACATGAATATGTGAAAAATCTCAGCGGAATATCTGAAAAATCTCGCGCTCACTGTCAGTCCAATAAAATAAAACAAAATAAGATAGATGTTTCTAAGCTATATGTCGTACAATTTTTATTTTTATTTTTATTTTTATTTTTGGTAAAAATTAACCCATTTTTTTATATGCAAAAATTTAGGTGTCAACAGTGTTCATCTTTCTAGGTAAACTGCTTCTTTTCTCTTCTACCCTTTTTCTGTCAAACATTTTTCCTCTACTTTCTTCAGTTAAGTACTGGCAAAAAATCAATCAATAGACTTCGTCACTTTGATCACAGCTTTGCCAAACCTTGGAAATCTATCCACCAGAAGATTAGCAAATAATAGCTGATCCTCGCAGTAACGTGACTCTCCAAGGCCTATTCCATAATATGGCAAAATTCTACGGCTTTGAGAAGAAGAGGAAAAAAGGTTCACCAGCTACTGATGAAATGGATTAAAGATATGGAGAGTAGCCTAAGTAGTGCAGAAGCTTGTAAGAAAGAGGATGAATGGAGTGACATGGACAGCTTGGGCTACTGCAAATCTCGGTGAGCTCAGTCGTAAACAAAACTCGAAATTGGGTTTAAATCTTATTCTCATAACTAGTAGCGCTAAAATTTGAGCCTAGTAAAAGGTAAGCTTGGTGAGCACGATTGAGGGAAAAATGAAAGAAAAAAGGAACCTTTAGATGGGAGTGACCACAACCAAAGATCTCGCTCCTGAACATCGAGTAAGGCTTGCAGTCATCGGTTAGATTCGAGGTGGCCAAGCCCCCCAGGTCCTTGATCCCAGGTCCGGGAAGCATGGACAACCTTGACCAAGGTCATTACCCACGAATGAGCACTCGAAGAAATGAACAGTAATCTCGATAATTGTGCTTCGATTTTTTTTTTTTTTAGATTTTCCTAATGGGGGCTCTTAAATAGCGTCACATCAGCACCACGTCAAATTTTAACGGTGATTTTTAATAAAACCCTAACAAAGTGGAAATGTATCACTCAGATATTAATTTGAAGTTCTTGATAGTTTTGTTTCTTTTATTTATGAAAAAAGTCAAGTAAATCCTTTACTACTGTTACTATCTTCACTTTTCTTCTTACTACAATTTATGGTCCCTGAAAATATAATTAGCTCTAAGCTAGTGCTTGAGACATTGTCATGGCTCCTTATCATTAGTAGGCCCGGACTAGCACAACCGCTCACCATGAGGGGCCATGCTAGGCTCAAGCAAGATGGCCGGCTGTGTTGCGTGTAGGTCGGAATAGCCTAATAATCTTAGGGTAGGGGTTTATTGATGTACATGTTAGGAAAAGCAAATGCTATAGTTTAAGTCTTTAGTTTTAAGTCTTTTGCAAACTTTGGCCCTTCAAAACCAAAGACTTTCAAAAGTAATGCACGAGTATAATGAGTCAAGTTCAAATTTTGAAGGGGGAGAGAATTTCTAAGTGTAATTACTAGTATAGTATAAAACTAATAAGTTATGATTGGTAAAGGACAAAGGATATTGTTGGAAAATCTCCTATAATCCCTCCCAAATCATTTGGGATATTATGTGATATTATTTTATTTGATTTTATTTTATTATGTGATCTGATTTTGTTAGCTGTAAATTAGCTAATGACAGAAATTATGTCTTCTATTTTTTATTTTCACACCTAATTTAGGTCCTCTATTCCGATATACGTATATATACACACACATATACACAAATTCACCTTATAATCACTCGATGATAATAAGAAAAAATACATTCTTTTCTACATAGTATCAGAGCCTAGTTTCTTATCTGTATTTCCTACCTCTGTTTCTTTTCCACTATTATTGCTTCATTATAGCCTCTCTTTTTTCAGCATTATTACTGTTGTTCCGTTTCAACCTCATTGTTGACTTAACCAACCTCATTGCTGGCCTTCAATTGTGTGATAATCACCCTTTTTTTCTCGATCCCTTCTTAGTCTCCTCGTATAATATGTCCTTAAAGTGGCTGTAATGGAAGATTCAAGGAAGGCTATCTCTGACCAAACTAGGTCCTCTGTTTAGAGTCAATCCAACTCATCGATGGAGATTTTCCCAACATGAAGGAGTACCAATAGGATGGAAAAAATTATCTTCAGTGGTCACAAATTGTGAGAACATTTCTTAAAGGAAAAGGGAAGCTTAGTCATCTAGAAGGCATTGGTCCAAGACAAGGTGATGCCAAGTTTCTAGCATGGGACAAAGAAGATTCCTCAATTATGTCATGGTTGTGGAGCTCAATGCAACCCAAAATCAGCAAAAACTCTATGTTTATCCCTACTGCCAAGGACATATGGGAGGTTGTTCATCAGTCTTATTTAAAACTCCAAGATGCAACGGTAATATATGAACTCAAGACAAAAGCTTCAACAACAAAACAAAGTAATCATTCTGTTACGGAATACTACAATCTCATGAGAGGTCTCTGGCTTGAAATAGATCACAATACGAATATACAGATGAGGTGTCCCGAAGACACTAAGGCCCCGTTTGGTAACCATCCAAACATGGCCAAATTTTGATTCTTTATTCCCGGGAGTAGTTTGGGAACAGAATCGCGTTTGGTAAAATTTTTATTCCCGGGAACAGATTTGGAGTGGAATCAAGAATATAAAAAAAAGTTGATTCTTGTTCCGGGAACAAATTTGAGAATCAAAACCAACTCTTCTTCTTCTTCATCGACCGCCATCCCGCGACCGCAGCCCGCCGCCTCCCGCTGCCGCCTTCTGCCACCCCTCGCCGATCGTCGCCGCCGCCGCCGCCGCACCGGTCCGACGAGCTCGCGGAGGCTCGCCGAGCCAAGGCGAGGTTCGGCGAGCTCGCCGGGCTGGGCAAGCCTCGCGATGCCCGGCCGGCGGTGGCCGGGCGGGCCTCGCCCAACCCCGGCGAGGCCGGCTTGGCCACCGGCGAGGCTCGGCCGACGAGGGCCGACCTCGATGAGGGCCGGCGACACTCCGGTGAGGTTGTTGGCCCTCGCCCGGCTGGTCGCAGTCTAGCAACCGGCCACAAGAAGAAGAAGAAGAATAGGAAAAAAAGGAAAAAAAAAAAAAAAAAAAAAAAAAAAAAAAAAAAAAAAAAAAAAAAAAAAAAAGAAAAAGGAAAAAATTTATTTAAAAATTAAAATAAATGGATTTGGAACAGAATCAACGAGTACAATACCAAACGCAATTCTATTCCCGAATCGAAATTTTGGATAGTTACCAAACGGTTTAAAATGATTAGAATCTGTTCCCGGGAACATAATAAAAAAGAATCATTTCTGATCATAATCTACTCCCGGGAACATAATCGTTACCAAACGCACCCTAATACTCTCTAAAACCATATGGAGAGAGATAAGATTTTTGAGTTTTTAGCAGGTTTGAGTGCAAACTTTTACCAGATTTGAGTTCAAATTCTCAAAAAGAAGCAACTATCAACCTTGAATGAAGTTTTTTCTACTGTAAGAGGAGAAGAAAGCCGACAGTCTACAATGCTTGAAGACCAACACACCGAAGGATCTGCCATGAAAGCAATTAAGGAGGAAACAAATCCTTACAAAAACAAGAGACTAGATCCAATTAAGACAACGAGCAGTGAAGGTTTATGGTGCAGTTTTTGCAAGAAACCACGCCATACAAGAGAAAATTGCTTCAAGCTTTATGGAAGAATGTAGGTGCTTAGCAAAGCTTAAAGATAGTTGTAAGTGCACATAATTAGTGAAGCTGGAGCTGCCTTTATGAACCATGGAGCTGCCTTTATGAACTAATACAAACCTGTCGATTATGAGATTTAACAAAGAAGTTGGTAAAATTAGGGCTCTCCTTGACTCCCTATCTAAGTCTTTTGATATGTGTTCATTAGTCTAGTTAGGTGCGTGTCTAATTTTTGAGAACTCAACAGCTTCTCAGTACCCTAATTCATGAGTTTTCGATTCAAGAGCAACTAACCATATGACACATGATCCCACTAAATTCAAAACTTATAAACCATGACCAAGAAATAGGAGTATTACCATAGCAGATAGATATCCTGTTACTATAGCTGGCCAAGGAACCATAATTCTAAATCCCTCACTTAAACTTAACAATGTCATTCATGTTCGTAAGCTGTCCTCCGCTCTCCTTTCCATTCATCAACTTACCAAAAATATGAATTGTAAGGTGATTTTCTCTACTGATCATTGCATTTTGCAGGACTTGTAAATGGGGAGGACGATTGGATTTGCTAAGGAACATAATGGGCTCTACTACCTTGAGGATTCGAGCATAAATGGTTGGTCTCTTGTGGGATATTATATCTCTTACAACTCTTGTAATCCTATTCACTTATCTCAGATTTGGCCTCACCATTTTCAATTAAGACATCCACCATTTAGTCTTCTTAGGACTATGTTTCGCTCCATTTTTAAAGACGTTACTGTTGAAAAAAGTTTGTGAACTTGTAAAACATCATCATGGTTTATTTCCTTTGAATAATAATCCTAGAATTTCAACACCATTCTCTCTTATTCTTACTGATGTGTGGAGTCCATCTAGAATTGCTAATTTTACAGGAGCTAAATGGTTTGTTTCTTTTATTGATGATTATACTCGAACTACATGGCTATATCTTATGAAAAACATATATAATGTTCAATCTATTTTTCAAAATTTTCATAAAATGATAGTCAATCAATTTGGATGTCAATTAGGAGACTAAGGTCTGATAATGGGAAGGAAGATTTCAATCAGTATCTTGATCATTTTTTCCAAACTCAGGTATTATTCATTAGTCTTCTTGTGTTGATATCCCTCAACAAAATGGAGTAGCCGAAAAAAAAAAATAGACACCTCCTAAATGTTACTCAAGCTCTTCTCTTTCAAATGTATGTTTCAAAGAATTTTTGGGGGGAAGCTGTTTTGAGTTAAGCATATCTTATTAATTGTGTTCCTTCCAAAACCTTAGGAAATAAAAGTCCATTACAGCTCCTGTCTACCTTTTATCTTGATGTCTCTCATAACTATCATATTTCCCTTTGGGTCTTTGGCTATGCTACATTTGTTCATATTCATAATCACAACCAAAGCAAACTTGACCATCCTGCTCTAAAGTGCGTCTTTATTGGGCACTCATATATTCAAAAAGGTTATAAATGTTATGACCCTTTAACATGTCGAGTTTTTATCTCTATGGATGTCACTTTTAATGAAAACCAATCGTTTTTTACTTCCCACCAGTATCTTCAGGGGGAGACTCCTAATGAAGATAGTGGGTTTGATGAAGATAATGGGCTTGAACCATTGCTTTCACTACCTAGCGTGTCGCTCAATCCTACTTCGTCCAATCCAACTTTGTCTCCCTCACCATTTTTGTCAAGTCCTAGCCCTCTTAGTCCACCTAGTCCTTCATTAAGTCCATCGAGTCCTCTAACCAATCCTAGCTCCCCGTCAAGTCCTCTGCCTAGTTCATCATCATCTTCATTAGTCCTCCTAAGAATAAACCAACCAAACTGCAAGTTTACTCAAGAAGGACAAAGCTCAATCCGTAACTGAATCAAGTCCCGTTATTCGAACCGTTATCAGGTAATGAAATCACTCACCCTTCTTCTAATGAACCTGAGTTAAGTGACTTGGATTTACCTATTGCCTTGAGAAAAGCTACTAGGAAATGTACCGAACACCCTATCTCCCAATTTGTGTCATACCATAGACTATCAACTCAACACCAAGCATTTATTACTGCTCTTAATTCAATTACTTTTCCTAACTCGGTATATGAAGGTTTTGAGGATAGGAATTGGATACAAGCTATGACGGAAGGAATGAATGCATTGAAGAGTAATGATACATGGAAAGTTATGACTTTACCCAAAGGAAAGGCACTAGTGGGATGTAAATGGGTTTATACCCCTAAGTACAAAGTTGATGGCACCTTGGAGAGGTATAAAGCAAGGTTAGTTGTAAAGGGTACACCCAAACCTATGGGGTGGATTATCAAGAGACCTTCACACTAATAGCAAAGATGAACATAGTACATATATTGCTTTCTCTTGCAACTAATTTTGCTTGGTCTTTGCAGCAATTTGATGTGATAAACGCATCTCTATATGAAGATTTGAAGGAGGAAGTCTTTATGGAGCGTCCACCGGGTTTTGCCAAGAACTTTGGAAACAATCAGGTGTGTCGACTTCTCTCTACTACGTGGCGAATAGTTAAAAACAAAAATCCGTTAGGAAATTTGACGGGGTTGAGTTTAGGACTCGATTGAAATATCTTGACAAGTTTTAGGACTTAATTGCACTTTTTACAAGTTTTAGGACTCAATTGCATTTTCGTGACAAGTTTTAGGACTTCTACAACACTTATCCCTTAATAAAATAATGGTTCTCAATCCTTGCAAATGCCTGGAGCAAAACCATTATAAGTCATGAGCACTAGTGAAGCCGGTCAAAGTATTTCATACTATTTCAAATTTCCCCATCCAAAAAATTACTATGTGACTATCCCATTGAAGCATGGCATTACAAGGAGTTCCATGGTCATAAATTAATCTACAAGAACCATGTCATGAAAAGGTGTAATATATTCCATGTGACTATATCCAATTTATAACATTGTACAGCATCCATTTTCTCACCTAATTTAGGTCCTCTATTCTTGTATATATATACTTTGTAATCACTCGATGATAATAAGAAAAAACATATTCTTTTCTACAGATATGTAACTCGAAGTACTATATAGAAAATAAAAGAAGAAAAGGAAAGGATGTCAAATAATTTGTAGTGGAATTAAATTTGTTAGTTTTTTTTTTTTTTTTTTGAAAAGAGAAGAATGTTTGTTCACTATTTTCTTGAATGCAATAGCTCCGAGTACTAAAAACTTATGTTTTTAGGTTAAGTATAAATTATAAAAAATAGAGAAAATAACCGAGCTTATATCAAATTGAGTGCATAAAAGTATAAATCCTCAAAGCTTTCCTAGTGAATAAAACTATTATTTCTCATTTGACAAAAAAAAAATTAGTTCTTTTTGTTTCTCTCATTGGTTTTCCTATTCAATACCTCTGAGTGTACTGATACATAATCTTTAGGGAAATTTTCAAATAAGAGTCTAAATGGACTTATTTTCTTAAAAAAGAGTCTAAAATGAATATTATTTCAAATAAAGATATATAGTAGCCAAATCGGTATCAAATAAGAGCTTGAACTCACTGGCCGTTTAAATTTTCTCTCAATTTAATCATTAGAGCCATCCCAAGACAATCTTGGACGTGGGAGTAATCCGAAGCAAGGCAACATCATTGCCCGACATTTGAAGACTAGGAAATGTCGATAAATTCAAAGTGGAATAAAATCCATTCTCGAAATCTTCACTCGAATGCAAGAGCCAAGAGGAAATTTTCTAACTGACTATTGCTGCGGTAAGGAAGTCGATACGGTAATTCAATAACTTCATGAAAAATAATCGGATAGGAAAGTGCAGTTACAGGGACGTTAGAGAGAAGACGATGGAAAAGAGAAAAGGGTAAGTGAGTTGACGATTAACTGAAATTATAAATTTAAGGACATTTTGGACGGTTAACAATAAAACGAGTGTTCTAAGCGTAAAGGTAGTTCGGAAATAGCCTCACTTCTTATAAAAATTAGTTTAGTAAGTGATGCGTCAGACTATTATTCATTATTGACCATGACTGTTCAATGGCTAACGTGTAGTCTAATACATCAATCACATCGCCTAGTAAACTAATTTAAAGGAGTCTGAATAAACCAATTGCTTCTTAAAAAGGAGAAAAAAAAGTGCATGACAACATAGCAAAACCTTTGACTAGCTTTCGAATGTGGCCATTCTGTTTCGTATCCATTACTTAGTTGCAGTTGAATCCGCATGTCCTTTAAAGGCAAGCATCGGTCTCGATTTGACCTCAGAACTGGCCAAACTTCCCAGTTCAAGGCTGATTCTTAGGCAATTCAGGTAGTTTGTGGGTAAACTTCACCGGTTTGGTTCTCAATTTATGGAAGTTGCAAGAAAGGAGATTCGACCTTGGGTGACTCAGAAAGCCCTAAAGTGCTCCCACCGTTTTCTCAAGTTTATGTAACATTTATGCCAAAAGTAAATTTAATGCATCTTGAAATGGAAAAAAAAAAACTCAAAACTCTTTTCTAGCCCAATTCCAAAAGGGTTCAAGTTCAATTTCCGATTCCGAATTTCTGTTCGGGCTTAGTCTGTTTGAACAAAAATAATTTCTCGATGTGGAGTTGCCAGGTGGACCAACAAGAGATGGTAAAATCTATAACCCCTCCTGGCTAACTCAGTTGAAGGTACTGAATTTAAGATGTCATAATGTTTTCAGACCCTTTTTTCCTTCACTTGATTCGGCTTGTTCCGAGAAAAATCTTTTCTCAGAAAAACATTTTCCTAATTTCTCGACATTTAAATTCCTTAAAAAAATAAGTTAACAGAAAATCTTTCCCTAGTAAATGAAAAACTTACGCTAAAATTTTAAAAAATGATTTCCTTTTTTAAATCAAATTTTTTGTTTTGTTTAAGATAGTCAACATGGCAAAGGCCCTCGAATCATCTCAACAGTCAACATATAATGTCTCATCTCAAAAACTAAACATATATGACTCATCTCAGCGGTGTTCACCAAATTTTATCTTTTCAGAAATGAGAGCAAATGGTTTTTTCTCCTAATTCTGATAAACTGCAATCCTAATAATTTCAGTATTGTTTTGACTAACTTGAAATATCCAATTAGCTCCAATCCCACGAGCCCTCGCAGCTTAGTCAGTTTCTTTGAATTTTGTATGACCAGAATTTTCAATTTTTTATATGCTGACAAATTAGGTAAAAGTGTCAATTTGGACAGATTAAGATAGCTATTTCTAGATATCATGATTCTTCAAGCCTTGGACTCCCCATAAGTTCATGACAGTCCAACGAGTGCAATCACCTTAACTTTTGAAAATTTGACAGGTTTGGTAGTTTTCCTTGAGACTCACATTTATCAATCCGTAAGGTGGTGTGGGATGAGCTAGGCTCTGAATATCATGAAGTTTCACATCCATTAATGTCCACCTATTTCAATGTGAAGAAGCATGATAGGTGCGACATCCCAGATTTTCAGTCCTGTCTTCTACTGAATAAATCGGGCATTTCATTGACGCGCCTATAGGGCTGTTCTTAGAGCTGATCACTCTTGAGATAACTAGGCTAGCTGGGGAAATTAATAAGGATTTTAAGGTAAATAGACTTGAGAATTCGACTAGGAATCGGCTTCTCGACCGTATCTATCTTTAGAGGCCATTGCGACACAGTATAAAATCGATTTGAAATCAGAGATAGGCTGAGTCGACAGAGATGTGTGGCCAATCATGGGTGACATCACTAAATTGGAAAATTCTCATCGACCGGCACTAGACCGATTTTCTTATTGTTTTGGTACCCTGTGTCCGTATTTGGATCATCGGGATTTTCACGACAACCGAGAGTCGCCAATGAGTCGAGTGGGTTCATAGTGGCTCGAAGAAAATCGACCACGGGTCATTTGCACTAAAAATCTCTGAAAGTTACCCGGTAGCCTAGGTCACCCTAAAAACGCGTCGAATGAAAATTAACTGTGAATTCGAGTTCGATTTCAGAAATTGAAAACTCGGTCATGTCACAATAAATTCTAGGAATGTCGACTCAGTCTCAGAAGATTTTTCGAAGATTTCGAGATTTTTACGGAAAATCGAATCGAATGTCGCGGAAAATTAACGGAAATTCGGATGGGCTCATTTGAAGAAAATTTGAACTTCTAAGCAGAGCCTTGGGATGTTAGGGACTTATAGAAAATTATTCGGGATTTGTCTACATCAAATTTGGACATCAAATTGAAGAATTTGGATGGAAATTGAAGCTATGTGAGTAAATTCGGAATTGGATTTTTGGGGCAACAAAATTGGCTTCAATTTAGTCATTTGGTGGGAAATTATTATTGGAAAGTAATAGGAGACATGGCATTTAATGGAAGGGCTAAGCATGTGGACTTTGTGGACTAAAGCAATGATGAAATAGATATTTTGGCTTTGATTTCAAGATTGGTTCTCTCTCCTCCTCCTTTCATTGGTGCGACCATCCCCTTTTGCTGCCGGTTCTTCTTCAATTTCTGCCGCATGCTATCTCCCAATTTCACCGCCCACACCCCACAGATTTCTCTACCGCACGCCACACCTCCCTCAGTCAACAACCAGCCCTTTTCTTCCACCAAGGTTGATTCACCACTGATGAAGCCATCGTCCACCGAAGCTGCATGCCACCATCCACGTTTCTCTTCAATTTGGTTGCCCTGCGTTGGCCCATCTTTCCCCACCGAAGCACCACCGAAATTTTAGTCAACTTAGCAAGGATTTCAGGCGGTTTGTTGACCAGCAAAGCCCATTCGAGCATCAACCCATCCACGTACGTGACTTCAAGCGGCCACCGAAGACCAGCAAATTTCTTGCAGCTGCCCGTGTCGTCCATTGCTCCACCGAAGACCACAACCCACGATCTCTCTCTCTTCAGTTCGTGTTTTGTTCGGTCAACAGCAGCAACGTCTTCACCGAAGCTGCTTCGTGCTTCGTGCCTTCGTCAACTACGTTTGGTCCAACCCCAACATCGAAAACCTTGCCGCAGTTCCACGTTGAAGCCTGCTGCTCCGTGTCTTCATCCGGCTCGTGCATGGTCAACTTCAGCAACCCCACGAAGCCTTGCTGATCAAAGCCCACCGATCTCTCTCTTCCTGCTCCATCTACGACCACATGCCAACGCAGCAACTTCATCTTCGCACGTTTTCAGTTTCTGTCGACCTGCCCCAATTTCGCTGGTTCTCCTCAACCGAGAAGCCCAGCCCACCGAATCTCCATCCCTGCTTTGAAGACCAGTCACAGAAGCCTCACGCGTCCGAGCTGCCCCATTCGGTCAAGCATCCAGCAGCTTCATCAACCCCAACAGCACGCGTCCTCTACCCCTCACGCTGCTGCTCCACTGATCTCTGCCCCACCGATTGGGCACCAGCGAAACTACCGGACCAGTCAACCGAGCAGCCAACCGAAGCACTACTTCTCTTCCTTGCTCCCTACGCGAACGACGCAACCCAGAAGCTGCTTCTTCTCTGCAGCTCGTCCTCTTATCCCGTCGGTCAACACACCCTCCACGAGAGCCCAACAGTTGACCGCCCATCTCACGCCAGCGAAGTTTGTCCATCGAGCAGCTCCTTCAGCGTCCATCTCCTCCATCGCCTCACACGCGTGCGTTTCTCCCTCTCCGTTCGGTTCAGTCCAGTGGCCAGCGAAATCCATGAATCCGGCCGCGAGATCCAGCAGCCCTCAGGCCCAGCAAAGTCAGTAATTTCGGCCCAGCAGAATTCTAGTTCAGTTTGGTTTTCATCAGTCAGCCCATCCAGCCCATCTTCGGATTTTACAGTGCAGCCCATACCAATTTTCGTGGCCCATCAGCTGGGCCTGTCTTCGGCCCAAGAGAACAGCCTTTCTTCAAGCAGGTTCAGCCCTTTAAGCTCAGTGTCTTGGGCTTGGTTCAGCCCGCGAAGCCGTTTAAGCCCAGCTCAGCAATTTGAAACCCAAGTGAGTTTTACTCACTAATGCTTTCTTAGTTTGCTAATTATGCCTAAGGGTTGATTAGATTTAATTAAGTGCAATTAGATGGTTAGATTAGTTTAGAACAATTAAATTAGTGACTTAATGATGCATGTTAGGTGGTTAGACTTAGTCATTAGCAAGTAGAGAACTTCTAATATTTATTGAATGCATTTCGGGGTTTTCCCGACCGTTTCGGGTTCCAATTAGGCATCACGGGCCTAAATTGGATTTTTAATATTTATTTATTTAATTTTCGAAATTAATTATTTAATTAATTATTTTTCCGGAAATTCAACCGGGATGGCCGGTGACCGGAATTTCATGCTGATTGTTGTGGTGCAGTCCGTTTATTTAATTGAGCTTCAATTTATATAGAATTGATTTAATTATGAATTTTTAGGATTTATTCCTATTGAGTTGATTGTTAATTATTTGATTGAGAAATCGTTGGGTATTGGTTGTCGGTATCGAAAGTAAGTTGGTAATCACCTAAAAGAAGATACGTGGGCTCGGTGAATTGGGATATCACCTGGAGAATGCACTTGAGTTCGGTGGTTGAATATGTCATCTTGGCGAAAAGGTCGCCTTAGAGAATGCACGTGGCTCGGTGACAGAGTAAGGCATCGTAAAATGGTCACGTGGGCTCGGTGATTTGATGCATCACTTTGGCCGACTTGGCGCCTAAGAGAAGGCATGTGGGCCCAGCATCGTAAAAGGGCACGTGGGCTCGGTGAATTGATGCATCACTTTGGTGAACTAGTACCTAAGAAAAGGCACGTGGGCCGGCATCGTAAAAGGGCACGTGGGCTCGGTGAATTGATGCATCACTTTGGTGAACTAGTACCTAAGAGAAGGCACGTGGGCCCGGCATCGTAAAAAGAGACACGTGGGCTCGGTGATTTGATGCATCACTTTGGTGAACTAGTGCCTAAGAGAATGTATGTTTGCTCGACAACTAAATATACATTGTGGGGAATGTATGGTATGTTTGATATGTAATCGACTAGGTCGATTGGTCATTGCTTTGATCTGATGTTGTGAATTGATTGATTGAATGGAAATGACCGGTGAGTGGTCTTGTTTATCTGCAAATCGACTAGGTTGATTGATCGAGATATCGATCTTTGAGGTGATTGCTAGGGTACCTATTGAACTGTGCTAATATGCAGGTGGAATCTGAGGCCAAGGTAAGTCCTCCGACTCATATTGTGCATAGGCAGCCCTAAGGTGTATTAGTTTACTAATCGGGTCTTAGGGGGTAGAACTTGCTAAGACATAGTCTCATCCCGGTTGTGGGACAACATTTCAGGTCCCTAGATGCTGCAGACCTGGATTCTGAAGATCTCGAAAGTTTGATGTAGTCTACTGAAGGCTCCAGTTGGAGTGTGGACGATGATGAAGAGGAAGAAGAGGACCGGTAGCTTGTGGAACCCCACTTTTGCTTGTAGACCTTGTTTTTAAGCTGGATAATGTGAATTAATTTAATAGTTCACCGTGTATATAAGAGTGAAGTTTTTTAAGAGTTTGAAATTTAGTCCTACTTGTTCTATCCCATTGTTTTATTGTCGGGATTTATAATTGCTTCGCATGTGCATATGAAAATAAAAGGGTCGGCGATACGTCCTGGGATATCGCAAATTTTAAAATCGACCAAGGTGAGGGATAGGCGCGTGCCCGAGGGTCGGGGCGTGACATCCCGTTTAAGTGGTATCAGAGCGAAGTTAAGGAATTGGAGTGATAAGGTGCGATGACCTATGGGATAGTAGTAGGATAACGTTTAAATTTATGGTGGTGCATGTCTTTGATAACTGATTGGTAGAATTGGTTGTCGTGTGTGAATCGCTCACTTTTAATCAATGTGGATTCAGAAGGCAGAGTGTCGACTCTGGCCAACTCGAGCGTAAGACTGTCACCGCAGGTTGGTACTAGGGTAGCAGTGTCGAATGATCCTAAGTTCGATAAGGTCGTTCTGGTACATGTGTTCCTTGGGATCTGGATGAGCCAGTAAGATCAGGATCAAGTTGTTGTTGTTGCTACCTTTGCCGAGGTTCAACCTAGAAGGATGATCAGGGAATAGATTTCGATATCTGAGTCAAGATTCAATGCAGGCAGACTTGGAATTCGGTCAGAGAAAAGACTGATGTTGAGGGAAGAGTATTCTATCCCACTTAATAGGAAGGGTGGAATAGTCAGGTCAGTTTTCAGACAAATGGAACATGTTGTTCCACGGAAGATGGTATAGATCAGTCTCGTGTATTCTAAAGACAAGAATTCGTGGTGAGTGTCGCCAGACGGAATAGTGATTTATGGGTTGTCTGTATAAGTAGATGAAATCTCGACAACGGTTATGGCTGTCACCGCCGATAGGATAGGGCAGGAGAAGTGCGCCATAGAACGCACCGTAGAATTTTTGGGATAGGTCTCCGGTACAAGGAATAGTGCATGCTAACACCTGACAGGAGGTAGAAGACTCACCAGATAGGTGTCGAAATTGTGGAAGGAAACATGAATGAATCTAGTGTCTGGGTATGGTTAGAACGTGCTGTGATGGTGATCAGTACGACCATCGGGTGAAGGACTGTCAGTGAAAGTCCAATGGAACACTAACACCACTACCTCAGTTAGGACGCCACTAGGATGGCGAGAAGAATAGGAATGGAACCGACCCGACACTAGTTAGAGGAAGAATGTCTTGGGGAAAATTCAATCAGAGTATCATAGCAGAGTTTTGGTAAAGTTTGGGGGAGCTTCAGCTTATTGAAACAAGTGAAAGAAAGGGGAATCACTAGCAATAGTCATGCTTGACTAGTTGCTAAGGTGTAACTTTGACGCTACATAAGTAGAGTGGGCTCATGGAGCATCTTGTGGTAATGAATCATGGTCACGGAGCAATTCAACTTAGTCCGGTAGCACATGAAAGTATCGAGTTTATTGGGAGTTGAAATGAATCTTCGATTTCTTTAATCTCGTCGATTGAAGACAACCCACTTGTTAGATGGAGATTGCCGAGGTTACTTGGTGATGGTTGTAGTTAAGACAGATTGGAGAATTGGAGATGGAAGACATCTCAGTGGTCTAAGAATTTCTAGATGTGATGTCATAAGAACTGTCAGACCATTACCAGAGAAAGAGATAGAAATTGCGATCAAGCTAGCACCAGAATAGAGCCACTCTTGAAGGCTTCTTACCAGTTATTGCTGTTTGAATTGATAGAACCGAAGATGTGGATGTGAAGATTGAGGAATGAGGAATTCATACATATTAGTGCATCACTTTAGGGAACATCAGTTTTGTGGAGAGAGAAAGGAATATGGTTCGTTACAATCATGCATCAACCATCGTCAACTCAATTTGGTGAAGATCAAGGACAAGTGTTCATTGCCAAAGATCAACGAATCGTGGGACTAGTTGCAAAGAGAGTGTTAATGTTTTCAAAGATCGACTTGAGATTATGAAGTCATCAGTTGAGAACCAGAGAGGAGGTTATACTGAAGACAACTGTTCGTACTTGATATGGTCTTTACGAGAGTATTGTAAGATCGTTTGGCCTGGTGAAGACTCCAGTTGCTGTCATGGATTTGACAACCCGAGTAATCAAGGAATATCGAGTTCAGTTTATGATCGTATCTTTCAACGATATTCTGGTGTATTCAAGAAATGCTAAGGAGCTCGAGAGACAACTGAATGGTGAAAGAATTTCCATTGACCCAATCAAGACCGAGTCAATTATCAGTGGATCAAGACCGACAACAGTATCAGAGATCAGAAGCCGTATAGGTTGGACAAGTCACTTCAGAAAGCTCGTGGAAAGAGCCGTAACATCAGTGTTGTCATTGACTCGACTCCTAAAGAAAGGAGAGAAATTCATATGGACAGACGAGTGTGAGGATAATTCCAAGAGCTTAAGTAGAAGTTGGCTACCACACTTGTGTTGACCATTCCTTAGAGTTCTAGAGGATGCGGAATTTATAGTGACGAGTCGTTTAGAGGAATGAATTACGTATTGATGCAACATAGTAGGATTGTTGCACACATGTTCCGTCAACTATGATCTCGCGAGTTGAACATGAGACGGTGTCATGAATCAGGACCATGACAGGACTAGAATGGTGCTATCTGATATCACCCCGGAGGAAAGAAAGAAGTCACTGACGCGTTGAGTCGAGAGTCTTCAATTGTGCACAGGCTGACTCAAGTATAGACTTTACTTGAAAAATGGTTCGAAATTTGGTTTTCAAATTTGAGGTAGGCTACCTTTTGGATTTTTACAGCCGCCCTCAAAATTGAACCAGAGATACAAGCAAGAATCAGATGCTTTAGTTGACAGATCGGGATGATCAGAAGATCCTGCAAGAGGATACTGATAAGGAAGAGATTAACTTTCAGATTTCGAAAGATGGAATACCGAAGTATTGTGAGTGTTGACTGGTGTCAGATAGTACGGAACTTAAGGAGGAGATCTTGTGAGGAATTCACTGTAGTAGTTGCAGTATTCGACCAAACAGTACAAGTAGGTTAGAGACGACATCAGTCCGATTGGTAGACCAACATAAAGATGGATATCGCCGGACAAGTTGCAAGTGTTAGATGTGCCAATAGGGGAAATTCAGTAATACAAGTCGAGAGGACATTTGCAATCACTCAAGAGTCTCGAGTGAGGATAAAAGTATATCATGATGGAACATTGTGACAGACTTACCCAAGAAGTTAAGAGGGTAATGATTCTAGTTGGGATAATGGTCAGCAGATGGATGAAGCCGACTCACTTCATTGTTGTATGAAGGGATCTTGATTTGATCAGACCCAAAGAGGTGTACAGAAGTCGAATAGTTTGTCTGCATGGAATACCAGTGACGAACTTATATCAGATCTAGGTTTTCTAGTTTCACTAGAACCGTCAGATAGTTCTTTCGAGGCAGAACATAGCAGAGTGTGCAGAACTTCAGTTTGTTGAGATGAGATCAGAGAAAGAAAGATCACAGGCCCAGAGTCAGTTCAGCAGTCAATGATTTTAGTTATCGTGAGCAGAATCAAATTATAGACCGCTTAGAACCATCAAAAAGATTAGATTTTGTGAATCAAGAAAGTTCCCCTAGTTGAAGTGGTCGGACAACATCACGGGACTGAAGAAGCAACCGGGGAAAGTGAGACTTGATGAGACGAAGATAACCCCAACTTTCGTCAGGATTAGTAAAGGTTTAAATTTCGAGGACGAAATGTTTATAAGAGGGGAAGAGTTGTGATATCTCAGATTTTCAGTCCTGTCTTCTACTGAATAAATCGGGCATTTCATTGACGCGCCTATAGGGCTGTTCTCAGAGTTGATCACTCTTGAGATAACTAGGCTAGCTGGGGAAATTAATAAGGATTTTAAGGCAAATAGACTTGAGAATTCGACTAGGAATCGACTTCTCGACCGTATCTATCTTTAGAGGTCATTGCGACACAGTATAAAATCGATTTGAAATCAGAGATAGACTGAGTTGATAGAGATGTGTGGCCAATCGTGGGTGACACCACTAAATTGGAAAATTCTCGTCGACCGGCACTAGACCGATTTTCTTATTGTTTTGGTACCCTGTGTCCGTATTTGGATCCTCGGGATTTTCACGACAACCGAGAGTCGCCAATGAGTCGAGTGGGTTCATAGTGGCTCAAAGAAAATTGACCACGGGTCATTTGCACTAAAAATCTCTGAAAGTTACCCGGTAGCCTAGGTCACCCTAAAAACGCGTCGAATGGAAATTAACTGTGAATTCGCGTTCGATTTCAGAAATAAAAGACTCGGTCATGTCATAATAAATTCTAGGAATGTCAACTCAGTCTTATAAGATTTTTCGAAGATTTCGAGATTTTTACGGAAAATCGAATCGGATGTCGCGGAAAATTAACGGAAATTCGGATGGGCTCATTTGAAGAAAATTTGAACTTCTAAGCAGAGCCTTGGGATGTTAGGGACTTATAGAAAATTATTCGGGATTTGTCTACATCAAATTTGGACATCAAATTGAAGAATTTGGATGGAAATCGAAGCTATGTGAGTAAATTTGGAATTGGATTTTTGGGGCAACAAAATTGGCTTCAATTTAGTCAATTGGTGGGAAATTATTATTGGAAAGTAATAGGAGACATGGCATTTAATGGAAGGGCTAAGCATGTAGACTTTGTGGACTAAAGCAATGATGAAATAGATATTTTGGCTTTGATTTCAAGATTGGTTCTCTCTCCTCCTCTTTTCATTGGTGCGACCATCCCCTTTTGTTGCCGGTTCTTCTTCAATTTCTGCCGCATGCTATCTCCCAATTTCACCGCCCACACCCCATAGATTTCTCTACCGCACGCCACACCTCCCTCAGTCAACAACCAGCCCTTTTCTTCCACCAAGGTTGATTCACCACCGACGAAGTCATCGTCCACCGAAGCTGCATGCCACCATCCACGTTTCTCTTCAATTTGGTTGCCCTGCGTCGGCCCATCTTTCCCCACCGAAGCACCACCGAAATTTTAGTCAACTTAGCAAGGATTTCAGGCGGTTTGTTGACCAGCAAAGCCCATTCGAGCATCAACCCATCCACATACGTGACTTCAAGCGGCCACCGAAGACCAGCAAATTTGCTGCAGCTACCCGTGTTGTCCATTGCTCCACCGAAGACCACAACCCACGATCTCTCTCTCTTCAGCTCGTGTTTTGTTTGGTCAACAGCAGCAACGTCTTCACCGAAGCTGCTCCGTGCTTCGTGCCTTCGTCAACTACGTTTGGTCCAACCCCAACATCGAAAACCTTGCCGCAGTTCCACGTTGAAGCCTGCTGCTCCGTGTCTTCATCCGGCTCGTGCATGGTCAACTTCAGCAACCCCACGAAGCCTTGCTGATCAAAGCCCACCGATCTCTCTCTTCCTGCTCCATCTACGACCACACGCCAACGCAGCAACTTCATCTTCGCGCGTTTTCAGTTTCTGTCGACCTGCCCCAATTTCGCTGGTTCTCCTCAACCGAGAAGCCCAGCCCACCGAATCTCCATCCCTGCTTTGAAGACCAGTCACAGAAGCCTCACGCGTCCGAGTTGCCCCATTCGGTCAAGCATCCAGCAGCTTCATCAACCCCAACAGCACGCGTCCTCTACCTCTCATGCTGCTGCTCCACTGATCTCTGCCCCACCGATTGGGCGCCAGCGAAACTACCGGACCAGTCAACCGAGCAGCCAACCGAAGCACTGCTTCTCTTCCTTGCTCCCTACGCGAACGACGCAACCCAGAAGCTGCTTCTTCTCTGCAGCTCGTCCTCTTATCTCGTCGGTCAACACACCCTCCACGAGAGCCCAACAGTTGACCGCCCATCTCACGCCAGCGAAGTTTGTCCATCGAGCAGCTCCTTCAGCGTCCATCTCCTCCATCGCCTCACACGCGTGCGTTTCTCCCTCTCTGTTCGGTTCAGTCCAGTGGCCAGCGAAATCCATGAAGCAGGCCGTGAGATCCAGCAGCCCTCAGGCCCAGCAAAGCCAGTAATTTCGACCCAGCAGAATTCTAGTTCAGTTTGGTTTTCATCAGTCAGCCCATCCAGCCCATCTTCGGATTTTACAGTGCAGCCCATACCAATTTTCGTGGCCCATCAGCTGGGCCTATCTTTGGCCCAAGAGAACAGCCTTTCTTCAAGCAGGTTCAGCCCTTTAAGCTCAGCGTCTTGGGCTTGGTTCAGCCCGCGAAGCCGTTTAAGCCCAGCTCAGCAATTTGAAACCCAAGTGAGTTTTACTCACTAATGCTTTCTTAGTTTGCTAATTATGCCTAAGGGTTGATTAGATTTAATTAAGTGCAATTAGGTGGTTAGATTAGTTTAGAACAATTAAATTAGTGACTTAATTATGCATGTTAGGTGGTTAGACTTAGTCATTAGCAAGTAGAGAACTTCTAATATTTATTGAATGCATTTCGGGTTTTCCCAACCCGTTTCGGGTTCCAATTAGGCATCACAGGCCTAAATTGGATTTTTAATATTTATTTATTTAATTTTCGAAATTAATTATTTAATTATTTATTTTTCCGGAAATTCAACCGGGATGGCCGGTGACCGGAATTTCATGATGATTGTCGTGGTGCAGTCCGTTTATTTAATTAAGCTTCAATTTGTATGGAATTGATTTAATTATGAATTTTTGGGATTTATTCCTATTGAGTTGATTGTTAATTATTTGATTGAGAAATCGTTGGGTATTGGTTGTCGGTATCGAAAGTAAGTTGGTAATCACCTAAAAGAAGATACGTGGGCTCGGTCAATTAGGATATCACCTGGAGAATGCGCTTGAGTTCGGTGGTTGAATATGTCATCTTGGCGAAAAGGTCGCCTTAGAGAATGCACGTGGCTCGGCGACTCGGTATGTCCTCCTGGAGAATGCACGTGGCTCGGTGACGAGTAAGGCATCGTAAAATGGTCACGTGGGCTCGGTGATTTGATGCATCACTTTGGCTGACTTGGCGCCTAAGAGAAGGCATGTGGGCCGGGCATCGTAAAAAAGGGCACGTGGGCTCAGTGAATTGATGCATCACTTTGGTGAACTAGTACCTAAGAGAAGGCATGTGGGCCCGGCATTGTAAAAAGAGACACGTGGGCTCAGTGATTTGATGCATCACTTTGGTGAACTAGTGCCTAAGAGAATGCACGTGTGCTCGACAACTAAATATACATTGTAGGGAATGTATGGTATGTTTGATATGTAATCGACTAGGTCGATTGGTCATTGCTTTGATCTGATGTTGTGAATTGATTGATTGAATGGAAATGACCGGTGAGTGGTCTTGTTTATCTGTAAATCGACTAGGTCGATTGATCAAGATATCGATCTTTGAGGTGATTGCTAGGGTACCTATTGAACTGTGCTAATATGCAGGTGGAATCTGAGGCCAAGGTAAGTTTTCCAACTCATGTTGTGTATAGGCAGCCCTAAGGTGTATTAGTTTACTAATCGGGTCTTAGGGGGTAGAACTTACTGAGACATAGTCTCATCCCGGTTGTGGGACAACATCTCAGGTCCCTAGATGCCGCCGACCTGGGTTCTGAAGATCTCGAAAGTCTGATGTAGTCTACTGAAGGCTCCGATTGGAGTGTGGACGATGATGAAGAGGAAGAAGAGGACCGGTAGCTTGTGGAACCCCACTTTTGCTTGTAGACCTTGTTTTTAAACTGGATAATGTGAATTAATTTAATAGTTCACCGTGTATATAAGAGTGAAGGTTTTTAAGAGTTTGAAATTTAGTCCTACTGTTCTATCCCAATGTTTTATTGTCTGGGGATTTATAATTACTTCCGCATGTGCATATGAAAATAAAAGGGTCGGCGATACGTCCTGGGATATCGCAAATTTTAAAATCGACCAAGGTGAGGGATAGGCGCCTGCCCGAGGGTCGGGGCGTGACAATAGGTCTAAGAATTTCCCAATGGATATGCAATAACAAACATTCAACTCTTCCAAAAATTCCAGCCTATCAAGGCCTTCAACAAAAACGAAACAAACAACTTTCTCAGACACATTAATTGTGAAAGGTCCAATGTTTTTGTATAATCGAATTCCGAGCATCACACCATAAGCTCAATGAAGTCCCCATCCAATGGAGCTTCTTTGGACTTTGGTACTTCCAAACCTTCATTTGTTGACGAGAATTCCAAATGATCGCACAGTGGAACTTCAAGCTCTAATAGCGATGAGAGTAGCTCTGTGATGCATTCAAGAGATGCGTAAGACGGTGACATTTGATTTTTAGTTGATGCGTCGATAAATATAAAATCTAAAGTTTAAAGTTTTCGATCGCTACAAGACTTTTTTTATTGGGCAAAAAGTATCATTTTTCATTTCTTTTCCATTGGCCTTTCATTTGTAGGTAATTTCCCAATCATTTTCATAAAAAACCAAAAAAGTCAAAAGTTAACTTTTGAGTTGACCTTTATAGTCAACCTTTTAATCAAAAGTTCGGTTTTTTGTACACAAAATTCCCAAATACAATTTCATTTTGGCCATAAAAATTTAAAAAAAAAAAATCAAAGTTTTGATCATTAAATCAACCTTTTAATGATTAGTCGCTAAAGGATTGACTTTGACAAAAAAAATTAAAACTTGTAAAAACCCACAAATCACTTGATTTTTACTTCAATTTGACTTTGGCCACAAAAATTTCTCAAAAATTGATTAAGAATCTATTTTTTCGAATTTTTCAAATTTAGCTTCAACATCAACTAAAAATAAAATTATTTCATTTTAGTCGTATTTTAGCTTAGTTTCTTTTACAACAGTTGATTTAGAGGTTATTTTAAGTCTGCTCGTTAGACTAATTTTGTGATTTGGTATGTCAGGATAAAAATTTCCATTTTTAGCCCTAATTAGGGGTCCTAAGTCATTCTTCATGATTAGTGAGATAACACATTCAATTATCATAATTTCTTAGTGGCTGTCCATGGCCAATATTAATTTTGACGAATTTACATGGGAACTTCTCAATTTGATAGATTGAGTCCATCCAAAGGTTATGAAATCGAGTTAGTGAGTTCCAATTGAGCTAATTCGAGTTGGCCCATTGTAGACTAGCATCCAATTGAAGTAATCAAGCTTCAATTTGGCTATATAAATTTCAATTACAAATGTTAGTTTAGTTTCCGATCTCATTTTGGAAATAACTTGATTAGGGCATTTCATGCACAATTGATCGCTAGGGAGAATCCAATTGCATTAAATTTGATCCAATTTATACAAAATAATTTTAATTGGACAAATTCACGAAAGTAGAACAAAAATCAGGCCAAAAACCAAACCGATTCAACCTAGTCAAATCAGGTCAACCCGGTTTTGACTGGCGTTGACCAGCCAACCTCTCAAGGCCATTTCTGGCTATTTTCCGGCGACCAGCAGTCTTTTCTGACTAGCCAAGGTCTAGCCGACGTCTAGCCCTTCTCCCCAATGCGAAATTACAAAAATTCCCATTTTGAGCCAAATTACCAAAATGCCCTTTGTTTAATTTTAAATTTAAAAAGATATAAGATCATAGCCATTCATCTAAGGTGTCATCTAGACCATTGGATGCGCCACCTCATTAACCCATGTGCCAATTTCTAGCCAATCACAAAATTGCTTAACCCTTGTGCTTGCTTGATCTTATCTTAAGAGATCAAATCGTAGCCATTGATTGATATCAATCTTGGTATGACTATATAAGGCTTTCCCTCCAAATTTCAAAGGGAGGTTCCCACATTTTTAGATTTTCTCTCTTTCTCTCTCTCAGTCAAAGAAACTACGCGTACAATGAGAAAATGCTTAATGTATTATTGTCGTTCTATTTCAGTGATAACGTTTTTTGGTTTTTTGAAAAAGATTTTGGATCCGTTAATTTGAAAAATATTCTATATTGAATATTCATAATTCATTCCAATGGCAATTGTTCAGTCTATCTTATAGAGGGAATTCTTTTTTTCTTTTATGATTTTCTTTTTCAGTATGAAATGAAAGAAAAAGAGTCTAAATCTTCCTTTACATCAACTTTTTTTTATTCACTCCACGAAAAAAAGAAATAAATTTCTTTTTCTATCTATCTATATTTTTTTAATCACTGAGGTTTAATTTAAAGATGAATTATTTATGGTGATAAATGCAATCTTTAGGAAAACTTTATTCAAATAGTGATATCCAGGTAGGTTTTTTTTTTTTTTTCAATTCAATAACTATTTGAATTGAATGATTTTGAATGATTTCTTATGAGTATTTGATATTTGAAGAAGTCTAAGATTGTTGAATATATCCTCTCAAGTTACTTGAAGATGCAATGTAGATTCAATATCTCCAACGCCTCACTAGCCAATCGCCGCTCCACACCAACGAACCACTCTACTGCCGACAATCTTCAGAGCCCTTCCTTGCCGGTCGCAATAGTCATCAAGGAATGCTATTACCAGAGCTCGCTGATTGAGCTCCAAGTTCTTCACGAGCCAATCACCGTGCCTAGCGTCGGTCATCTATCCAACTAGTTCCGATCGCCAATGTGGCCATCTAGTGGTGGTTCTCAGCAGTTCGAGTCTAGCGATGGCGTTCCTTGACGTGTCCTCAAGTCCGTAAAGGTGGTTGCCTAGCTGCATTGAGCTTGAGTTCAAAGATAACAAGGTAAAGTCCTCCTAAGCTTGAATTTGATGAAGCAAGACCGCTTTAAGCGATCGGGGCTAGGATTCAACCCCTAGGTGGCTATTACATGTCTAGAATGATGATTTGGATGAGTTGTGATAATTAATGATTGATTGATTGTTTGATGTTGCATAATTACCGATTCTAGAAATTCGTAGGCTTATTTTGATTGCTTTACTTCGCATCTTGATCTAAGCTGGTAGATCGCCTTATTTGACTTCAAGGTCTTCTATTGATTTGAAGTAGACTTCTTGAGCTTTTCATAGACATTATATGCTTGATTTGGCAATCGTTTGCCCTGTCATATGTCTGTTGCAAAATCGAAGTCGTGACGTTCACTGCTTGTTGATTTTTCATGATTTTTTGTGCTAATATCTTCTAGTCGTTATCTTCATGAAAGTTTATCAGAATACATAGATATAGAATATATAAAATTTTCATGAAAATTGAAGCTCATTCGGTAGGGCCGATCGTCCATAAATTGTCCGTGCTGCATTCTGGAAAATCGTTTTTCTGACTAACTTGTATTCGTTCTTCATTTTTTATAAAATCTCTTGATGAGAATCTGAAAGTGGTGCCTTCATGAAACTTGTTCAAGACATCTAAATCTACAACATATAAAATTTTCATGAAACTTGAAAGTGATTTAATGGGCTCGATTGGCAATAAATCGTCCATGTTACCTTCTATGAAATAGGTTTTTCCGATTGAGATGCATCGGTCCTCTGATTTTTATAAAATCATGCATTTAGAATCTGGATTCGATGTATTCATGAAAGTTGTATTCAATATTTAAGATCTATATGCTGTAAAACTTTCATGAAAAACAGACGTCATTAGTAGACATGATTAGCCTTGCATTGCACATTTACTATTTGTAAAAGTGCTGTTTCAAAATGACCTCCGTAGATTCTGCGATTTTTGTAAAATCATGTTATGGTAAATAGAAGTCGACGTCTTCATGAGTTTTGCTCCTCATATCATGGTCTGTGTTTTGTAAAATTGTTAATTCGAATGAAACTCATTAGTTTGATGAGAACTGCCTTGAACTGAATTTGTTTTTGTCTGAAAGTTTGCTGTTCCAGAATGACCTTCGTGTGTTCATCGATTTTTATAAAATTGTGTGTTCTGAATCCGACAATAAGGTCTCCGTGAGAAATGCTTGTGATATGTTGAACTTTGTAGTCGGAAAGCTTCAGAAAATAAAAAAAATAAATTTGCTGTTTTTCATGAGTGCTACAAAGTTGCAGGGATTCTGAAAACTCTATTTTCCTGAACTGATCACCGGTCTCTTTTGAATTTTTATAGATTCTTGTGATGCGAATTTTATGAAAGTTTTAAGAATATTTCAAGCTTCATTTTGATGTTAATTTCACTGGATACGAGGCTCTTTATGGATCCAAAAGACCTTATCAGAGTGCCGTTTATTCCGCACATAGGCCTTTCTCGAATACCTAAGGACGCTTTTGTAAGATCAATGAAGTTAACATCTTTATTATAAAATTTTCAAAATACGAAAGTTGAAAGTGATGATTTCCGCTTTTTTTTAACACTTTGTTGAAAATGATGAACATTTGATCGTTCAAAAGACCCGATCAGTTTACATTCCTGTGGAGTTTTCTCTCTCGAAATGTGGAGTTTTCTCTCTCGAAATGAAGAGTCCCCTTCTACCGTTATGGTAGTTTCCGTCAGAACCCTATTTCACAAACTGTTTCATTCCAAATCTGCTATATCGCAGTAATTCCAGCGAAGAATCCTCTCTACCTCTTGATAATTGACCCTTTCCAATCGGCGATGAGCGAGTCTTCCCGACGTTGATGTCATCCACTGGTCGCTGGGGTTTGTGCGAGTTTGGCCCTCTGTGCTTGACGAACCACTCGGCATCTAATCTCCTGGCCATGGATTTCAGTTGGTCTCCTTGCTGCATGTCCCTGATGGTGCGATTTCAGTTGGTCCCAGGTACTTCTGCTTAGAAATTTGTTTTGTTCAACTAGCATCGGATTAGAGTGGGTTGTATAAAACCAGCTAAAGGACAATTTGCAAGAAATGGCAAGTTTTACCTCATTTGATGACAAGAGTGTCAAGCTGGTCGACGACTAGTAGTGTTGGTTTCTGAGTATCTCTGTGATTCGGAATTATTTATGGCGTCGGATTCCCATGCTGACTCTTCGCGGCTCTCGGCCCTTTGTAATCGGCTTGGCCGTCTAACCACCGAGCAGTTTATAGAGGAATGGGATGAACAGCTCCCACCTGGAAAGTTAGAAGAATGTCGCCTCACATTAATAGGTTGTATATTATCGAATACATCCATCAACTTCCCTGCACTACAAAGTACGCTCAAGCGTGTTTGGCGAATTGAGCAAGTTGACATCTCACAGCGAGAGGCGGGCCTATATGCGATCGAGTTCCAATCTCAAGCTGATAAGCAAAAAGTGCTGGACGGGGGACCTTGGTTATTCTCTGGTCACTTAGTTATCCTAAAGCCATGGATCCCTAATACCCCCTTTCACTGCTATGACTTTTCCACATGTGCATTCTGGGTCCAAGTGTTCGGTCTCCCTCTAGAATGGAGCACGGAGGCAATGCTCAACAGGGCAGTCCAACAGTTGGGGAGGGTTCTGGAAATTCGTCTTGATACCAAGGAGGGGACATCATCCGGACCAGGCCGTGTTCGGGTGGAACTACCCTTACAAGAACCTCTCAAGACAGGCAAACTTATCCGACTAGATGGCAAGATTCTTTGGCTCGACTTTCGATATGAAAAGCTCTCACATTTTTGCTATTCGTGTGGGAGATTAGGTCATTATGCTACCTACTGCAAGGAAATACCCTTTGATGAGGCGAAACTGGAAGGTAAAGGGAAAATGGCATATGGTTAGTGGCTAAGGGCTGAGGTTAGAGAACATAGCCCCTATTGGACTACTTTTTATACACCACAAGATAACGCAGCTCAAGCGGAAGAAACGGTACACGAAACTCCACCTACATTACTTCGAGATCCAAAGACGAACCGGTGTTACCTCACCGGCACCAGTGCAGCGCTAACATGTCGTATGGCCTCTACTACTCCACAACATCAACAAAACCAGGAGCAACAACACTGCCAGCAACAAGGGCTGCTGAATAGCCCACAACAAACAGCCATTAAACCAGCGGCAGAAAAGTTAAAAGGGATAGACATTCAACCAATGGAAGCCATAAAACAAAAGAAGGTTAAGAATGTACGATCGACCACGAAGCAAGGGGTGGCCAAAAAGATAAAGCGGTACAACCCTTATGAGCCCAAAAGTCTGATGATCTTTGACAAGGAAGAAGCAAATCTTACGGATACACCCGTGTTGGCGGCCGAGGAAGTCGGTGCATGGGCCGGTGGCTGGCCCTCAACAGCCACCACCAAACAAATGAAGCTTATTAGGCTGGGCCGTCGGGGTTTGGGCAATCCCCGACAGTCCGGTCTCTAAAAAGGCCATAACGGCCAAAGAAAAGCCCGATATCGTTTTCTTAATGGAAACGAAGAATCGAGAATCAAAGCTCCAACGGATCCAATACAACCTACGGTTTCAGCATTCATATGTCATTAACCCAATCGGTATAGCAGGAGGTATATCAGTGATGTGGAATGACCAGGTAGAGATTCAGGTGATCCGATCTTCACAATACATGTTAGATATGTTTTGTAAATTGGTGCGGGAAGATAGGACCATTCGCCTAACCTGTGTTCATGCCCCTTACAATTATTCTCAAAGACAGATTCTATGGGAAGAACTTCGGGCGATTCATAGGATGAATAGCTTTCCTTGGTTATGTGTTGGAGACTTCAACGAAATCCTTTATCCATGGGAAAAGCTTGGCAAGAGACCTGCGGATTCTACTCGTATGATGTCTTTTCGATTTGTTCTTACTGACTGTGAGCTTATGGAGATAGATAGCAAGGGCTGTAAATTTACTTGGCTGAATAATAGAGATGGGGACGAGATAGTAAAGGAACGATTGGATCGTGCTTTATGTTCGATGGACTGGCGTATCCTATTCCCAGGGGCAGAAGTGCTAGCGCTACCGGCAGTGGGATCAAACCATAGTCCGTTGATTATTCAGACTTCGGCACCGTTCAAGAGGAAGAAGAAATCTTTTATTTATGAAGCCTACTGGAACGATGATATTGAATGTCGCGACATTATTTCTACGGCGTGGACTTCTATACATCCCAAGCATCCGGTTTTTCTTTCCAAATTGCAGCATATCAGCACAGCTCTATCTACATGGAGTCGTACTAAATTCTCAAATGGATGCGCCAGAGTCATTACACTACAACACCAACTACAAGACCTAACGAATCAACAGCACTTAAATTATCGAAAGGAGGAAGCCTCCAAAATCAGAGACGAAATTACAAGGACTTGGCAGAAGGAAGAACGATCTTGGGCAATGAGATCGAGAGTACAGTGGTTGAAATGGGGAGACAAGAATACTCGGTTCTTTCATGCATCTACAATCCAAAGAAGACATCGAAATCGTATTACGATGTTACAAGATGAGAACCAGCAATGGATTCGTGACCCTAGAGCCCTACAAGGTATGACGACAACTTTTTTCTCGAAGCTATATACGACTTAGGGGACGCGGGATTACGGTCCTATTCTTGCCCAGTGTCCGCAGATAGTAAGCACTGAAATGAACGACCAGTTGATCGCAATGGCTACTTTGGAAGAGATCAGACATGCCACATTCCAATTAGGGACAACAAAGGCCCCTGGCCCTGATGGACTTAGTGGCTTGTTTTATCAAACTCACTGGGATATTATTAAAGATGATCTCTTGCTTCGTCTACAGCACTTCTTTCTAACGAGCATTATGCCTCCTAGCCTAAATCAAACCTTTCTCACGTTGATTCCTAAAACACCAAATCCTGAAAAGCTAGAGCAATATCGCCCCATTAGCCTATGCAATTTCGCATATAAAATTATCTCCAAGTTGCTTGCCAACCGCCTTAAACATTGGTTGGACTCTCTCATCTCAAAGGAACAGTCAGCCTTTGTCAGTGGGCGACAGATCCAAGATAATATATTGATAGTGCAGGAAGTTCTTCACCAGTTCAAGACCAGGAAGAGAAAACGGAAATTCAATGCAATCCTAAAGATAGACATGCAAAAGACATACGATAGAGTTGAATGGGATTTCCTACAAGACTACCTCCTGAAATTGGGCTTCCATCCTACATGGGTCCGATGGATCATGCAGTGTGTCTCCACTACTTCCTTCAGTATCAAATTCAATGGCGAGCCCCTTCCTTATTTTTCCGCTACGAGAGGCCTAAGACAAGGTGATCCCTTATCTCCATACTTGTTTATTTTGATGGCCAATGTATTATCGACCTTAATTAATCAAGCTGTCAGTATCGGACACATTAAAGGTATTAAGTTCAATCGATGGTGTCCTACCCTGTCCCACCTATTTTTTGCCGACGATGCTATATTCTTCCTAGAGGGGACTACAAGGGAATGTCGAACTGGCGGCTATCATAAACCAAGTATTGTCTAGCAACGGGTCAGGTAGTGAATCGTAACAAGTCAAGCATTATTTTTAGTAATCACTGCCCCCCTAGATTACAAGATAATATGTCGGGTGAGCTAAGAATACCGGTGTTAACTAGATGTGGCAAATATCTAGGCTTACCTTCTGATTGGGGACGATCAAAAAAGGAAATGTTCTCATGGATAATAGCACGGGTCCATAACAAGTTGGAGGGCTAGAAGGGTAAGCTAATATCCAAAGGTGGCAAGGAAGTTCTTATCAAATCTGTCGTGCAAGCGCTACCCCACTATGCTATGTCTATTTTTAAAATTCCTCTGTCGATTTGCAAATCTATAGAGAAAAGCATTGCAAGATTCTGGTGGAAGAATGATCGAACGAAAGGGCATTCATTGGCAAAAATGGGATCTCGTTGAAAGCAAGCAAAGATTATGGTGGCTTAGGCTTTCGTGATTTAATAGCATTTAACGAAGCTCGCTAGGCAAACAAACGGGCTGGCGACTATTGCAACAGCCTTTGGCGTTGTGGAGTAAATTGTTCAAGGGTTTGTATTTTCCTACACAAAGTTTCCTATCTATACATCCAGCTCTCGCTCGTCATGGGGATGGAAGAGTCTACTACGAGGAAGGGATGCCATCTATCCGCATCTATGCTGGTCGGTGGGCGACGGTCGGGCAATTAGAATTAGGGGTGATCGCCGGTTACCTATGGGCATTCTCCATGGACCTCCCAACAAAGATGATCCGGTCTTGGTGGCGGATCTAATTGATCCGATTCACCAAACTTGGAAACAACCTATTCTTCTCCCTCTCCTAGGAGAAGAGATCACAGAACAAATCGTCAAAATACCTATCAGATATCTACCTATTGAGGATCGTCTCATTTGGATAGCAACGCAGAATGGAGAATACACAGTCAAGAGTTGCTACCACAACATCAGTCAGACAGTAAGCAATGCCAACAGTAATACAGCATCCTCATCATATCAGAATCCTAAAATCCTATGGCGACGAATATGGTCGATGCAAACTGCACCAAAAATTAGAGTATTTACCTGGGCTGTGTGTCAGAATGCAATAGCGACAAGGGCCAACCTATTTAATCGACACATCGCCTCTAACCCTTGCTGCCCGCTGTGTCAACAACAGAGCCAGGAGACCATCGAGCATCTGTTCCTCTAATGTGAGTGGACTCGAGCTGTATGGACACACCAACAGATTAATAGAACACTACCCCCTTGGAGCAACCAGCGAATTGATAAATGGATCTCAGCCATAGCAGCGACACCAAAGAACCTACCCGGACGCGAGCTCACCGCCAATACACTATGGCGGATTTGGAGAATGCGCAATGATGCGATCTTCCGCAACCAAACACCGGATCCGCGACGAGTGGTTGACATGGCCATCACTGCACCCGGTCCCTCCTCTCCCCTGTTCTTGGGATCGAGATCCAGATTCCGCACCTCAATCCCGTGCATCTGTGGCGTCCTCCAGACTCTGGCACTCTGAAATATAACATCGACGGAGCTTTTCAACCGGGCAGCACCGAGGGCACGATGGCCTGTGTCGGCAGAGATCATCGTGGGAGGCTTATGGACGGATTTTCTAGCAAGTTTCGGTCGCACTCGGCGCTGGAAACTGAACTCAATGCACTAACCTGTACCCTGCACCATCTGCTGCGACGACAACTCCATAACACCACTCTGGTGATTGAAACTGACTGCTTTCCCCTTGTTGAAGCTGTGCACCATGGCAGATCGCCCATGTGGGAGCTTCGGCCGATCGTAGAGGAGGCGCTCCAAGCTGCTCTCCGCTTCGCCGACCTAACCCCGCAACACCGCCCGAGAGAAGCGAACCGGGACTGGCCCAGGCTGCAAAGGCCCACCGCACAACTAATTCGGCCCAACACTTGGTTATATCAACCTCCCCGCTGTTTTTCTTGCTATTTTGATTTGCGGACGCTATAGCCGATGGATGTAATTTCGGTTGATATATATATGAATGTTTTTTCCGACCAAAAAAAAAAAAAAAAAGACCCGATCGTATGCCGACTGGATTCTGGAATTTATTGCCCAAGAACGTTAAACTTATTTCAAAATTTCAACAAAGTCTATGTCCTTGTTTGTCATTATTCAAAACATGAAAATTTTCTTTTAAGGACTTGTTTGCAATTATACAAAACTTGTGTCCTTAGTTGCAAATTCTCAAAGTTTGACCTTTGAATTGCTTTGTTTGTGTTATATTTGATTGAACGTGTTGCTTACACATTTGAACAAAAAGTTGTCTTGAATGAATAAGGCCCTGTTTGGTTCAGCATTTTGAGGTGCCATTTGTCCAATGTCAGCATTTGGAATGCTGAAAGCCCAAAGTAGGTAGGGAGCTTTCAGCATTTTCGGAATGCTAAATAGGGGTTTAATGAATTTTTCCTTCCAATATTGCCCTCACTGATAATTGCGTGTTGCTCTTTTACCCTAAAAAATTACTGTTCATCGTTTTCTTCCTTGGACTTGTTGCTTCACCAATGAAGCTTCGTCGTGGGCTCCGCCAGCCAGATCTGGTCGCCGAGAAGGGCCGCCTGAGGTCAGGCAACCTCGAGCATTGACCCCACGCACTGCCGTTGCCTAAGTCACGTGGCCTCAGGCGATGCCCTGGGTCGCAACGCTTGAGGTCGACAACCTCAGGCGGCTGGGTCGCAATTTTTGGGGTCGGCGACCTCAAGCTATTAGGTCGCGAGACTGTGCGACCTCAGGCAGTGGCGTTTGGGTCACGCGACCCGCTGCCTCCCCACCACCGCCACCAGTCGCTTCCCCCACCATAACCACCGGCTCCGGCTGCCTCCCGACCATTTCGCCCTCTACTTCAGCATCTCCTCCTCCTTTTTCCTTTTCTTTTTTTCCTTTTTCTTTTCACCTCAAAGCTACTTTGCAAAATACACTAAAATGAGAGTATCCAAACACTCTCGCCTTCATCAAATGCCAATTCCTCTAAAGATACTTGGGGAAATACAAAGCTATTTTTCCAAAGTTGAACCAAACAGGCCCTAAGAGACCCTCCTTAATTCACTTCCTTTGTTGATTCTTTAAAAACCAAGGCCTCATGGCAATCCTTGGATTAGAATAATCCAAAAAGGCAATCCTTGGAGGAGGTGGCCAAACAGATTTGAAAATGGCGATATGGTCGGTGTTCAATCTGACCTTTGTCCATTTGTACTCATTCATTCCCGGATATAAATTTCAGGTTTTCAATTCTTATTGTATAAACATCCCCCTAGTTGCGGGTTTTCTTCATATCACACTTAGTGTAGCTTTTATATGCTTACCTTGAGTGTTTACTTTCCCGTACTGCAATTTCAATTATTTGATTGCTTTCCTTTTCATTTTTGATAGTTAGTGTGGAATAGCACGAACAAACCATCCATGAATGATAACCTCTTTTGTTTTCTTAAACTTGCACATAAACGTAAAAAAATATTGCTTAACCACCTTAAATAGCAACTCAACTCTATACTTTGTCACGACCTCCTTGGATCCTCTCACAGATACGCCGAGGCTAATGGGTCTAGGCTTAGTCCGGGCTCTCCCAAGCCCACCAATTCATGACTTATGATTTGAGTTTTTAACCTACAAGTCATTTTCATTTAGGAGTTGTTAGTAATTGTTCTGTGATGGGTCGATAAGAAACCTCAATAAAATATTAGGAAAGATAGTTTACTCTTGCGCAACCAAAGAAATTAGGGTCTGAGACTTTGATTACACTAGTTAATCAACTAATGCCCTTCAAGTACCTAATTTTGTTCAAACATCAAATAAAGCATTCATGAAACATTTTCATACCAATCACGAGTCCTAGGATTCAATTCTTAGATCAAATAAAGCATTCATGAAACATTTTCATACCAATCACGAGTCTTAGGATTCAATTCTTAGCTCGACTAAGAAAAGGGCGTAATTGGGACAAAGGGAATGCACAAACAACAATCTGACATTTGTTTTCAAGAAATTAAGCATGGTTTTTTTTTTCTTTTTTATGGATTTTTCAAATATTTTAAGAAAAAACCACTCAAAGACTATTTTAAAGCTTTTCTTTATGATTTTTAGATAAAATAAAATTTTTAGGGATTATAAAAATATTTTATTAGATAATATTTTATTATAAAAATATTATATTATATTTTATTATAAAAAAGGTGGGAACCGACCCGGGTCGGAAACGATCCATATCGCCAATCCCGCGGCCGGACTGGGCCTGATACGCAGGCTCAGTTCGGTCCCTCCCAAAAATGAAGCCTATCCGAGGAGGAATAAAAAAGAAGGCCATCCCAAAGCAAAGGAAGACCCCTAAACTAGCCCAAATCTTTTATCCCTTCTTAAACCACCACGGCTAAGCTCTCATTGAGCCCAACAGAAGCCAAGTTTTTTCTAAATCAAACCAAAGACTCAAATCTTGTTGAGCCCAATAGACCCCTATTAACACACAAGCCCACTCTAGCCATTGCCAATCCCACGTCTTCCCACTCGCGGCTCCACAGAAGCATTTCCTTTGCCCGAACGCGCGCATCGTTCTTTCCCAAGGACCAGGAACAATGGCTGATGCAAACAGCTAAAGGGCCCAAGTTTTAATCAGAGCAGTTCGGGCACAACATAGGCCACGTCGAGGTACTGCGCGGCTGTCATATGTGGGCACACCACAACCACCACTACCCCTCGTCTTCGCCAACCGAGAACTGGACGCCGCCGAAACATGTCGCTCGCCGAAAGAAACCACGACACAAGGGATTTCAAAGCAAAGGCTAGCGGTGGAAGTTTACCGAAACGCATCTGACAAGCCAGGAACACTAAAAATGGACGGAGGACTAAGAATGAACGCGTTCATTGCAGTCTGACATTTTGTCGAACACGTGGAGGGCATCAGCTAAGAGGAAGCTTCAAACCTATCCGAGACACGTAATTTAAGAACATAAAAATTTTGGAACAGAAGGAAAATCCGGAAAATAAAAAAGAAATTCACTTTGGACAAATGCATGCGCCTCCATCAAAAGGAAATTTTGTACTGCTTCTTGGATTGCATTCGTTTTGCCTAAAGACTGAATTCATTCTGCAATAAAACCAAAATAGTTTTTCGAAATTCATGAGATGCATTTGTTTCCTTTTAGTTTTGCCTAGTTAAACGATTGCACTCTTTGCTCAGTCCTCTCCACTCGCTGATGAAGCTCCTGGAGAAGCTACGAGGGCAACTGACCCTCACCTAAGATCTGAACGAGGACCCCAAAAAAAAAAAAAAAAGTGTACAATTTAGGAACCCCAAAATATTGAGGGACATGATTGAACATTTTTTAATAATTTTTTTATAATAATTTAAGGACTCAATGCCTTCAACCCAAAAGGAAAAAGGAAAAATTCCAATTGGCCTTTATGGCCTCCTAAGGATTCTTTAAAAATTTCCAAAACTTGTTCAGAATTCTTGAGGACACCTTCACCGGGCGAAAGGGGGGAAATAGACAATTAAATTTGATCTTAAAAGGAGCCAGCCGACATTGTTTCTTTTCTGAAACCACACTAGAAAAATCTCTCTCTGTGACTATGTATTCTAGTTTACTAGGATAGTACCATATTAAAGAAATCTAATTTCTTATTTTTCCTTTCATCCATCACCTTGATGTCCTCTGCGAACATATGCCAAATGCTAGAATCACGATTGTTGGGGAAAATTGTTCAAAAAGTCCTAAACATATTACATTTTTTACAATTCAGTCTTAAACCTTTTCACTTCTTGTCAATTGAGTCAATTCGGCTAATTTTGGCCGAAAATCGCTTACATAACATGGTTGGCATTGATGTGAACAAAAGTTATTAATTTTTTAATATTCTTTTTGAATTTTTGAATTTTTTATATATTTTCCTTTCTTCCTCTGGCCGGTCGCCCAACATCTGACTACCAGCCAAAGGCTACAACTGGTTGAGGGTTGGCCTCACCAACCTCGGGCAACTCTCACCCTTGCCAAATCCGGCGAGGTTCACCCACGTTGAAGGCCAATGAGGGTGACCTCGTGGGCCACAAGCAAGGCTCGCCCTCACCAGATTCAAAAAGGGTGAGCCTCGCTCGAGGCCAGCAAGGCCAACGAGGCGAGGATGACCCTCATTGGCCTTTGGTGAGGACAAGCCTTGCCTAAGGCTAGCAAGGTTGCCCCTCGCCAGATCCCTAAGGCCGGCGAGGGTGACCCTTGTTGGTTGTAGCCTTTAGCCGGTGAAGAAGATGGCAAAAAAAAAAAAAAACATAAAAATAATTTAAAAAATTAGAGAAAACATTTAAAAATTAATAAATTTTGTTAACGTTAGTGTCGACCGTGCCACATAAAATAGCCGGCATCCATATCAACTTCGGCAAAAATTGACCGGATTGACTTAATTGGCAAAAAATGAAAAATTTAGAACTGAATTGGCAAAAATATAATAAGTTTCGGACTTTATAGATAATGTTTCCATTGTTGCTTAGTGAGGTTATTTATCTATAAAGATGTCTATAGAACGCTACATATAAATGTAAGAAAGTGGGACCCCAGGTTCATTTCCAAGAAATGCAACCCCGGACTCTGGGGCTGTACATATCTTATCAAGCCAAATAGTAAACAAAAACAAATGAAAAATTTATTTGAATTGCGGCGTATTTGCCTTCACGCTCTTCTAAGGAGTCTAAAAAAATTAAAATTGTTGAAAAGTCCGAGGCACTTCATTCAAAATCATCATCAACGTTAGTTAAATAGACCAGATAACAATCCCCACGGGTTGCTGCTTGCCAATACACAGCATTATCTGGAAAACTTTGTTTTTAAAGTGAGCCGAACTTGTTCATGGGAATGCATTGGCTAGTACACACCGATAACTTCAGCTTAGTTCTTAGTTTAAGCCACATCACATCCACGTTCTTCGTTTGGGGGAGGAGAGAGAAAAAAAATTAAGAATGTTTTTATTTGGCAGAAAACTTCATAATAAAAAAATATTTTTCAAAAAATCATTTTTCAGAAAAGTGGTAATAATAAGGATCTCTTATCTTAAATCTGGGTGAGGGCCACCCTTCCGTGCACATCTTTGCCAGCGCGAGGAGGGCCAGCGGCCCTTGCCGCTTGAATGCACTATCCTTCCCCTTCACCTCTTGATTTTTCTTTTTCTAAGATTTGTCTTTTTGATTTTTTTAAAAACAACTTTTATATTATGATTATCCAATTAAGTGCAACGTCAGTATATAATGGCTATATAAACATCTCAGTTTATTAATTAAATGAAAGGTCCAATTCGAACAAACAAATCAAACCCAATTGCACAATTAAAAGTTCAGTAATGTAATTAAATATTTTGCTATAGTTTAAGAACATGGTGCTATTATCTCGGGGGTGAGTATGATGCGGGTGGGCGGTTTCCACTTTAGAACTGGGATCGCCCGTTGATCCCATGAACCCACCTGGGAACCAGATCGACGCACTTAGTCCAACATTTTCCAGCAATCCAAAGTAAAGCAAAAAAACAGAAAAACTTCTCTTTTCTTAATTGGAAGATCAGTAAAAAGATTAGGCTTATATTGAAAGTTGAGAGTTGATGGGTGTTGAACTTGAGAGTCGAGGTTATGAGTGAGAGATAGAGAGACGACTCATATGATATGAGAGTAAAACGAGATGAGCACTCAATTAATGGGTGTTGAGTTTAAGATTATAAATTTAGGGTTTTCACTTTTAAAAAATAAAAAATCTTTTTTGGTGAAAATTTTTACTTAAAAATTATATATATACTGATTTGGTCCGGGTGGACCGGAGCGATTCCACACCTAGAACTAGAAGCAGGACCACTCCCCTTGGAAACCGCCAGTTCTGGTTCGGTTTTGGACAATTCCTAGTTCCTTTGCATGCCTTTAGTTATCCCAAAGGGAAAACAAAATTTGAAAAAAGGACACTAGAAATTTTATGATTTGTATACGGCGCTCATTTTAATATCTAAATTTTTCGTCGGCTCCTAGGAGAAAAGCGATCACTTCAGTGCCTCCAGCGAGAAATTTCAGCCAGAGAAATTATGTGACATTTATATTTAAAAATTTTATTTGTGATGGCATTTTTTTAGCAATGAAGGTGATTACTTTTTCATTAAGATTAGTATTGAAATAATCACTTTTTAACAACGACTGTCATTGAAATGATCATTCTGTTAACCTACTACACAATGTTATTTAGAGGTTATATGCTGACTAAGCACGCAAATAAACCACATAAGATGAAGAAATTAATAACATATTGACACGTCTGATTTTTGGTAGCTCCAATCGAAATTAGCACTTAAATAATCGTTTTTCAAAAAAAGTGACAGTTAAGTAATTCGAAAAAAAATTTATTACTAAAGTGAGCGTTGTATATAACTTATAATATTTCTAATGTCTTTCTCCCAAGAAAAAATCCGATTGGCTTTATGGTCTTTCCAAGAGTCATTAAAAATTTGCAAACCTTTTAAAAGTTTCGGTCACCTTCGCTGGCGTCTACTTGCTAAAGTAGCGTGTTAGGTGGGAAAAGGACAATCAAATTCGACTTTAACGTGAGTCGGCAAGCTTTTTAGGTATTAGCACTTTCTTGCCTAGTTCATGTCCAAAACCTCAGCTCTTTTCTTACCTAGGCCACGTCACATCAAAAACTTATGTAACATCTACTTATAAGAACAAAGAAAAATTAAAACATGGTTCTTTCATGCTTTTACGTGTGATTAGTGGATATATTTTCCCACAACAAAGATATGCGATTATTTAGTAAATGAGAATTCTACATAGAGTAAACTTATATTGAAAGCCTAAACAGATGAGTAATTATTTGAAGCATACTAAGTTAAAAAATTTTGAATAAGAAGGGGATGGAATCCATCAAATGCAGAATTGTCAAATTGCCCATGCTCTAAGAAGAACTTCTCCATATCATAATTCGTAGGATAACAAATATGTGCAATTTTAGATGGATTTAGAGAGAGAAGATTATTTTAGATGGATTAGAGAGAGGAGGGGGGGGACCTTTTTCAAATGAGCGCGTTGAACTTTCTCTTGGCATGTGTATTTTTTGGAGCATCAACTTCACTATGATGTGAAGAGAAAATGGAAAATGATGCCCCCATAGTTGGCAGACACAACTTGTATCCGGTCAGGGAAGTCCTAATGGTTGTTTGAAGTTTTAATTAACTGGGGGTTACAGATGAAATGTTGCGCCCGGTGAAGTGCAAAACAAATGGGAATCAGAGTGAAAATCAGGTTGAAGAGTTGCAACTATTCAAAAAAGGGTAAAAGACTAAGGGGTTACCCAACCTTTCTAGCAAAAACCGTTCAAAAACAAAACAGAGGAACTTCATATATTTCATAGTGTTTAGATTACCAATTGATGAATATTCTAATCTCTATGATTAGATATGCATGCATGCATGTATGTATGTATGTATGCGGAAAACTTTCTTGGCTTTTCCCCCGTTTCATTTTTTATTCTGCAATTCACAGCGTAGTATAAAAAAGTGTTGATTGAACATTTTGCAATAATTTACGGACCGGGCGCCTTTCCTTCCAAGGAGAAAAACAAAGAAAAAGAACGGAAACTTCTTATTGGCCTTTATGGTCTCCCAAGAATTCTTTAGAAATTCCCAATCTTATCTTGTTAGAGAGCCTTGGTCACTTTCACCGATGCCTACTTGCTAATGCAGAGCGTCGGATGGGAAATAGACAATCACGAGGAAAGGTTGATTTCGTGTGACTTTACGTATTCTAGTTAGATAGAATAATACAATATAATAGTTGTCTAATTTTTTTTTTCCCTTCCCTCTATCACATTGACGTCCTCTGCGAAAATATGCCAAACCTAGAGCCAACGATTGCCGCCATTGAGTTTGTTTTATCAATAGAGACATCTATAAAACCCTAAATGATAATTCTAAGTGGGTGGGACCTATGAAGCACGGACACGCGCTCCAAGCTTCCGTGTCGTGTCCGACATGTGTCGACGTGTCCGACATGCTTGGACATATTGGGACACACTAGGACACGCATTGACCGCATGTTGGACTTTTCGACATGCGGTCAACTTTTTTCGACACGTTCCGACACGCATGTCCGAGAAAAGATAGTTAAAGAAGACGATGAAAGGTGGAGACGAGAGACGAGGGCGAAGGAGTGGAGGCAATGCCATGACGGTGAGGGAGGGCCTACTGCGATGGAGAGCTGGCGATGAGGCTGAGGCTATGGCTATGGAGGAAGGGCCGGAGGAGAGGTGGTGAGGCAACTAAAAGAGAGCAGAGAGGATCGTGTGAGAAGGAGGAGGAGGAGGTCGTGGTTAGCAAGTGATTAGGGGGAAGGAAGGGAAAGAACCAAAGGCAAAGAGGAGGGAGGGGGAGGAGAAACAATGGGTGATGGGAGGGGTGGAAGAAAGGGGAAAAAATGAGGTGGGGGGCCTGGGGGTTTGGGTGGAGTGGGGGTGAGGGGTGGGGGGGGGGCAAGGGGTGGGGGTGGCGTGAGGGAAGGGGGAAGAGAAATGATGATAGGTAGGTAGGTAGGTAGGTAGGTGGGTGGGTGGGGGGGGTGGGAATGAGGGAAAAAAATCAGGCGTGGGGTAGGAGAGAATCTAGAGAAATGATAGCACGACAACCTAAAAAACTCAATGCATTGCAAAAGCGGGGCGTGTTCCCAATGCACCCTCCGTCCCAGTGCACTGCAAGAGACAAGAGTGAAAACCTCTCTGTCTTCTTTTTATCGAGAACATGCGTGGAGGCCAGGATCGGGAAGTTCCCGATGCACTCTAAGAGACTGAGGGGTGGTGTGAGGGGAAGGGGGAAGAGAGAAATGATGACAGGTGGGTGGGTGGGTTGGGGGAGGGGGAATGAGGGAAAAAATCAGAGGAGTGGTGTGGGGTGGGAGAGAGAATCTAGGGAAATGATAGCACGGCAACCTGAAAAGCTCAATGCACTGCAAAAGCGGGGCGTGTTCCCAACGCACCCTCCGTCCCAATGCACTGCAAGAGACGAGAGTGAAAACATTTTTGTCTTCTTTTTATCGAGAACATGCGTGGAGGCCAAGATTGGGAAATTCCCTATGTACTCTAAGAGAGAATCTCTCTCTCATTCCTTTCACTAAAGTGAGTCCATCTGCCTCCTTAAATTTTATCTTGAATTCAAGAAACAACATTGAAGCCTCTCTCTTAACTTGGGGTGGGAGAGAGAATCTAGAGAAATGATAGCACGATAACCTGAAAAGCTCAATGCACTGCAAAAGCGAGGCATGTTCCCAATGCACTCTTTGTCCAAGTGCATTGCAAGAGACGAGAGTGAAAACCTCTCTGTCTTCTTTTTATCAAGAATAGGCGTGGAGGCCAGGATCGGGAAGTTCCCGATGCACTCTGAGAGAGAATCTCTCTCTCCTTCCTCTCACTAAAGTGAGTCCACCTACCTCCTTAAATTCTATCTTGAATTCAAGAAACAACATTGAAGCCTCTCTCTCAACTTGTCTTTCATCGTCACTGTCTCACCGTTCGTCACAAAATGACGAAATTGCACATGAAAGGAAAGAGGGCTGGCTACCGTTCCGATGTGCTCCTTCGGGGGTAGAGAGGAATGAGGGAGGGAAATAAATTTTGGGGAATGAGGGTTTGGGAAAAAAAAAAAACAGAGAGGAAAATAATTTTTGGACAACGATGTTATATTTGTTAAAAAAAATAGCTAAAAATGATTTTCAACAATGAAAATACTAAAAGTTAAATAATGATAAATTTTTATTACTAAAGAAGATCATAGATTTTTTTAAATAAGTTAATTATAATTTTTTTTTAGTTATTAGTTTCATCTATAATTTTTGTTAAAGTTAGAAATATGCTCTCAAATATGGATACGCATTAACCATTGATATGTCTTTCAAATTTCCTATGAATACATTTATTAATATTATTAGTGCAAATTCATTGTAAGCTCTTTTTTATTATTTATTTATTTGTGAATTTGAATCAAATTAATTAAAAATAAAAATATTCATTTAATATATAACGTGTCGGTCGAATTCTCTATTTTTGATAAATGACGTATCAGCGTGTCGGGTCGTGTCGTGTCGTGTCGTGTCACGTGTCTGTGCTACTTAGGGTGGGACCTCAGCTCATTTCCAAGAAATGCAACCGCAGACCTACGAAGTTGCATGTATATTATCACGTCAAAAAGGGGAAAAAAAAAGCGAAAACTTATGTGATTAGCAGCAGATTTGCCTTTCTAGTCTACCGATCATCGATCTTAGTTAAATAGACCTCTGCGGTTTGAAAATAGCAGACCTTCACCGGTTGCTACTAGCTAATATAGAGCATTATCTGGAGAAAAAAATAACAGTGAACCTCGATTCTAAAGTAACAATTAGCAACACGTTCACTGATTTAAAGACATCCATAGACAAGGCGAAATAGAGATGAAGTCATATATAAAGCATGTGACTGAAAGAGTGCTAGCAATCCGATAGTTATGACAATATGATTTGGTTGAGATAATAAGTTTTCTAGACCATAAGGTTGTCGTGGTTGTTCTGCAATTACTAAGCTCTATTTATGAATCTCTCCTCCTCAGCCACATAGTGTCTTGTCCCTATACTCCCAAAATTTTTAGACTCAAGTTTCCGGTGAGCGAAGTCCTAATGGCTCTTTTAGGTTTTAATAAAACTGTTTTAATGACGAGATATGCATGTAGGGGCTACAAATGAAAAGTTGCAGCCCATGAAGTGTAAAACAAATGGAAATTAGAGTGAAAATTAGGTTGAGGAGTTGCAACTTTCTTAAAAAGGAGAAACGACTAAGGTTCTGTTTGTTTCTTGTAAAATAAATGATTTAAAAAATATTTTCCTAAAACTAATCGTTTATATCGCTTGAAATAATTAGTTGATGAAAAATATTTTCATTATGAATAAATAATTTATATCTAAATATTTTTGAGGACGCTGAAAATATTTTTTGTTCCTTTGTTTATTTAAGTGATACAAGTTTTTATTTTTAAGAAAATGTTTTCAAAATTATTCACTGTCTACGAAATAAATGATGCCTAAGGGTTACAACATTTTGGTTCGAAGGGTATATTTGTGAAAAGACGTTCAGAAACAAAAGGAGGAACTTCATATTTTTTTATGTAGTGTTTAAATTAGAATTAGATCGGATTTAGATATAGAAAACTTTCTCAAATTTTCCCCATTCCATTTTTTATTCCTATAATATTAGCGATACTATGTTTCAAATGCGGACAATATGTAAACGAAATGACTTAGGTATACAATGTGTAAACTGTCATATCTTTCAAATGCCTATCATACCCATTATCTCGGCCGTTTGGATGACTAAAGGTAATTTTATCTCTTTGGTGAGAATATGGTGAATGTAATCATATAGGGATGGAAATGACTCTACTCTTTTGTATATTATGACTACATCCGGTTGGACTTTAAAAGTTGGCCTTCACCCTCTAAAGGCTTTTGAGTCAAAACTAAGGTTTTTGGCAAAAAAAATTTCAAAGACTTTGAACCTGGCATTTCCAAAGTCTCATAACCCAATGCAAGTTCTACCTAACTTTGATTTTGAGTATTTATGGAATGTTAATGAATTTTCCTCTATTCCAACTTTGCCCTCGCTAAATTTGGGAAATTCCAGTTTTACCCTCACCCATGTGCAACGGTGGCTGGATTCATGTGGCCGGTTGCTGTGCTTCAATTTTCTTTTATTTATTTGAAAAACATAGCTAAAGTCCTTTACAAGTGTAATTTTATCCAAACAACATAAAAATCAAAATTGTTCCTTGATATACTTTTCAATTGCATTTTACTAAGTATTATTTGCATTTTGAAAAAACCGTTAAATCTAAAATCCTTTACATTTTCTCAAAGGCTTTCCTAAACGCACCTTATAATCACCTCATAAGGTGCAACATTAGAAATCCAATGTCCCATTTATTTCGATCGAATAACCAATCTGAATAAAGAAGTATATTGCTTGGGAACCCAAATCGCGTAAATTTTTTTTAGGGAGCTGATTAAACATTCCGCAATAGTATAAAGATCCAATGACTTTATTTTAAAGGAAAAGATAAAAAAAAAAAATTGAAGAACTTCTGATTCGCGTCTGTGGTCTCCCAAGCAGTCTTAAAAAATTTCGTAACTTGTTAAAAAGTCTTGGTCACCTTCATCGGTGTCTACTTGCGGTGGGTTAGGTGGGAGATGACGAAAAAAAGAATTGATTTTAAAGTGAGCCGGCCAAGGATTTAAGGTATTGGCACCCACTCACTTCGTTCATATCGAAAACCTCAGCTCAATTCTTAGCTAAAGCCACACAGACCAACATTTTCTTTAGAGAGAGAGAAAAAGGGATAGATCCGGTAGTAATAAGCTAAGTAGCACGGACACGCGGCACGGACACGCGACACGACACGCCACGACACGCGTCATTTTTCAAAAATACAGAATTCGACACGTTGGGCCTCGTTATATATTAAATGAATATTTTTATTTTAAATTAATTTGATTTAAATGCACAAATAAATAAATAATAAAAAAGAGCTTTCAATGAATTTGCATTAATAATATTAATAAATGTATTCATAGGAAATTTGAAAGACATATCAATAGTTAATGCGTATCCATATTTGAGAACATATTTCTAATTTTAACAAAAATTATAGATGAAACTAATGACTAACAAAAAATTATAATTAACTTATTTAAAAAAATCTATGATCAGCTATAATAATTAAAATTTATCATTATTTAACTTTTAGTATTTTCATTGTTGAAAATTATTTTTAGCTAATTTATTTATTTTTTAACAAATATAACATCGATGTCCAAAAATGATTTTCCTCTCTTTTTTTTTTCCCAAATCCTCTTTCCCCAAAATTTATTTCCCTCCCTCATTCCTTTCTAGCCCCGAAGGAGCACATCGAAATGGCAGCCAGCCCTCTTTCCTTTCATGTGCAATTTCGTCGTTTTGCAACGCATGGTGAGAGAGTGACGATGAAAGACAAGTTGAGAGAGAGGCTTCAATGTTGTTTCTTGAATTCAAGATAGAATTAGACAGGTGGACTCACTTTAGTGAGAGGAAGGAGAGAGAGATTCTCTCTCAGAGTGCATCGGGAACTTCCCGATCCTGGCCTCCACACCTGTTCTCGATAAAAAGAAGACAGAGGTTTTCACTCTCGTCTCTTGTAGTGCACTGGGATGGAGGGTGCGTTGGGAACACGCCCCGCTTTTGCAGTGCATTGAGCTTTTCAGGGTGTCGTGCTATCATTTCCCTAGATTCTCTCTCCCACCCCAAGTTGAGAGAGAGGCTTCAATGCTATTTCTTGAATTCAAGATATAATTTAAGGAGGTAGGTGGACTCACTTTAGTGAGAGGAAGGAGAGAGAGATTATCTCTTAGAGTGCATTGGGAACTTCCCGATCCTGGCCTCCATGCCTATTCTCGATAAAAAGAAGACAGAGAGGTTTTCACTCTCATCTCTTGCAATGCATTGGGACAGAGGGTGCGTTGGGAACACGCCCCGCTTTTGCAATGCATTGAGTTTTTCAGGTTGTCGTGCTATCATTTCCCTAGATTCTCTCTCCCACCTCAAGTTGAGAGAGAGGCTTCAATGTTGTTTCTTGAATTCAAGATAGAATTTAAGGAGGCAGGTGGACTTACTTTTATGAGAGGAAGGAGAGAGAGATTCTCTCTCAGAGTGCATCTAGAACTTCTCGATCCTGGCCTCCACACTTGTTCTCGATAAAAGAAGACATAGAGGTTTTCACTCTCGTCTCTTTCAGTGCACTAGGGACGGAGGGTGCGTTGGGAACATGCCCCGCTTTTATAGTGCATTGAGCTTTTCAGATTGTCGTGCTATCATTTCCCTAGATTCTCTCTCCCACCCCAAGTTGAGAGAGAGGCTTCAATGCTATTTCTTGAATTCAAGATATAATTTAAGGAGGCAAGTGGACTCACTTTAGTGAGAGGAAGGAGAGAGAGATTCTCTCTCAGAGTGCATCAGGAACTTCTCGATCCTAGCCTCCACACATGTTCTCGATAAAAAGAAGACAGAGAGGTTTTCACTTTCATCTCTTGCAGTGCATTGGGACAGAGGGTGCGTTGGGAACACGCCCCACTTTTGCAGTACATTGAGCTTTTCAGGTTGTCGTGCTATCATTTCCTTACATTCTCTCTCCCACCCCAAGTTGAGAGAGAGGCTTCAATGCTGTTTCTTGAATTCAAGATAGAATTTAAGGAGGCAAGTGGACTTACTTTAGTGAGAGGAAGGAGAGAGAGATTCTCTCTCATAGTGCATCGAGAACTTCCCAATCCTAGCCTCCACGCCTGTTCTCGATAAAAAGAAGACAGAGAGGTTTTCACTCTCATCTCTTGCAGTGCACTAGGACGGAGGGTACGTTGGGAACACGCCCCGCTTTTGCAATGCATTGAGCTTTTTAGATTGTCGTGCTATCATTTTCCTAGATTCCTTCTCCCACCCCACGTCACTACTCTAATCTTTTTCCTTTGTCCCCCCACCCCAACCCACCCACCCACCCACCCACCTGTCATCATTTCTCTCTTCCCCCTTCCCCTCACGCCACCCCCACCCCTTGCCCCCTTCCCCCTTCATCAGTCACCTCGCCTGTTGTTTCTCTCTCCCCACCTCACCCCCATGCCACCCCAACCCCCAACCCCCCTCGTTTCTTCCCCTTTCTCCCACTCCTCCCATCACCCATTGTTTCTCCTCCCCCTTCTCCGCCTTCGGTTCTTTCCCTTCCTTCCCCCTCCCCCCCATCACCTGCTAACCACAACCTCCTCCTCCTCCTTCTCACACGATCCTCTCTGCTCTCTTTCAGTCGCCTCACCGCCTCTCCTCCGGCCCTTCCTCCTCCGTAGTCGCAGCCTCATCCTCGTCACCAGCCCTCCATCGCAGCAGGCCGTCCCTCACCGTCACGACATTGCCTCCGCTCCTTCGCCCTCGTCTCTCGTCTCCACCCTCCATCGTCTTCTTCAACAATCTTTTCTTGGACACACATGTCGGAACGTGTTAAAAAAGTTGACCACGTGTCGAAAAGTCCGACACGCGTTTAACGCGTGTCGAGCGTGTCCCAACGTGTTCGAGCGTGTCGGACATGACACGGAAGCTCGGAGCGCATGTCCATGCTTCATAGGTAATAAGCTCCCTAGCTAGGGCAAACTCAAAGGCCAGAATGACTACTGATGACGCTGCATGGGCATTAGGGGATCAGTACCAAATATTCTTGAGTTTTAGAGGACCTGATACTCGTCATGGATTCACAGACTTCCTCTATCATGACTTGGTAGATGCTGGAGTCCGCGTATTCAGGGACGAAGATGAACTCCGTGTTGGTGAAGTCATTGGTGAGAACCTTTTGCATGCTATCAATGGTTCTAGAATTTATATACCCATCTTTTCTAGGACTTATGCTTCCAGTAAATGGTGTCTCCGTGAGCTTGTCCACATAGTAGACAATTTGTCCAAGTCTGATGTTGAAAAAAGTATCCTTCCCATATTTTTTGATGTGGAACCTGAGGATATTAAACTTAAGACTCCATTATATGACAATGCTTTCTTGGAACACGAGAAGAGGTTTCCTCACGAAGTCCAGGCATGGAAAAAAGCTCTTGCACAAGTAGATGAAATCAAGGGATGGAATGTGAAAAATGATCAAAGGTAATACTCTTTTAAGATCTCTACCTATTTTTTATTTCTCTGTTATAGGGGATACAACATTGTCATGTCAAATGATTCATTTTATTCCTTTTTTTAACATAGCTATTGAAAATTACCTGCATATGCTGCTCTCATTGACCTTTACATCCTCTGCTTTTAACATCCTAAAATTTTCCCCTGCATGTCGATAGCTTCAATTTGATATTCATCCTCGCTTATCTAAATTTGTAGTTTGCATCTACAGAAAAATTTCAACCCAAAACATGCAATTTGCATCCTCAAGAAACACTAGTTACACAAGTAAACTAAGATTCAGTGAAGAAAAATCACATCTAAATATTTAATCGAGAGCATCCTGAGAACATGTAAAGAATGACCGGGCCATCATCTTGGGGCCTCTAACTCTACAAAGCTCGTGGAGAGTCCAAATCAAGGCCAGGCAACCTTGATCTGGACCGGGCTGGAATGACCATTGCCGACCTCTGATTGAGGTTGGTAATGGTGTGGAGGCCTCCGAGTGGTGTGACCGTACTCACAGTGGGGTAGGGGAGTAAGGGAGGGCCGCACATATGGGGGTGGGGAGGGGGAGGGAAGGAGGGAAGGAGAGAAGGGATACTTGGTGTAGGAGATGCTGGAACTTAGTGCCGCATAAGCATACCAGCAGACAGCGGCCGAGGACAGGCGGTGGCCAAAGGTCAATGGTGACAACCTAACGGGTCAAGGAGAGTGGTGAGGGCAATTTTGATTAAAAAAATGGAAATTGGATTAATAAGTTCTAGCGACAGATGCAATTTAAAAAAAAAGTGAAAATTAGGGATTCAATTTGTAAATTATAAAATGTGGTGATGCAAGTTGATATGTGTGGAAAATGGTTTAAACTGCCCTTATTTTCCTTTTCTCCTTTCTTGAGGGTTGTCTTAGGCAAACTAAAAAGCCTTGATATAGTAATCACCCGTATTATCTTATATCGTAATCACCCGTATCTAATCCAATGTGATAAAGGTGGAAATGAATTCCTAGCCGTAGGGCTCTAACATGAGGTAGTTTCGGGGCCCCGGAAAGCATTTGTAAGACCAAAGATAAATTTATAAGATCACTACCTACTTTTTCTTTTCTTTGTTATAGCGGATACAACTCTGCCCTGTCAAATGATTGATTTTATTCCTTCTTTTAACAGAACTGTTGAAAATTACCTACAATTGCTGCTCTCACTCTCATTCAAATTTGCATCCTCGCTTATCTAAATTTGTAGTTTGCATCTATAGAAAAATTTCAACCCAAAACATACAATTTGCATCCTCAAGAAACACCAGTTACACCAGTAAAATTAAGATTCAGTGAAGAAAAATCACGTCTAGATATTTGATAGAGAACATCCTGAGAACATGTAAAGACTGATTGGGCCATCATCTTGGGGACGCTTAACTTTGCAAAAATCGTGGATAGGTTCAAATCGAGGCCAGACAACCTCGATCTGGACCGTGCCGAAGTGACTGCTGCCGAACTCTGAGCATGGAGGCCTCCTAGTTCTGTGGAGATATATATATACTCTCAGTGTAGGGGATGCCAAAACGTAGTGTTGTACAAGCGGCTGAGGACAGGCGGTGTCTACATGTCGATGGTGGCAAGTCAAGCGGAAAGGAGAGGGTAATTTTGGTAAGAAAATGGAAATTAAATTAATAAGTTCGGGTAACAAATGCAATTTGAAAAAAAAAGGTGAAAATTGGGAATTCAATTTGTAAATTATAAATTGTGGAGATGCAAGTGGATATGTGTAGAAAATGGGAGAAGTGTTAAGAAAGTCTTAAAACTTTTTGTATTTTTACCAATTTAGTCATAAACCTTTTTTTAGTGCCAATTTAGTCATGAACATTTTTACTTAGTGTTGATTCAGTCCTTCCCAACTAATTTTGGCTTGATTTTGCTAACTGAGTGCTGGCCAGCTAACGTGGCCCAATCGGTGTTGACGTGAACATCTTTTAATAATATTTTAATATTTTTGAATTTTTTATTTTATTTTTCTTTTTTCTTTTTTCTTCTCTTCTCCCTTATTCCAGGCGGATCGCCGGATCTCGACAACCGACCACTGGCGAGCCTCACCAGCCACCTCGCCGGTGGCCGTGAGGGCGGCCCTGAACTAGGTTGGGAGGGTCGAGCCTCACCTACCATGGGCAAGGCCGGCTTGGGTGGAGAGGGCGAGCCTTGCTGCCCAACTCCAGGCTAGCTTGAGGCTGCCCTCGCGGCCACTAGCAAGGTGGTCGGCGAGGCTCGCCAATGGCCAGTCGCCAACCGACAACCAGCTAGAGGAAGGAGGAGGAGAAGGAAAAAGAGAAAAAAGAAAAAGAAAAAGAAAATAAAAAAATTCAAAAATATTAAAATATTATTAAAAGTTATCCACGTCAGCGCCGATCAGGCCATGTTAACTAGCCGACGTCCAGTCAGCAAAGTTCAGCCAAAATTGACCGCAAATGACTGAAGTGGCATAAAGTAAAAATGTTTAGGATTAAATTGTCACTAAAAAAGGTTTATGACTAAATTGGCACAAATACAAAAGATTTAGGACTTTTTTAACACTTCTCCCCGTGGAAAATGGTTTTTGCAAATTGTCCTTATTATTTTCCTTTTCTCCTTTCTTCAGCGTTATCTTAGGCAAACTAGAAAGTCTTGATATGGTAATCACCCGTATTATCTAATCCAATGCGATAAAGGTGAAAGTGAATTCTGGGAGATATGGCTCGAATATGAGGTAGTTTCGTGGCCCCGCAAGGCATTTGTATCTTGTTTTAAGGGTAATCATTTGGCATTTATATTAACAACTTTATATTTTATCATCATTCATCAGTAAGGATACATAATTTGGCTGTCAATTGATAAATTTTGATAAACATATGGTGAATTAACTCCTATTATGCATTACATAGCATGTGGGCGCCCATTAGCTTCTCCAATGCAAATGAGCTGTTTTTGCACGACTTATGCTTTTGTGTTATGTAGTCAATGTGCCCAACATGCCGCTCTAGATTTTTTTTTTTTTTTTTTTTTACTTGATCCACGTACATATCTCCATTCGTCATCCACCAAGCTAATCCCATGGAAATCGAATCTCTCGATTTTCAATTTTGAACACATCGAAATGTGAGACAACCCTTTAAATGCCATTATACTTGACATACTCGGATCCTTAGAAGAAATTTTGTATAAATCTCCTATTATGAGCATTCAATATTTCTTCTAGGTTTAGCTATAAATGTCAAAATTTTATGTATGCTCGATATAATAGCCATTTTGTACTTTGGCCATCTAATAAGCCAATACTATAGTCTTCAAAAATTTCGTTAATCATATATGGAAAAACATATGGAGTGAATTCTACTAAATTAGCCTATATTGATTATTCAGTGTATTTAAACGTTCATGATGCATGGATATGAAATTAATATAGTCAACTAATGAAGCACTTATGTACATGGCAGCCAAGCGAAGATTGTTAGATCGGTTGTTGAAAGAGTATTGGAGATGCTGAGATAAAACACAAATCAGTGACAGAACTTTTAGTTGGAATTGATGATCGAGTAAAAGAATTGACAAGTTTATTATATGTCAACCATGATGATGTGCGGCTTGTTGGAATTTACGGAATGAGTGGCATCGGTAAAACAACTCTTGCCAAACTCGTCTTCAATCAACTATCTTCCCACTTTGGAAAGTGTTGTAGCTTCCTTGAGAATGTTCGAGAAAACTCGTTGACTGAAAAAGGCATTGTCCATTTGCAGAAGAAATTATTATTTGACATTGTTGGTTGTGGATTTGTGGAAAAATTTAAGGATATTGAAAAAGGAATGAGGATCATAAGAAGAACACTCCCAACTAAGAAGGTCTTTCTGGTTCTGGATGATGTTGACAATAAAGAGCACATTAAGAAACTAATAGGAAATTTTTCATTACATTCAGGATCTAGGATAATCATTACAACAAGAAACACAACTATTCTACAAGTTGAGGGGTTCAAAGGTGAAATTCTAGAGTATGAGATGCAAAAGATGGATTATGGTCATGCATTTCAACTTTTTTGTCGGCATGCCTTTGGTGCAGACTTTGCTTTGGATGAATTTCATAGGCTTTCAAGTGATATTGTCTCACATATGGGAGGGCTTCCTTTGGCCATTGAAGTGGTAGGTTCACTACTTAAAGGGAAAGACAAAGCATTTTGGAAAGAGACATCAGTCAGGTTAAGGGAAGTACCAGAGAAAGAGATTCTAGAGAAGTTGAGGATTAGTTATGACAACCTAGACAAATATCAGCAACAACTTTTTCTTGATATAGCATGCTTCTTTTCTCATGAGAAGAAGACCGATGCAACTTACATGTGGGCCGATTGTCAGTTATATCCCAAAAGAGGAATTGATGTCCTTACTAGTCAGTGCTTGATAAAGATATCGCACGATGACATGATCTGGATGCATGATCAACTAATAGACATGGGAAGGCAAATTGTGCGTGAAGAAAGTTCAAGTGACCTTGGAAAACAAAGTAGGTTGTGGATTGCAAAAGAGGCCCTCGAAATCATAAAAACTAAAGAGGTAAGTAAGAAATGTCCCATTGCTAGTAGAATTTCTTTTTTGTTAAGGATTTTATCATTCTTTTTTATAACCTATTCAAGTTGTAAACGTAATGGTTAGAAGTTGATAAACTTCTTCACATCATTGCAAAATTGATCTTGCAGAGGAAGGACAAGGTTCAAGCGGTTGATATAAATGGATTGGATTACCCCATTGTGATAAAAAATGATGAGTTTGAAAGGTTACGTAACCTAAGATCCCTCAAGTTAGGCACCGGAACTTTTGCCGGGGACTTTGTAAAATGTTGTTCGAAGTTGAGATGGATTTCTTGGCATTCTCCTCATCCGAATTTTAAGGCAAACAATTTGTATTTGGATCATCTTGTCGTTTTTAAACTTGACTTGAGTGGCTTCAAGGATAATTCGAAAGCATGGGACTTGATCAAGGTACATCACATGTTTTAATTATAGTATAATATTCTCAGTTTATACTATGCAATGGTTCTTACATTGACATGTCATCCATTTTATTAGGGGGCTCGGAATTTGAAAGTTATATCTCTAACTAGGTGTTATGCCATAACGACAATCCCAGACTTCTCTAAATGCTTGGGTTTAGAGAGGTTGACTGTTGCACACTGCTACAACCTAAAGAGAATTAAAAGTTTCATTGGAGATCTACAATCGCTAATTGAATTAGAGATTGAATGGTGCTCGGGTCTTGCAAATTTGCCTAAAGAAGTGGGGGCACTGGTGAAGCTTAAGCGCTTCTCATTGTGTAGATGTTTGGGGTTGAGAGAACTTCCAGACTCACTTGGTGATTTAACCTCATTGACAGAGTTGGACTTATCAGGTAAGGGCATTGACAAACTTCCAAATTCTATTGGAAAGTTAAAATCCAAATATATGTCATCTGAAACTTGAGATTTTTTCTTTTGACAGAAACAGGGATAAGGAAACTTCCCAACACTATCAGAAAATTAAAATCATTGTGTGTCTTGCGTTTCCCAAGAGAAGCATCTATTCATCAGGAGTGTCATGTTTGGCAATTATCTAGTGGCATTGGAATGTTGGTAAATCTTACAGAATTGAATCTTAATTGGCATTACAAACTAGAAGGTGAAATTCCTGTTGAAATTGGAGAATTGTCAGGTTTAAGATACCTAAATTTAAGTTGCACTTGTATCTCCAAAATTCCAGAGACAATCAAGAAGCTTCATCACCTCCACTCACTATATTTACTTGGTTGTCATTGTATTCAAATGTTGCCGGAGCTTCCCACAAGTTTGGTCTATCTATATCTTCTATCTGCATCATTGCTCTCAATTCCTAATATGTCAAATCTTACTAACTTGATTGCATTGCATCTAAGTGATTGCTCTAGAACAACGGGCAAATCAAAAATAATCACAGGATGCAACTTAAGTTGGATTGGGAGGTTATCTAGATTGAAATTTTTAGACTTGGATTTGTTAAACGTCTCTGCACCTCCAGAGTTGACTTCTCTTCCTCATCTGGAAAGGCTTTCTTTGTCTGGTCTAAATTTGCAAACCCTACAACAGCATTCGCCCTCCTACTTGAGATTTAGAAATTTGAATACTTTGCATTTCTTTTATTGTGAAGTGGAAGACATTCCACTCGATGGACTTCCACAACTAGGGTCCTTACATGTTCACGGTTGTAAATTGCTTCAGAGATTATCCATTCCTTTGGAATTGAGGAAGCTAGAGTCTATGAATGTGTTAGATTGTCCAGACCTAGTTGAGATAAAATATTTGGGTCTTTCGGAATCATTGAACTCCATTGTGGTTTCTGGTTGCAAATCTCTGAGAAGAATAAGTGGGTTATCATACTTGACGAAGCTAGAGCATTTGAAAATCACACAGTGCATCTCATTGATAAAATTGATTGATGCATCTTGCACAAACACACCCGATGATTGCATTGTCAAAATAGAGGAGTGTGGAGATTCAGTGCCGAGCATCCCATATGAAATGTCTATGAAGTGTTACAGAGAAGAATTTATCCTGGATACATTAGACATTGAATCCAAGTCAGATAAGGTATGATGTCTTCTTCATCGATATACGGTAGCCGTGCGTGTATGCATATATTTAAAAATTGATTTGTTCTAATTTTATTTTGATGCAATTCGGTAAAACTACACAACCCTATCAGAAACTTACATAGATGAAAATGTGTTTGTTAATCAAATAAAGAAAATTTATCAAAAATGATCTTTTGATAATTTCAAATACTTTAGTGTTCCTTCATTATGTATCTTTTTAATTTGAAATTTATCTTGTATAAATTAAATAAATACGCAATTAAAAGTATTGTGAATTGCCATTTTTTTTTCTTGTTATATAATCGAGTGTTGGATATACAGGGTGATGTGATATTTGCTTATTTTGAAGTCATGATGTCCTTGGAACTTTGGAACTGCTGTGCCATACCATTCACCTTCGCCGTATCAAAAAAAAAAGAAGTTTTTATTTTTTAAAACATTAAGTTACGTTGCATCCATTAGTTTTTCAGTCTGCATAGCCATTAAGTATTTCCCATAACGGACTGATTCATTTTTCTTAATCGAATTTTCTTAGCTAATTCTATTAACCAGGCATCATATCTATTATCCACTCATGTTAGAGGAAGCTTTGCTTTCTTTTTTGGCCAAATGTCCTCCTTTCTTTAGCCACCCAATAAAGTTGCCATTTTCTTTTTGCATCCGATTTCTTAGGTGTCTGATATTTTCAGTTCCTAATTTGAGGTTCCCGTCTTCCGTTGTACTGTCGGTACTTTGGTTGCATATTCTTTTCTATTTTAGTCACTTTATTTCTACTCGCCTTTTTTTATGTTGGACAGATTTGGTTCTTTAATAATGCCACTAAACTAATTTTACATTCTAACCATAAGAAAAACTCATCTAATCATTCTTTAGGTATTACTTCATAAAAATAGGTTTAGATGAGATATAAGAGAATAGATTACAAATTGTAGATTTAAAAAGACATCATATGATGTCCTTTTCTACAAAACTCTTGTTTGCAATATGCATAATTAATGCACAAATTTAAAATTTTATTCATATTATAATAGTTATCATGGAATATTTTATTCGATTATTGCTTTCATGAGCTTTGGGAAAAGTAATGTCGAATAATTTGATCACAGTTATACAAAAGCAAACACAAGACCTCATTAGATTCAGCAACGTGTCTCCAAATGAAAAAATGAATGATGAAAAAGGGGCAGCTAATTCGTGCATATGTTTGAAGTTGTGATGATTCATCTCTTCTGAATTTGTGTTGGCCTCTAAAGTAAAAGTAAATAGAACGTTTGTTTTGCCTCTTTCCTTAATAATTTAGTTAGAATGTCCATGCAATTTAATCAAGGATAATCAATACACTTGCAAGTTAAGCACTAACTGTGTCACATATTTGCTGTTTCACTTATGCAAGTGGGCTTGACTAGTTTTCCATTTTTGGCTACCTATGGGCTTAGACTAGTTGACTATGCCTTTTTAGTAGTAAAATAGATTGTGACCACGGGAAATACACATCTTTGCGTAGTACTTGACTATTTCAAAGTGAATTAGAGCACATATTACTTGAACATATAGTCATATTTTATGTGACAATGTAACTTTTACATGAGTGAACATATTATTTCACTAAAAAGTGTTACTTATGATTGAAAGAGACACTAAATAATTCTTAAGCATTTTACTGTAGATTAAGAGAGAATACAACATCATGTAGACTTTCATAAACTGATTTAAAACTATGTCTTTCATGGTTATGGATTTTTCACTTGAAAAGTAGAAAAAAAAACCTTTTTTGAGTTCCATATTGTAAAACAATTGCTCTTATGTTAGTATTGTAATTAAAATACATAAATACCATCGAAAGATAGTACATGAACTACTATAAGGTTAATAGATTAATGTAATTCAAGTGAAAATAAGATGAAGAATTAACATTGGCTAAAAAAATAACATAAAAAGTATAAAGAGAAACGAAACTACATATGGAATTAGAATAGCAAGACTCTTACCTTCTTTTATTTTTTATGTTTTAGTTTTTCTTTACTTGGTATGGAATGTAATAATTAGTGCGAGTAACTATTGTTTTAAATAAATCAAATTAGTAAATCCATCTAATAATAACCATAAAGGTTGCAGTGGAACAAAGCAAGTTGAGCTATGAGCACTTTTATTCCTAACTAATGAATGATGTTTGTGCGGTATTGAATTTCGGGAAAATATGCAAAAAGGCTTGATATACATTCAATACATAAGTTGTTTGACTCTTGCGTTGAATCTGTTACATAACAGATGGAACATCCCTTCACAATCAAATTCCGTTATGGATCAAAGTCAAGTAATGGAACGCCTTGGTGGGGGGAGACGGAAATGAAAGATGTCACCCTTGATTCAGTGACATATAAGGGATTAATTGCTTGCGTGGAAGATTGGGGCCGTCGTGTGAAGAGAATGTGGTACGAGACTCGTTGTGAAGGCCATGAGGAGGACATTTTTTGTAAAGAGAGCAACAAGGGCATAGAGATCAAGAGTGATGAGCAAGTGAAGGAGATGGCGCAACTAGCATCTAAAAGAGGCTTCATTAGATTGGACGCCCTGGTGGCAGGTAACCCTACGGAAGCATACGACGACGATACGATAAGTACGTTAAGAGAGGTATGGACAATGGAGACTGATGTGTATTCCAATGAAGATGGGGCTGAGTGGGACGTTTCAGGTCCGAACGAAGACTTAGACTCTGCAACTAAGGGTGAAAGCCAAACGGATGGCACCTCCTATATTGATGATTTCCAGTCCGAGATGGGCAATGCAGAATATTTCGAGGCCACCAGAAATAGGAGGCAAATGACGGACGGAAAGGTTGGGCACCATGGTACTGTCGATGAAGGGAAAACGGCAAGTATGGAAAATAGGAAGGAGAAGCGGGATGAGACTGTGGAACCTGCCGTCCAAAATGTTGTCCAGTCGATTTACCAACAGTGTGAAGGAGTTGAACATCATGAGATGCCCTGCAAAGCCACAACTGAAGCTGAGGATCAGATAGAAATTGCTTCTGTAAGTACTGAAGATTTTTGCATTATCTTAATTGTGCGGTGGTTAAAAACTTACGTGGAATTTCAACGTGGTCCAGGTGAAGACGGATAGAACAGTGGAGACTGACCGAGTACCTGCAAAAAAGAGAGAGGTAAGTGGGACAAGATGTGCTTCAAACCCAGGAAGGGATCCTGCCATAAGAGCTAGAGCAAGGGGTACAGCTTCAAGTTCAAGAAACAGCAAATCTACGGGATCGGCTAAGAATGCAGCTTCCAAGGTTGGGCACCATGGTACTGTCGATGAAGAGAAAATGGCGAGTATGGAAAATAGGAAGGAGAAGCGGGATGAGACTGTGGAACCTGCCGTCCAAAATGTTGTCCAGTCGATTTACCAACAGGGTGAAGGAGTTGAACATCATGAGATGCCCTGCAAAGCCACAACTGAAGTTGAGGATCAGATAGAAATTGCTTCTGTAAGTACTGAAGATTTTTGCATTATCTTAATTGTGTGGTGGTTAAAAGCTTATGCGGAATTTCGACGTGGTCCAGGTGAAGACGGATAGAACAGTGGAGACTGACAGAGTACCTGCAAAAAAGAGAGGGGTAAGCGGGACTAGATGTGCTTCAAACCCAGGAAGGGATCCTACCATAAGAGCTAGAGCAAGGGGTACAGCTTCAAGTTCAAGAAACAGCAAAGCTACGGGGTCGGGTAGGGATGCAGCTTCCAATTTAGGAAAGAGTAAGGCATTGGATTCAGGAAGGGGCAGAGCTTCGAGTTCACAAAGCATCGCAGTTTTGAGTACGGGAAGGGGAAGGGGCAGAGGTTCAGCTTCAGGAGAGGGCGCAACTTCAAGTTCAGGAAGGGGCAGAGCTTCGAGTTCACGAAGCATCGCCGTTTTGAGTACGGGAAGGGGAAGGGGCAGAGGTTCAGCTTCAGCAGAGGACGCAACTAAAACGGGCTCGAGTTTAAGGTTAGGGACAGACAAAGGTTCAACTTCAGCCACGGCTGAGCCTAAGACATGAAGGTCGTGGTAAGAACAACAAGGTAATTTAACATATTTAGTAGATATGCAAATTATTCGGCGTCCGACTAAACTATATTCTCTGTCTCATTTCTGTTACAGTAGTTTCCGGTTCTTCTCTTCTGGCCTATGCAACAGGTTTATTTCCATTCTGTTAGGTTGTTTACCTAATGACTGCAAGAATAATTACTATAATTACCTTGTTCTATTACCGCATTCACTACTTCTAAACTAGCAGGTTTACTCCATTCTTCTTTATTGCCACTCACCTTTTATGGTGATACTTTAGTGCTCCCTCCTAAAATTATCCAACCACAGAAAAATGAATTTTCTTTGGGGTTTTCCATATGCCATAGTATAAATTGCATTAATTTTTCCTTTTGTTTTTATTTATTTAAACTTACTTGTTTTACTTTACACAGAAACCAATTGAAGAATTTCTGATCTACTTTTTCTTTGTTTATTTCGACATCCCTCTCGGAAATAGTTGAAAAGTTCCATCATTTCCAATTAAAAAAATTGTTTTCCCAACTATTTTAATTGCACAATCTATCCTATATTCAAAGATTCCTCTTTTCTTATATTCATGATGCACATTAGTTTGTGGTATATTCTAATTTCCTTAACTTTTCTAACAGCTTTTATTATCCTTTTTTCATAATTCTCAAACTTATATTGCATATCTTTCCTAGAACTAGAACCTATCCATGTAAAAATCTGTCATTAAACTTTGCTAATATTAGTCTTGTCGTATATTATCCATTATCTGTCGAGACTTTTATGACCTTTTTTGTCCTGACACAACTCTTTAACTACCTAAACCCATGTCATGATCTCCCAGAGGCTCTCCACCAGAAGCTTCAAAGCCTCCACGTTATTGTTCTCGACGGCCATGAAATCGCCGTTCAACAACCCTACCACACGCCGCGCTCAGCCTCTCTCGAACCAATTCCTCAAGATGTCAGACCGACCCTTTCACGGCCGCAAGATGAAGAGGATTGCTACCTTACTGGTGAAAACTGCAACACGTATCTGCCACAACGCTCAACAGCTTCTTCGCAGTTTGTGAGTACCCTTTAACTGCTATTTAGCAAGTTCGGGGTTTCGATCAAGAACTGTGTCTGAGCATTGCTGCTATCTGTTGATGAGTCTCGCCATGATAAGATTAATCGATCAAGAATTAGCGGATCGTCTCAGAGCAAGACCAACATGAAAGCTTTATCTCCTTTAACTCTCCTATTTGTAAAGTCCCCTATCCATTTTCGAACTCGAGGCATACCTGAGCTTCATTACAAGACTTGATTACCGAGTTGCTGTTTGTTGGTCCGTAATTCTTGGAGCTGCATGAGTTAAGTGATTTTCTTTTAACTTCTGCACTAGAATGTGAAATAATTCGCATTGTACATTCAGAATGGAGGCAGACTTGCTATCTGAGGAAGTCAACCAAGACTTTGAATCAAAACTTATCTCCAGAATCTGTGCACAGTCATTGCTTAAATGATTCATGAGAAACATGATATCACTGGTATGATGGAACGAGCCTTTCATTTTTTTCAGAAGTCTGCTTGTCCCGCTCCTTCTAGGACTTGACTTCACATGTCCATTTTGGCTGTTGTTGCCATGTATCATCCTATTTCAGCCAGCAAATCGCACAGATGACTGGAGCGATTTGGAAGACCATTGGCCTGGAGTTGCATTGCCGTTTGAGTCACTGTATGATCAAACCAGATCCGCAAGATACGTGAGAGAATATTACCAAGCGAGTCCTAAACCTATCACCCGAAACTCTATGCTTGCATATGGGAACCCAATGTTGGTTCCTAGGCGATGTTCAGGACTAGATCTCTGACGCCGGGGGTTGGGTCTATCAAGGACGAGCCCACGTTGCCAACAGCGACACCCGGAATTATTGAGGCCAGGCCTGAAGCCCCGGTACCTATCTTCACTCCCAGCAAGATCAGCCATTTATGTCACCATCTCCATCTTGACTCCCAGCAAGATCTCATCAATCCATAACTTCGAAAACGAATCCTCAGGTCCATCTTCGATTTCCATCCACCATGCTCAGAAAATCCATTCCTCTCCCTCCCTTCGCGTCATTCCACCACCGCCTCCCGGGACCCTCGCCACCACACTCTCGCTTCCTCTTCCCTTCCGTCCGCGCGTACGAGGTAAAGCTGGCCCAAGACCCACCGCCTGGCTCGGGAATCGCGCCCGAGAGGACCCTGCCGGAGTTCCCGCTGCTGTGGCCGCCCCCCAAGCTACCGGCCGGGCGACGCGCCCCAAGTTTTAATCAGAGTAGTTCGGGCACAATACAAGCCACGTCGAGGTACTGCGAGGCTGTCATATGTGGCCACAGCCACCCCCCCTTGTCTTCGCCAACCGAGAACCGGCTACTGGAAAAACATGTCGCACGCCGAAAGAAACCACAACACGGGTATTCAATGCAAAGGCTAGCGGTGGAAATTTACCGGAACACATTTGACAAACCACGAACGATAAAAACGGACGGAGGACTAAGAATAAACGCGTTCACTTCGGTCAGACATTTCGGCGAACATGCGGAGGGCGTCAGCTAAGAGGAAGCTTCAAACTTTATCCGAGAAACGTAATTTAGAACATAAAAATCTGGAACAGCAGGAAAATCTGAAAAACAAAAAAGAAATTCACTTTGGACAAATGCATGCGCCTCCATCAAAAGGAAATTTTGTACTGCTTTTTGGATTGCATTCGTTCTGCCTAAAGACTGAATTCATTCTGCAATGAAACCAAATTAATTTACGAAATTCATGAGATGCATTTGTTTCCTTTCAGTTTTGCCTAATTAAACGATTGCACTCTTTGCTCAGTCCTCTCCTCTCGCTGATGTAGCTCCTGGAGAAGCAATGAGGGCAACTGACCCTCGCCTAAGATCTGAAGGGATGCCCAAAAAAAAAAAAAAAAAAACGTACAGTTTAGGAACCCAAAAAAATTGAGGGACATGATTAAACATTTTTTAATAATTCTTTTATAATAATATAAGGATTCAGGCCCGTTTGGTTCAGCATTCTCAATGGACTTTCAACCTCAAAAGCCCATTAGGTGTTTGGTTTAGCATTTAAAGGTGTCATTGGCCAAATCTTTGCGCTTTGAAATCTTAAAAACCCAGCGTTGAAAAGCCCCAAAATAGGTGGGGGCCTCTTTTGGGCAAAAGATTTTCGAATGTTAAATAGGGGTTTAATGAATTTTTTCTTCCAATATTGTCCTCACTGATAATTGCGGTTTTCTCTTTTACCCTAAAAGTTTAGTGTTCATCGTCTTCCTCCTTGGACTTGCTAGTGGAGCTTAGCTGGCCAGAGCTGGTCGCCGAGAAGCGTCGCCTGAGGTTGTGACCCAGGCGACGACAGTGCGTGGGTCGCGCGACCCGGTGCATGGGTCACGTGGCCTCGGGGTGCACCCACGCATCACCAGCCGTCGGGTCGCGGCCTCGGCGGCGTGACCCGAGGCCACACGACCAGCGGCGACGGTGCGTGGGTCCCGCGACCCGCCGCCTCCCCACCTCCACTGCCACAAGCCGCCTACCCCACCACAACCACCAGCTCCGGTTGCCCCCATTCATTCCCCTCTACTTCAATATCTCCTCCTCGTTTTTCCTTTTCTTTTTTTCCTTTTTCTTTTCACCTCAAAACTACTTTGCAAAATACACCAAAATAGGAGTACCCAAACACCTTTGCCTTCATCAAATGCCCATTCCAATAAAGATATTTGGGGAAATGCAAAGCCATTTTCCCAAAGTTAAACCAAATGGGCCCATGCCTTCACCCCAAAAGGATTATAATATTTTTTTTTTTTTTTAAATTCTAGTTGGCCTTTATGGTCTCCTAAGGATTTTTTTTTTTTTAAATTTCCAAAACTTGTTGAAAAGGACACCTTCACCGGGGGTAGACAATTAAATTTGATTTTAAAAGGAGCCGGCCAACTTTGTTTCTTTCCTGAAACCACACTAGAAAAATCTCTCTTATTAAAAATCTCTTTTATTCTTTTGTGAAAGATTCCGACTTGAATGTCGCCGGGTGCCCCCTCAGTAATTTACCCCCAGGAACAAAATAATAATAATAATAAGTCTGTGTGACTTTATGTGTTCTAGTTAACTATAATAAGACGATATAATAAATGTCTAATTTCTTATTTTTCCTTTCATCTATCACCTTGATATCCTCTACGAATATATGTCAAACGCAAGAATCAATGGTTGTTGCTTAGTGAGGTTATGTATTTATAGAGATGTCAATAGAACGCCACATATAAATTTAAGAAAGTGGGACCTCAGATTCATTTCCAAGAAATGCAACACCGGACTATGGGTTTGTACATATCTTATCAAGCCAAAATGGAATCAAATTGAAAATTATTTGAATTGCAGCATATTTTCCTTTTACGCTCTTCTAAGGAGTCAAAAAAAATTAAAATTATTGAAAAGTCTGAGACACTTCATTTAAAGTCATCATCAACATTAGTTAAATAGACCTGAAAACAACCTTCACGGGTTGCCACTTGCTAATACAGAGCATTAGCTGGAAAACTTTGATTTTAAAGTGAGCCGAAGCTGTTCATGGGACGATAACTTCAGCCATGGCCGAGGCCGGCGACCAGCCAAAAGGAAGAAGAAGGAAAGAAAAAAGAAGAAGAAAAAAGAGAAGAAAAAATGAGTGTTTCTTGAAATTGTTCCGAGAATAAGAAACAAGTTTATTCTACTTCTTGTTTTTGTTCCAAATTTGGTCCCGGGAACAAAAGTGTAAACAAATGCGTTTCTGTTCTTTTTTTGTTCCCCAAAACAAAAGAACATAAATTTTTGTTTCGGGGAACAGAAACAAAAATAAACAAACATGCCCTTAGGATGCATATTATAATCATTTTATTCCTAAAAACAGTTTATGCTCAAAATTGGTTTTCTCTGATTCTATTTTCTGAACGAGTTTCTGAGCATTCGAAAATGTTTGATAACTGTATAAAATTTATATTCCTAGAATAAAATTGCTTTTGGTACAACCTTCAAATTTTTTTATGACTTAGAAGTTTATTTAATTTTTAAATAATTTCAGTACATTTTTCTCTCTTTTTTTCTTTTTCTCTTTTTTTATTTTCCTTCTCTTCTTCTTCTTCCTCTAGCCGGCAGCCGGCCACAATGATGCCAAAGATAATTAATAAATAAATAAATAATTGAAGACCTTCCCAAGGAATCTTAAAAAAAAATTTCCTAACTTGTTAAAATGTCTTGGTCACCTTCATCGATGTCTACTTGCAGAGGGGTTAGGTAGGAAATAACAAATAAAAAAATTGATTTAAAAGTGAGCCGGCCAAGGATTTATGGTATGGACACTCACTCACTTCGTTTATATTGAATACCTCATCTCAGTTTGTAGCTAAAGCCACACACGCTAACCTTTTCTTAAGAGAGAGATCTTCCTAGCGATGGCAAACTCAGGGGTCATAATGACTACTGATAATGCTGCACAAGCATTAGGGGGTGAGTACCAAGTATTCCTTAGTTTCAGAGGACCTGATACTCGTTATGGATTCACAGACTTCCTCTACAATGACTTGGTAGATGCTGGAGTTCGCGCATTCAGGGACGAAGATGAACTCCGCATTGGTGAAGTCATTGGTGAGAACCTTCTACGTGCTATCAATAGCTCCAAAATCTACATACCCATCTTCTCTAAAACTTATGCTTCCAGTAAATGGTGCCTCCGTGAGCTTGCCCACATAGTAGACAACGTGTCAAAGTTAGATGTTGAAAAAAGTATCCTTCCCATATTTTTTAATGTGGAACCTGAGGATGTTAAACTCAAGACTCCACTATACAACAATGCTTTCTTGGAACACGAGAAGAGGTTTCCCGAGGAAGTCGAGGCATGGAAAAAGGCTCTTGCGCGGGTAGACGAAATCAAAGGATGGAAGTCAAAAAGGATCAAAGGTAAATTTGTAAGATCTCTACCTATTTTTTATTTTCTCTGTTATAGGGGATACAACTCTGCCCTGTCAAATGATTCATTTTATTCCTTGTTTTAACAGAACTATTGAAAACTACCTGCAATTGCTGCTCTCACTCTCATTCACATTTGCATCCTCACTTATCTAAATTTGTAGTTTGCATCTATAGAGAAATTTCAAACCAAAACATAAAATTTGCATCCCCGAGAAACACCAGTTACACCAGTAAAATTAAGATTCGGTGAAGAAAAATCACGTCTAAATATTTGATGGAGAACATCCTGAGAACATGTAAAGAATGATTGGGCCATCATCTTGGGGACTCTTTAACTCTGCAAAAATCGTGGATAGGTTCAAATCGAGGTCAGACAACCTCGATGTGGACCGTGCCAAAATGACTGCTGCCGAACTCTGAGCATGGAGGCCTCCTAGTGCTGTGGAGATATATATATATATATATATATATATATATATATATATATATATATATAGACTCTCGGTGTAGGGGATGCCAAAACGTAGTGCTGTACGAGCGGCTGAGGACAGGCAGCGTCTACATGTCGATGGTGGCAAGTCAAGCAGAAAGGTGAGGGTAATTTTGATAAGAAAATGGAAATTAAATTAATAAGTTTAGGTAACAAATGCAATTTGAAAAAAAAAAAAAAAAGGTGAAAATTGGGGATTCAATTTGTAAATTATAAATTGTGGAGATGCAAGTGGATATGCGTGGAAAAATGGGAGAAGTGTTAAAAAAGTCATAAACATTTTTTAGTACAAATTTAGTTCTAAACATTTTTACTTGATGTTGATTCAGTCATTTCCAACTAATTTTGGCCTGATTTTGCTAACTGGATGCCGGCCGACTAACGTGGCGCAATCGGTGCTGACGTGAACAACTTTTAATAATATTTTAATATTTTTGAAATTTCTTTTTCTTTTCTTTTTCTTTTTCTTTTTTTCTTCTCCTCCTCCTTCCTCCAGCCGATCGTCGGACCTCAACGACCGGCCACTGGCGAGCCTCGCCGGCCACCTCATCAATGGCCACAAGGGTGGCCTTGAGCCAGGCTGGCAAGGGTCGAGTCCACCAGCCATTGGCAAGGCCGACTTGGGCGGTGAGGGCGAGCCTTGCCGCCTAGCGCCGAGCCAGCTCGAGGCCGCCCTCACACCCACTAGCAAGGTGGCCGACAAGGCTTGCTAGTGGCCAGTCGCCGATCAACGACCGGCTAGAGGAAGGAGGAGGAGAAGGAAAAAAAAAATAAAAAAGAAAATAAAAAAATAAAAAAATAAAAAAATAAATATTATTAAAATATTATTAAAAATTGTCTACGTTAGCACCGATTAAGCCATGTTAGCCGGCCGACGCCTAGTTAGCAAAATTCGGCCAAAATTGACCGCAAATGACTAAATTGGCATAAAGTAAAAATGCTTAAAACTAAATTGTCACTAACTGACCAAAAAAAAAATTGTCACTAAAAAAAAGGTTTAGGACTAAATTGGCACAAATACAAAAGGTTTAAGACTTTTTTTAACACTTCTCCTCATGGAAAATAGTGTTTGCAAATTGTCATTATTTTCCTTTTCTCCTTTCTTCTACATTATCTAAGGCAAACTAGAAAGTCTTGATATGGTAATCACCCGTATTATCTAATCCAATGCAATAAAGGTGAAAATGAATTCTGGGAGATATGGCTCGAACATGAGGTAGTTTAGTGGCCCCGCAAGGCATTTGTATCTTGTTTTAAGGGTAATCACTTGGCATTTATATTAACAACTTTATATTTTATCATCATTCGTCAATAATGACACATAATTTGGCTGTCAATTGATAAATTTGGATAGACATATGGTCAATTAACCCCTATTATGCATTACATAGCATGTGGGCGCCCATTAGCTTCTCCAATGAAAATGAGCTGTTTTTGCACGATTTGCTAGATTTGGCAATCTCTTATGCTTCTGGGTTATGTAGTCAATGTGCCCAACATGCCGCTCCAGAATTTTTTTTTTTTTTTTTTTTTTTTTGTGCGCTTCATCCACGTACATATCTCCATCCTCATCCACCAAGCTAATCCCATGGGAATCGAATCTCTCGATTGAAACATCGACATGTGAGACAGCTCTTTAAATGCCATTATACTTGACATACTCAGATCCTTAGAAGAAATTTTGTATAAATCTCCTATTATGAGCGCCCAATTTTTCTTCTAGGTTTAGCTATTAATGTCGAAATTTTATGTATGCTCCATATAGTAGCCATTTTGTACTTTGGCCATCAAATTAGCCAATACTATAGTCTTCAAAAATTTCTTTAGTCATATATGGAAAAACATATGGAGTGAATTCTACTAAATTAACCTATATTGATTATTCAGTGTATTTAAGTGTTCGTGATGCATGGATATGAAATTAATCTAGTCAACTAACGAAAGCGCTTATGTACATGGCAGCCAAGTGAAGATTGTCAAATCGGTTGTTGAAAAAGTATTGGAGATGCTAGAGATAAAACACAAATCAGTGACTGAACTTTTAGTTGGAGTTGATGATCGTGTAAAAGAATTGACAAATTTATTATATGTCAACAATGATGATGTGCTGCTTGTTGGAATTTACGGAATGGGTGGCATTGGTAAAACAACTCTTGCCAAACTCGTCTTCAATCAACTATCTTCCCACTTTGGAAAGTGTTGTAGCTTCCTTGAGAATGTTCGAGAAAACTCGTTGACTGAAAAAGGCATTGTCAATTTGCAGAAGAGATTATTATTTGACATTGTACGTTGTGGATTTGTGGAAAAATTTAAGGATATTGAAAAAGGAATGAAGAGCATAGGAAGAGCACTCCCAACTAAGAAGGTCTTTCTGGTTCTGGATGATGTTGATAACAAAGAGCACATTAAGAAACTAATAGGAAATTTTTCATTACATTCAGGATCTAGGATAATCATTACAACAAGAAACACAACTATTCTGCAAGTTGAGGGGTTCAAAGGTGAAATTCTAGAGTATGAGATGCGAAAGATGGATTATGGTCATGCATTTCAGCTTTTTTGTCGGCATGCCTTTGGTGCAGACTTTGCTTGGGATGATTATCATAGGCTTTCAAGTGATATTGTCTCACATATGGGAGGGCTTCCTTTGGCCATTGAAGTGGTGGGTTCATTAAAGGGAAAGACAAAGCATTTTGGAAAGAGACATCAGTCAGGTTAAGGGAAGTACCAGAGAAAGAGATTCTAGAGAAGTTGAGGATTAGCTATGACAACCTAGACAAATATCAACAACAAATTTTTCTTGATATAGCATGCTTCTTTTCCCATGAGAAGAAGACCGACGCAATTTACATGTGGGCCGATTGTCAGTTATATCCCCAAAGAGGAATTGATGTCCTTACTAATCAGTGCTTGATAAAGATAGGGCACAACGATATGATCTGGATGCACGATCAACTAATAGACATGGGAAGGCAAATTGTGCATGAAGAAAGTTTAAGTGACCTTGGAAAGCAAAGTAGGTTATGGTTTGCAAAAGAGGCCCTCGAAATCATAAAAACTGAAGAGGTAAGTAAGAAATGTCCCATTGCTAGTAGAATTTCTTTTTTGTTAAGGATTTTATCATTTTTTTTTTCACTACCTATTCAAGTTGTAAACGTAATGGTTATAAGTAGACAAAATTCTTCACATCATTGCAAAATTTATCCTGCAGAGGAAGGACAAGGTTCTAGCCCTTGATTCAAATGGATGGGATTACCCGATAGTGATCGCAAAAGATGAGTTTGAAAGGTTACGTAACCTAAGATCCCTCAAGTTAGGCACTGGAATTTTGTTGGGGACTTTGCAAAATGTCGTTCGAAGTTGAGATGGATTTCTTGGCATTCTCCTCATCCGAATTTTAAAGCAGACAATTTGTATTTGGATCATCTTGTCGTTTTTAAACTTGACTTGAATGGCTTCAAGGATGATTTGAAAGCATGGGACTTGATCAAGGTACATCACATGTTTTAATTCTATTCCAATATTCTCAGTTTGTACTATGCAATGGTTCTTACACTTGACATGTCATCCACTTTATTAGGGGGCTCAGAATTTGAAAGTTCTATCTCTAACTAGGTGTTATGCCATAACGACAATCCCAGACTTCTCTAAATGCTTGGGTTTAGAGAGGTTGACTCTTGCACACTGCTACAACCTAAAGAGAATTAAAAGTTTCATTGGAGATCTACAGTTGCTAATTGAGTTAGAGGTTGAATGGTGCACGGGTCTTGCAAAGTTGCCTAAAGAAGTGGGGGCACTGGTGAAGCTTAAGCGCTCCTCATTGCGTAGATGTTCAAGGTTGAGAGAACTTCCAAACTCACTTGGTAATTTAACCTCATTGACAGAGTTAGACTTATCAAGTAAGGGCATTGCTAAACTTCCAAACTCTATTGGAAAGTTAAAATCCAAATATATGTCATCTGAAACTTGAGATTTTTTTCTTTGATAGACACAAGGATAAGGAAACTTCTCAACACATTTTTTCTTTTGATAGACACAAGGATAAGGAAACTTCTCAACACTATCGGAAAATTAAAATCATTGTGTGTCTTGCGTTTCCCAAAGGAAGCATTTATTCCTCAGAAGTATCATGTTTGGCAATTACCTAGTGGCATCGGAATGTTGGTAAATCTTACAGAATTGAATCTCACCTAGCATTACAAACTGGAAGGTGAAATTCCTGTTGAAATTGGAGAATTGTCGTGCTTAAGATTCCTAAATTTAAGTTGCACTCATATCTCCAGAATTCCAGAGACAATCAAGAAGCTTCATCACCTCCACACACTAAATTTACTTGGTTGTCATTGTATTCAAATGTTGCGAGAGCTTCCCACAACTTTGGCCAGTCTAAATCTTCAATCTACATCATTGCTCTCAGTTCCTAATCTGTCAAATCTTACTAACTTGATTGTATTGCATCTAAGTGATGGCTCTCAAACAACAGGCAAATCAAAAATAATCACCGGATGCAACTTAAGGTGGATTGGGAGGTTATCTAGATTGAAATTTTTAGATTTGCAGCTGCTAAACGTCCCTACACCTCTAGAGTTGACTTCTCTTCCTCATCTGGAAAGGCTTTGTTTGTCTCGTCTAAATTTGCAAACCCTGCTACAGCTTTCGCCCTCCTACTTGAGATTTAGAAATTTGAATACTTTACATTTCTTTTATTGTGAAGTGGAAGACATTCCACTCGATGGACTTCCACAACTAGGGCGCTTACATGTTGACGATTGTAAACTGCTTCAGAGATTATCCATTCCTTTGGAATTGAGGAAGCTAGAGTCTATGAATGTGTTAGATTGTCCAGACCTAGTTGAGATAAAATATTTGGGTCTTTTGGAATCATTGAAATCCATCGTGGTTTCTGGTTGCAAATCTCTTAGAAGAATAAGTGGGTTGTCATTTTTGACGAAGCTAGAGCATTTGAAAATCACACGGTGCATGTCATTGATAAAATTGATTGATGCATCTTGCACAAACACAGCCGATGATTGCATTGTCAAAATAGAGGAATGTGGAGATTCAGTGCCGAGCATCCCATATGAAATGTCTATGAAGTGTTACAGAGAAGAATTTCTCCTGGATACATTAGACATTGAATCCAAGTCAGATAAGGTATGATGTCTTCTTCATCGATATACGGTAGCCGTGTGTGTATGCACATGTTTAAAAATTGATTTGTTTTAATTTTATTTTGATGCAATTCGGTAAAACTACACAACCCTATTAGAAACTTACATAGATGAAAATGTATTTGTTAATCAAATAAAGAAAATTTATCAAAAATGATCTTTCGATAATTTCAAATACTTTGGTGTTCCTTCATTATGTCTCTTTTTAATTTGAAATTTTATCTTGTATAAATTAAATAAATACGCAAATAAAAGTATTGTGAATTGCCATTTTTTTTCTTGTTATATAATCGAGTATTGGATGTAGGGTGATGTGATATTTGCTTATTTTGAAGTCATGATGTCCTTGGTACTTTGGAACTGCTGTGCCATACCATTCACCTTCGCCGTACCCAGAAAAAAATTTAAGTTCTTATTTTTTTAAAACATTAAGTTATGTTGCATCCATTAGTTTTTCAGTCTGCATAGCCATTAAGTATTTCCCATAACGGACTGATTCATTTTTCTTAACCGAATTTTCTTCGCTAATTCTAGTAACCAGGCGTCATATCCACTCATGTTAGAGGAAGATTTGCTTTCTTTTTTGGCCAAATGTCCTCCTTTCTTTAGCCACCCAATAAAGTTGCCATTTTCTTTTTGCATGCGATTTCTTAGGTGTCTGATATTTTCAGTTCCTAATTTGAGGTTCCCATCTTCTGTTATAGTGTCGGTACTTTGGTTGCATATTCTTTTCTATTTTAGTCACTTTATTTCTACTCGCCTTTTTTTTTTTATGTTGGACAGATTTGATTCTTTAATAATGCCACTAAACTAATTTTATATTCTAACCATAAGAAAAACTCATCTAATCATTCTTTAGGTATTACTCCATAAAAATAAGTTTGGATGAGATATAAGAGAATAAATTACAAATTGTAGATTTAAAAAGACATCATATGATGTCCTTTTCTACAAAATTCTTGTTTGCAATATGCATAATTAATGCACAATTTAACATTTTATTCATATCATAATAGTTATCATGGAATATTTTATTCTATTATTGCTTTCATGAGCTTTGGGAAAAGTAATGTCGAATAATTTGATCATAGTTCTACAAAAGCAAACACAAAACCTCATTAGATTCAGCAACGTGTCTCCAAATGGAAAAATCAATGATGAACAAGGGCAGCTAATTCGTGCATATGTTTGAAGTTGTGATGATTCGTCTCTTCTGAATTTGTGTTGGCCTCTAAAGTAAAAGTAAATAGAACGTTTGTTTTGCCTCTTTCTTTAATAATTTTGTTAGAATGTCCATGCAATTTAATCAAGGATAATCTATACACTTGCAAGTTAAGCACTAGCTGTGTCACATATTTGCTGTTTCACTGATGCAAGTGGGCTTGACTAGTTTTCCATTTTTGGCTACCTATGGGCTTAGACTAGTTGACTATGCCTTTTTAGTAGTAAAATAGACTGTGACCACGGGGAATTCACGTATTTGCATAGTACTGGACCATTTCAAAGTGAATTACAGCACCTATTACTTGAACAAATAGTCATATATTATGTGACAATGTAACTCTTACACGAGTGAACATATTATTTCACTAAAAAGCACTACTTATGATTGAAAGAGACACTAAATAATTCTTAAGCATTTTACTTTAGATTAAGAAAGAATACAACATCATATAGACTTTCATAAACTGATTTAAAATTATGTCTCCCATGGTTATGGATTTTTCACTTGAAAAGTGGAAAATAAAACCTTTTTTGAGTTCCATATTGCAAAACTATTGCACTTACGTTAGTATTGTAATTGAAATACATAATTACCATTGAAAGATAGTCGTACATGAACTACAATAAGGTTAATAGATTAATGTAATTAAAGTGAAAATAAGATAAAGAATTAACGTTGGCTAAAAAAATAATATAAAAAGTAAAAAGAGAAACGAAACTACATATGGAATTCGAATAGCAAGACTCTTACCTTCTTTTATTTTTTATGTTTTTAGTTTTTCTTTACTTGGTATGGAATGTAAAAATTAGTGCGATTAACTATTATTTTAAATAAATCAAATTAGTAAATCAATCTAATAATTAAACCATAAAGGTTGCAGTGGAACAAAGCAAGTTGAGCTATGAGCACTTTTATTCCTAACTAATGAATGATGTTTGTGCGGTATTGAATTTCGGGAAAATATGCAAAAAGGCTTGATATACATTCAATACATATGTTGTTTGACTCTGGCATTGAATCTGTTACATAACAGATGGAACAACCCTTCACAATCAAATTCCGTTATGGATCAAAGTCAAGTGATGGATCGGCTCGGTGGGGGTGGACGGAAATGAAAATTTTCACCCCTGATTCAGTGACATATGAGGGATTAATTGCTTGCATGAAAGATTTCGGCTGTCGTGTGAAGAGAATGTGGTACGAGACTCTTTGTGAAGGCCATGAGGACATTTTTTGTGAAGAGAGCAACAAGGGCATAGAGATCAAGTGTGATGAGCAAGTGAAGGAGATGGTGCAACTAGCATCTAAAAGAGGCTTCATTATATTGGACGTCCTGGGGGCAGTTAACAGGACGGAAGCATACGACGACGATACGATAAGTACGTTAAGAGAGGTATGGACAATGAAGACTGATGTGTATTCCAATGAAGATGGAGCTGAGTGGGAAGTTTCAGGTCCTGACGAAGACTTAGACTCTGCAAGTGAGGGTGAAAGCCAAATGGATGGCACCTCCTATATTGATGATTTCCGGTCCGAGATGGGCAATGCAGAATATTTCGAGGCCACGGGAAATAGGAGGCAAATGACGGACGGAAAGGTTGGGCACCATGGTACTGTCGATGAAGAGAAAATGGCGAGTATGGAAAATAGGAAGGAGAAGCGGGATGAGACTGTGGAACCTGCCGTCCAAAATGTTGTCCAGTCGATTTACCAACAGGGTGAAGGAGTTGAACATCATGAGATGCCCTGCAAAGCTACAACTGAAGTTGAGGATCAGATGGAAATTGCTTCTGTAAGTACTGAAGATTTTTGCATTATCTTAATTGTGCGGTGGTTAAAAACTCATGTGGAATTTCGACGTGGTCCAGGTGAAGACGGATAGAACAGTGGAGACTGACAGAGTACCTGCAAAAAAGAGAAAGACGGAGGGGGACTAGATGTGCTTTAAACCCAAGAAGGGATCCTGCCACAAGAGGTAGAGCAAGGGGTACAGCTTCAGGTTCAAGAAACAGCAAAGCTACGAAGGAGGGTAGGAATGCAGTGTCCAGTTCGGGAAAGAGTAAGGCATCAGATTCAGGAAGGGGCAGAGCTTCGAGTTCATGAAGCAGCACAGTTTCAAGTGCAGGAAGGGGAAGGGGTAGAGGTTCAACTTCAGGAGAGGGCACAACTTCGAGTTCAGGAAGGGTAAGAGGTTCAAGTTCAAGAAAGGGCACAACTGAAATGGGGTTGAATTTAAGATTAGGGACGGACAACGGTTCAAGCCCCGCCGTGGCTGAGCCTAAGACATCAAGGTCGTGATAAGAACAACAAGGTAATTCATCATATTTAGTAGATGTGCAAATCATTCGGCACCCGAGTAAACTTTGTTCTCTGTCTAATTTCTGTTACAGTAGCTTCCGGTTCTTCTTTTCTGGCCTCTCCCATAGGTTTATTTCCATTCTGTCAAGTTGTTTACCTAATGACTGCAAGAATAATTACTATAATTACCTTGTTCTGTTGCTGCATTCACTTCTTCTAAACTAGCAGGTTTACTCCATTCTTCTTTATTGCCAGTCGCCCTTTATAATGATACTTCAGTGTTCTCTCCTAAATTCATCCAACCAAAGGAAAATTAATCTTATCTGGGGTTTTCCATATGCCAATTTTTCTTATTTTATTTGTACTTCCTTGTTTTACTCTACGTAGAAACCAATTGAAGAATTTCTAACTTACTTTCTTTTTTGTTTATTTTGACATCCCTTTTGGAAATAATTGAAAAGTTCCATCAGTTCCAATTACTGAAATTGTTATTCCAACGATTTTAATTGCATAATCTATCATATATTCAACGATACTCTTTTCTTATATACACGATGCACATAAGTCTGTAGTACATTCAAATTTTCTTTACTTTTCTCAACATCTATTATTATCATTTTCTCATTAATTTTAACTGATTTTGCGTATCTTTCCTAGAACTAGTACGTATCCACGTAAAAAAATCTGAGATTAATCAAATTTGCTAATATTAGTCTTGTCGTATATCTTCTATTATCTGTCAAGACTTTTATGACCTTGTTTTTTGTCCTAACACAACTGTTAAACTTCCTAAGCCCGTGCCATGATCTCCCAGAGGCTGCCCACCAGAAGCTTCAAAGCCTCCAAGTTGTTGTTCTCGACGGCCATGAAATCACCGTTCAACGACCCCATCGCACGCTGCGCTCAGCCTCTCTCGAACCAATTCCTCAAAACGTCAGACCGACCCTTTCGCGGCCACGAGATGAAGAGGATTTCTACGTTACTGGTGAAAACTGCAACACGTATCCGCCACAACACTCGAACAGCTTCTTCGCAGTTTGTGAGTACCCTTTAACTGCTATTTAGCAAGTTCGGGGTTTCGATCAAGAACCGTGTCTGAGCATTGCTGCTATCTGTTGAGAGAGTCTCAACATGATAAGATTAAGACTCCCACCGTGAATCGATCAAGAATCAGCAGATCATCTCGTAGCAAGGCCAGGAAGAAAGCTTTATCTCCTTTAACCTTTGATTTGTAAAGTCTCCTCTCCATTTTCGAACTCGAGACAGAGCTGAGCTTCATTACAAGACTAAAATCATTCGTTACCGAGTTGCCATTTGTTGGTCCGTAATTCTTGGAGCTGCATGATTTAAGTGATTTTCTTATAAATTCTGCACTAGAATGTGAAATAATTCGCATTGTACATTCAGAATGGAGGCAGACTTTGCTATCTGAGGAAGTCAACCAAGACTTTGCATCAACTATCTCCAGAATCTATGCACATTCATTGTTCAAATGATTCATGAGAAACATATCACTGTATGACCAAACCAAGCGTGTCATTTTTCTTCAGAAGTCTGCAGCCTAAACCTCGTCCCGCTCCTCTAGGACTCGACTTCACAAAGTCCATTTTGTGCCATATCTTCCTTCTTCAGCGAGCATGTCACACGGATGACTAGAGCGTTTTGGAAGGCCATTGGCCTGGAAAAGTTGCATTGCTGTTCAAGTCACTAAATGATCAAACCGGATGCACAAGAATATTACCAACGGAGTCCTAAATCTATTGAAATTGTGTCAATTCAATCCTAATTTTTTCCCCTAATTCAATCATTAACATTTTTTATTTGTGTCAATTCAGTTTATTGGACTAATTGTGTCCTAAATCTATTGGATGCTGACGTTGACAATTTTTAATATTTTTTTATTTTTCTTTGCTTTTTCCTTTTCTTTTTTCTTTCCTTCCTTCCCAGTTGCCGGTGAGGCTCATGGGTCACTGGGCAAGGCAGCCTCGCCGGCCCTGGGCGAAGGCTGTGAGTTTGTTGAATGCCTATTAAAGAAAGATGAGGCCAATATGAGTTAGCCAATGTTGGGGACGATTTTGGAAGTTGCAATTTTGCTGCGGGACGACGTTGGAGTTTGCAAATCACCCCCTAGTCATGACACTCTTGAAATTCATTTCTTGATCACCCCCAATCAAATTTAATTTCTTACTTCTGCATATGAATGTCAAATTCAAAATCATTATTAATCTCAATGTAAAGTTTGGTTGAGATGATTTTTCACTTATAAAAATATTATAGGGGATTACACTTCTAAGGAAACATTAAAACAATGGAAATAACAAAAGAAACAATCTTTATTTTACAAGAGCCATCAATCCTTTGATTTTAATATCTTCAAGAATCTGCTTGTAACGTCTCCGAATTCTTCTCTTTTGATTGATAAATCAATGCTTTTATTCCCTCACAAATTGGGAATGGAAGAATTCAAAATTCCCAATTTGCTATATAAGTTTCCAAAAACATTTTTGGATAATGACTTCGTGAAGAGTAGCCACTAAAGCAATCCCAGTAGTTATGAAATACGGAATTAATCGACTTATAAAGTACACTAACATTATCACAAAATAATATCGGCAAACTTGAGAGATGAATATCTAAATCTCTTAAAAAGAAAGATATCCAAGTAATCTCTGTGGCTATCAATGCCATTGTACAGTACTATGCCTTGGTGCTTCTTAGCACTCCATGAGATATAGTTTCTACTAAAGAAGGTACAAAATCCCATAGTTGATCATCAAGTCAAGCAGCAACCAACCCAATCTACATCAAAAAGGGCGTACAAGTCCATAGTTGACTTGGACAAGATTTGCATTCCTCCATCTATTGTGCTGCTGGCATAACACAAAGTACGTTTGACAATTTGAAATTGAGTTACAGTAGGTTGACGCATTCATATAAAATATTCGGCTATGTGATGGTGAGATATTGAAAAGCTCCAACTATACTTCGATATAGCATGTTATTGAAGCTTTGGTTGGTTGGTATCAATTCTAAATGGGCCCATCTTAACGTGATGGGATTAACCTAATTGAATAATATAATTTACGTGTGTGGAAACTGATTAAGAAATCATATATCATGTAAAAGACCAAAAGAAAAGAAAAAAGATAAATATTTAATTAGGAAAAGTGAATGATAGTGGTTTATATCTATCGAAATTGACAATTTTGTGTCATGTAATTATCAGCATGCACATTAAGGATAACCTATCTCACTTTATATCGACAAATAAGACGCAACAGCATCATTTACATGAACTGTGGTTTACGTAATCGATTTGCAGCAACTACTATTCATGAAAATTTCTCGTCTTGTAACATGCATTTGAAGTGGTCACATGCAACTAAATTTATGTAAATATTAAATAATTGAACTTAAGCTCAGTTTGTTTCGCTAAAAATATTATTTTGGAAAAACATTTTCCTCGTTTCGGCATTTGATTCGCTTAAAAAAATGTGTCAAAGAAAAATCTTTTTTTTAATCAATAGAAAAATTATGCTTAAATTTAGAAAAATGATTTCCTTTTTGAAAAATTGAAAAACATTTTCAAAATATGATTAAATATCAAAAAAACTCTACGTTTGAACACGGGAACCCCAAGGTTGGTTCCTTGATCTCTAGCGTTCAAGGCAAGATCTCCGATGCCCAAGCTCGGGTCCATCGAGGTCAAACTTGAAACCTTGGTACCCATGCCCAATGCCCTAGCATTCGAACTCGGGTCCATAAAGGCAGTGCTCAAGTTCCTAAAGCTCGAGCTCTAGTCTCCTCGCTTAGGTTTGGGTCCACAAATGTTGTGCATGGATCTCAGCACTTGGGTTTGGTTTCTTCGTAAATGAAATGTTCATTCTTATAAGAATAATTTTTAAAAAAATCGATTTTTTATTTTATTTTTTTATTTTTCTTTTTCCTTCTTCTTCCCTGATCAGTCAAGCAACACCCAATAAAAGCCGCAGACAGGGGACGAGCTCACCAATTTGGCAAGACTCAAGGTTGCCAATCTAGCATGGCTGAGACCTCACCGACCTCTAGCGAGCTTGTTTTGGTCTGTGACTAATTGCTAGCCGTCGTCATGATCAACAACAAGTTAAAGAAGAAAGAAAAAGATAAAGATAAAAAATCGCCCCATCCAAATGTATTAAACAATGAGGCTCAATTTGTAGAGGTCGAGGGCGCAATCCTCCTGAGATCCGTAACACAAAATCCGCCGCACACGAATCAAACGCCCGATTTCTCCATAAACCCAAGAACGGTAACCCCAAATTATCATTCAGATAAGGTCCACGAAAACGAAACCTGTCGCGCGATACTTCCTCCCGGAGCACCACGTGTCCGAACCTCGCATCCCCCGTCTCAAATTCCCCCCGTTCGACCCCACGCATGAGGCGCACGTGTCGTCCCCCGACCGCCTCCTTGCAGCACGACCTGTCGAAATTTCCCTCCCGCAAGAATCGCCCGACGACCAGCCATTTCCGTCACCACCTCCATCTCCACTCCCAGCAAGATCTCAATCTCATCAATCCACAACTTCGAAAGAGAATCCGTCAGCTCTCTGCCTTCGAGTTCCATCCGCCATGCTCAGAAAATCCATTCCTCTCCCTCCCTTCGCGTCGTTCCACCACCGCCTCCCGGGACCCTCGCCGCCGCCCTCCCTCCTGCGCTTCCCTTCCGTCCGCACGTACGATGTAAAGCTGACCCGAGACCAAGACCCGCCCACCGGCCCGGAAATCCAGCCTGGGAGGGCCCCGCCGGAGTTTCCCCGCCGCCGCCGCCCCCGAGCTACCGCCCCGGCGACGCGCCCCCGGAGATACCGGAGGCACCGCCGCCGGCCTTCGAACCGGTCCCCCTGGAGGTCCCCAGCGACCCTCCCCCGGGAGCCCCGGGCCGAACCCAGGGCCCGAGATCCCGCGCCCGCCGCTGCCGTCCCCTCCGACGCCCGACATTCCCATCCCCAAGCCGGAGGTGCCGCCGCCGCAGCGGCCGGACGTCGTGCCCCCCTGGCCGCCGACCATCGATCCGCCCCCGACGGGTCCGCCGGACATCGTGCCGCCGCCTTCGCTGCCGCCGGAGATCACGCCGCCGGGTGGTCCGATCGGGGGTTCGTGTTTTGAGTAGTGAGGTGGGAGTGGGATCGCGAGGTGTACACAATGTTTCGTATTTTACGGGAATAATTCCCTCTTAAGAATTACTGCTTTCCGTATTTTATTATGTATTTCCATTTTGTTAATTCCTGTATTTCGCTTGAAGAAGAAGATCGGATACCCGCATGCGAGCATGTGAAGGGAATATATTTTACATATTAGAAGATGGGGTCGCAAAGCTGGAGTAGCTCAGTTGGTTAGAGCGTGTGGCTGTTAACCACAAGGTCGAAGGTTCAAGCCCTTCCTCTAGCGAATTTGCCCCTTTTTTCGTTTTTTTTCTTCCCTCGAGTCCTTAAGCAATTCTTGCAGTGTAAAGTATGCGTTTAGTAAGATGATTATAATAATAACAAATAATTTTTTATTGATATTTTAAAACGTCTCTCATTTAAGTTTTTGTTAGAAAAAGAAAAAGAAAAATAAGCTTTATCAGTAGATAGATGACATTTTGAATGACAACAAATAATGATATTTTAAGATATTCATGCTTATCACGTGGTTACTGTATAAATTAGGAGAAATGTATGACCTTACTTTTTTTCATGTTTCAGTATTTCTCATATGACCTTACTTTTTTTCATTTCATGTTTAAATATGTATTTTTCCATAGGAAAACTCAATTGTAGAATATGTGAACATGCCAATGTTTTCGAAGAAATACTTTTCATCAACATACTAGTGCTATTCCTCGAATAATTCATTATGATTGATGTAGGCCTTTTTAATTTATAACTTATAGGCACTAAGGCATAATGTGCTTCAGTGTAAAATGTGTGACAGAGTATAGGTCTATCCTTTTTTAGGGTATATTTATTTGAGTGAAAGGATATTTCGCGAATCAGTTTTTTGAATTTTCTAATTTGCTGAAAATGAAAATAATTTACGGTCAAATAAAATGTGTATGTTTGAAGTAAGGGAACATGAACTCCTTAATTTGGAAAGGAATAAATATTTTCCTTAAAAGATTATATTTAGTGAAAAGTACTTTCTTTTTATTATTAAGTTTTCTCTTTTATCTCATAAAAAGATTATCTCATAAAAAGAAATGATTTAAAAATATCATTCTAAGAAAAATAATAATTACTTGGAGTGCTGGACAAACGCATCATTCAAAGTACATTTTTTAATGCAGTTCCGAAGTACGAACCCGCTGATTTCACGTGAGCGAGATCCACGCACGGGAATCCCGCCACGTCATCCGGCGCCGTCCGCACGCTTCCCGCGCGACCGGATACCATCTCCGCCGTCGATCTCCCGCCACGTCACGCGGCGCCCGCTCCCCCCCTCCTCGACACGCGTCGCCAACCCAAGTCCTCTCCTTTTTCCTATCATCGTCTCCCTCTCTTTTCAGAGAAACGAAGGAAGACGCGATTCGGATTCGCGGAAATCCAGGGCGTCTGACTCCAAGAATCCAAGCCGCAGCAGCAGCAGTGGAGTGAAGTAGACAGCAGACACTTCCAGTTCCATCGCCCGAGAATCCCTTCACCACCACTCGAAAAAAGCGAAAAGCCGCACTGCGTTCACACTGCAACGCACTTTCCGCCAAGTTCCTTAACTCTTGCACACGCCAATGTCGCGCCATCTCCCTTAAACCCGCACCTCCCGCGCTCCTCCACCGCCATTCCCGCCTCTGAACCTTCCCCTCTCCCTCATGGCTTCCCAGCTCGGCTCCTGCTCCCCCGCCGCCGTCGCCGCCGCCGCCGCCGCCGCCTGCTGCCGTCGCCAGTACCGCGCTCCCCGGTGCTGGACCCGTCCGCAGCTCGCGTGGACGCGGTGGGGCGCGCCGAGCCGAGCCGGGTGGAGGGTCCGGGCCTCGTCGGATGGAGGAGGGGGATCGTACCTGGACATGTGGAAGAAGGCGGTGGAAAGCGAACGGAAGTCCATCGAGTTCCAGCAGATGGCGGAGAGGCGCGACGGGGATGGCGGCGGGGGTGGGGTGGAGGATTTGGAGAAGAAGAGCGAGGAGTTTAGGAGGATCCTGGAGGTGCCGAAGGAGGAGAGGGACAGGGTCCAGAGGATGCAGGTCATCGATCGGGCGGCCGCGGCCATCGCGGCGGCGCGCTCGATCGTTCAGGAGAATGCGAGGTCGGAGAGCGGGAGCGGAAGCGAAAAGGGAAGCGGTGAGGGGGATGGTGGGGATTTGGAGGATGACCAAAGAGGTAACTTTGATTCATTTGTGTGCTGTTATGTTTCTGAAACTGTTCTGCAAATTAGTAATCGACGAATTGCGTAGGATCTTAGATCATAGAATTTCATTGTAATCCTAAGATTATGTGAACGAGTATTTCCTGTTTATGATATTGTTGGCCAATGAGTAGTTTCGGAGACTCGCAATCGAAGGAGAGAATTTTGTGGGACTCGGGGGTGAGGGTGATCTTCTGGGATTGTATGGAAAGAGCAGCATACTGTTTGCTTTGTGTTCTCTTGTCGTTGATCCAGTTCACAAATTTCAGTATTGGGTCTTGCTGGTTTAAATTTGGAGTGAGTGATCTCGTTTTGCCCGCAAAGTTTGTCGATGTGATGGTGTGATGCGGGACTGACTGAGTCGGTCTGTTTCTATTAACTGTTCGGCATTGTTTTTTTGTGCAGCATATGTTTCCCTGAGTTGTAATTCCAGTCATAGCTTTTCTTCTTTTATTGCAGCAGTAGTGCCACTGCCGACCAATCATCAGTCAATTTATTATCTTGATTGTCTTTATTTGTTTTCATAAACGATGGTAATTGTTCATGCTTTGTTACATTTGCATCTATGACTGAGTTTATCGCCACTGAACTTTGCCAGAAAAAGAGATGACAGTAACCGTGCCTATCTCTGAAACTTCTGGCGGTGCCACACCGGGTCCTGATTTTTGGTCCTGGACACCCCCTCCGAATAGTGAAGAGAGCTCAGATGGGATGGATCTGCCGAAGCTGCAGAAATCTTCTTTGTCCATGGGTCCGATGCCTTCAGTTGTTGAGAAAGAACAATCGGTTGATTTTCTTCCAATTCCTTTTGAGAGTAAACTGTTCTCCCCACTTCTTCCACCTCTTCAGTCACTGGTGGATGTTGAAAAGCTGGATTCTGACACAAGTCAAGAGGCGTCAACCTTAAGAGAGGATCATGAGCTTGACCACTTATTTACATCACATGCTGCTGAAGCAGCCAATGCACTGGATGAAGTGGATGTACGAACATCAGAAGGAGTGAATTTAGATGGATCAAGGTGGTGGAAAGAGACGGGATTGGAGAGGAGGCCTGATGGCGTGCTTTGTAGGTGGACAATGACCAGGGGTGTTAGTGCTGATCAAGTCACTGAGTGGCAGGAGAAATTTTGGGAGGCTGCCGATGAGCTTGGTTACAAGGAACTTGGTTCTGAGAAATCTGGGCGTAATGCACATGGAAATGTTTGGCGTGAGCATTGGAAGGAGTCTATGTGGCAGGTAGATGATAAACTGCACAGTTTATTTATTGTTCACATTTGTTCTTTTGAAGTGGTATCTCTCCTCACAATGACTTTTTGTAGGGATTAGTACTCTGATGAAGGTCTATCTATATGAGAAGAAACAAATAAACAGATTTTAGGATTTTTCAAGGAATTCTGTGGTTCTTAATTTTGACATTCTCTTCTTATGTCTTTGAGAAGACTACTGATCAAAAAGGTTTAGCAGTTGATGTTTCCGACACTATACACATTAATGTTTTTATCTGCACCTGAACCAAGATGTTCGTCTTTGCACTTCAGTTCACTAGGTCAACAGAACAGAGGATTTTCATAAGATGTACCAGTATACATAGACTTCCTCTTCTGCTCCTAAGGAGCAGCTTTAGTATTTACTTATAGAATCACATTTATTTGCTAACAAGCTTGTGTGGTCCATCCTTGTGTTATGGGAGATGTCTGAAGGAAAAGCTTCCGGTTCTGTTGACAGGATTCAGGAATTCTACATCTCGAGAAAATTGCTGACAAGTGGGGCAAAAACGGAAAAGGTGAAGAGTGGCAAGAGAAATGGAATGAACATTATGATGCCTCAGGCAAGGCGGAGAAATGGGCAGACAAGTGGTGCAGTATTGACCCAACAACAGAACTTGAAGCTGGACATGCTCACGTTTGGCATGAAAGGTTAGAAAGCAGAGGCTGCGAAGGTCCTATATCCTATGTGGTTTATTTGGATATAAACCATATTTGCCTTTTAATCATCACCTTTCATGTGATGACCAGTTGAAATCTTCCTCGGTCCTACTTGATAAAAGAGATTTTGCCAATGCTTTAGTTGGACTTACTGGACACTCTCTCCTTTCTTATTTTTCCGAGTGATTATAACCTCCTAAATTTGTTGTGATTCTTCTGAATCACTGGATTTTCTGTGCATGCGTGCCTGGGGTTGTGCGCATGTAGAGAAGAGGAGGGGGTTCAGTGCCAAACTATTCTCTCATCTTTAGGATCACTGAGCTTATGAAGCATACATAATTTAGTTGGTAAAGATACTCTAGTTTAACATGATTGTACGATTCGCGGAGTAATCAGTACACTGGAGACAACAACCAAAATTCTTGCTCTAACTTGATGAAACAGAGTTTACCATTGTACACTTGTAGCGTGGACATTGTTTGTTTACCAAGAACAGATTAGTGTTTTTACCATGTCCTGGTGTCTTATGAAATTTGGAGCTGCATGTTTGAATCACACTATAGAAACCGCGAGTGTCTTCACTTCCAAGCAATTTCGTGATATGTTTATTCTGTTTTCTTCTGTCGGGGCCTTACCAGGTGGGGAGAGAAGTATGATGGACATGGCGGCAGCATCAAATACACTGACAAATGGGCAGAGAGGTGTGAAGGCGAGGGGTGGTCGAAGTGGGGCGACAAATGGGATGAGAATTTCGATCCAAATGGCCATGGCGTGAAGCAAGGGGAGACATGGTGGGAAGGCAAGCATGGAGAGAGATGGAACCGCACCTGGGGCGAACAGCATAACGGCTCCGGGTGGCTCCACAAGTACGGCAAGAGCAGCTGCGGAGAGCACTGGGACACGCATGTTCAGGAAGAAACGTGGTACGAGAGATTCCCACACTTTGGTTTTTATCACTGTTATGATCATTCGGTCCAGCTCAGGGAAGTCCGCAAGCCGTCTGAGATGTCGTGATCAATTATAAATCCTCCCTAAGCACCTGGAGAGGCCTTTTTACTTGCAGCTGAGAACGCATCCGCGGACGCCCATGCACACGGCCCACTTACAAACAGCAAAATCTGTGTTTTTTGTCAACTCAAAATCCTGTTTTTGAGCATTGCTCTTTCGATATATACACAATAACTTTGTATCTGCTATACTGCTACAGATCTGGATCGTATTCATATTCTTTGATTTGATGCACGAATCATTCTCCTCCTCTTCTTCTATCTTAAGCAACACGGTTACTCCCTGTTACTCTTCTCTCCGCTGCAATTGAAAGTGCAACTGGGTCATTTCAGCCATTTGTTTTTCAGATAAACGCCGGGCTTACAAGATATTGTCATTAACCTCATGACTAATCAAGTGAGACACGAATTAGAATGTCTGAATAAATCACATTTTTCAATATCATCTAAACCATCAATTATGTGGATTTTATCGTGATTAATAGTCCAAATGACTTCGATCACATTATTTATAAAAGGGAAAAAGCCAAAAAAAATCCCAAATTTTGCCTCGAGTGACAAATTTATCCAAAACTTTGTTTTGTGACGTGAAAACCCCGAACTTTCTGAAACCGCGACACATTTACCCCATTAAGGGTATTTTCGTCTTTTTCTTTATTTTTCTTTTTCTTTTTTTTTTTTTCTTATTCTCTCTTCCCTCCGCCGGCCGGGAAGCCGGCGGGGGCTGCCCTCGCCGACGTCCGGCGAGGGTCGCCCTCCCCTAGAGCCGGCGAGGGCGGCCCCTACCGGGTCGAAGCGAGGGTGCCCTCGCCCTCGCCGGATGCCCTCGGGCGTCGGGCGAGGGTGCCCTCGCCAGATCCGAGGCCCTCGCCCGACGCAGCGAGGGCCGCCCTCGCCCGACGCCGGCGAGGGCCGCCCTCGCCGACGCGTCGAGGGTGGCGAGGGCCTCCTCGCCCGACGCAGCGAGGGCGTGCCCTCATCGCGTCGGGCGAGGGCCTCCGGCGAGGGAGGCCCTCGCCGCCCGCCCGACGCGCGGCGGGCCGCCCTCCGCCGGCGAAGAAAAAGAAAAAAGAAAAAAGAAAAAGTTTTTAAAAGTAAAAAGACCAAAATGCCCCTATGATTTAGGGTAAATGTGTCACACAAATGAAAGTTCAGGGTTTTTTGTGTCACAAATAAAAGTTTGGGGTAAATGTGTCACGGTTTGCAAAGTTCGGGGTTTTTCACATCACAAAACAAAGTTTGGGGTAAATCTGTCACTCGAGGCAAAGTTTGGGGTTTTTTTTGGCTTTTTCCCTTTATAAAATTGTACAATTTTTTTCCACTTCTGCTACGATGAACTAAATAAATTGTACCGTTTTTTTTCATATTTGTTTGGTGATGATCTGGAAATGATTTGACAGGAGATTGATCCACGTTCACAGACCATGGACCTTTCCTAGAATCATTCCCCGTTCAAGAATTCCAAATAAAATGGACATAATCAAAAGCACTCGACTAAACAATCGAATGATTAGTTCATCACTCAACCCTCTCCCAAATTACTTACCCGTTATACTAAATACAACTCTCGATTCATTGACTCAACTTGAGATCCTTTTGTTGGATTATTAGATTACCCGTACACACCATATCTCCGATTTTCATACTATATTTATGCATCATATTTTCATGGCAATAAAATGAGCCAACCTACACCCTTCAATTGAAATTGTCATTTTTAGGAAAAATTACTGAAAAAGTCCTAAACCTATTGCAATTTTTTAAAAATTCAATTCTAAATATGTTTTTTTTTTTGTCAATTCAATCATAAACATTTTTGCAATTGTGTCAATTCAGTTCATTCGGTCAAATTAGCCAACCGGTGTTGACGTGGACACTGACCGACGTTGGTAGAAAATTTTTTAATAATTTTTTTTCTTTTATTTTTCGTTCTTTTTCTCTCTTTTTTCTTTTTCTCCTCTCTCCTTCTTCCCCTTCTCTAGTGACTGCGCAAAGGGGAGGGCCAATCGTAGGCCACTGGTGATCTCACCTCGCCGTCACTGGGCGAGGGCAAGCTTGCCCAACCACTGGCGAGATGAGCCCCGTCGGATCTGGCGAGGTGAAAACACGCAAGAAAATGCAACGATTGGACAAGCAATCGTATGGTCTCGATACAATGTTCACTGAGTCTGACAAGTTCTCAATCGTTATTAGGAGGCTACTGATGTGGAGGAGGAGCTCAAGAAGGCTTTCAAGGTCTTTGACACGGATCAGAATGGTCACATATCTGCTAGTGATGTATGCTCAATCCTGTCGCCTGCATATAAAATGTCTCAATTTCTTGTTGTACATCGTTCAAATGCGTGTGGTTTAATCCCAGCATGGACGTAGATAACGTTGCATGCGCGCTCGTTGCACGCTCAACCAGCTCTCCAAAGTCTCACGTGCAACTCCCCTGATTAGATTCAAATGATCTTGTCTGTTGTTACTTCGCCATCACCCATCACCGCTCAAAAAAACATCACTGATCCAAGAAAGATCTATTTGGGCATGAAAATGACCCTTCTTAACTAAGAAAACATTGAAGGTAGTTTTGGTTAACGATTTTGTTTCTCTTTGGCAGTTGAGGGATGTGATGATCAACTTAGGGGAGAAGCTGACAGAGGAAGAAGTGAGGCAGACTTGGAAGGTGATGGTCAAGTCGATTTTGAAGAGTTTGCGAAGTTGATGAGCACCATTGGATGAGTTTCTAATTCTTTTATCCAAACGTACAATTTGCCAAAAAAAAAATCATCATTACCTTCTATAAATCGCATTTGCCCTTTTGGCTCCCTTTGATAGGTGTGCCTATGACAGGAGTATTAACTTTCTTCTTTTCATTCATCTTGTCGATCTTTGTACTCTTCTAATGTAAATTTATGGAGATTTTTCTCACCTTTCTTCTGTTCTTCTATAACGATTGTTAGTGAATGCAATTCTGTTACTATGTCAATTGAAATTTTTTAAAAAAAATTTGACCAAATAAATAAAAGCAGGATGTACGTATGAACCTGTGTCGCTCGGCAGAGTAAAGTAAAAAACTAGAGTGAATTCAAGCAATCTAAGAGGGCACAATACCGAAAAAGCCGAACGTGTCGTGTTGTCGCAAAGAAGACAGAATGTGTTGGTAAGAGCGACTGACGGTACCCGACCATCTAGGTGAGTGGAGAGTTAGAAATTGGTCCAGTCCTATTGCAAAAGGCTATAGAAACACTAGTCCCAAGGATGACCCAGAACCAGCAAAAGATTAAGCTTAAGGTAGCCATACTCAAAACTAGTCGACATTAAAACTCCGAGACATAATGAAAAAGACACGAATAGATCAGGATCGAAACTGCACCTAAACAGATGCCCGCAGAATTTTTCTTAACACTAGCTCTGATTAATAATATGAAGATGTCATCAAGAATAAAATTTTATGAACATAGCATGCATTGCGTGAATGATGATCCTCCACCAAATAAGGAGATCGAAATTGAAGCTAGGAAGCTTCTGCAGTTGTGGATGGATGTGTGGGTCATTATAAGACTTCAATCCTATGCTTAGGCTACCCAAAATTTTCTCCAGTTTGGAGGTGGATGTTGTGGGTGGGCATGATAAGATTTCAATCCTGTGCTTAGGCTACCCGAAATTTTCTCCAGTTTGGTATTCTCAACATTGGTGTTTAATCGTGGACAATAAGGTACGCTCGCCACCAGGAGTCCTGGGTATTTGGCATTGTTGTGATTCACTGTTGCATTGATCCCCTGAAGCTTTAGTCTCTGATACAGGATGTGCGATCATTACAGGGCAGTCAAAGGACGAGAAAGAATCACGGATACGTGGAGAATGTACTGGGATGAATTGCTCTAAGGTAACTTTCTCCTTGTATCATCTGCTATAGCCTGTGAAAGCTCTGTTTCCACATGTTTGTCTTATACCATTTGCTTTTCAGTCGGTTCATTCTCGTCGTGATTGGTATCTCCAGCTTCTGGTTCTATCGAAACTGGCATGGAAGTAGTCTTCTCCTTCTATGTATTCACCAAAGTCCTCAAATGCCTCAGCAGATATCTCATCCCAGAAACAATTTTCCATAACATCGGTCACCTTGACTTTACATTCCTTGTCATCTGGGCAATCAAAGGCGCTTCAACTGTGCTTCCTACATCGTTGGTTATGGTTTCATGTCCAACAACCATTTCAGAGATATCCTTTGCCTCGGTCATTTCAAGTTGAATGTCGCAAGGTTAATCTGAATGCTGACCGGGCCATCATCACACTTGTTATTTTCATTTACAAGTCTACTGCTTGTGAACTCAATTTCTTCCATGACAAGACCGCTTTGGTAAAGATTCCGATTCTCTAGTTCAAGACAATCGTATGAGTCTCAGAGTAATCAGTAAACCAGAGTCAACGACCAAATTTGTTGCTCTAACTTGATGAAACAGGGTTTATTGTTGGACCCTTGTAGGTGTGGACATTGTTTTTTTGCCAAAAAAGGATTTTTGTTTTTATCATGTTCTGCTGTCTCTTGAAATTTAGAGCTGCATGTTTGAATCACACTTAAGAAACTGCGAGTGGCTTGACTTCCAAGCACTTTCGTGATCCATTTATTCTATTTTCTTCTGTCAGGGCCTTAGCAGGTGTGGAGAGAAGCACTATGTGTTAAGAAAACCCGGTAAAATATTTCGAAACCAACAAAACTATCAATGATATATATCTATCTTGATAAATGCAAGAATTTTTTGTGTTTCAGGTAATATTCACATTAAAAGGACATTTGGAATGATTAGTGAAAAGATTCTAAATGAGTAGAAAAATCTCTAGGGAGTTCAGATAGACTTGGAAATATCAAGGTTTTAAGTCTACAGAATCTACACATTATCAAGGTTAAAGTTCTTGAGAAGAATAGTCTAATATAACCGAGAAGCTAGTCACAACCAATGTTTGGATATCAACAGAAGCCTACATAAGCTGGATATGGATATTAGCAGCAACATACTGTGAAAGTTGAATATGAGCATAAGCCTGGTGAAAGTCTGATATTATAAGACAATGGGAGAGCTAGATATAACTAGTGACTAAGAACATTAGCGGAACACTTATACTACTAGTAACTTTACAATCTTCTCATGATCTTCAAGATTATTATTTCGAGATATTTTATATCATCCTTTAAAAGTTTGTGATCTTGTATCGATTCCTTAATTTAGAATATTTTGATTTTCTATCAACTTTAAAGATTATCTTCGTGAAATATCCCATCTCAATGTCTTGATTGATTGACAATACTTCCATTTTTTTTATGATATTAAATTTTGAGAAAAAATTGCATACTTTTTATTGTCTTTTGTGAGCGTCATATTATAATCTTTTTAGAAGTGTTGATAGTGTAATGGTTCATGCTCAGACGTGAGATAGTAAGATCTATTTGCTTGGACATAAGCAGCACTAGTTTTGAGGAGACTTGCTTAAATACAAGAGCACTTGCCATTGTAACTTCTCAACAATTAACTAGTGGAATCCAACCAATAAGTTATTAGTTTAGGAGAGTGGATATAAACTTATATCAAGCCAAACCACTATAAGCTCTGAGTACATTGTTCTCTATCTCTCTACTCATATTCATTTATCACTTGATAGAAGCACATTGCACAGCTTGACTTGACATAATTACTTGTATCAATACTTTGTTTTCCTTGATCACACTTATATTTAACTTGGCACTTTCAATTTTGCGATATTTTGTCAAGTTTATTGAAAACACCTATTCACTCCTTTTTAGGTGTTACTATTAGCCAACATCACGATGGACAACGTGGCCACATCAAATACACTAACCAATGGGCAGAGAGGCAACTAGTGGTCGAAACAAATGGGATGAGAATTTCGATCCTAACGAGCACGGTGTAAAGCCAGGGGAGACATGTTGGGAAGGCAAGCATGGAGAGAGATGGAACCGCACCTGTTTCAGGAAGAAACGTGGTATTGAGAAATTCCCACACTTCTGGTTTTTTTTTTACTGTTATGATAACTTGGTCCAGGTCAGGGAAGTCCGCAAGCCATATGAGATGTCTTAATCAATTATAAATCCTCCCTAAGTGCCTTCTGGATAGACTTTTTGGCGGCAGCTGAGAACGCTCATGCACATAGCCAACTTCCAGACAGCAAAATATGTGTATTTGCCAACTCAAGATCCTGTGTTTGAGCATCACTGTATTAATATATTCAATAATTTTGCATCAGCTGTAGTGCTACAGATCCAGATCGTATTCCTATACATTGATTTGATGCACAAATCATTCATTATACCTAGTAAAGTGGGCTTTGTTTAGACTGACCTTAACAATTGTAAATCTCGAAACCTCGGAGGTCAAGGATGTCTTTTGGATAATATTGTATATCTTTTTTTGCGAAGCCTGTTTTTTTAGGCATGATGAAGAACCATATGCTTTTTCTGCGAAGCCTGTTTTTGTAGGCATGATGAAGAACCGTATGCTCTAGCTGCTCTTAGCTTTCCCTTCACATTCTATAACAATGGATACTTACCTATGTCATCTTGTGAAAAGAGAACAGGGAAGTGGAGGAGGTTGGGTTACTAAGCCTGTGATTGAAAAATGACGACAGAAATGGTTCATAAATTTTTAAGTAGTGTGCAATTTGGTCTATGAACTTTTAATTTATTTAATGTAATATCCGAACTTTGGTTCAATATTCAATATGGTCCTTGAATTTATAATTTGTTCAATATAGTTTTTAAACTTTTAACGCTCGTTCAATTTAGCTCTTGAATTATATGAAAATATTCAATATTATCTCCGATCTTAAATTAATGGAATGACCACATTAAACATTTTTATATAGTTCATAAAGTACATTGAATGTGTATTAAAAATTCAAAAACCATATTGAATAAATTAAAATTTCATAATCATATTGAACAAATTAAAAGTTCAAAACAACATTACACATTTGATAAAATGTTCATATACTATTTATGTTATTATCTTGCCCATGATCACGGAAGAAAGAGCCCCGCATGACGGCAAAGGACTAGTCAAATTTCTTCCGTGACAAAACAAATTGGGTCACTTAAATAATTATATTTTCATTTGAATAAATAAAAAAACATAGAACCTTCCTTGGTCTCGAAAAAGGGAGAAAACAGGGAGACAATCAGAGACTCGAACGTGAAGAGGAGGGAAAGGCCAAGTCAACTTCGTCCTTTTGAGCGTTCACACGTGTTGATGCCAGCCCACATCCATCAGGTTTTTTGACCACGAACGCACGCGCGCGTGAAGACCTCGTCCTCGTCCTCGTCCCGTGGTTGGTCGCGCGCACGGTCCGATTCCAAACACCGACATATTCCACGCGCTATTCTCCAATCATGTACAATCTTTCTTTTTTTTCATCACCGAGGGACCACCGGAGATCACTCTTTGGGATCACACGACCTTTCGGTGCTTCGGTAGTACCAATGGGGTCTCGCCGCAAGCCGCTATTTAAACGTAAACTCTCGGGAAAGCTAACCCAGTAAATCACCCATGAGACCCTCACTTAAATCGCGAGTATCCGGAGATTCCAACTCATTCCCTCTGCGATGAAATAATAAAGCGCCAACAATCACGGCTATCTACGGGTGGGTGAATCATATATAATCTTTTCTTCTTGTTTTTTTTCTTTTTCTCTTTTCTTTCTGTTTTAGCAAAATCGTGATCACCAAGTTTGAACCTTGATCTCATCCTTGAATTTCATTACTTATCGAATTAATCTTGAACCATCTGCTCAGACAAAAAAAGCCATCACTCCTCTTTCATGATAAAGAAAACTTATATCCTAAGATAGATTCATGATTCACACGATATTATTATTGACTTCATGATGAATCAAGTAAAACACGAGTTACAATTCATCGGAATAATTCACTTTAGCTTCGATGAATGTCGTGATCCTCTCCTAATGCGTGTCAATTCATTAAAGCCAAATCCCATATGATTTAGAACATATAGCATTCTTTTTGTTGCATTCACCTCCGATTGGAGCATGAGCCAAATCTTGGCTTTCATTAGAAACCTCCGAGCTGTGCTCCTCGAACTAGATCGAAGTCACGATCACTAAGTTCATGGAAATTCACTCCACATGAAACCTTATACAGGCAAGTCTTGCACCGCATTTTGGAAAAACGAAGGGCACCAAGTTCAATTAAACCCAATCGCAAGTTTGATGAGCCACAAACCCACCTAGGATCTAAGCAGGTCCTTAAAAGACTCACGGAGGAAACAGGCGAGAGAACCGCCCTGAGGTGAGAGACCCTGCGTTGTCTTCCTATTCCCTCTCTGTTAGAAAGATAAAGATAGACAGAAAATTAAAGGGCTTCATAGTGGTGAAGGCAGACATCACGTCAGGACTTCTATCCTGGCTACTAGCGGGTAGGCAGGCATAGTAGCCTCCCACGCCTGAAATGAGTGAAGGTGGTTAAATGCCCACAGCTAGGTTGACACACCTTACGGCATTGTCCTCAACCACAGGTTGACCCAATTCCCCCAATTGAGGTCAGGTCTGATGGAGCCCAAGCTAGTGTCGTCAAATATGTTTTCTTGATGAGTGGGTCTAGGCAATTTTTCAGACCCGATGTCAAGGCTCCAGCCGAGCTAACTCATTGGTCATCTCTCCATACAATGTAGTCGTGTAGGAGGTAACCACATATTTTTGGCCATCAAAGGGTACGCAATCGCCCCAAGAATTTAGGGCTACAGCAATGAAACTTTTTGGTGATGAAAATAATACCGCCGCCATGGATACCCTACAACAACGAAAAACAAACTTAGGCGTCATCTCTGGGCCAATGACGGCGAGACAGGCGTTTCGTCACCATTGAGGGACCAACCACGGCTAAAAATTTCATTGCCATAGTCATTGTAGACTAGAACAGACCTCAGGCGCTGTAGCATTAAGAACCAATGGAATTATATTTCCGTCATCGTTGCATTGATAAACATCGACGAAATCTTATCTTATTTATATAAGACTAGGAACTTACCAGGCGATGGACCTAATATTTCGTCGCTATCGCTCCTATAAAGCGCGACGAAAGTAGATTTCTTTTCGGACTGGGGTCACGACATAATGTGACGAAAGCAAATTTGGCTGCTGTTCTTTTTATTAGTTTGAGCAATAGCGACGAATTTTTATTTTCCGCGTTGCCTTTGGTCAAAGCAAACGTGACGTAATGAATTTTTTTAGCCACCTTCGATCAGGGAAAAAAACGAGCCTAAGGTGACGAAACTTAATATTTTAGTCGCCACGAATCAGCCAGCTTTTCGCGACGAAATCTTTGATGATGAAAATGTATCTCCACCACCATAAAATAATTTTTTTCTTTCTTTTTTTTTTTCTAATGCATCTTTGACGGATCGGATCTAAAAAGTATTTGCCAGATCTATAGCAAAGACGAATGGATTACCTGTTCATCAGTAGAGGCAATTAGGGATAGCATGGTCTGGGTTAGGCCAGATCGGCATCTAACTCAGGGACTAACCCATATAGTGTTAGTTCCCAATTTTTGGGATTGATGATCAACTCTATTGAGTTTGGGACCAAAGACTGACTAACCTTATTGGTCAGGTCCGAATCCAAGGTCAACTTGGGACTAACTGATTGTTTTTTATTTCATTTTTTGTATTTCTTAAAAGGACAAATATACTATTTCAAATTACGTATCCATTAACAATGCGACATTGAATAACCAAACTATAAACATCAATACATATCAAATATAAATATAAGATAAGGTAATAACAAAGATTTACACTAACTAAAAGCGACAAATCATATAAACGAACACACAAGGCGAGGGAATAGAGGCGAGCGCTAGGCAAGCGTCAAGACGAGAGAGGCGAGCAGTGAGCAAGGCGAGCAAGTGAGTGAGGCCAAGGCGTGCGAACGAGGCCAAGTTGAGAGAAGAGAGTTTCTTCTTCTTCTCCTTTTCTTTTTTGGTCAAAAGAGGGCTGGGTTTCTTTCTACTTTCTAATTTACACAACAAACTAATTGAGAAGAAAACAGATGAGGAGACAATAGAATTTAGAGTAGACAAAAGCATATAATATAATATATAAATTATATATCGGACCAACCCTAAACTCTCAAGACTGAGGACGAACCGCACAGTGCAAGGTCTAGGGGTTTCAAGACCAGGACCAACCCAATCTCCCTAGGAGCCGGACTAGATTGGCCATGTTGGGCCACCCTGGATCGATGCTCAACCCTAAGGGCAATTGCCCCACTTGCTTTGGTTGATATACGTCGACATTGTTTTTCTCATTATTATTATTAAAAATTTTATTTATTACTCAAAAAAATACATGAGATATACATACACTCTATTAGAAAGCTAATCCAAGTAAAGCAAAGCACAAAATACCATAAATCAAAGCCAAATTCAAAAGACAAGGAGGATTCACATATCACCACTAAGGTCAAACACATACTCTTTCCACAAAAATAGATCTATCAAGAAAAATAATCAATGGTCGATCATTGGCTTTCATATCTTCATCGATGATGAGTATATACCAGAAATTCATTCCCCAGTAACTACGGCATTACTAATTTACAGTGCATGCCTAGGTTCGATTTCCTCTATACTATCGTCATATGGAGACAACCAAAACAAGTTGAATATACACATTCTAACATTTGGAAGAGCAAGTTTTCGTTATTCAGCGAAATGTTAGAATTCCTGCAATTACCATTGAAGCCAGAGACCAAGTATCTCTACACGAACAAAGCATAGAGGTATCAATCTACAAAAGTATATTTATTAAACTCTTACGTCTAGATCAAGAGAGGATAGCTCCCAAATCTATAATTAAATTGAGAAAGTTTAAATTCTCATATTTAAAACTAGATTGGGAGAAGAGAGCTCCCATATTTAGACCAAGAGAGAAAAAAGAAAAGAACAAAAACAACACAAACAAAATCAATGAAGAAGGAGGGGAGGGTGAGGCAAGCTCAACCTTCCCCATAACTGAAGGTTGAAGACAATGAGAAAGAAGAAAGATGGAGAGAAAAAGGGACAAAGTACACTCCAAGTGCCAAAACTTGGCACGGAATGACACTTAAGTGCCAAAAGTTTGGAAAATGATACTTAAGTGCCAAAATCGGAGCAAAATAGATCACTTAAGTGCCATTCCGGCCAAAATGTCAACGTGGCGATTTTCCGGCGAACGAAGTGCAAAACGACGCCATTTTGGCGCTAACGTGTTAAAAAAATTAATATAAAAATGAATTAAATTAAATTAAAAACTAAATTTATTTAAAACATTTAAAAATTAAATAAAAATATTAATAAACAAAAATTAAAAAAACCAATTTTTTTAAAAATTAAAATTAAAATTAAAATTTAAAAAAAAACTAATTTTTTTTAAAAATATAAACAAAATATTAAAAAATTAAAAATTAAAAAAAAGCTAAACTTATTTAAAACATTTAAAAATAAAATAAAAATATTAAAAAAATAATTTTAAAAAAAAAACCCTTTCGGCGACAGCGCCATATTAATTTTTTAACACGTATTGTTTAAACACATCAACGTGCAAAACGGCGTCATTTTGCACTTCGTTCGTCGGAAAATGGCCACATCGACATTTTGGCCGGAGTGGCACTAAGTGATTCATTTTGCTCCGATTTTGGTACTTAAGTGTCACTTTCCAAGCTTTTGGCACTTAAGTGTCCCTCTGCACTAAGTTTTGGCATTTGGGGTGTACTTTGTCCAGAAAAAAAGACTTTTCGACTCCCTTATTCAGCATTGTTCACAAGTTGGGTCCATCAAATGTTGAAAAATGGACATTTAAAGAATCAATTGTACAACATAGACACATGCAATCAAGTTTAACATTATGAATAGTAACTTACCTATCTAATAACTAAGCATTAAACTAAAGAATTTATGCTTAAAATCAATATCCTTTGCACAACTCGACTTGTGCAATAAGTTTGTGCTACCGCACAAAATTTTTGGATCCGCGCCTTGCCTACAGAATACTACCTAAACCATTAATTATTCATTGTAAGTTCAATGCCATTGATACTCCATAAGACTTTTATATACATGACTCATAAAACCATACAATATTTTTCCACTTCAGCTACCCAATTTAAGCAAATTGTACAGCTTATTTTAGGGAAATTTTTTTTAAAAAAAAGGACCTCAAGTGTCCTTATTTTCTCAAATAAGAGATCAAAGTGGATCTTTTTTTCAAATAAGAGTCTAAAGTGGCTATGGTTGTTTCAAATAAAGACTTAAAGTGACAATAATTGTTTCAAATTAGAGCCTTATCTCACCTATTACCAGCCAACTAAATTTTCCAATCAATCAAGGGTGTCTTTTTCTAAATCTTTTTTTTTTCTCTTTTCTTCTTTTTCTTTTCCAACATCGGCTGACGTTCATTGGCAAAGGCAAGTGAGGGCTCGACGACCCTCACCAGCTGCTGGTAAGGGCTGGCGAGGGCCTACAAGCACTTGCTAACAGTGGGCGAGGGCCTACAAGCCCTCATCGGTCGCAAGCAAGGCAACCCTTGCCTAGGACCTCGCCTAGGGCTAACGAGGGCTCGATGACCATCGCCGATAGTAGGCAAGGGCCATCGAGCTCTTGTTGGTAGCAGGTGAAGGCTTGTAGGCCAATCCTCCCCACATCTAGCAAGGACTTGCAGGCCTTCACCAACCTTTACTAATAGCTAGCGAGGTCAGTGAACCCTCGCCAATCACAAGCAAGGCTACCCTTGCTAGTTAGCGAGGGCCGACCTCGCTGTGAAGCTACCCCTCGCTTGTGGCCGGCGAGGGCAACCCTCACCTAGCCCTCTACGAGTATCGCCCATGGTCGGTTGGCCACCGGCAAAGAAGGAAGAAGAAGCAGAAATAAGGAAAGACAAAGAAAAAATGATGAAAATGTCATCGACTGCCGAAAAGTCGGGTCTTTATTTGAAACAAACATAATCACTTCATGCTCTTATTTGAAACAAGATTTATGTTGGACCCTTATTTGAGAAAGTGATGGCACTTCAAGATTTTATTTGAAATAAAATCCATCCCGGGCCCTTATTTAAGAAAATGAGGACAATTGGAGCCCTTTTTTTGCAAATTTCCCTTTTTCTTATATATTTAGTAATGATCTGGACATGATTTGACAGGAGATTAATCAACGTTCAGACCCATGCCTTCTCTAGAAGCGTCCCCCGTTCAAGAATCCCAAATAAAATGGATATAATCAAAAGGATTTGAATAAACAATTAAATGATTGATTAATCACTCAACCCTCTCCCAACCTACTTATACCAAATACTACTCTCGATTCATTTGACTCAATTTGAGATCCTATACCATCCGTTTTCACACTATTTTTGCCTCATATAAGCAATGCAGAGCAACAAATCGAGTCAATCTCGCCCCCTTCAATTGAATTCGTCATTTTGGCAAAAATTAAAAAGAAGGATAAGAGGGTGGTGCCACTTTCTCTTATATATTAGCTGGTTTGATGCGACTTTTGGTTTTCTTATTAGTCTTTAACGTCTAAAATTTGAAATTAGACTAATGTTGAACACGTCCAAATGTTTCAGAAATAAGGAGGCTAACTAATACCACCGTAATTCTTAAATCCATATATCCTGTCACACATTTACCTTGAAACAAATTTTCACATTATAAAATATCATAGACACTCGCGACAAATCTATCATTTGTCGGTTTATGCCTAGTTTCCCCTTTAAAATTGCTGACACGAAAATTCACATGGCAAGCAAAGTCATTTGATGTGAATCCAACATGAAATTTCAGCATAAATGGCTCTATAAGCAACATTTTAGTTCGGCAGTCAAATTTGAAGAAAATAAAGTTCCTATATAAATTTTTTTTTTTATGCACGATTTCTTTGAGTTTTTTTTTTTTTTAATTTCAAGGAGAAATTGAAAACCTAAACTTTCCTTTTGGCTTGCCTTGAAGGCCAAACCCCATGCCTTCTAGATTAGCAATAACTAAATATTTAAAGTTGGAAAAAAGCTTTCTTTGACAAAACCACGCGTGCGATAGGCAACCTTAAAAGTACGCAAGTAGCCCAATACAATACGAAAAAAAACCAAAAAATCAATTATCCATCCGTACAATACTATGGTCAGACGCGTTGATGTTTACTCTGGATTTCTGGTGACTTATCGTAAAGGCGCTATCGAAAAAATTAAAGAATTTTATGTTTGCGTGATCTCACTTATGCGTCATCATAACAACCCTTCCTGAGGAAGATGAGCTTATCACAACAGCCTTTTTGCTATCCCAACAAGAAGAGTGCCCTCTCCCAAGATGGCTGATTGGAAGCGTACCATGCTTCAAGTTCAAGCTTCTTAATCCTGCGTGTTCTTCTAAATACTGGGGCTGAGTATACTTTTCAGACAGTTGATACAACATGCCTATATGTTATTGACCTTTATAATGCAAGGTAAGGGTGCAAAAACTCCAAAAATCTCCAAAAAGAATGACAAATTGCTTCAACAAAAACTCGAAATGGTTAACGCAATGATCACGTGCAGAAATATCGAATCAATCACGTTGTGTTTCATTTGCAGGTGTGTAGGGAAGAGACTGATGAACTCAGAAAAGATCGAGAGATTTGGGGTTGAGTTTGGCCTTTGAGAGAGGGAGTGAGGAGTGTGTGCCGTTTTCTCTATTCAAATAAACCAAACCAACCAAACCGAATAGTGTTTTCGGTTCCTGTCCTATACAGTTTAGGTTACCATAAACATTCTTCCTTCTTATTCGGTTTGGGTCGGATTCTAGGAAACCCGACCCAACCCGACCCAAACCGAACCGAATCGAACCGTTAACACCCCTAATAGGGACAACAGAAGAGTCTTATGTGGCTATACAGTAGGCTATCAATGTCACTACAGATAAATTAAAGACCGACGTCGAGAGAAGGATATCAATAGTTAATAACAATGATAATGATGATAATAACAATAATAGAAAGACACAAGATTCAATGTCTGCACTCGGTGTACACTCACCCAATGCACCATCCCTTCGGGATTGCTTAAGAGATATTTGTGTAATAACTAAATATTTTGATGCATTTCAATAAATCTTGATAAAGAGTATATGATCATCTAAGATAATTAGGTAAACATAGTATCAGTTGCAATCAATCAAGGATGTGCATGATTAAAGAAGATACATATATGATCCCGAGAAATATAGAGAATTTATGGTAAATATTATAATGTCGCTAACAACACAATTCATAATCATGTCTTGAATATATGCTGAAGTCCACAATCAAACGTCAGTCCAAATATTTCTTTGAATTCCCCATTTCTCCATTCTATCCGCAATCCATTAGAAAAGTTATAGTTTTCAATAGAAGGGGTTTGAAACATTAGAAACGAGTACAATGGAATTTATTAAGATCGTCGATGTTGATTTTTCTAATTTCCATTACATTCAAAGACTTTCGAAGACCACATTCTTTATGATCGCTTTTTCGGGAGACAAAGTCCTCGTAAAAGGAGCTGTATCATGGTCAGAGAGAGACGGTGGCCTTTTTTATGGCAAGGTCCTTGCCTCGATACCCAAAATGAAATCTTGTCAAGTTTGACATCCGACTCATCAACAAATGCAGCATGCATTCGCCAGTACTGTTTTCATTGACCTTCCGCACATATAAACCAACACAACGTGGGCTTGGGGGTATGCAATTCATTTTCCTCCTCTTTTCTCTCTCTCTCTCTCTCTCTCTCTCTCTCTCTGTGAAGATTGATAAGTGTTCTGTGAAGACCAGCAACGTGAGTATGGTTGGTGAACTGACAAAAGAACAGATTCTTGAGTTCAAAGAAGCTTTCTGTCTATCTGAAAAGGATGGTGATGGTGAGTTTTACTGTGGTGTGCACATTTACCATATCTTGTATCGATTGAAACTTCAAACACTTCAAGGACCTTATTTTCCAGCAACTTCTTTTATTCATCAGCAGTTTGTGGATGTAAATTTGCAGGTTGCATGATGTTGGAAGAATTCGTAGCGATTATCCAATCGCTAGACCATAGGCCCTCCAAGAAAGAACTGCAGGACATGATTGACAAGGCCGCCGCTGCTGATGGCAATGGGGTGATCGAGTGTGCAAAGTTCTTGGGGTTGATGGCCTATAACATAAAGGTGAAAACACACAAGAAAATGCAAAGAGCTAGCCCTCTTCTTGATACATACGATTGAACATGCAGTCATACGATCTCAAACTAATGTTCTGTGAGTCTGAAACGTTCTCATTGATTGTGGATGTGTATTAGGAGGCTGCTGATGAGGAGGAGGAGCTCAAGGAGGCTTTCAAGGTCTTTGACAAGGATCAGGATGGCTACATATCTCCTAGTGAGGTAAGTTCATTTTTATCTCCTGCATATACAATGTCTTGATTTCTCGCTGTATGTCGTCCAAATGCTTTTCTTTAATCCAAGCGAGGACATGGATAACCTTGCATGCGCACTCAACATGCACTCGACCAACTCTCAGATTCTCCCGTGAGATTCACCCAATTCGATTCAAATGTGTTTTTTTCATACTTTGTCATCACTCATCACCATTCGAAAGAACATCACCAATTCAAGAAAGTTCTTCACTTTGTGCATGAAAATGACCCTTCTTAACTCAGAAAAAATAGAAGGCAGTTTTGGTTGATAATTTTGTTTCTCTTTGTCAGTTGAGGCATGTGATGATCAACTTAGGGGAGAAGCTGACAGAGGAAGAAGTGCAGCAGATGATAAGTGAGGCAGACTTGGATGGTGATGGTCAAGTTGGTTTTGAAGAATTTGTGAAGTTGATGAGCACCATTGGATGAGTTCTTGATTCCTTTATCCAAAATTGCACTTTGCAGGAAAAAAAAAAATTGCATTTGCCCTTTTGCCTCCCTTCAATTTGTTTACCTATCATAGGAGTTTAACATTCTTCTTACTCATCTTGTTGATCTTTTGTACATTTTTCCTTTTCCAATGCAAATTAAAAGACATCTTTTTTCTTTCCTTTCTTCTGTTCTTTTATAACGATTGTAAGTGAATGTAATTCTATTCCTGTCAATTTAAATTATGAGGAGTTTTTTGCCAAACAAATAAAAGGAAAAGGTAGGTGTGAACTTGTGGCAATTGACAAAATGAACAGCTAAAGTGAATTAAAGAAATCTAGGAGTGGACGATACAGATAAAGCCAAAGTGTCGTGTCATCGCCCAGAAGGATGGGAAAGCTAGAAAGTGGTCCATGGTAAATCTGTCAAAGTCCTATTGCAAAACGTTTCAAGGACACGGCACTAGAATGACCCAAAACCAGCAAAAAGCTTAAGCTTAAGATGGGTTCTGTGAGGATTAGTCAATACTCGCCAAATTAAAACTCTCAAAACATATCTTGAAATCGACATGAACAAATCGGGATCAAAACTGCGTCTAGACAGATGCCGCAAAAAAATTTCCTAACACTAGCTTTGATCAATAATATGCAGATGCTGTCACGAGCAAATTTGCTCAACATGACATTCTATAGCCTATAATGCTAGGTTGCACGAACACTCTCCGGGACCCTTCGTGTCGTGTCCGATACTCCGACACGTGTCCGACACGCTCCAACACGTTTCGACAAGCGGTCAACGCGTGTCGGAAAATCCGACACGCAGTCAACTGCCTTTGACACGCGAGTCGGAAATTCCAACATGTGACTCCGACACGCACGGGGTTATTTTTACAAATTTCCAAAATTTATGGGGTCTAAATATAAATATATGAAAAAAATAAAAAAAAAAAAAAAAAATAAAAACTAAAACAAATTTCCAATACTAGTTTGAAAATGTTGGGGTGCTTGAAGTTGCAAATCTTTCACTGAATTAGCCGGAGCCGGAGATGAAGTTTAGTTTTTTTTTTTTTTTTTTTTAGTGGATAATATGGATGAATGAATTTTTGTTATATTTGATGATGGAATGTTGATTGTTTTTTTTTTTCTTATTGTTAAATTTTAAATTTAATAGTGGAACGTGGATCACTTGTTTTTTCCTGCAAGTTTTATGGATTATTACAATGAAATGTAGTTGAATTTGTCAAATTAAAACAATGAATGATATTAACAAATGTAGGATTAATGTTTTTAGTATAGATTAATTCTAGACTCTTTTTATTATTATTATTTAGTTATTTATGCATTTATATATTAAAATATTTATTTTATATATAACGTGTCGGAACGTATCTGAATTCTCTACTTTTGATAAACGACGTGTTGGCGTGTCGTGTCGTGTCGTGTCGTGTCGCGTGTCGGTGCAACCTAGCTATAATGTCATGCATTAGGTGACTGATGTTCCAAGCACGGAAAGTCTTAGAATATTACGTGACAGACTCAAGATAAAAACCAAAGGAAAAAAAATTCTATGCACGCAGTCATAAAATTCTTTAACAGGTAGACAAAGTCAAAAATCATACCAAAACGTGTACAATAGTCTATATGGAATTCTTTCTATGAGACCAACTATAGATTCACAGGGTCTTGAATCTTCATTAGCTTGAGTCTTCATTAACTAGGTAATACAAAGCTCATTGGTTCGTTATTTGAAGAAGTCTGTCAAAATAGCACAAGAAAACATCATGTACAGACACATGTAAAGCTGGAGAAGGTCCCCTCTTTGAATTGTTAAAATAGAATTGACATTAAGACTCCTTCAGTTTCACATAAGATGGAGAAACTCTTTCAACATTTGGTCAAAATCTTGGACTCTGACCAAAATAATGTTTTGGGCGAGAGAGTTGTAATTGAAACAAGAGACTTTCCCCAGAAGTTTTGTCTCGAAGCCTCATACAGGAAACAGTCATCTTCGCTTTTTGCAAGAAGAAACGTTTTTACGGTCCGTTTCACACTAATGATTTTGTGATCTCGTCTCTTTCTCGCCCTCATGCCTTGACATGAGAGTAGGAAATAGAATCGGGAAGTTCTGGTTGGGTTCACATTAGAAAGTCACTTTCTCTTCTATATCGATGATGTTGAGAAGGTCAAGCATCAAAATTTTGGTTAAAGATGGTTTAGCATCCATGCCTTGAAAAGATAGCTAGTAGCTTGTGATTTTCTGGAAAACATCTTGTGTTTAAAGCTTCTTCATTTAGTTCACTAGTTTTGTGTTTCCAGCTTCTTCCTTTAATTAGTTCATGAGTCTTGTATCAATTATAGGACCTTCGCATGATGCAACTAATAAAGCTTAACCTTTTTATCAATCTTACAAGAGACTTCTTACAATACAACTTTTCCAATTTCTTAAAAAGTAAAAGCAATACAGTGACAGAAGACAAAGAAATATATCAACTTATACTTGCTTTAGATGCCACAAGAGATTTTGCCCATAAATAGGAAGGAAAATGAAATTAACAAAAATAAATAAATAAAACAAAAGAAACTTGCAACTCGCCATTGTTGCAACACCCACTGTCCATTGGTTTATCCCAAATACTGACCAACAAACGAACTTGAACACCCTCTCTTCATCAATCTTCATATCTGAATTTACTGTTTCTCCGTAAACTTATTAAAAAAAAAAGTCCCCCCATAACAAAGTAAAAACAATCGAGTAATGGAAATCCCCAAAAAGCTTTTTTTTTTTCTTTTTATTTCAATAATGGTGAATGAATCTTCAGTTGATGACAGTTGCGCAGCACACGCAGTTGCCAAAGAGGGAGGACCTCAACTTCCTCTTCTCTTTACTTTTTGGAGAGGTTGATCCGACTTCTTCTATAGGAACCACCCACATTGCCTCGCTTGCCTTAGTGTCAGCTTCTCTGACCGCTTGTTTCTGGGAAGTGGCGACAAGATAGGCTTCTTGCTTTTCATCATCTTCTTGTTCTTTCTTTGACAAGCCTAGAAATGGGGTTTTCTATCTCTCGGAATCGCTTCTGCCAATCCAAACAGTCTTCTCTTCCTAACACTCCACTTGCTCGGCTCGATCACATCAACCTTTAACTGACATACTTCGGAATGTTCTTCCATTGGGGAAGAGCAGTGGCGTCTGATCTGACTCTTCGCTCCAGACCCATTAAGGAGATCGAAATCAAAGCTGAGGAAATTTCTGCAGCTGAGGATGCATGTGTGTCTCATTGTCAGACTTCAATCCTGTGCTTAGGCTACCAGAAATTTTCTCAAGTTTGGTGTTGCCACCAGGAGTCACGGGCATTTGGCATTGTTGTGATTCACTGTTGCATTGATGCCCTTAATCTTTGGTCTCTGATACAGGATGCGTGATCATTACAGGGTAGTGGAAGGACGAGAAAGAATCTTGGATATGTAGAGAATGTACTGGGATGAATTGCTTGAAGATTACTTTTCTGCCTGTATCATCGGCAATAGCCTGTGAAAGCTCTGTTTCCACAAGTTTGTCTTATATCATTTCCTTTTCAGTCGGTTCTTTCTAGTCGTGATTGCTATCTCCAGCTACTGGGCCTGTTGGAACTGGCATGGAGCAGTCTTCTACTTCTATTTAGTCACCGAAGTCCTCAAATGCCTCAGCAGATATTTCATCCTGAAAACCATTTTCTCGAACATCAGTCGCCTTTACTTTCCTTGTCAGTTGGGCAATCCAAAGGCGCTTCAACTGTGTTTCCAACATCATCCGTTATGTTTTCAAGTCAAAAAACCATTTCAGAGAGACATTCTTTGCCTCAGTCATTTCGGGTTGAACGCGGCACGACTCATCTGAATGCCAACCGGGCCATCCTCACACTTATTATTTTCATTCGTGAATCTACTGCTTGTGAACTCGATTTCTTCCATGACTAGACCACTTCGGCAAAGATCTAATTCTCTAGTTCAACACAATCGTATGAGTCTCAGAGTAATCAGTAAACTAGAGAAAACGACCGAAATTCCTGCTCTAACTTGATGAAACAGGGTTTACCATTGACACTTGTAAGCGTGGACATTGTTTGAATCACACTAGAGAAACTGCGAGTGGCTTGACTTCAAAGCAATTTCGTGATTCATTTATCCTATTTTCTTCTGTCGCCGCCTTAGCAGGTGGAGAGAGAACCACGATGTGTTAAGGAAACCCAGTAACATATTTTGAACTTGACAAAACTATCCATGATCTATATCAATCTTGATAAATGCATCAGTAGTTTATGTTTCACGTAGTATCCACCTTAAAAGGACCTTGAAATGATCGGTGAAAAGATTCTAAATGACTAGAAATATCTATGGGAAGTTCATATAGACTTGGAAATATCAAGGTTTTAAGTCTACAAAATCTACATTATTATCTTTGTTAAAGTTTCTTGAGAAGAACAGTTGAATATAACGGGAAGCTAGTTACAACCGAAGTTGGATATCAATAGAAGCCTGCGTAAGCTGGTTATCGGCAGTGTAATTCGTGGATATTAACAGTAACATACTATGAAAGCTGAATATAATCCGAAGCTTGGTGAAAGTCTGATATCGTTAGACAATGGGAGTGTTTGATATAACCGATGACTAAGAACATAAGTGGAACATTTATACTACTAATTACAACAATCTTGTCACGATCTTCAAGATTGTTAATTTAAGATATTTTATCTCATCCCTTGATAGCTTATGATCTTATATGGAATCCTAACATAGAAAATGTTGATATTCTATCAATCTTAAAGATTATCTTCATGAATATTCAATCACGTGAGATATGTTTATTGATGAAAATCATCCCAAAGGCAAAATAATTTTCATAGCCAAATCACTCAATTTTTGAGAACTAGGATTTGATTATATGAGCAACCAAATCTATGGGAATTTTGATTGATTAACCTCAAGGGCTACCCAAATCTTTTCAACAACTTTCCAACAACTAGATTGGACATTGATCCTTTTCAAGATTGTCCAATGGAAAGATGGGATTCTCAGGAGTATAAAAGAAAACCAAGGCGCCAAAGATAAAGACAGATCAAGAGTTCATAATTCCAAATTTAAAAAAAAAAAAAAAATTGCATATTTTATTGTCTTTTGTGAGCCTTATATTATAATCTTGTAAGAAGTGTTGGCAGTGTAATAGCTTGTATTTAAGTGTGCGATAGTGAGATCTATTTGCTTAGGTGCAAGCAGCAATAGCTTCGAGAGAAAGTGCTTAAATATAAACCGCACTTATTAGTGTAAATTCTCAATGATTGAATAGTAAAATCCAACTAATAGGTCGTCAATCTAAGAAAGTGGGCTTATACCAAGCTGAACCAATTTAAGCTCTGACTGCATTGTTCTCTATTTCTATATTTATATTCACTTATTACTTGATAAAAGCACATTGTTTTGCTTGATATATTCAAAGCAATGCTTATATCAATACTTTGTTTTTCTTGGATCACGCTTAGATTTAACTTGGCATCTTCAATTCTACGATATTTTGTCAAGTTTATTGAAAACACCTATTCACCCCTTTTAGGTTAGTCAACATCACGATGGACACGGTGGCAACATCAAATACATTAACCAATGGGCAGAGAGGCGACGGGTGGTCGAAACAAATAGGATGAGAATTTCGATCTGAATGGGCACGGTGTAAAGCCAGGGGAGACATGTTGGGATGGCAAGCATGGAGAGAGATGGAACCACACTTGGGGTGAACAGCATAGCGGCTCTGGGTGGATCCACAAGTACGGTAAGAGCAGCGGCGGGGAGAACTGGGATGCGCATGTTCAGGAAGAAACGTGGTACGAGAGTTCCCGTACTTGATTTTTATCACTGTTTTGATAACTCGACCCAAACTCAGGGAAGTCCGCAAGCCATCTGAGATGTCCTAATCAAATTATAAATCCTCTTTAAGTGCCTTCTGGATAGGCCTTTTGGCGGCAGCTTAGAACGCTCATGCACACGGCCAACTTCCAAATAGCAAAATCTGTGTATTTGTCAACTCAAGATCCTGCGTTTGAGCATCACTGCATTAAGATGTTCAATATCTTTGTATCCGCTATATCGCTACAGATCCAGATCCTATTCGTATTCACTGATTTGATGCACGAATCTTTCTCCTTTTCTTCTTGCAAGTGCAACACATTTACTCCATATTACTCTCCTCTCTGCTGAAATTGAAAGCTCTGTTTCCACATGTTTGTCTTCTATCATTTCCTTTTCAGTCGGTTCTTTCTCGTCATGATTGGTATCTCCAGCTTCTGGTTCTACTGAAATTGGAATGGAGCAGTCTTCTCCTTCTATGTATTCACCAAAGTCCTCAAATGCCTCATCAGATATCTCATCCCGAAAACCATTTTCCGAAACATTGATCATTTTGACTTTACATTCCTTGTTAGCTGGGTAATCCAAAGGCGCTTCAACTGTACATCGTCCGTTGTGGTTTCAAGTCAAACAACCATTTCAGCGAGACATTCTTTGCCTCGATCATTTCGATTTGAACGTTGCACGGTTCATCTGAATGCCAACCAGGCAATTGTCACACTTATTATATTCATTCACTAGTCTATTGCTTGTGAAGTCAATTTATTCTATGATAAGACCACTTTGGTAAAGGTTCCGATTCTCTAGTTCAACACGATTGTATGAATCTCAGAGTAATCAGTAAACTAGAGCCAACAACCGGAATTCTTGCTCTAACTTGATGAAATAGGATTTATGACTGGACACTTGTAGGTGTGGACATTGTTTGTTTACCATGAATGGGTTTTATTTTATTTTTTTATCATGTCCTGCAGTCTCTTGAAATTCAGAGCTGCATGTTTGAATCACACAAGAGAAACTGCAAGTGGCTTGACTTCCAAGCAATTTCACGATTCATTTATTCTATCTTCTTCTATTGGGGCCTTAGCAGGTGCGGGGAGATGTGCGATGTGTTGAGAAAACCTAGTAACATATTTTGAAATTGACAAAATTATCCATGGTTTATATCGATTTTAATGAATGCAAGAGTTATTTGTGTTTTAGATAGCATTCGATTTAAAAGGACATTTGCAATAATCAGTGAAAAGATTTGGAAATGATCAGTAAATGACTGGAAAAACCTATGGGGAGCTCATATAGATTTGAAAATATCAAGCTTTTGGGTCTACAAGATCTATGTCACTATTGCTATTATAATGCTTTGAGAAGAACATTTGAATAAAACCGGGAAGATAGCTACAACCAAAGTTGGATATCATCGGAAATCTACATAAGTTGGACATCAGCAGCATATTATGAAAGTCAAATATAAGAAAAAACCTGACAAAGGTCTGATATCATAAGATAATGGGAGAGCTGGATATAACCGGTGACTGAGAACATAAACGGAACACTTATGCTACCTGTGACGACAATCTTGTCACGATCTTCAAGATTATTATTTCACTATACTTTATCTCATCCCTTGACAGCTTGTGATATTGTATGGATTCTTAACTTAGAATCTTTTGATTTTCTATCAACCTTAAAGATTATATTCGCGAAATATCAATTACTTGAAATATCTTAATTGATCAACAATCATCCCAAAAGGCAAAATACTTTCCATAGTCAAGATTTGATTATATGGACAACCAAATCTACCAAAATTCTGATTGATCAACCTCAATGCTTACCCAAATCTTCTCAATAATTGCTCAACGGTTAGATTGGAGAATTATACACTTGAAAATTGTCCATTGGGAAGTTTGGATGCTGAAAAGTATAAAGAAGCCAAGTGAACTTCTTCGCCTCGGTGTGTCCACACGTGTTGATGCCAGACGACATCCATCTGGTTTTTCACCACGACCGCACGCACACGTGAAGACGTCCTCGTCCTGTAGTTGGTCGCGCGTACAGTCCGATTCCTAACATCCATGTACTTCACACACTACTCTCCAATCATGTATATTTTTTTCTTTCTTTCCTCAATTTCTTTATATTTATAGCAAAATCATGATCACCAATTTTGAACCTTGATGTCGTCCTTAAATATCGTGAGCGGTCTTGCTTTTTTTCCGTGACAAGAAATCCTAACTCATAAAATAAATTCATAACTCATAAAATATTATTATTAATTTAACGATAAATCAAGCAAGACACAAGTCACAATCTATCTGAATAATCCATGCATGGAACTATTTACAAACAGGCATTGATGAATGCCATGATCCTCTACCAATGCATGTCAATTCATTAAACCATTAAGTCAAACCCCATGAAATTTAGAACGGATAGCGTTCTTTTGGTTTTATTCACCTTTGATTGGAGCATGAGCCGAATCTTGGCTCGACTAGAAACCCTAAAGCTATGCTCATCGAACTACATCAAAGTCATGATCATCAAGTTCACGAAAGTTCACTTCATAGGAAACCTTATTCAGGCAAGTCTTGAACTTTATTTTGGAAAACGGAGAGCACTACTACGTTCAATTAAACCCAATCGCAAGTCTCATGGGCCACAAACACGTCTAGAACTCACCCAGGTCTGTGGAGCAGAGCCAGTCCCATCCAGTCGGCATAGTCATTAAATATGTTTTCTTGATGGGTAGGTCTAGGCAATATTTTAACCCGATGTGAGGGCCCGCTCAAGCTCGCCCTTGATCATCTCTGCATCCAATGTAGTCGGATAGGAGGTACTTCATGCCTTTGGTCATCGAAGGGTACTCAATCACCACAAGAAATTAGGGCTATAGCGATGAAATCATTTGATGACGAAAATAATACCGTCGCCATGGATACCCTACAGCAACGAAAAACAAACTCAGCCGCCATTGCTCCGGCGATAGACGCGTTTCAAGGCCATTGACGAACCAGCCACGGCTAGAAATTTCTGTCATTCTCAAGGTAGGCTAGAACAGACATCGGGCACTGTAGCATTAAGAAACAATGGAACTCTATTTCCGTCATCATTGCATTGACAAACAAATCGACGAAATTTTATTTTATTTATATAGACACTAGGAACTTATCGGACGCGATGCACCTAATATTTCGTCATCATCGCTCCTATAAAGCGCGACGGAAGTAGACTTTTGTCGGGACTGTGGTCACGACATAGTGCGACGAAAGTAAATTTCGTTGCTGTTCTTTTGATTATTCTGGGCGATAGCGACGAAATTTTTTACTTTCCGCGTCGCCTTTGGTCGCCTTTGGTCAAAGCAAACGCGACGAAATGAATTCTTTTAGCCACCTTCAATCAGAGAAAAAAAAAAAAAAAAAGCGAGCCTAAGGTGACGGAACTTGTTATTTTAGTCGCCCGAATCGGCGAGTTTTTCGCAACGAAATCTTTGATGATGAAAATTATCTCCATTTGCCATAAAATAAGTTTATTTTTTTCTGATGGATCTTAGACAGGTCGGATCTGAAAAGTATTTTCCTGATCTATAGCAAAGACCCATGGATTACCTATTCATTGGTAGGGGCAATTAGGGATAGTATGGTCCGGATTGAATCGGATTAGTACCTAACTTAGTGACCAATTAGCACAATATTGGTCCCAATTTTGGGATCGATGGCCAACGCCTTGAGCTTGGGACCAACGACTGGACCAACCCTAAGGGTAAGGTTCAAATCCAGGATCAACAATGGACTTATTGATTGTTTTTTTTTTTTTTAGTTTTGTATTTCTTAAAAAGACAAATATGCTATTTAAAATTATAAATTCATTGATAATGCGACATCGAGCAACCAAACTATAAACACTAATATATATCAAACATAAATATAAGATAAGCTAATAATAGAAATTTACACTTACTAAAAGAAACAAACCATGAAAACAAATGCACAAGGCGAGAGAACATAGTCGAGTGGCTAGGCAAGCGACAAGACAAGTGAGGCAAGCAAAGAGAGGTGAGCCGTAAGGCGAATGGTGAGCAAGACGAACAAGTAAGTGAGGCCAAGGCGTGCGAGCGAGGTCGAGTTGAGTGAAGAGAGTTTCTTTTTTCTTTTTTTCTTTTTTTGAATTAATGCTGAGTTCCTTTCTACTTTCTAATTTACACAATAAACTAAATTGCGAAGAAAACAAAAGAGGAGACGCGAGAATTTAGAGTAGACAAAATAATATATTAGATATATAATGTAATTGATATTATGCACCGGATCAACCTAAACTCTCAGAACTAATGATCAACCGCACAATGCAAGGTCCAAGGATCTTAAGACCAAAGACCATTTCAATCCCCTTAGAAGCCAGACCAGAACCATCCGGGTTGGGCCGATCTAGGGCTAACCCTAGACCGATGGTCACCCCTAAGGGCAATTGCCCCACTTGCTTTGGTTGAAATACATCGACATTGTTTTTTTTTCTTTTATTAAAAAAAAAATTACTCATTACTCAAAAAGATACATGAGACATACATACACTTCATTAAAAAGCTAATCAAAGTAAAGCAAAGCACAAAATAAGGTAAATCAAAGCCAAATTTAGAAGACAATGAGGATTCACATAGCACCAGTAAGGTTAAGCACATACTCTTTCAACAAAAATGGATCTGTCAAGTAAAATAATTGATGGTCGACCACTGGATTTCATATCTTTATCAGTGATGGGTACATGTTAGAAATTCCTTCCCTAGTAACTACCGCATTGCTAGTTGATAGTGCATGCCTAGGTTTAGCTTCCTCTATACTATTATCATTTTGAGACAACCAAAACACATTCTAACATTTGGAAGAGCAAATTTTCGTTATTTAGTGAAATGTCAGAGTTTCTATGATTACCATTGAAGCTAGATACCAAGTATATATACAAAATAGAGCACAGAGGTATCAAATCTACGAAAGTATATTTATTAAACTCTTATATCTAGAACGAGAAAAGACGGCTTCCAAATCTAGAATTAGATCGAGAAAGTTCAAATTCTTAGATATAAAACTATATTAGGAGAAGAGCTCCCATATCTAGATAAGGAGAGAAAGAAGAAAAGAAAAGAACCAAAAAAAGAAAAAGAAAAACACAAACAAAATCAATAAAGAGGAAGGGGAGGGTGAGATGAGCTGAACCTTCCCCATAATTGAAGGTTGAAGAAGACAATAAAAAAGAAGAGGGAGGAAGAGAAAAAGACTTTTCGGTTCCCTTATTCAACATTGTTCACAAGTTCAAATATTACTTCCGTTTTGGCTCCATCATATGTTAATAGACATTCAAAGAATCAATTGTACAACATAGACACATGCAATCAAGTTTAAATTATGAATAGTAACCTACCTATCTAATATCTAAGCATTAAACTAAAGAATTTATGCTTAAAATCAATATCCCTGGCACTTCTCGAATTGTGCAATAAGTTTGTGCTACCGTACAAAATTTTTAAATCCGTGTCTCGTCTATAGATTACATTTTCAAATATTACCTAAACCATTAATTATTCATCGTAAGTTCAATGTCATTGATAGTCTGGATGACTTCGATTCACATGATGTATAAAACCATACGATATTTTTCCACTTCAGCTACCCAACTTAAGCAAATTGTATCGTTTTTCTTGTATGTTTAGTAATGATCTGGACATCATTTGACAGGAGATTGATCGACGTTCAAAGACCCATGACTTCTCTAGAAGCGTTCCCCGTTCAAGAATCCCAAATAAAATGGATATAATCAAAAGCATTCGACTAAACAATTGAATGATTGATTAATTTACTCAACGCTCTCCCAACCTACTTATACCAAATACTACTCTCGATTCATTTGACTCAACTTGAGATCCTGTACCATCCGTTTTCACACTATTTTTGCCTCATATAAGCAATGTAGAGCAACAAATCGAGTCAATTCTGCACCCCTTCAACTGAAATCTTCATTTTGGCAAAAATGAAAAAAGATGGATAAGAGGGTCGTGCCACTTTCTCTTATATATTAGATGGTTTGATGCGATTTTTTTTTCTTTAACGTCTGAAATTTGAAATTAGACTAATTTTGAACACGTCCAAATGTTTCAGAAATATGAGGGCTAACTAATACCACCAGAATTCTTAAATACCATACATTCCGTAAGACATTTACCTCGAAACTAATTTTAGCATCATAAAATATCACAAAAACTCGTGACAAATCTATCATTTGTTGACTTATGCCCAATTCTCCTTTAAAATTGCTAACGTGAAAATTCACATGGCAAACAAACTCGTTTGATGTGAATCCAACATAAAAGTTCAACATAAATGGCTCTATAAGCAATATTTTAGTTTAGAAGTCAAATTTAAATAAAATAAAGTTCCTATAATTTCTTTGCATGATTTCTTTGAGTTTTTTTTTTTTTTAATTTCAAGGAGAAATTGAGAACCTAAACTTGCCTTTCGGCTTGCCTTGAAGGCCAAACACCATGTCTTCTAGATTAGCAATCACTAACTATTCAAAGTTGGAAAATAAGCTCTCTTTGACAAAACCGCGCGCGCGATGGGGACTCTTAAAGATGCGCAAGTAGCCCAAGACAACAAGAAAAAACCAAAAAATCAACATCCGTCCGTACAATAATGTGGTCAGACGTGTTGATATGCAGCAACTGTATTAAGATACGGAAAACCCTTCGAGTGCAAGCAATCTGAGTCGTATGTTTACTCTGGATTTCTCGTGACTTATCGCAAAGACGTTTCCGAAAAGACTTTAAAAAATTTTACGTTCGTGTGATCTCGCTCGTGAGTCATCATGACAGCCCTTCTTGAGGAAGACGAGCTCGTCACAACAGCCTCATTGCCATCCCAACATGATGAGTGCCCTCTCCCAGAACGGCTGATCGGAAGCATATAATGCTTCAAGCTTCTTAACCTCCCGAACTACCGTAGGAGCTTTCGGGCCCGAGTGGCCCTCGGCCACTCGGCTACCACACTTGGATTAGTCGGTGGTATGGGGCAATTACTTAGAAGTACATTTTGTGCAACAGCCTGTTCACAAGAACTTAACCCTACGCATTCTTTTAAATACTGTGGTTGAGTATATTTATCATACTGTTGGCACAATGTGCCTATACATTATTGACCTTTATAATGCACACTAAGGGTGCAAAAACTCCAAAAATCTCCCAAAAACATGACAAATTATTTCCAAAAAAAAATTGAAATGGTTGATGTAGTGATCACGTCCAGAGATTTTGAATCAATCATGTCATAATTTAATTGCAGGTGTGTAAGGAAGAAACTGAGAACCTCATAAAAAATCAAGAGATGAGAGGGATTGGAGAGTGTATGCCGTGTTCTTTACTCTAATAACCTGACCCGAACCGAACCGAACCGAATCGAACCAAATCAAATAATGTTTTCGATTTGATCCTATATAGTTTGGGTCATGACTTGGTTACCATAAACATTTTCTCTTCATGTTGGATTCGGGTCAGGTGTTAGTGGAACCTAACTCGACCCAAACGATTAATACCCTTTTCGGGGACAACAGATGAGGTTGACATGGCTGTGCAGTCGGCTATCAATGTCACCCCAAACAAGTTGCAGAACAACGTCCAGAGAGGGATATTAATAGTTAATTAAAAAAGAAAGAAATAAGATGCAATATATGCACTCGGGTTTATACTCACCCAGCGCAATCAAAATCCCCTCGAGATTGCTTAAGAGAGATTTGTGTACTAACTACATATTTTGATGTGCTTCGAGTTTCAACATATCTCGATGAAAAGTGTACGATTAGTTAAGATAATAAGATAAATATAATATCAATTGTAATCAATCAAACATATATATAATCCCAGAAGATATAGAGAATTTAAGGTAAATATCATAATATCTCGCTCCACTGCAATTCATAATTATGTCTCCAATATATATGCTAGAGTCTACAATCAAACATTCATCCAAATATTTCTTTGAATTCCCCATTTCATTCTATCCGCAATCCATAGAAAAGTAAATGTTTTCAATAGAAGGGGTTTGAAAATTCAGACACGAGTACAATTGAAATTTATCGAGATCGTTTATGTTGATTTTCTAATTTCCATTACATTCAAAGACTTTCAAAGACCAGATTCTTTCCAACCGCGTTAAAGGGGCTATCATCATGGTCAGAGAGAGACGGTGGGTTTTTTTATGCCTAGCCATTGCCTCGATTCCCGAAACGAAATCTTGTCAAGTTTGACATCTGTTTCACCAACAAATGCAGCATGAATTCCCCAATACGCTTTCGTTTTCATTGACTTTCACATATATAAACCAATTCAAATGTGGGCCTGAGGGTGTACAATTTATTTTCCTCATATAAACCAACCCAACGTGGGCCTGAGGGTGTACAATTTATTTTCCTCCTCTCTCTCTCTCTCTCTCTCTCTCTCTCTCTCTATCTGTGTGTGAAGATTGGTAAGTGTTCTGTTCAGACCAGAAACGAGAGTATGTTTGGCGAACTGACAAAAGAACAGATTCTTGAGTTCCAAGAAGCTTTCTGTCTATTTGACGAGGATGGTTATGGTGAGCGTTACTTTAGTCCTGCACATTTTCCATCTCTTGTATTGATTGAAACTTCAAGCCCTTCAATGACTTCATTTGCCAGCAACTTCTTTTATTCATGAGCAGTCCTTATGGATGTAAATTTGCAGGTTGCATGACGTTGGAAGAATTTGCGACGATTATCCAATCGTTAGACCATATCCCGTCCAAGAAAGAACTGCAGGACATGATTGACAAGGCCGCTGCTGCTGATGGCAACGGGGTGATTGAGTTTGCAAAGTTCTTGGGGTTGATGGCTCATGACATCAAGGTTAAAACACACGAGAAAATGCAAAGAGATAGCCCTCTTCTTGATACATATGATTGAACATGCAATCATATGATCTCAATCTAATGTTCTATGAGTCTGAAACGTTCTCATTGACTGTGGATGTGTATTAGGAGGCCACTGATGAGGAGGAGGAGCTCAAGGAGGCTTTCAAGGTCTTTGACAAGGATCAGGATGGTTACATATCTCCTAGTGAGGTGAGCTCAATTTTATCTCCTGCATATACAATGTCTTGATTTCTCGCTGTACGTCATCCAAATGCATTTCTTTAATCTAAGTGAGGATGTAGATAACCTTGCATGCGCACTCAACATGCACTCAACCAACTCTCAAATTCTCCCGTGAGATTCACCCAATTCGATTCAATTGTGTTGTTTGTCATACTTTGTCATCACTCATCACCATTCCAAAGAACATCACCAATTCAAGAAAGTTCTTCACTTTGTGCATGAAAATGACCCTTCTTAACTCAGAAAAAATGGAAGGCAGTTATGGTTAATATTTTTTTTTTCTCTTTGGCAGTTGAGGCATGTGATGATCAACTTAGGGGAGAAGCTGACAGAGGAAGAAGCGCAGCAGATGATAAGTGAAGCAGACTTGGATGGTGATGGTCAAGTTGATTTTGAAGAATTTGTAAAGTTGATGAGCACCACTGGATGAGTTCTTGATTCCTTTATCCAAAAATGCAATTTGCAGGAAATAAAAAAGAAAAGAAAATGGTCACTACCCTGTAAAAATTGCATTTGCCCTTTTTTTCCCTTCAATTTGTATACTATCATAGGAGTTCAACATTCTTTCTTCTTATTCATCTCGTTGATCTTTTGTACATTCTTCCATTTATAATGCAAAATCATTAACATCTTTTTTCTTTCCTTTATTCTGTTCTTTTATAACGATTGTAAAGTGAACGTAATTCTGTTCCTATGTCAATTTAAATTTTGAGCGAGTTTTATTGCCAAACAAATAAAAGGAAAATTTAGGTATGAACTTGTGGCAATTGACAAAGTAAACAGCTAAAGTGATTAAAAGAAATCTAGGAGTGGACGATACTAATAAAGCCGGAAGTGATGTGTCGTCGCCCAGAAGATTTGGAAAGTTAGAAGCTAGTCCATGGTAAATCTGTCAAAGTCCTGTTGCAAAAGGTTACAAGGACACGGCACTAGAATGGCCCAAAGCCAGCAAAAGCTTAAGCTTAAGATGGGTCCCATGCGGATTACTCAATACTCGCCAAATTAAAACTCTCAAAACATATCCTGAAATCGACATGAATAGACGGGGACCGAAACTGCATCTAAACAGATGCCCGCAAAATTTTTCCTAACACTAGCTTTGATCAATAATATGGAGATGTTGTCAAGAGTAAATTTGATCAACATGACAATCTATGACCTATGATGTCATGTGTTAGTTCACCGATGATCCAAGCATGGGAAGTCTTAGAACATTACGTGACAGACTCAAGATAAAAACCAAAGGGGGAAAAAAATTCTCTGCATGCAGTCATAAAATTCTTTAGCAGGTAGACAAAGTCAAAAATCAAACCAAAAACACGTGTAATAGTCTATTTGGAGTTCTTTCAATGAGACCAACTAGAGATTCACAGGGTCTTGAATCTTGAATAGCTTAGGCCTTCATTATCTAGGTAATACAAAGCTCATTGGTTCGTTATGAAGAAATCTGTCAATATGGCACAAGCAAACATCATGTGCGGAAGATCCCATCTTTGAATTGATGAATAGAATTAACATCAAGACTCCTTCAGTTTCACGTAAGATGGAGAAACTTCTTCGACATGTGGTCAAAATTTTGGACTTTGACCAAACTAATGTTTTGTGCGAGGGAGACGTACTTTTTCCTTTTTGGACAAGGCGAGAGAGACGTACTTGAAACAAGACTTACCCACGAAGTTTTGTCTCGGAAGCCTCATACAGGAAACAGTCATCTTCGCTTTTTGCAAGAAGAAACGCTTTTACGGTCTGTTTCACAATAATGATTTTGTGATCTCTTGTCTCTTTCTCACCCTCATGCCTCGACATGAGAGTAGGAAATAGGAATCTGGAAGTTCTGGTTTGGTTCACATTGAGGGACGCATGACAACCAGTAATTTCTATCCATAAACAATTTTTATATTCCAAACTTGTTTCTGGAATAGAAATCTGTTTGATAAAATTATTTCATTTTTCTATTTTTGAAATAGATTTTGGTTCTAGAAATAGATTTGGAATAGAAATCAAAAGTAAGAATTTTCTACTTCTTTATTTCTGGAATAGAAATGAGAAATAAAAATTCTTCTCATCGTTCGTTGCCGCCGACTATCATCCGTCGGATGCTACCGCCGGTCGCCGACCACCGTCGGTAGCCGTTGCCGCCGGTCGCCGGTCGCTCGCCGCCACCGCCGCCGGTAGCCGATCGCCAATCGTCGCCGGCCCCCGCCGCCGTCCGAAAGGAAGAAATTTTGTTTCCGTTATCAAACGAATTTCTATTTTTAGAGTAGAAATTTTGTGTCGTTATCAAACGGTTATTTTTACTTAAAAACTCTTCTAGAAATAGAAAAATCCATTTCTCTTTCAAAATCAATTTCTGGCCAGAATAATTATCATTCACCCCCTAAGGTCACTTTCTCTTCTATATTGATGATGTTGAGAAGGTCAAGCATTAAAGTTTTGGTTAAAGATGGCGTAGCATCCATGCCTTGAAAAGATAGCTAGTAGCTTGCGAATTTCTGGAAAACATCTAGCGTTTAAAGCTTCTTTATTTAGTTCACTGATTTTGTGTTCACAGCTTCTTCCTATTATTAGTTCGTGAGTCTTGTATCAATTGTAGGACCTTTGCATGATGCAACTAAGAAAGCTAAACCTTTTTGTCAATCTTACAGGAGACTTATTACAATATCTCCAACTTTTCCAATTTCTTAAAAAGTAAAAGCAATACATTCACAGAAGACAAAGAAGTATATCAACTTATACCTGCTTTAGATACCACAAGAGATTTTACCCATAACAAGGAAGGAAACTGAAATTAACCAAAAAAAAAAAAAAAAAGAGAAACTTGCAACTTGCCATAGTTGCAACACTCACTGACTGTCCATTGGTTTATCCCAAATACTGACCAACCAACGAACTTGAACACCCTCTCTTCATCAATCCTTGTATTTCTGATTTTACTGTTTCTCCATAAACTGAAAAAATAAAAATAAAAAAATCCCCCAGAACAAAGTAAAAACAATCGAGTAATAAAAATCCCCAAAAAGCTTGCTTTTTTTTTTTTATAATGGTGAATGAATCATCAGTTGATGACAGTTGCACAGCACATGCAGTTGCCAAAGAGGGAGGACCTGAACTTCCTCTTCTCTTTACCTTTCGGAGAGGTTGATCCAACTTCTTCCGTAGGAACCACCCACATTGCCTTGCTTGCCTTAGTGTCAGCTTCCTTGACCACTTGTTTCTGGGGAGTGGCAACAAGATAGGCTTCTTGCTTTTCATCATCTTCTTGTTCTTTCTTTGACAAGCCTAGAAATGGGGTTTTCGATCTCTCGGAATCGCTTCTGTCAATCCAAACAGTCTTCTCTTCCAAACACTCCCTTTGCTCGGCTCGATCACAACGACCTTTCACTGACATACTCCTGAATGTGCTTCTATCGGGGAAGAGCAGCGGCGTCTGATCTGACTCTTCGTTCCTCGACCCATTAAGGAGGTCAAAATCAAAGCTAGGAAATTTCTGCAGCTGAGGATGGATGTGTGTGTCATTGTAAGACTTCAATCCTGTGCTTAGGCTACCGGAAATCTTCTCCAGTTTGGTATTGCCACCAGGAGTCAGAGGCATTTGGCACTGTTGTGATTTACTGTTGCATTGATCCCCTGAAGCTTTGGTCTCTGATACAGGATGCGCGATCATTACAGAGTAGTCAAAGGACGAGAGAGACTCTTGGATATGTGGAGAATGTACTGGGATGTATTGTTTCATGATATCTTTTCTGCTTGTATCATCTGCAATGGCCTGTGAAAGCTCTGTTTCAACACGTTTGTCTTCTATCATTTCCTTTTCAGCCGGGTCATTCTCGTCATGATTGGTATCTCCAGCTTCTGGTTCTACCGAAATTGGCATGGAACAGTCTTCTCCTTCCTTGTACTCATGAAAGTCCTTGGATGCCTCGGCACATATCTCATCCTGAAAACCATTTTCTGTAACATCGGTCACCTTGACTTTACATTCCTCGGCACTTGGGCAATCCAAAGGCACCTCAACTGTGTTTCCTACATCATCAGTTATGGTTTCAAGTCCAACAACCATTTCAGAGACATCCTTTTCCTCAGCCTGTTCAGGTTGAATGTTCGATAGTTCATCAGAATGCCCACCAAAGCCATCATCACACTTGATGTTATTTTCATTCACGGGTCTACTGCTTGTGAACTCAATTTCTTCCATGACAAGACTACTTTGGTCCTCGAGCTCCGAAACTTCTGGATGAGAGTATGGGGAGTGATCTGCCACAGAATCTTCAGATTGCAATGTGGAACCACTTACCGTGGTCGCCTCGTTGAGCTTTTCTTCATGGCCAAAATTCAGAAAGTTTGATTCCGTTCTGTCTTCTGATCGATTTTCATTGTTCATCATTACCACCTCAACATTGGATGCTTTATCACCTTCCACTTGTTCTTGTTCCAATTTTAAGTGTGTACATTCTAAGTCAGCATCGGAGAGGCAAGTAACATTCATGCTGCTTGGTATTTCGATCCCTAGTGTTGGATCATTGCCCTCAGCTAGGAATGTTGAAGGTGATCCTACAAAGTCCTCTCCTGACACTTCCGATCCACATGCATCTGACACCGATGTATTGCCCCCAGCTAGGAATGTTGAAGGTGATCCTAGAAAGTCCTCTGTTGATACTTCCAATCCACATGCATCTGACACCAACATGCTAACATCGACCTTATCTAATCCAAGTGGATCAGTTTTAACTCCCTCAGATGCTTGAGATTCCAAATCACCCAATACAGTAAGACTGGAATTTGTTTCTCCGCTTTCAACTGTTGAATTAGTAAGCCATAAGCTAGTGAGACTGTGAGTCTAGTCCCATACTCCTACTTATTAATGTAATACAATAAAAGCTAGTTTCGCACATGGGAAGTGAAGAAGCTATTATGGTGCTGCTAAACTAGTAGATCACATTACTAACCTTCTATACTAGCTGCCTCGATATTTAGCTGACTGTCACTTTTGTCACGCTTGCCCACATCTGATTCCATTGAAGGCTCTGTGTCCTCCGGATTCAGCGACAAAACTTCCAGCCGGTCTTCTACATAGCGATCTCCTTCATTTACTTCATGCTTGGCTTGAGAAAGAAGTTGAGGGTCTGTAACAAAGGTTCAAATTATAGGTTTTAAAACTTCACTGAGAAGAAAATAGTTGGCTTAACCAATGTAACATAGACTAGGAATGATAAAATACATCCCATTCTTGATGTTTCGAGCAAGGATTATCCTGCATAATTTGCCTGAGAGACAATGATCACAACAGAACTTTTCAACTATAAGTACCACAGAAACTAGTAATTACTTTTTTCAACCGATATCAATTATTTTGATCTTTAGCATTGGATCATTGCCCTCAGCTAGGAATTGAAGGTGATCCTAGAAAATCCTCTCTTGATTCTTCCGATCCACACGCATCTGATGCCAACATGACAACATCGACCTTATCTAGTCCAAGTGGATCAGTTTTAACTTCCTCAGATGTTTGAGTTTCCAAATCACCCAATACAGTAAGACTGCAATTTGTTTCTCGGTTTTCAACTGTTAAATTAGTGAGCAATAAGCTAGTGAGACTGTGAGTCTAGTCCTATACTCCTACTTTTAATGGAATACAATTAAAGCTAGTTTCACACATGGGAAGAGAAGTAGCTATTATGGTGCTGCTAAACTAGTAGATCACATTACTAACCTTCTATATTAGCTGCCTCAATATTTAGCTGACTGTCACTTTTGTCATGCTCGCCCACATCTGATTCCACTGAAGGGTCCATATCCTCCAGATTCACCGATGAAAGTTCTGGCTGGTCTTCTACATGTCTATCTCCTTCATTTACTTCATGCGTAACTCGAGAAAGAACTTGAGGGTCTGTAACAAAGGTTCAAACTGTTGGTTTGGCTTAACCAATGTAACATAGACTAAGAATGATAAAATACATCCCATTCCTGATGTTTCAAGCGAGGATTATCCAGTGTAATTTGCCCGAGAGACAATTATCGCAACAGAACTTTTCAACTGAGTACTACAGAAACTAGTAATTACATTTTTCACCTGATATTGATTGTTTTGACCTATAGCATTGGATCATTGCCCTCAGCTAGGAATGCTGAAGGTGATCCTAGAAAATCCTCTCTTGATACTTCCAATCCACATGCATCTGACAACGATGTACTAACATTGACCTTATCCAATCCAAGTGGATCAGTTTTAACTCACTCAGATGCTTGAGTTTCCAAATCACCCAAGACAGTAAGACTGCAATTTGTTTCTCCATTTTCAACTGTTGAATTAGTGAGCGATAAGCTAGTGAGACTGTAAGTCTAGTCCCATACTCCTACTTTTTAATGAAATACAATTAATTCGAAGCTAGTTTCACATGGGAAGTGAAGTAGCTATTATGGTGCTACTAAACCAGTAGATCACATTACTAACCTTCTATATTAGCTGCCTCAATATTTAGCTGACTGTCACTTTTCTCAGGCTCGCCCACATCTGATTCCATTGAAGGCTCTGTATCCTCCAGATTCACTGGCGAAAGTTCTGGCTGGTCTTCTACATGTCTATCTCCTTCATTTACTTCATGCATGGCTTGAGAAAGAACTTGAGGGTCTGTAACAAAGGTTCAAACTGCAGGTTCTAAATCTTCACTGAGGAGAAAATAATTGGCTTAACCAATGTAACATAGACTAGGAATGATAAAATACATCCCATTCCTGATGTTTCAAGCAAGGATTATCCTGTGTAATTTGCCCGAGAGACAATTATCACCACAGAATTTTCAACTATAAGTACCACAGAAACTAGTAATTACTTTCTTCACTTGAAATCATTTGGTCGACATGATTATCTCCTGCAATTGCACAGTGGAAAGCCAAGTCTTCAGCTTTTTCATCGGAGTCCTTGATGTCATCTTCTGCAATCAGATGATCTCCTTTCACATCATTTTCCTTGACAGTCTCGTGTAAAGATCCATTTGGAGCATCAACCCTCGCTCTCTCCTCCTCAGCTTCTGTGGAAGGCAAATGATTTAGGTGAATATAGTCAATGCATGAACACAGAAGGTACACGACATAAAGAGCTAAACATTGACATAATACCTTTGAGAGAAGATGTGTTGTTGTTGCCCATCTCATTCCCCATGTTCAATTCCCGATATCCTGCAATATAAACTAAGATGGTTTAGTGTAACAGTCAACCAGATGAGTGGAATATTTCCAATTGTAGGTTCTTGATAAAAAAAACAAAGAACTTTTTCCAACTTCAATCAGACCATATGAACTTCCTACCATTAAGTCGATAATGATAATCGCATGTGAATAGCCATGGAGCTTTGAGGACATCTTCATTTCTTATGAACCGACTGAGTTTATTAAAGTGGCAGCTACACTAATGTTTGCTTAAAAGATAAGCCTCGATTCGGGTCACCCGACAGCTGAGCTGATGAAACTGCTAAAAGCATCATCTATTGCCGCCTTCCTTTTTTACTCTCTGCACCTTCTCTGATATTGACACTCCCTAGATGATGAATCATTAGATGCTAGGCATCCACCAAGGCATCGTTAACTTAATTAAAAGGTTCAGATTCATCAGGTTGGTATTGCCTTTTGCATTCTAACTTTGGTCTGGGCATATCATTGTGTCCCTGCCAACTTTTTTCAAGAGGAATATCCAGGCAACTCTCAGTCTGAGTAGCCCCCTACTTTTGGCCCATAGACACCACGTTCAAAGAAAGTTTATGTGGTATTATCACTCGAATTCAGGCTCACTAAAACTTTTGTGTACAGCGAGTTCGCATTATGTAAACGGATTTAAAGAGACATGTTTTGGACATAATTTCTGGTATTCAGACAATAAAGCTGGTCCGTATGAGCCCCCCAAAGACTGGAAGAATCTTGTGGCTGCACATGATTGAAGCATTTTGTTATACAATAACACTAATATGATAATCAATTAGTCCATCATATCTTATCTTTGAGTGGTCGGAAAACATTTCCATAGGTAAAGTAGAGAACAAGGAAGCTCTTTAATACGGGAGTGGGAGATTAATGTATAGGCTATACAGTGCTTTTTTAGCTGTCAATGGGGTATGAGAAATCATTCCCCTGATCTGGCCATGAAACGGTGGGTCTTCTGTTCAAGATTTCTTGGTGGTAAAGCCTCAGTTCTGAATGCAGGGCGGCTAGATCGGATGCTTTAGCTCATCATAACAGTGCTTTGCTATTGGAAAAAGCTCAATTTGTTAAAGAAAAAGTTTAACTGGACCCTCCCAATATTCTTCTTATTTATTAGTCTGGATTGAGTCCCTACAGCACTTTGCTTCGCACATTAAATTAAACACTAAATTATTACACCATTTTACCTCCATCAGGACCAGATTCTCCCTCACTTGAAAGAGCAGTCATTTTACTATTGAAATGTGGATTCAAGGAGCTAAAGTTTTCAGTCAGGCAGGAATTCCATAGCAAATATCAAAAGGCTTTTTGGGGTGAGTTTCAAGTGTTTACTGCAAGATTCGAATCGTCCACGGTCACTCGGTTCACCTGAGTGCTGCAGAAGTACTCATTACAGATATAAGGAGTATGCCAAGAAGGGCATGCCCTTTTCGTGCCCAACATCAGATGCAAAGACGGCAAATCGACTCCAGTCTTCGAAAATGGACTCAATCTTCCCCCCATGTCATGGAACATGATCCATTGGATGGGATCTCATTACTGGTTATTAGTAGCTGATCTCTAAGAAGCATCAACACTCTCTAGAAGCCTTCGTGTCGTGTCCGACACTTCGACACATATCCGACACGCAATCAACGAGTGTCGGGAAATCTAACACATGGTCAACTCTTCCCGACACGCGAATCCGAAATTCCAACACGCGATTCCGACACGCACGGGGTCAATTTTAAAAAATTTTGTTGGTTTGGGCCTTTCCACCTTTAATTGCGGAAGAGAGAGGTTCGAGTCACCGCGTGCGCATATAGTGCAACTTAAGCGGAGCACCGTGGGAGGTGGGTCCCCTCGCCAGTACTCCTTGGGGTTTATGCCAAGCGCTTGTGAGGCGATTCCTCCAGTTCCAAACAAATAAATAAATAATGAAAATAACAAAAATAAAGGGAAAAAGAAAATTATCACTCTCAAGTTTCTCATTTATAAGTTTTGATATTCCCATGAGTGACGATGGAACGCCCCCTTCTCGCCGGCATTGCTCCGCCGCCCCTGCAGACTTAAAGTTGTGATTTTTTTTTTTTTTTTTTTTTGCTTCTTTCCGCCTCTCGCAAGCGTCGCCTATGAGTTATCCCTTTTGGTCTATGTCATTAGCTTGTGAGTTATCTTTTACATTTTCCATGGCAAATTTTGTTATTTCCTTTTCTTTTGGTTCTTGTCTTAGATTTTCATTTTTCTCAAATATTGTTTTGTAGAGGAGCTCCAAGCCAGTCTATAATCTATATCATGAACTCCGAACTCTTGAGACTATAAGAAATCTCACTAATTTCCAACAAGTGTAAGAAAACATGACATGCTCTTTCAAATTTATTATTTTGTGTTTGGAATTTTTGAATTTCTTATTCAATCTCTATCAAATTAAAACAATGAATGATATTAACAAATGTTGAATTAATATTTTTAGTATAAATTAATTTTATGCTCTTTTTCTTATTTATTTTTGTATTTATATATAAAAACATATATTTAATATATAAAGTGTCAGAACGTGTCGGAATTCTCTATTTTTTTAGAAATAACGTGTCGGCGTATCGTGTCGTGCCGCGTGTATATGTCGGTGCTACATAGGCTGATCTAAGTCGGATGCATTGGCAATATGCTACTGTGCATAACCCTCTTGTTCTAAACGTTACGACAGCTCAGAAAGAGGGACTGCTCGTTAGGGAACAATTACTGGACCCAAGCTGCCTTTTCGGGCCTGCTGCAATGCTTCAATATGGAAAGGCTAATTTCTCTCCTTGCTAGTTTATGAGCATTATATAGCTCAATTAAAATGGGTCATAAACCCATTTATTAAGTGTTAAATGAGTTAGTTATATTGACTAAATGAGTCATAAATAAGTTTAAAAACAATATGAGTGCTATATAAGTCATAAATGACTTATAAATGGATCAAAAGGGGTTACCAATTTACTTAAGCTCCATTCATTTTATGGAAAATAACTTCCAAAAAATGTTTTCTGAATTTTCCAGCGTTCGAATGAACAAGTGAAGGAAAATATTTTCCGCTATTGAAAAAACACTTTCAGGGCCATTTCACTTATTCCACCTTATATTCTTTCACCAAACACATTTTCCTTTTATTTTTATATTTTCTTTTTCCTTTTTTTTTTTTTGAAATTTGAGTTTCTAATTTTTCTTCTTTTTCTTCCCCTTTCTTTTTCATCTTCCTTGGCTAGTCGCTGGCCACGATAGCTGCCGACGACCAGCCGTAGGCCAACTCCAACCTCGCCACAAGCCAATGAGCTCCTCGCCAGCCTATGGTGAGGTAGGCGAGGATTCGCCTTGCCCAAGGCCAAATCCGGCAAGGGGAAGGGGGATTGGGCGAGTTGCGAGCTCGTCAGCCTCGACGAAGCTCGAGCTCACAAAATCTAGTGATCTGCGTCTTGGTCGGTCGCTAGGCAACTAGCCATCGTCAAGGTACACTGTAGCGAAGAATGGAGGATGAAGGGGGAAGGAAAAAAAATTAAAATTTCATTTTTAAAAAATAAATTAAAATTAGAATTAAATATTTTTGGCCAATCAAAAAAATGATAATTTTTTCCAAAAAATCAAATCAAATAAGAACAGTAAAAAATATCCTCCACTCAATTCTCAAATTTCAACCGAAATACCACAAAATGTTATCATTTCCTTAGTTTCTAGAAAACCTTTTTTAGAAACATGATATTTTTCATGAAATGAACAGACCCTTACCGATCAAAACAAAAAACAAAAGAACAGACCCCTAAACGCAATCCATTTTTATAACTCTTTTCAATCTCTCTTATCTCCATTTTATGACTTTTTAATCGTCTTCACTTCATCGATCACTTACTCTAAACCTTCACCCCAATTTGGCTATGGGATTTTGTAAATTTAGTTAAATATATAAGTATTTTAATAATATAAATCGGGTCAAATATTAGTCACTAGATTTACATTACCTTAAAATAGGTCGAAACAAGTTAAATGAATCATTCTGGTCAGACCATTATGAACCAACCCGCCCTACCGTTTGACGGGTCTAGTTATCGAGTTATGGTGGATCAAACTACATGTTGGGGCAGAAAGGACACATCTACTCTGGTCCTGAAATTCACTCATCTAAGCAAATAGAAACTATCAACGTAACAATCCGCTGTACCACTTCTATGCTTTTTCCTAAATTAGCCTAAAAATAGGCTATGAGTGATGCTCTATGCCCAAAAACGCGATGATCCTTTGGCCGATGGCACCATGTGACATGAGAGCGAATCCAGTACTTCGATCAAGTTTCACATAAGCGGGGCCATTAGGGTATCAGTGAGAGCCTTCGACCCTCTACCCGCCCCAACCTAAAATAACAAGAAACAGAAATACACAAGACACCATCTACGCACTTCATTAAACACCAACACCATATGTTACAAACGGGCTCGCATGCACGCAACAACGAGCGCTCCCAATAACGATTCCAAGCAAGTCTTGCATGTCTATAGCTGTACCAGTGACCTGCTTGGTTTTTATTTCGAGAAGTCGACACATGACTCTTGGAGCTGGAGCACCCAAGAGTCGAGTTTTTAGGTTTCTTCCAAACAAATCTAGTGCATAATCATACAGCAAGTCGTGTCTTAAGCTGGAACAGCTTCAGGGACTTTGCCGTTGTCTGCAGGTGCCAGGCTGTCATAGTAATCGACCAACACTTCCCACCCGCCGGGGCACATGAAGCCATCAGGTGGGTTCTCTTTGTTCTTCGCAAGTGTTCGCATCTGAGGATGTAAGCAAGCCATGTGAGTACAAATTCTAACGGAAAAGAGCGGAAAAGAGTAAGAATCCTCTTATTCCAGACAATTTTGTGAACTGCTGTTAATTGTAAGATTATCATCTCAAAGATTATCCTTACACAAAGATTTAGTTGAAAGAAAACAATTCCATAATGACTGCTGATCGAGGACAAACATAGCTACAGTTGAATCGATGGGTTTATCATCCCATATGTATCCATCAAGTATATGGATCTTCTTTCTTGCCCCAGTTATGACATAATAACTATTTTATGAAGCAGAAATGATAAAAGTCCATCTTTATCGGTTCATGGGTACAAAAGATACCTTGGTGCCTGAAATGAAGAGGAAATCTTGGGGCCTAGAAGGATCGAAAAAAGCCATTTTCCCTTGTGTTTTGTCATAAGCAGCAACCTGAAAGTCGATACAACCGATTGTCGTCAGCAAAATCAACACACAGAGTAGGAAGAAACAATGACAGCAAAAAACAAGGAAATGCCATATCTCCTAAAGATCACAAATACAACTCGAGGACATCAGTATGGAAGAAGGTTTAATTACCTTAAATGGGAGAATGTTTAGCCTCTCCAGTCCAGGAGCCATGCTCAACACCTTCTTCCCATGGTCAGCATCATACAAGTCTCGTTTCTCAAGTGGATGGCCCATACCAGCCGGGTCTCGACCGACAATATAGAAGTTAGCCCCAGCATTGATCCTAGCCTTTGCATGCCACTGCACCTCAGTCGGGCCAGCATAGTGCATGGGAGAAGGGAATATTGAGACAACAGTTGTCTCAGGATCAAGAACGCCATCCTCAAGCACCTGTGCAGGCACGTTTGCCTAGTGTTAGAGCATGCTCCCAGAAAGCTCAATGGAGTTGTGATGTTTTGGCCAAGGGAACCAAATCAGTAGCAAGAATGAGAGAACGTGAGAAAACTGAATTTAGGCTCTGTCATTGCAATTACAATGTAACCACAACGACAATTCATCTTTTCCATCCGCAGTGGAGAGAAAGTCAGTGAAGGAAATTACAAATGATAAAACTCACCCGCCTCTTATAAGCATGTTGACTCATTCATGTATGCAAAAACCCGAGCATGAACAACACGTAACTCATTTAACTCTTTTTTAATTTTGCGTGAACTCTTTGTTGAACGAAAATGCAGAGTATGTTATTTCTAAGTCCATTTTTCTTCTCTAAAGAACTAATAGAGATGATTATCCTCCATCAAGGAGGATTTATTGGCACTATGACTTTTTTTTTTAGGAGAAATTGTAAGTTGTTGAGATAACAAAAAAGGCAAAAGTCATCTATGTATCACATCCACTGAAGACAACATGGATTAAATTATATCATCCATCATTTTCTAAGGATTTTAAGCTTTTAAAGAAGACAGTTTTGCACTCAACTAATTCTTTATCAACTACAAAGTACCTTCTCATGTTGCTTCATTCGCCAGCTAAGGGGAACATCATCAGCCTTTGTGAAGCCTCCCAGGGGATGAAGAAGAAGGATGGGATTCTTGTAGCCCATCTCGAGAAGCCGACGGCGTGTGTCAGTCATCAGTAGGGCATGCCCATTGTGGACTGGGTTCCTTAGCTGGAAAGCAAACACCGCATCCGCATTCCGCCGAGTGAATTCCTCGCGGAGAGCTGCGGGTGAGAGTCGGAATCGATCTAGACCATCATTGTACTTGATCGGTTCCAACACCTCTAAGTCGCCCCCAATCAACCAGTTCCCTGCATTGGTTATGGCTTCTTCAACATATGGCAGACCCGGTGCAGTGGTTCCCCATGTCCTCGCAATCCGTTCTTCTTTAGGGTGCTTGTATATCTCAATGCTGAAATGATGCATCAGAGTGAGAAAATATTATTAGTTATTCCAATCTGGAACGAGAAAACTCAAAGACATGGCATGCTACAATGGAAATAATAAGAATCACAAAATATCGATTCTACCAGTTGCAGCAAAGAGTCATAAGCTCATAGCAGCCCATCAATCAAAATGCAAAATGCCAATGAGAAAAATGCAGGCAAACAAGACTATTCAAATGTTCTGGTCGATGAAAGCTATCCTGTGATATTGTCCAAAGTGGATTCCACCAACCACGCATCATGAGTCATTTAGTCAAGATTCGTTAGGAGGATGTTCAGAAGGTCCTACACACAGAGTTTCTTATTTAGCTAAGCCGATGATCAGGATCACTATTACTAACAAAAATGGAGGGAGGTATGAAGAAGCCAAAGCCCTTAGTGAGCTCGAGTCAATCACCCCGAAGTTGTGCTTCGATTTCAATCGTCTGCCAAGCTGAAGCAATTTTCGACAGTTTAAGATGTTCATCTCAAAGTCAACACCAAGTACACGTGGAGGCATATTATATTTAGTGGAGAGCCAAATTTCCAAGACTTTCGGTGAAAAGCCCATGCCGGCAAGCTGAATTGGATATCTGAACTTGGTCACCTAACAAGGAGGCACTTGGACTGTTTTCTGTCCAAGTTCATGACAAACATGTTCCAACACTTTTATATAGCAATGACTGTTATATTTTATAAGGAGGCATAAGGGAAAAAAATATCTTACAGATGCATATTTTCTATGTTTTATTTCTTTTCTTCGGTCAAACATCTACGTTATACTCATATAAGTAAAAGTATATATATTAGAAACTAGACACATATATACTATAGTGAGAGAGAGAGAGAGAGTTGAGGGGGGGGGGGGGATTTGAAGTAAGTAGCCTGATTTTCCAACACTCCAATTAAAACGATTGTTTATGCAAAGCCTATGGAAGATGTTTCCGAAAATTCATTTGCCCAACGATTAATCAAATCGGACGGCTCTCAATCATGGTCCTGAAGTACCATCGACGGAGTCGACGCAAACAAGCAATTTATTCGTCCTGATTCGACATAACATTAAAAAATATACCATGTCGATAGAGCCGTCTCGAGCAGGGTATTATTTCGTTCAAAGGCAATTTCATGTCCACGGACAGGAGGTCATTGTACATGACAGCGTCACCGAATCATCTATTCTTTCTTAATCTGCATCAGCATCAGCATCATGAATATCCATTTTTGTCCTGATCCGATTTCTATATTCTCACTTGCACAGATACCGCAAGTTCCTGTACATCTAAAGCCTCAAAACATCAAGTAAACTTCCACCAATCGGACCCTTCCAAAGGCCGGCCTCATCAACTCGGCAAAGCATGAGACAAAGCAACAGGACAAACATATGTCCCTGCATCTAAATAAACTTCCAATTTTCATGATCCAAAACCACCAATTTAGCTTTTCAACTTCTCAAAGCCCCAAAACTCTTCAACTAAAAACCCATCAATCACTAGCAAATTACAAAAACCCCATTATCCATTATTCACCTAAAAACTCTTAATGAAAGTGCCAAAAAATTCCAATCTCAAACAGAGCCATACCAATACAAAGTCTACATTAACAGTACTAATGTAATGATAATGCTCAGAAAAAAGAAGTGACGAGGAGCTCATGCATATGATATTCTCACTCTCAGAACTTCAGAATCTAATCAAAAGAAAGACAAACCAAATTCAAGAAAACAGCAAAGCAAAGCTTATGAATCGAAAGAAAGCCCACTCACTCGCTGAGGATGGCGACAGGGTTGTCGTCGGCGTCGAAGAGCGCGACCTTGCCGGACTCGCCGATGCGGTGCCGGTCGGCGTCGTCGACGGCCAGCACGATCGGCACGGACATGTTCACGACCGAACCGTCGTCGAGACGGAGGGCGTTGAAATGAAGAGTTTGGAGGAACTCGGACTCGCGCATGAACCCGCGGAGCGGGCTGGCCCACCCCTCGCTCAGCACGTGGACCCACTCCAGGTCGATCCGCGACAGCTTCACCCGCGGCAGCTCCAGGCTCTCCCGCGCCCGCGCCCGCCGCAGCGGCTCCCCACCACCAGCTCCGCCAGCCGCCCCCGTCCGGCTCGATCAGCGCCGACCGCACCTGGAGCCCCGGGCGCCGCGCGCAGCGGCGGGAGGGGCCAAATGGGTTCTCATGGGGAGGCGCGGCGGCCGGCGGCGGAGGTGGCGGTGGGCGGCGGCGGCGGCGGGGAAGGAGGCGGCGGCGGCCATGGAAGCCATGATTGGAATGGAGGGGTAAGGTCAAGATCAAATTTTTCGGTGGGGGGCTTGAGCTTTATGCAGGGTGGTGGATCACCATCAATGATTCAGGGACCAACCCAATAAATTAAACAAAGGGGACAAAATCCAGGCAGTAAAAATGAAAGAATTTGATATGAAAAAGACAATGAAAATTTGGGGAAAAAAAGGAGGGAGAGATGGTGGAGATGGAGAAGGATGGGTGGAAAAAGGAGAGCTTTTTTTTTTTTTTTTTTTTTTTTTTTTGTTTAATTGGGTTTGGAGTAGTGTTGGCCCTGTTGGGTGGAGGTTGAGCTGGACAAGAAAATACAGAAGATTTAGAGAGAGATGGGGGATGAGTGTCTTGCCTGGGGAGTTTTATAAAGAGAGAGAAAGCAGAGATGGTGCTGGTGGTGGCGTTGATGATGGGGTGGAGGTCTTTTTATGGAGGATGAACCTGGACATCCTTCGGTTCCGGTGCTTTGCTGCGGTCTTTCATTTCGATTTCGATTGATGCTTTGGAGTCACTGCTTAATTATTACCGCCTTTTCTGAACGGTGCTGACCACGTGCTCTCCATTTTTTTTTACTATATTCAGTGCGATGAATTTCAGGATGAATTGATTTTCACTTTAGAATCTGAGTCTGAATCCGACACAATCGATACTCTATTCATGAAATTAAGAATTTGCCCCCATCCGTTCCGATTTTAGGGTCGGCCTTAGAACCGGTGATATCATTTTATTCCTTATAAATAAGAGTTTCTTAATAGTAAAAAAGTAATTTATTGGTTAAGGTTTGCTTCTAAAAGAAAGATTAAAAAATCATAGATTTAATCCGATTTCACGGTTGGCCTTAAAACCGGTGATATCCTTTTATTTCTTATAAATGAGAGTTTCCTAATATTAAAAAAAAAGTAATTTATTGGTGAAGGGTTTGCTTTTAAAAGAAAGATTAAGAAATCATAAATCCAATCCGATTTCTTACATAGAATTGGGAATCACCTAGAATCATTTCGGTGGGAATCACCTAGAATCATTTCGGTCTGATTCGGTCCGATTCGATTTGTAAAAATTGGACCGAGACCAATGCACACGTTCAACTGTGTCTGTTGTCATTGTTGCTCGACATCCTCCATGTCGGTATGATGGTCTTTTTGCCCCGGTCACTTTGGGGTCAACTCAGTCGCTGTCTCGCGTTCCTCCCTGTCCCAAAAAGCGGAATGTCGAAAATGCCCTCGTCGGAAGCGTTCCATTTGTGCCTCCTCCCGTCTCGCCGTGTGACAAATTCAGGAGCACGTGCGGTTTTTGAGGTTTTCGATTTTCCTCCCCCCAATTTCATCCATTTGGCGCCCCGCTTCTTAATTTCTTTTTCATTTAGGCCCCTGTACTTTGCATCCGTAACTATTTACCTTTAGAGATATATGCCTTTTTATCATTTTGTTAACCTGGCAGACTGTTCTCTGGCATTTCGCCCGTTTTTTATTTCTGGTGTCGTTTTGGTATTTATTAGTGGGGCGGGCTTCTTATTTTAATATCCATAATTTCAGCTTTCGATATTTGAATATATTTTAATCTCTCGGATAGGGCAAATATATGAAAATGTTAGCTTTTATTTTTAAACTTGAAGGATTCAGATCACCGAGTATGAAAAGAGTCACGGATAAAACATCGTGGCATCACTAAATTGAATGTTCTATGTAAAATAGATCGAATTCTCAATTTTTGTCCGAGTTAATTGTGTTGACAAAGATCTATATTTTGCTATTGTTCGATTTTACTGCACTTTTGCTCTCCGATATAAGATTTTTCATCAAAATTAAGTTATTTTGGTAAAATTTGTTGATTAGCAATAAAGAATGCATTTTTCTCCGGTGTGCTTTAACAGTTTAGTTACATCACTGTAAAATTACTAAACTTTGGCAAATTAACAATTAGCGTTTCAAATGTTCAAATCTATTTAAAGCGATTTAATTGTTTTTTTCCAAATTTGCAGCTCACCTAATTTGACTTTCACAAAACACCCGAACTTTTTTTAAAATATACAAACGTTAACATGTATAGCCACATTCATTTGCTCAGGATTTTTGAAAAATTAAATTATTTCATGGAGCCATAATCTTTTTGAAGCTAAAGAGTAGAAAGAAAACAGATAAAGTATTTTCCTTTTTCCTGGTCAAAAAAAAGACTCCCATAATGTCTTAATAGCAATTATCAACCCTAAAATAGTGAGACCAAACCTATAAAAGTGCATTTATGATTGAATTACTAGCTAATTAACAAACAATGGGGACAAGACGGTCACTTTATGCAAAGGATAAGCTTTCCTCGTAGTGGCATCTAGTGCTAAAATCAGAGAGGCCACCATCTCTTTTATTGCACAAAAAAAGGGATTTTTAAATTTTTTATTTTTATTCTTAATTTTCCCCAATTTATTTATTTCTCTAAATTAGGAAAAGATAGGAGTGGCGTGTCAGCTCGACCGGTTTCTGTACGCTTTCCGGGAATCTTCTTGATTTTGAATTCTAAGACATCCGCCAAAAGAGACAGCGATTTTCCTCCTCTCTTTTTCAACCTCGCGTGTCCCTCCCTTTTCTCCAAGTGAATCTCGCCCGCTTTTCGGTCCATGTTCGAGGTCGGCTGAGAATTCAAAGACAAAAACGCACTCTCTCTTCACCTCGCTCGTGACATATATTTAATCGCCCTCCTTTGTCTTATCTTAAATCGATATGTTTTTGGTGTACTAACGTCGCCACGGACGTCAGCGATTTAGGGCACGTTTTGTCGTGGCAACAGTCGTTGGATTACAGTTCTATTACGAATTTGATTACCCTTTTATAATGTTTTCTTGCACTAATAACTGGCGTGACTCCTATCATGACCAAAACTATAATATCTACTGTAGTTAGTCTCTCGGACATATTTAATTTTGTACTGAATATTCGGGAAGATTCCGAAGACATGGATCAACAATCGTTTGCATGCCTCTATTTTAATATCTGTAAGCAGAACTCTGTATTGAAAAAGACCGCGTTACTTCTCCTTGCAAACCCATATAACATATTGCTTAGCGATTGAGTGGTTTGATTTTTTGATTGATTTTCGGCGATTCAAGTGGGTATGAAAATTTGGAATTTAGAGATGGGTAATCTAGAAATAAATTCTTATTTTTTTTAAATAGGGACACAAGTATAGTTGATGTGAAGGTGCAAAATAATCTCTAAGCTTAAAAAAAAAAAAAAAACACTAGGTATGTATTTAGTATTTCTTAAAATGGAGATATGTAAATGGTTATTGGTTGATAAATGAAATATGTTTTTGTGTGTGTTTAGTTCAACATTTTGAAAGCCCATTGAAACAGTTTAAACTAAAAGACTTTAGACAAATACAAATACCGTTTGGTAAACTATCTTTTGAGAAGCAACTTTGAGAGAAATGTCATTTGGTAAAAAACATATTTGAAAAGCCCTTTGAGTAATTAATATTAATTTTTTAAAATTTTATTTGCTTAAAATTGAAAAAAATAATGTAAGCAACTTTTTAAATATAAATTTGAAAATAATGCTAAAAAATCAAATACATATATATATAATTTTTTTTTTAAAAAAAAAAAGACCAAACCATTCATCAAATTTTTTTAATTTTTATTTGTTTAAAATTGAAAAATATAATGTATGCAACTTTTTAAATATAAATTTTGGCAATAATGCTAAAAAAAAATCAAATGCATATATATAATTTTTTTTAAAAAGACCAAATCCTTCGTTAAAATTTTTTAATTTTTATTTGTTTAAAATTGAAAAAAATAATATATGCAACTTTTTAAATGTAAATTTGAAAATAATGCTAAAAAATCAAATACATATATATATATATATTTTTTTTTTTTAAAAAAACCAAACCCTTCGTCAGAAATTTTTAATTTTTAATTGTTTAAAATTGAAAAAAAATAATGTATGCAACTTTTTAAATATAAATTTTGACAATAATGCTAAAAAATTAAATATATATACTAAAAAAATTAAATATATAAATATTTTTTAAAGACCAAAATATATTTAATTTTTTTAGCATTTATATATATTTAATTTTTTAGCATTATTTTGGCATTTAAAATAATAATAACTAGGACAAAATTAGAAATTTGAAAAATGAGTGAGGATAGTTTTGGAAGAAAAAAATAAGTATCAGCATTTGACTAAATGCTTAAAACTCAAAGTTAATCCCTACTAAGATTGGGCTTTTAATCTTCCCAATGCTTGCTTTTACTTGAAAGTTATTTCAAAATGGTTACTAAACAATTCAGTATTTCCCAAAAAGGCTTTGGAGGCTGAAAGCCTCTTAAGAATGATGAACCAAACGCACCCTTTGATACTTTGCCTAAACTGAAAAACGAGATATGTTTTTGATACTTTGCCTAAAAAATAATTCTTCCAATATCATCGCAAATTATGGTTACATTTAAATCGTATTTAATTAACAAATAATACATAAAACTTTATGTATTGAATTGTAAAATCGTCATAATATATGTGAGGTACTAGACTCATTACTAGTTATCGAAGTGATAATTACTGTAAATGCAATATTTATTTTCATGTAATCACATCCTACATGCTTAGCTTTAAATAATAGTCATGAACACATAATCAATATAAAATAAAAAATTAGTTGATGCAATAACCATATCTCGTTATATACATAGTGTTAAACTCACTAATCATGATAGACTTTTATAGTGGTAAAAATTATACTCCCTATAATTCTAATTTTAGGTGTGCTTTCAAAATTCTTATGCCGTATTACACATGCCATTCACGAAACAAAAAATATGATAATTATCACATTACTTAAATTAAAGAGCCTCGTAATTATTACAGTTTTATCATATCACTGCATGTATTCCCGATTTTGACTAATGACTCTGATTTATTTCCGGGTTTATTATTTTAGATGGGACCATTAAGTCTATATTATGCACCTCAAATCAAACAAGAGCCAGCACAAAGGGGGGGGTGTATTCTTGTCATAATCATTGAGAAAATAACTACAAATGGTTAGAACAAACCTCACAATCACAGTTCACTCAAATTACTCATTCTTAATATAAAAAAAAAAAAAATACAGATGTAATCTCTAAAATACAAAAATAATAATAATAAAAGAGCACGCTAGGAGTGAGCTAATAGAAAAAGTTTAGGAAATTTATTTGTTAAATCATAGCTTGATTAAGCCTAAGTTGACGAAAGAGACTTATCCATATTAAATTAACCTCTCTATTCGATTTACTGATTTCCTTGGAAGCCACCTCCTTTTCCGTGGGTTAAGGAATGGAGATTCTCTGTCTCAATTCGCCAAAATCCTAACACCTACTCGGTCCCTCCCTCGAGCCAATCGCGTATGCCTCGAAGCTCTCTGACCATCGGTTCTTGCCACGATATTTCGAGAGCATATCCTAGCACGCTCCCGCACATATTCCAACAACAATTGGGTCAACATTGTATTTCTTTTCTTTTTTTCAACCAAAGATTTTGTCGCACACGGTAACCCAAACACAAGTCCTAATCACGATAAAAGTGGGTACTCATTTTTCTAAAGTTAGTCAACATAGGTTTCTTCGGAAGAAACGTTTAATTTAATATCCAACGTGAATTTGGTAGGGTTACTCGAATATCATGTGTTTTTCGCTCACGTCGTTACCACCATGGCGAGTGTTTATCATTATCTAAAGTTGGAGGGATTTTTTTTTGGGGGAAAAGTATGAAAAAAAAAGTCCTAAATTTGTTGCCAATTCAATAATAAATATTTCAATAAGACTAAAACTAATTGAGTCACATACATTTTTACGTTGATTATCTTTCCAATTTAGGCTGAAAAATTACTAACGTGGATGTCGATTATCCTATGTGGCACAATTAGTGCTGACGTGGACACTTTCTTTAATTTTTAAATATTTTTTTTAATTATTATTTTTTCTTCTCTTTTTCTTCTTTTTTTTTTCTCCTTATTTCCCTCCACTAGTCTCGGCAAGGGCTACGCGAGGCCATCCCTCATTAGAGGCCTATGGGGAGGGCGTCCTGGCCCTCGCCCTTGTTGACAATCATGGAGGCAGGCATATGAAAATAGGGAAACAAGGAAAAAAAGAAAAAGAAAAAGGATAGAACAAAGAAAAAAAAAGAACAAGTAAAAATATTCAATTTTTTTAATTAAATAAAATGTTCACATTAGCAATTTCCACTATAAATTGGCTAGATTGACTTAATTAAATTAATATAAAAAATTTTAGGGTTAAATTGATCCAATAATTTTTTTAAAATTAAATTAATATAAATGCAATGAGTTTACAATTTTTTTTTGTACTTTTCTCATTTATTAAGGATGTAGACCGTCCACTGGACGTTGCTTAGCTTGCCTCATTCATGCGTGCTCTTAATTGAAGTAGACTTGCCTAATCATAGGCACTTCCACCGCCCTCCTCAACCAAAAATCTATGAACATTATTACATGCTAGCCATCCTTGCTGGCCACTACTTATAAAACTACCAACTGAGCTAGACTATGGATCCACAAATCGACAAGATACATATGCCTATTGACATCCGTATAAATGCACACGATTTCTCGATAATGCGTATCAGCGTCTATACCAAATCGATCATGAAACAACATTGTCTCGACTGGAGAAAGAAGAAGTAGAAGGAGGAAGAAAGATCCTTCAGAAATGGCTGGCATCGAAAGACCGGATCTCCAAGCATTGGACCCACGCAATCTTTCGTTTAAGTTGGATGTCTAATGAACGTAGGACAGGGGGCCTAGCTACATCCCTGGCTATAATGCTGGATTGAAAAGTGTGGTTCTGACAAAACTCGAGTAGGTATGACCGTTTGAGATGTGGATCACGATCTCCGACTCTGTCCTTAAACTCATGAAACACGATGCACCTGGTAATGTCAATGGTGGCATACCAATAATGGTGATCGTCAATGCACGAAACACTGCTATTCATGACGTATTCTGAAATTATTGAAAGCGTAGAAAAGGAAGTCTTCACATTTTGTGATCGGAGGCTCTACCGCATCTTAATTTCTTCTCTTTTTTCATGTTGAATATCTGGAAATTACAAGGTTATTAATATCTAGTTAGGCGCAACGCCCTCGGATTTCTAGTAATGTAGCAATAGAGTCGAGTGTTCGATGTCATGATCTGGTCTTAACAGTTAACCGAGCCGAAAAGATTTGCACATCAAACCATGACCGAATATGAAATAAAATACCCTCTTGCTTTCCGGTATACAACAATTAATCACAAGATCAAATTGGTTTACCAATAATCCGAGCAAGAGCAAGTCCCGTCCCTAAAGCAATGAAAGCGAGTTCTATCTCTAACTATGATTTCTCTACCGTATATCAGTGAAATAAGCTTGGTACTCGCATGGCAGTCGCTACAGACCCGGAGGTTCTTTATGACCCGGATGGAACACGGGAATTGGATGCGATTAGAGCAAAAGCAATCGCAAGCCGCTCGCTATGATAAGATAGTGCATCTTCCTTCTCCTCCTCCTCAATGTCGAACAGAACGTCCCCTGTACCCGGCTTATGACCATAAGCTCGTAATGCTCTATTTATATCGTCAAGCTTGGAATGGACCTCCTCTAAACGTGGGTGTGTTCGATCACCAGTGAGGAACTCGTGGAGGGCACCGTCGATCTCCACCAAGCTGCTTCCGGGGAATTTGTCGATAGTATGATCTTTCATGAGTCTCCTAACCTTATTCACATCTTCCCATCTGTTCATTCTGGCGTACAGATTAGATAAGAGGACATAGTTCCCGCTGGTCCCAGGTTCTAACTGCAATAACTGGTTGAGTGCAACTTCTCCCATCTCCAAATTGCCATGAACTTTAGCTGCCCCAAGTAAAGATCTCCAAACAACAGCGTTTGGCGTCATAGGCATGTCCCTAACTATTTCTTCAGCTTCCATTAGTTGTCCAGCTCGACCAAGAAGATCAACCAAGCAACTATAATGCTCAAGCTTGGGCTCGATCTCGAAAATCTCTTTCATAGAATTAAAAACTCTCCGACCCTCTCCTACCAACCCAACATGTGAGCAAGCAGAGATTGTAACTACGAAAGTCACATCATCAGGAATTAAGCCCTCAACTTTGATTTTGTTGAACAAGTCAAGTGCCCGATGCCCAAAACCGTGGAATCCAAATCCACCAATCATTGCATTGTAGCAGAATACATCCCTTTGAGGCAACAGACTGAACAATTGATATGCCAAATCCAAACATCCGCACTTGGAGTACATATCTACAAGTGCGGTTGCTACAAAGATATTCAACTGAAGATTGTGCTTTCTAAGATATGCATGCACCCAGACACCTTGAGCTAGAGCACCCAAATTAGCACAAGCACTAACGACAGCCACAAGGGTAACTTCGTTAGGCCTTACTTTAGAGCCTTGCAATTCTCTAAACAAATTGAGGCATTCTGAGGACAAGGTAGCATCCCCATCAGTTAGGACTCCAGCACAGGTGGAGCCATTATTACGTGCATAAGCAGTTAAAATAGAGTTCCAAGTAGCTAAATCTGGATTGCTGATCTCATTAAACAAATATCTGGAGGTACCCACCTGCCCTAGTTTGGCATAAAAAACAAGCAAGGAAGACTGTACATAGTGATCATAAGGTGGCTCAAGAAACTTCAAGACATGGGTGTGTAAGGCTCGACCATGCTCTGCCCACTCAGAAGATCCACAGGCCTTAAACAGAGACGGATAAGTGAAGCTATTTGGTACAAGTGTCTTGTCACTGAGAATACGGTTATAAAGAGAGAAGGCTATGTGAGTGTGATACTTGTGGTTGACTATTGAAGAGATGAGTGTGTTGAATAAGAAGACTGTTGGGTTTGGAATTTGATTAAATATGGAGAGTGCATAACTTAAGGATAGAGCTGACGATAAGAGAAGGATACGGCTGAGAGGGTATGTGTGGACTGCCAGACCAGTTGTTATGGCTTGTGCATGAACTTGCTTAAAGGCCCTCAAGGTAATACATTTATCTAGAAGTTGAATAACTGGATGAGTGGATAAACAGGTTAGGGAGAACATGAACTCTTAATTCTCAATAACGGTCTCACCATGTCAATTTGATAGACGGCAACTGCATTTCAATTTGTATCTTTAGGAGGGGAGAAGAGCAAAGTGACGCAAGTAAATGCGAACAAACAATGCCTCCTCAAATTTTGAGCACTTGCCTAATTGCTTTTATTTGTCAGACCTTCCAGAAAGTGGACATAGTGGACTTTTCAGAGATGTGTGCGCAACTTCTCCAGTGTAATGCTGCGGATAGAAAGCCTGGAAAACAAAGATAATTAGTTTGTCAAATTATATCATTAAACGAGACCATGAACCACTCAGGTGACACCTGCCATTGACCAATGATACAAGAATTATCCATCTGTGTATGACAATCAAAAGGTGAAGAAACTCTAACACAGGATGCCTTACATGTAGCTTAGCATTCCATTAGCAACCCTCAAATTAGTCATCTTCAATTCAAGACAACCATCAACTTAAAGCAAATATGATACTGACACAAGAAAAACACAGCAATTAATCTTCATCCTGAAGCAATCATTCTACTTTCTGCTCACTTTTCCTGGTTTTCATTGCAAGATGTGGAGCAAAAAGAGATCGAATGGAAAATAAGACATTGTTAAATTTATAGAATTAAAATTACTTCTTTACTCTGAAAAGCCCACAGAACTGTGCAGAATACAAACAGATTAACGGACAAGGGCAAGTCATTTCAAAACGGACATCCTACTAAAAATAAAAGAGCCCTGCCTTTTGGAATCAAGTCTTTAGCGGGGTACAAAGGGACTACCGGCAAAGGAGAAGTACAAGAAGAAGAGTGGCTGCAACAATGCAGTACTACACATTTATATAAGTGTCTGTCTAACAGCATCAGTTAAACTTGCTCAGCTTTGCCAACCACTGTTGCTTAATTTCAGGGTAAATAATCCAAAAATTGCATACCAAAGAAAATGCTAATTTGCATAACTGGTCCAAAGAATGAAAAGAAAAAAGAAAAAGGTCATGCTCACATGGTTCAGGTCTAATCCTACTTCACTTCTAATTACTGTTAAATAAAACGGAAAAATTATCACTTATCGCAGCTCAACTATGACAATGGGGCTTAGCAGCAAGCAAAAGAAATTCATTTGATAAACCACTATATAATTAAAAATGAACATTTTCTGTTTGTTTCAGAGGAGATACTCTACTGTATCATATATGTCAAGCTCCATATTCACAACATTTTGGCCATTTCTCTTGGAATTTTCACTGTGCCCAAAAAAATTACAACTGTTAGGTCAAACGTGCCCCATTTGAAAGAGAAAAACATTTGCTTCTCTGAATACGCACATGGACTGATTATTCTCATCAACAACTTCATATCTCAGATACAGATCTTCAATCTGATCTCTGATCATGTGAGATTGCAAGTACATGGTGCAACAAGAAAACTCCAATAGGATGACCCCAGTATTGATAGAAAAAAGGGCATGTAATAATTGACAGGGGGTTATCAAGGTAAGTTGAAGAATTCAGAAGCAACTCCCAAATACAATCTAGGCAACAGAGAATTTTATGAAGTACTCAAAATCATCATAACTCCTTTTCCAAATTGAAAATCATCATTCTGGTAACCAAACGAGATGGATGTTTTCTTTCAGATTTAGACAAGTAGCTTTCTGCATTTGAATACAGATTTTTAGTGTCTCTTGAACATTTCATAGAGCAAATGTATTATATTCAGTAAACAAGTGAAGAATCATTATCATGGTACGAATAACAACAACCAGCGTACCAGAGCACTCATTGGCCGGTCAGGCATTTTCACAAGCAGTTTACATGCACAACAAGAAGCATTCAGAAACCGCGCAATACTACACTGCGGCCATGCTTTTTCACAGAGACTAGGTTCAAGGGCACCAGCTAAATGACCCATCAACGCCACCCATCAAACAAACACAACCGCAGCATAGTCAAAAACTTCCGCCATAGCCCACCAAACACGCACGAGGAAAGCAAGAAACATGGAACGTTCACAGATTGACATACCCATTTGAAACTAGCGACGAAACAAGCAGTGTCCACATGCTATTGGAATTCATTTGCGCGGGTGATTCATTGGATTTGCGGTATCATCTTCACTTGCAACGACAGAGAGAGAAGAAGAAGGGGAGAAACGGAGGAGGAGAGGTTGGGTGATTCATTAGTGATTTAATATTTTAATATTCTTACGCAATTCACTACAATAGTCAACTGTCAATACATTCAATTTTGTAATGTTTATTTAATTAGTCATTCAAGGAGTGGTATGGAGGTATTTATCAAAAGTTCTCAAATTATATAGGTGCTTATTCGGAATTAGACTTGGCAACAATATTAGCGATATTAGGGTATTTATTTGATTCTACACATCTCTCGGGAATTATCATATATCTTATTTAATAATGCATATTATTGATTGATTAGATTTGGTATTATCTTTTTTTCTTCTCCAAAATAGTTATCCAATAAAATTTATAAAGAAATTCAAGTGTTATTCATCAATATACATCGAATTATACAAACAATTCTCCATTTCTCTCTTTCGCTTTATCATTCTCAACTTAGTATTAGAGCCGCCGATCCTAAGGAAATCCCAAGTGCACTGATGCACTTAGCAGCAAAATAAATCCATCCCGCCACTCAATAATTTTCACTTTGTGTGCACAAGTCTAATTTGAGGAAGCATTTAATCGAGTTCATTCCACAATGGTTGCATTCACCAACCGTGGTGACCACATTCCTCAATCAAGAATTTTTTCTTTTCTTTTTTTTTTTTCCATGGATTTGACTTTTTCTTTCAATGCTAACCAAATAGGCCACATGGCTCAATAACTATTTTCCTAAACCAGCCACTTAAGCCACTTGACGTTTTGACGGTATAGGCCGTGTTGCTCAATTACTATTGGCAAGCTAGCCGCATCGGCCGCTTGTTGTTTTCCCTTCGATTCTTAACCTTTCACTTCTCATTTTGAGAAGCAAAATATAGATGTTTCGTCATGAACAGTGCCAAAGGCCGCCTCATCTACCACATCTAAACTGCTGCACACTATTTGACTTAGTCACCTTGAGTTTGAGAAGATATTAGCGATATTAGGATATTTATTTGATTCTCCATATCTCTTTATCCCATTTGATAGTGCATATCATTGATTGATTAAATTTGGTACTATATTTATTTTATTACCTTAAATAGTTATAGAATAAAGGAAATTTTTTTACCAAAATTTCTCCCGTGACGATGTATCTTCCATCGCGAGTAGTTCTTTGCCTTTTTATTTAAGGAAACCAATGTTTTGCGCTAATTCCGGACAGAGAATATCATGCCAAAAGAGATTGATTTCTTTGATTCAAACGGCGTCATACAATTCCAAATCGAGCTGGAATTTAATTGATGGCTAGATTAAGAAATTACAAACTCGATGACGTAATAAGATGTAAACAAATTATGCAGGAATTTAATCAACGACACAACTTAAGAATGTAAGAGTACAATGTTGAAATTTAATCGATGACGTAGCACCGAGATAAAGATGCATGTTGAAATCTAATTGATGATGCGAATCGGAAATCTACAACTAAGGAAATTTAAAGTATAATGCAAGAAAGATAATTAAAAGATGACATTTTGTTTGATTTGTGCGGGGGCTTCTTGGTGGACGACTGATGGCATTTATAATGATTAGTGATAATTGCTTTTCAACAATTCCTACCAGCTACAATCTCCTGAGTAACTCCTGCCAATTATCTCCATGGTTGTAGATTCCACGTGTACAAACTGCTCCATTAGTGTTCACTCCACAATCTTTCTTCTAGGCAATAACTTCTCATTTCAAAAGGTGTTTTTAATTTCAACCATCCCATTGGACAACTTGATTGTCAAACCACAAGTGTTTCCTTCAAAATTGTGCCTCTAGTCCCAACAGATCCATCGGACGATTTGGTCTCTGAATAATAACTAGTCCCTCCAAAACTGTATGCCTTTGGTCTTAATGCTCTCAAAGTTCAAAACAGCTTGTCGACATTCCTTTAATGAATATTGCCAATATCCATATTAGCAATTATTTGTGATTCGTCGTCATACTTCAATAACTTAATATCCGATGTTAATGGGTATTACTGTCAATCAATATATACCAATCCTCACACTTGTCGCTTGTATTAGTACTCCCATTATGCACATGACCATCTAAACAAGTCTCAAGTGATGCTCACGTCTTAATGCTAGACAAGCCATATATTGAGTGTCAACAAAGGCTTATGTACTATTTAACAATATATATCGAATAATAGAGAAATTCTCTATTTCTCTTTTCCGCCTCCGCAATCTCAACTAAACTATGGTTGATTAATGGGAAGAGGGTGAGTGGGGGTTTGGGTTTGTTCCCCCCAACAATTGTCAAGAGATAAGCCATTTGCAACCGTTTCAAGTTCAAGCACAGACTCAAGAAGAGAAAATGGCACAAAAAATCTCTAAATTTTGATTAAATGTGCAATGTAATCCCTGAACATTTAATTTGTTTAATGTGATTTTTGATTTTTGATCTAATGTATAATATTGTTATGAAATTTTAAAATTTGGTCCAATATTCAATGTAGTTCTTGAACTTAATAGTTCGAGATCATATTGAACAATAAATATACATGATCTATTCATACTCTAACATAAATGTCACTCCCAATGAGCGAGTCAAAAGGCGTATAAATCCCGCAAAGCGTTGTTATCCTATGATGCTTAACCAATTTACTTCTGAAAATTCAAGGCCATGGTCAAATGCCCCAACCACCCCGAAAGTAATTATCCTCTTAAAGATTATAAATTTACAGTTCTAACAGACATTTTAAAACTCTTCTATCGATATTTCTTTTGATGACAAGAAAACCCATCTTAAATAAGTAACCTATGCCCCTTAAATTTATTGCATTAGCTGTTCGAGGTTTTAAATCATGGCCCATCAGTAATTGGGGCTCGATTTAGAATTGCATAGAAACGAACTCAGCTTAGGGAAATTTGACCAACAATAAAGCTTGACCAGAGGAGAAGAGAGAAATTGCATTTGGTTCAACTTTGGGGCAAAGTCTTTAGATAAATGCAAAGATCTTTAGTTCAGAGGTTTTTTAAAAAGCAAATACTATTTGGTAAAATGTAATTTAAAAGTGTATTGGAAAATAATGTTAGTGTAAGTAATGTTTGGAAAAATCACACATTGTAAAGCACTTCTGTTTTAAAAAATAATAATCTGAAAACCAGAGAAGAACTCAACGGCCGATGGATGGCCAGCAAGCCTCCGATGAGTCTCTAGTGAAGCCAAATCTAGTTGCCAACAAGCCAAATTTGGCTTTGGCAGCCTCGCCTGAGGTCACCCAAACCACGGTTGTTGTCGCCTAGGTCATCGACCTCAAGTCAAGTCACTAGGGTTGCACAACACAAATGAGGTTGTCGGCACCAAATCTGGCTTGTCGACAACTAGATTTGCACTCACTGGCAGCTTGAACCCTCACTGGTGAGGTCAAGTGAGGTAAAGACATTTATGAAATTATGAAAGTGTAGTGAGGGCAAAGTTGGGAGAAAAAATGTTTTCGCAGTTCGGAATTACTCAAAGTTCAAAACAACTCTGGATCTACCTTAAGTTAAAGATCTTTAGAGACATTTAGAAATGCAATTGCATTTCCCCATAGCTCTCAAAAAATTTGCCAAACGTTTTTTGTATTTGCCCAAGGACTTTTGAACCCAAAGTCTCTTACCAAAGTAGTTTCCAAACGGAGCCCGAAACTCGTCCGACTAATTCTCAATTTAGAAGGTAATTACAAAGTTAGGTCGATTGTGTACAATTTCCTTCGCAATGATGTTGTTATGGGCTGATGACGGTGAAGAAAAGTCAAAAGAGAAGTTAGTAGTAATCAGCAAATGGGCATGTAGTAATCGAGCCGTACACCAGCCCCGCACGCGCACACGCACTCAACTCTCCGGGAGTTCTCGCAGTTTCATTCCCACTTAACTGATGTCCTTGCGATTTCTCATATTTCCTCTCGAATGCAATTTCCGTCTCCTCGCGCTTAGATTCTTGTGGATTCAACATTCCATCGGAGCCCCATATGCACACTTTGTGCTCGAGTGAGGAATTGCGTAGCGATCCCGGTTGCTTCCCAATGGCATCGGATTGCCTCGGCGCATATTAATTTCGTCTAACACCAATCCGATAAGATGCAATCAACTTCCAAGTGAATGGACAGGAACATGAGGACAGAAAAAAGTACAAAATCCAACTTAGGATAAAGTTAAGTTGTCTACGAGAAAGGGGGAGATCACAATAGTGGCAACTTCTCCTTTCTTCATGTAAGCTAGGTCTTTTCATGAGAGTGATGAGGTACATCAAGTGAGAGTATGACCACACTAGAAAAGAGAAGGCTAAACGACAGCTACTCTCAAAACATCAAACATCATCTCCTCTCAACGTGTGCTCATTCACGGCTATGTCTCTTTCAAGGTCTCAAACCTCTGCGTAGCCCGAGCTCCAAATCCTCAGGACAAATTTGGAATGATCCTGGTTGCGTCTTTATCGATACCGGCACAATCAGGATACACGAAAATGGCATGCTGAAGGACTTGGTTCGGAATGTGCGAACCACCTGCTTGATCGACTGCAAGGCCAAAAAGCTTCACAAGAATCCCGCACGACAAGTTTTTGTTAGAGGAGTTGCATTAGATGCATTGTTGGTGTCAAAGTATATTGTACGATTTTACCGAATCTTCGCACATGTTATCAATCCAATTGCTTTCGTGTACAATTTCCTTCTCGATGATGTTAGTACCAAACAAAAATTTCCTTGACGTTATTGATGTCCTAGAAACAGAAGGAAAGGCTCATTGGAATATAACCCGAATAGAGCTTGATACAAAAGAAAGGAGGGGTCCAGAAAAGATCGTGAAAACTGGATGTTAGTGTAGTACCACAAATCGTGAAGGGTATAGATAAGCCAAAAGAAGTTTCGTGTGGGAGAGGAGGTGATAGTACAAAGTGAAAAGGAGAGATTGTTAGTTTCTGCTCAAAAAGACTTGTAATTGGACAAGCTCAGATCGATTGGTTACCAGAAATATCTCCTATGATGTACAATTGGTATCTCAATAGGCTTCATCTTGTACCATACAATAAGATTTGATAGCCCAAAAAAGTGTATATTGCATGTTTAAGCATTTAAATTAGCACATAGAAAAAAAGAGCTCACTTTCTTCTTCGAAGAGTACTTTTGGGTCAATACACGTTTAAATATTGTCACTCCTGCGACGGTACACATTTTCATTAAGTGTGTAAAAGTTTGCACTATATGCTGATCATAGTTGGAAATTTGAAGAGTCACGGTAACCATAGACAATTTGTGTGGAGTTAGCTGTGCAAATGGAGCCGCAACAATCTGTAATTAACACCTAATTGTTAGTTTAAAATGTGAAAATAGCTAATTAAGATTGCCCTAGATCACCAAAATGCACAGACCAGGCGCTGCTTAACAGTCAAACTTCAGAAGTAAGAGAAGGCGAAACCTTTGATCAAATCACAGGTTAAAAGCATGTGATACTTCATTGCAACCAAGGCCCATGAGTCATAAATCTCACGTGTTTGAGATATTGCTTGTAGAGTAAAATATAACTTATTAATTTTTCTGTAACAAGTAACAATCATCAAAGCATTATGAATTGCATTTCGCTAGTATGATACGCATCTGCTAATGACACGTATTGACGATTTTTTGATGTGGGGAATCATACCAACTTGGCAAACAAGCAACCATTTACTGTTGCAGAAGTGAAGTTTGCAGTGAAAATACGTTCATTGTCCGTTGGAAAACGGCGTCTTTTTTGGGTAGCGTTCACTATTTATTATAGTAAAGCAACCCTATAATCTTGAAGTGAGATAAAGGAGTTCAAAGGGCTCTTAATCATGTCCGCGAGAATTTGATTCTATTGTTGACATAGAGAGGCGTTACAGTCAATCGCAATGTCTAGAGCGTCCGACTGAAGGAGTTGAAGTTCAAGAAGTGAGAGAAGAAGCATATAGATGCTTTCATTTACACCTAAAAATAATTTGGGGGGTTTCTTGAGTGTTGGTGACACCTATAGCCGTCTGAATCTAATGAACTGCAGCAACAGAAAATGAAAAGCATGTCGTAGTCTCTCTCTCTCTCTCTCTCTCTCTCTCTCTCTCTCTCTCTCTCTCCCGCCTAAATTCAGCCAAAATGGTTGGGCAGTCTGTCATGAACGGAGGAGTAGCAGAACTTAAAAAGATTGCATGAAAAGGCTTACCCATCAGTCTTTTTCGCTCCCATCATCTCTCCTTAACTTTTTTTCCACAAGAGAAAGAATGAAAGAGAACACTCGATTCTCTCAGAATTTTGGGAAGTGCAAGCACTTCATAAGGTCGTTGTTCCTGTTCACTGAGCAGATGCTTGGGATTTGCTCTATGGCAGCAAAAGCGGGAGGCTTTTTCTTCACATTGTGATCCCGAAATTTAAACTTCTATTTTCAATTCTGAACTTCCGAGTCTCTTCAGAGGATACACTTAACAAAAAACTCAACAGTCAAAATCCAGACTGGGTTGTTTGTATGTTTTTGCTATGGTTAAAAATGGAACTGAAGAGTTACAGATAAGTCTTAACAATAGCAAAACCAAGAACATATGTGAGAGAGAGAGAGACATGGAGAGAAATGGAGAAGAAGAGAATGTTGATACAGATGAAAATAGTACCCAAAAACATTCTTTTCAGGGGCACATAATTTCTTTCACAAATGTCATGTCATTTCCACTACACATCAAAACTCGTTTAATATGAGTACCAAAGTCCGTTCGAAGAAAAATCCTAAACAGCAACTACTGGAGTACGTCTTTGATTGTTCCACCGATCGGACATCAAGAAATTATATCTTGCCTTGTTGAAACGGGTTTTAAATAAGAGAAGGCACTGATACAGATGTAATCTCTCTCTTTTTCTGAAGCACCCTCTTCATTTCAGGGTCAGGTTTACTGAAAATTTAACCCTCTGTATGACAGGTTGGGAGTATGGGCAAGAGTAAGCAGAAAAGTGTTGTACCTCTCAAAAGCAAAGAAACCTGATATGAGCTCGAGAAACCCTAAATCACCTGTTTCATATATCACCATTTCTACAGACACCAGTGAAAGTGAAAAGGCTTGGATCTGCAAAAAAGAAACTCGGGACCTGAGACATAGCATAACATGAGATGAGATTCATCAAGTACAGTTGGAGAGGGAAGATGCGTATCTAAGCAGGTTAACTAACTCCAAAAAGGGAGCTCACTCATCAAAGCCCTAGAAAACAGATCTCAAAATCATCATCGGACCGCCCCGAGACCCAAAAAAGACATTCTTGTGCCTCAAAAAACCCTAACTCATCAACACTGCATAGAAAACTGAGAACCCATGAGTCCATGACTGAATCTTATCACAAATATAGCCAGCAAGAAACAGAAGTGACAAAAACCCTTCTTTCTAGCACTAATATCCATGGCAGACTATAAAAAAAAATGCCCCTAAAATAGTTTAATGCACATAATGAAGAAGTTTTTACCTTTTCTTTTTCCTATCTAGGGTTCTGAAATGACCAAAACCCTAGAAAAACTGCCACAAATTCTTGAACCGAGCCATGCGTGTGATTCTAGGGTTTCTGGAGATGCCAGCAACAGGTGAAGATGCCACATGATCTGATCCATCCTCAAGTCAAAGAGGGAGGTTGAGATCATGCTGGCAGCTTCAACCGATGCTGGTCTCTCAATATCATCAAGGTCTTCATATCTCTCTCTACACATATCTTTTGCGATGGTGCTTTGCTTCTTCCTAATGGAGTCACAATGAGGAGTGAAGGGATAAAGGGGGTTTATATAGAAAGAGTGCAGGAAGAAATTGGGAGAATAAATCTCCTCCAAGGGAGAAATATTATTCAAAAAGAGATTTTTATTCCATCCATTGTGGATTTAGAATATTTTATCAAGATTCTTTCTAACTAAAATATACAGACTCGTGTTATGATATTGTGAAAGGCAAAATCATGTACATATAGGAGTTTTGGAGCTCCTTCGTTTCCTTGCATGTAATTGGCTCATCTGCCTAGAATAAAGTCTAGACAATTAATTTTCTAATGTTCTACATGAACCTTTATATTATTCATGAAATGCTAGATAATTAAGTTTCATATTAATATAAATTCATAAATGAGCTTGAAAAAAAATATCGAGGCTAGAGGTGAGATGACCATACATATTTAAAGATTTAAAGATAATACAAGTTGCTTCATCTATGTATATATGTACACATATATATATACATATGATAGATTTTCATCGCGTTTTAAATGGTACTGAATTCTTCCCGTTAGCTCAAGTAAAATTAAATAATAAAAAATCTATATCAGATGCTAGATGAGAATTGAATTATTGAGTTTGTGACACACAATTAAAGTGAAATCAAATAAGAAGAAAGCCCAGTTGAAACAAAGGAAGGAAGGGTGGTCCCCAAGTGAGATGCATATTGAATATTGTCACGCCCCAGGACTAATGCAGACAGGCTTGTGAGTGTTCCTATATTTTGTAAGAGCATTAATAACTTTTAGGTCGGACCTGAAAGGAGAGGGGACCCTTTAGCCTGCATGCATCTCTCTCTCTCTCTCTCTCTAAACGTGACTTAGGGGGAGATAGTGTAGAAGCTACAAGCATATGTTGGGGGACCATCTTTTGTCATTTTTATTTTTGTTGGTTTTTGGCATGTTTTCACAGATTTTGCATTATGCTCGCAGCTTCCCACAAAAAGAAGAAAGGGCAAGAGCATCTCTGCCTTAGATAACAAGAGCCATGCAACATTCTCTCTCTCTCTCTCTCTCTCTCTCTCTCTCTCTCTCTCTCTCTTTCTTCTCACAGGTGCATTTAATTTCATATTCTATTTAAGCCCTCTTTTCTTGGTTCAGTGGAGATGCCTTTTCTTGGTAAGTTATATTCTATCAGGTAAATTTCTTTGGGTGCCTTTTGCTTCTTCTGCAATCTGATTGGGGGCGTGCCAGCTGCAGAGTAAATGCTTACAGAGACATTTGATGAAGACAACCCTAGAAAATGACTGATTGTTTATTTCTCAAAACAGAACATTAAATTTCTTTGCACTTGGCTTGATGTTGATTACACACCAAAGCCAGGCGTGCGACGATGTAGAGAGAAACCCTAAGATGCCCAGCGTGAAAAGTATATTTATTGTCTCTGTTCTAGATGTTCTCTATCTACATGCCAAGACTAACATCTTATCATTACTTTTATTAGAATTAAATTGGTGCATCACGAGAAAGTCACTGGCTGGACGATGTCAATTTTGCATGGACAGCATAGTTTTAAAGTTTAAGAATGTTTCACATGTTATTTCCTTTCTCTTTGAGATCTTGTATCATTCCTGTAGTGAACATGGAGTTGTAAGTTGAGCGGTATCTAATCTAATTAAATATATGTAAAGTGGCGCTTCAAAGCTCCTCCAATATGGCACTCTCCCACTACTTTAAATATCTTAAGTTCTTTTTATTTTTCGATTTTTTTCTTATCCAAGAAAGAAAAGATTTCCATTTAATATTTCGTATTCAATTGGAACAGACATATATGTCTATACACCATCCTTTCTTGCCATCCTATTTGAATTCTATTGGTAAATGTTAAGTTAATTGTTTAGACAAAATGGACTGAACACGTCAGTCTTTCATTCTAATGCCAAAGCATGTTAACCTATTCAGATATTTAATTAAAGTGACTAAAATAACATTGGAGCCATTAATTAACTCGAAGAAGCTAACTTTTAGATTAATTACACAAAAATGAAACTTAAATTTCCAATGAATTTGAATCAAAGTGAAATTCTAAAATGTTGAATAATTAATAGTTGACACTAAGCGAAGTTTTGACCAAAAAAACTAAGAATAATATTAATAGACTATGAGAACAAAGTTTGTTCTAATAGACTAAGGGGAGTTCAATCTTCGTTAATATTAAGTCAAGTTTGTTTCAAGAATCACTATAAGAAAGGCACCCTGAAATGACACAATTTTTTGCAACTGTGACCGTAGGTGACACTGTATAGATATCATCATTTACATCCAGAAAGCCGTATGCTTTGGAAGAAGCTTGTACAGTTTGGGAAGGGGTTTTGATTGATCAAAAAGAAGAATCTACATTTTTAAGTTTGCCATCTAAGCCTTAGGTCATACCTTAAGGCAGTTGTCGCTATTGATTCAATCAAAGAGGGAACAATCTTGAACAAAAGGTGACGAATTATGGAGACAAACATGAAATTTGTCACCTTAGGCTAGACCTAAAGCGGCAAAATCATGGTCATATCACCTTAGGTTTGACATAAAGCGATGAAGTTATGATTTTGTTGCCTCGCCTTGGGCCTAAACCGCAAAATTCAAATTTTATCCCCATTGAGGAGGGAAATCTAACCTACAGTGTCAAAAGTAAAATGTTGTCGTCTTGGGGTAGATCTAAATCTAAAGTGACAAAATAATTTTGCTCGTTGCCTTTGGGTATGATAAAAGGCGATTAAGTGACGAAGATATTTATTTGTTACCTTTGGTTAACCCTAAGATGACAAATCTAAGAATTTGCCACCTCTAGTTTATCGTAAGGCGACGGAAATCATTTTCTTTATTTACTTTTGAGTGTGCCTAAGGCAACAAAAGTAAGTTTTGTCGCCATCGACTGCAATTTAAGGCGACAAGAATAATGGTTTATCACAGTTGATAAGGACTGCAAAAATATGTCACCTCTGTCTAAGGCTTTTTGCAGTGAATTTTAAATTGTTGGATTATGTTGTGGATTATTTCTTAAATGTATGTTCTGCAAAAGAAAACACACATCACTCATCCAATTATAAATAAATAAATAAATAATTCTATATTGACAGTGAACCTAATAATAATCCTTTATAATATAGAAAAAAAGGTACAATGATTTGATATCAAGTGAGAGAAATTCTATCACTATGTTTAACTGAATTTCCAAATAAGTCATTTGCACAAAAAGTTTCTACTCATAATGATCCACGCAGATTAAATATACTATTTTTTCGTACTTTTTATTTTTTTTAAAATTTCATATTACAGAAAATGTCACACTGTCGATCTAGTTAGGAGGAACTTTCAATATACAATATTAATAAATTTAAAGATTATATCATGCTAATCAAAAACTTATCACATTAATGGCATCAGCTTTATTCTTGACATAATCTTTCATGCATGTGAAAATTTTCTTCAATATATATTTACCGGGTATGGTTCCACACGATCACCATATTCACAAAAATGGGTGAAAAAATAAAAGAAACAGCGCAAATAAAGCTATCTCACTAACCATGATACAAACTTTAGTAAATAATGCAATTTATATAATTCTTTTTCTCCTACTTTTTATTTTCTGAAGAGTTCATAAGCAATGATATATTGAAAAGGCCCAGTAGTAGCTTTTACTGCCACATCATTTAGCAAGAGACTTATAGTAAGATTTTCTAGTATTTCTAGCATTACCCGATGACTAAGATTTTATGGTAAATAAGATCGCCTTAAATGTAGAGATCAACCTAGTTTGGAATGACTTTCGGCATTCATATTTGATAAATTGTCAAGATTATGTCATGCTACTTGCGAAGTTATCACAGTAATGAAATAAGCTTTATCAGACTAGATGAATTGTTCGTGCATATGAAAATTTTCTTCAAGATTTTGTATACTTGTTACTCTCATGGTCCCTGCATAAAATCACCATATTAAAACTTTTGCAAGAAGGTAAAGTTGTAGTTGAATATACCTTTCGATTGAGTTGATATAGTGGGTCGATCCTCTTACCAAGAAACAATTATAGTACTTGGTATAATATATGTATATATGGAAATTTAGTGGCTGTAGCCTCACTCTTAAAACGCATGTTAATTTGCAAATGAGTGAGGGTGCCATTGTCATAGACAAAATTCAAATCAAAGTCCAAACTCTAAGACCATGAAACCAAATCTTACATGCAATATTATTCCTAGATATAAAACAGGATAGTGATCAAAAAAATTCTAAACCTAATATACAATGGCCAATATCGTCATAAGATTTTAATTTGGCCACTTTAGTCTTAAACCTTTTGATGATCTTTCAATATGGCTATTTCGGCCAATTTTGGTCCCATACAAGGCTACGTCAACAACATAATTGGCATTCATTCAGACTAAATTGGCTGCCGTACAATAAATTTAAGACTTTTTGAACAATTTTCGTGTACAAAGCTATGTCAACAACATAATTAGCATCGGCAAACATTTTTTCCTCCTCATGTTAAGACTATCCTTCATAATCTTTTCAAGGAAAACAATTATCTTTTAAGATGACTATCTTAGAGGATGCCTTCATAAATTCAAAATTGGCAAGGCATGAGAGGCCACCTCAAAAGTAACACCATTGACCCTAGAAAAGTGTCACACACTAAAACATCCGCAAGTGGTCCAATTTGTACGCATTTAGACGTGCTCCACAGTATAATTAGACCCACAAAAAGGTCCCAAAAGGGAACTGATTTTAACATATCCTAGGAATTGTCTTAAGATTTGGTGCGTACCATGCAAGATATGGCCGAATTCAAACGAGCAATTTCTAAGGGCCAAAGAAAAGTTGGGGTTACCGTATCGATCCGTAAAATATGGAAGATTTTTCAGAGTGAGCTGACACGTGAGTATGGTTGCAATGGAGAATTAAGGAATCTTGGGGCGAATTGGTTGCTTTAAAGCCTACATGGATAGGTATAGATGAGTAGCTACCCTTTCCTTGGAAGGCATACTTAATTGATTGAGATTGAAAGCATCTTGGTGTTCATGATTCCACCTGCAAAAGGGGCGTTCAAATTAGAGTAAAAATTCATAGTTCATAAAACTGATTTTAGTCTCCAATTTAATATATATATATAAAGACAAACAAGTTGCAAATAACAAAAATAGAATAGCAATTTGAGTTGGATATGATGGAAATTCCAAATACAACATAATAGCACGACTCAAATGTGATATAAATTTATCGAGAAAAACCTAACTCGATATGAAAAATTCGAAATTGACATAAATTGACACGTTTCGTCGATAAGAAAAATAAAATTTCCAGACAATCCTGTTGAAACGCTTTGACAAGGACACGAGTATAACTGATGCAATATGATGACACCCGAAATGCCAGCACCCTTTAATGATTGTTGCGGTTCCCCCATATTGTACTGATTGGAGCTCTTAGGGTGGTAGAAACTGTTTCCTTGGTTGACTCAAATGCTTTTAAGCTGTCAAGTGTGGATATTAAATGCTTATCACACAATACCCTCTCTTTCTTGTAAGTGGAAACCTCACGCAAAAGCATTTAACCACATGAAACCAAAGGGGAAAAAAAAAACAACCCTAGAACAAGAACAGCAATGAACAAGAGTCACGGCAGAACTCTATAAGAGTGTACCACAGTAAAACCGCACTATGTTCCTCAGCTTTCAGCAACCTTGATTCCCTAAGAGCAAACCCTTTTGGCGGTAGCATGATAGTGATCACATGAGAGCTTCAATAACAGTGTCAAAAAGAAGTAAAAGAAGCCATGTTATCTCTTCAGCCCTCGTTGTTCCTAGTGCGAACCCTATCTTGTAGAGATCTGCCTCAGACCTAGTAAAAGCTCTGGCCCTTTTGCAGGATGACAGAGTTTAAAGGGAAGTCGAGTGTTGGAGACCTAGAGTGGTCCATTGTGTAATCTCTATGCGCAAGTTTTTGCATATAAAAGACTTTTTGCAGTTTGAGCCGTGAACTGGACAGAAGTTCGAAACCCCCCACCTTCTTCTTCTTCATCCTGTGAATAAAAGCTATTCTGTGGGTTTCTCCAGAGCCCCATTGCAGTCCATGAGATTTTGGTTAGATCGAGACAAAAAGGTTCCATGTCTTGCCAATTTGCAGAGGGAAGAAATCTTTCTTCACATCGATAAGTGATCCACTACATAACGTTATCCATTCTGAAAATATTCGTTCTATTTACTATTAGTGATAATAAACACCTAATCATATTCTTAAGAGATAATCATTCATACCATTTTCAAATGTTTAAAAGAATTAAAAAGGGGCATATGTTCACACACAAAAATGGCCAAAGCTCAAATTTGGGGCACATTTTAATAATTTCCATCTTGGCTCGATGTTTAAGCCAAGTTATAATCATTTCAATCATTTTAATAAAATCTTATCTTCATTGCTACTCTTCTATAGCCCCTCGTGGCTCAACTGCCATGGAGATATTCCAAAGAAAAACCATTTGAAATGAGAGGTGTTAAGATCATACTTTATCCATCCTGCATTTGGAATTAAATTATGCTATAATCAAATTTTAACACCATTTGTCGAAGTTTGGGGTTTCACCGCAGTGGCAGTGGATAAAAATCAAATGTCAGGAGAATTACCCAGATTAGAGAGCAAAAAGTAGATATTTAACTCTCAAAATGCAAAATTTGCAAATTTGAAAACGAAAAGGTACAAAATCAAGTAGGGAAACTTGCAGCTAAGGTGGAATCGATAAATGATTTGTGTACTCTTGCCCCTATCTTTAATAATACAAGTGCAAGTATAAAAGTGCTTACTTTTGGTGAATGATTTTAGTCTTTACCTGAAATCTTTTTCTCATCTTTAAAACAAATAGTCTGCATATAGTTTGTTTCAACTATAAAAAATATTATTCCAGATTTTAGAATTTTACCTTACATTTTGAATGATTAAATAAGAACAAAAAAAAAGTGGAGTGGTAAAAAAAGTTACGTAGTACATACTACCCAAAATCACTCTAATATGATCGAATCAACACTCACCCCCATACAAAAAAGAAAATCAATGAAACATAAAACACACATTTGATAGATAAGCCTTACTCTGGGCCAAACGGGTCGGGCCGGTCATTTATAATATGTGAAATCCATTCGATTACTCAAGGTGCAGCATGCCAGCATCATCATAGGTAAGTCGTCTTTTTTTTTTTTTTAGTGTTCTAGCTCAAAATGCACGAGACAAACTCTCGACATCACAACTGGAAAGGAGAATTGTCAAGGACGGCATTTACTTTACTGTCGAAAGACATGATGCACATACTTCATAAGAGTGAGCATCAATTCAAGATAGATTATAGAACTGGATCAAACCAACCATACCTAATCAATTCCGATTCCAATTCTAAAGTGTATAGAATGAATTCTAGATTCCAAAAATTAGGAAGGTAGATTCCATTTCAGGTTCTATACCCTAAAACTGTTCACCCCTAATACTAGGTCGCGTAGCTGATGCAAAGGACTAAAGCCAGCCAATCCGATAATTAGGCGTAACGTTTCCGACTTCCATCTAAGATTAGAATTTCTAGGAAGTATCGGTCAATGTCCTGATGCAAAGCAACTAGAATTCGAAGTCTTCCGCGTAGATAACAAGGCATTGTACCGTCTGGTGTCTTGGACTGAGTTGCAGCTGAAAAAGTCATACCATGACATCAAAATATTTCGTATCGACTAAGCTAGGAATATTCCTCATTCTGATTATGCTAGTTCCCCACCTACCAATCTCGTTCTCGGCAATTGTTTCCACACCAACTACCGAGAAGCGGGCTTCAAATGGAGAATCTCCATTGAACGGGGGTCGGTATAATCCAAGAGAAGATTCCCTCGTGATGGACACTCTTGATAGAGAACCACTCACATCGAATGCTCCTTTTAAGCCGAATTTACCTCGCACCATACACTGAAAAAATTCATGTAAACACTAAATCGAGAAAATGACACGATAAGTGACATGACTATACCTACGCTGCTCGCTTGAGTACTATAAATTTTCAATCGACCATTTGTGCTGTAATTTTTCAATCGATAACTTACTCAAAGGCACTTTGTGACCAAGTTGGTATCCTTATCCCCGAAGTTGCGTTCCTTGATATCTATTCCTTTGTAAGTGAGTTCTAGGCTATGGACTGGATTCTTGGTTAAAAGCAAGAAAATAGCCTTGGCAGAAGAAACAGAAGGGACATCATCATCATATTCCCCCGTGGAAAATTATACAATGAATTAGAATTCAGGTGACAGTGCTTATTCATTACATAAGATGTATATCTCCCTCGTTCATGACCCCTATGGAAGCTCGGCTCTACAAGTATCCCAGACATATGAACAGAAAAGAATGACAAGAATACAGGTTACTATTTTCTCTTGTATGTACACATTCTCTATATATAAGATTAAAAGATCTGTGCCGATCAGCAGTGGTTTTGGTTTGTACTTGTAGTAGGGAATCCACTAGGGTTCAAGATCAATCCCGTTCGCTTTCAGCTCCCCAACTTGAGGCTTGTTAGCATCTTCCACGTTGCTTTCTCTTGGTGGCTAAAAGTCAAAAGCATCAGCAGTAAAGAGAGATGTCAGGTACCGGAAATTAGCCGGTGAAGAAGCAGCAAGAAACCTGAGGCATGAACAATCATCTATGCGAAACAGAAAAAGATAACAGAGTTGGAACACCTATTGGCATCTCAAAATAGAAACAAGCATCAAGTCAGCTTCTCTGCAAATGCAAATGCAGACAGAGAAGATGTAAATACACATCCGCTTCCTGACTGGCTACAATGTGTATTTTTTGGTGGAGCCTCATTCAAACTAAATATAATCTATACAATCCTTGTATATCTTAAGCACATTATGCTCCTGCTTGAACTACCATATAACGCATGAAAGAAAAGTTGGTACTAACAGACAAGTGATAAACGATAGTCAGCATCCCTCCACCCCCAAGAAAGAAGAATGGTAGCCGGTCAAAGGAAAGGACAAATGCCTGTAAGTATTTGCTATGTCCCAAAATTTACAGCCGCAATAACTCATACAACATCATTGTGAGTCTTACAAATGCCAAAACTTCAATGCGTTCATCGTAGGTATCTTATCACCAAACTAAAGTCATATTTACCATTTCACACATTGAGAAACCAAAGCGAGACTCAGGTTACCAATGAAAATCAACTCCTGTAAAGAATTTCCCAAATATCAAATACTTACTTCTCCAGAGAGATCCACTGGAAACAAAGTGATTGCACTGGGATCAAAACTGAATCCACTGACAAAAGAAAAATCAGCATGATATTAGCGACTGGCCATAACTGGAAGATGAAGAAAATTATCAAACAATGAGGTGAATATCAAAAAGATAACACTGAAAAATCAGCATACTTGACTAGACAATTTTTATAGGCGACTAACAGCATGCCGGCAACCAGAATCAGCAGAGTCTAATTAAAGCAACAGCACATAGTATTTTATTACCAGCGAGGTAGAACTAGCCGCCAGACGTAGGGAATGAAAAACTCCTCAGATTGACTTTCTTGCTCATATGTGAAGCGTAATTGGGTGAACATCTGTCAAATAATATCGCTTGTGTCATATGACATTCATAGGAATCTCCATGTGCACTACATGGCATCCAAAATCACGATAACAAACTTGAAAATGGCACATTATACCTTCATCCCGTCACCACGCCAAGATCGACAATTATTAATAATTACTTGAAGAACTTTCTCCACCGACCATTCACCATCCACCCTCTGTGCATCCATACGGCTATTGAAAAAATCTAATACCTGTAAAACAATTGTACATGTCAAAGACAGAAAAAGCATAATGAAAGCATGAATACCATTTCACAAAAGTTGTTAGCTACGGATGCTTTGAAGCATACTGTATAAATATTTTCAAGAAGCTCATTAAACCGGGGATGATTCCTAAATGGCTGAAAGACTTCCTGCCTGTGCATTATTGCATATACAACCTGCCAAAGACCAATGACCGCCAGTTATGAGTCATTGATTAGAAAAAAGGTATGAAAGGTAAGGTGCTGCATCATATAAAAAATATTGCTACTGGCCTTACCTCAGGATTCCGAGGCAGCGCATACGTCAAAATCTCATTTAAGATCTCAAGGACAATCCTTAAAAAGTCAGTATATATATAGAACTCCGTTGACTGCAACAACATCCAACTCATCTTAGAAGCAGGGATTTAAAAGGAAGGGAATTATCAAAAGGCACCAGAGAGTGTAATAACAGATAAATCAGAAACAATCTGTAAATACTGCAATTGTACCATGTCTTCAGCAAGGCCTTCGTCTTCTTGCAAGCTGCCTTTATTTGTGTGGATCTTCCCATCTCGTTGTTCTGCCAATTTATTATACCTATATCCAGTAAAACAATGCAAGTCTAAATCTTGATACGATAAATGATCTAGAACTGGAAAATTGAGAACTTAACAAAAACAATGGAACAGGTAACTGTACTTTCTTGAGAGCATATCAAAAAGGCTGATCAGACGCTCCGATGCATATGCACTCAATCGATGACAATGAGGAGCCATGTTTGCCAATGTAGCTAGGCAGTTTGTATGCAAATAAACATCCTGCAACCAACTTGCATGGTAAATGTACTGGTCCAAAAAATATATAAGAGTCACTATCCTCTAGAGACTAATCATAATACAACAAAATAATAGACATACATATACATGACTGCTATTAAGTAGGTTCATTCAGTAGGCAACATGGTTGCAGAATGGAATTTTCAGGAAACACTTGCAACAAGTCCCTCCACAAGGTCGAACCATATCTGTTCCAATTTAATTTACACCGTTTGAAATAAAGCTTCACCATGGGCAAGACACTTGTGAAGATCGACAGATGATACCTTTATACTACACATCCATTAGGATTTTCAAGAAAACATTGTCATGAGAAGAAAGCCCACCCCCAATGGTCATCACGATGATTTACCATAAGATGGATTGCGAAAACGAATCGCTGAAGCTTCCTAAAAATCATTTAAAATTCGGATTAAGATTAGTTCACTAGCTGTTTGCTATGACCTGTGGGTACTATACATTTCAGGAAGATAAACAGCATTCATTACAAAAGAAGCTGATCCATTGATAGTCATACCCGTAGCTTTGATAGATTGTACTTCACTGTCCTTATGAGAATAATGACCATTAAGGAACCAAGAGATGTCTGATGAAGGCGGCGTTCCTGGTACCATGGAACACTTGGCAGTATCTGCCCAGGAAAATTGTAATTGCATAAATAACAGGATCAATTGAGCTAATTCATAGACAATAAAACACAACTTACCAGTTTGTGAATGCTGGCATTAAAAGAAGAGTCCTGACTAAGTATGAGGAGTATGATCAGAAGCATGTAGATATGATTGGAGCTCCTCCTTGAAGCATTATATAATGTCTCCAGGATGGGCATCAACTGTTATTCAACCACAGTCCAATAATCATATAAGACAGCTGAAACTCTCACAAATCGGGAGAAAAAATAATATGCCAAATATATGCTCATATATGTCTTTAAAACGTTTCTAATCTCTAGGCAGACCACAAAAATAAACTGTCCAAAACAAAACTCAAACCAAACAAGCGTGTGCCCTCTAATATCACCAAATCAGAACACTTTTCAAGAACACAACTACCTAAGTCCAGATACACATGACATTGCAATATTTTCAAAAGAATCTTCCATGCTACTTATAATGTCCTCTGAAACACAAATATAACATTATTCTTACAAGGATCATCAAACTACTGTTCTTACCAGTGTATCAATATCAGTTCGCACCAAAACGTATTCCAGAAAGCCAGAATTCCCTTGAACCAGTGAGTATAGCAAGAGAACAGCAGTCTCATCAGCCAAGCACCTGCAGAGGCCCAAAAAAGGTTTCCCTAAGATACTAGAAGGAAAATGACAGGCATATGGAATTATTTTTTACTTAAATTTTGACTTTTCATGGAAGGGAAGTGGGGGCAAAGAGATACAGAGAACCTAGAATTTTAAGATTTATCCCACACAAACAAACTAACAGAAAGCCACCTAAGTATATTGCTTTTCAAATTCAATACAACCTTACGGACCACTCTAATCAAGAAGAAAGCAAGACCAATATGATGGAACTCAAAGTTAGTGAGACAGAAGTAACTGTGAAAGGTAAAGATTTTATATGCTAAGAGAAGATAAAACTGGTAAACTTCAGGAGACCAGTGCCATTACCTCTCCTTTCATCTTCATTAACTATGAGATTATCTTCACTCTTCAACCCCATAAGAGCAGAAGCTATTTGCTTGCAGTACTACCCATATATTTTAACATAATTCATCAGGAACTGTTTGCATCATGCACTTGGAGACTACAATAATATTACTAAAACCCCCAAAAAAAAAAAAAAATTCCGAGGCCCCCAAAAAAAAAAGATAAAAATAAAAATAAAAAATAAAAATGAAAACACCATGGGATTCCAAACCATGATGATCAACGAAGGTATTTTTTATTTTCTCTCCAGCATGACCAAGGACCAAACCGGAACAATTTATCCTCACAAGTGAAACCTTACTTATTGCGTTTCTAAAGAAGATCTAACAGAAGGACATGCTGCCAAAATCTTAAACTTAGAGCTGGAATAACAACTGATAAATATTGAAGAAGTGCAAAGCACAATACAGCTCTTAACCCCTCGTCTATTATGAGTACCCATCAAGTGAAAAGAATGACTGAATCTTCAAGTATCCAGATGCCAGAACTCATCACACAATTTGATCTACTCATAAACTAGGTTAATCATGTTGGGAACAGAACAGGCTCAACATTTTTGTTGACCAAAGAAAGCATCCCGTCACACAAAACAAATTCAATCAGTAACTTCAGAATTACTAGCCAGTTTTACTTCCCAAAAACTGAAAACTCCCAGCCTGATAATGGGTTTAAAATATTGTAGCAAAGCAAGTTTCCATATAATAAGAGCATCTAATGCACAAGAGTACAATTATGTGAAGAAAGAAGAACATCAATTTACTCACGTCCCAAGAGTGTCAAACAGGGAAGCAAATGGAATCCTCACGAGCAGACCATTGAATGCATTTCCCTCAACATCCACTGAGCGATCAACTGCAAGGAAAGGTTTACTTCACCACCAAGATAGATACATAACTAGCATAAAGTACAAAAGGGTAGTACAATTACATTCCACATCTCTTGCATTTTCTAAGGCCTTGCAATAAGGGTTGTCGCATAAATATGTATTTTCCTTTGACAAAGTATCAGTAGTGGCACTGTCATCGCTTCTGTCTGTTATGGACTCGTCAACCAGAAGGCATTTACGGTAATGGATGAGAACAAGCAACACAAGGAGACTACATTCTGCCAAAGGGCTTCTTGGTACCTCATCCCTTGAAGGGACCAAATAGCTAAATGGAAACAGGACAATGTTTGCTGCAAATAGAGAATAAAAGATTCATTAAGTGGTTCTCACTTGTATAACAGGAAGAAAATCACCTTCACAATAATCATATTGCAGAAATCGCAAAAAACCTGACTTTCACAAAATTATGTGATAAAGACATAAATCAATGCTAGAAATTTTAGCTCAAATAAGCATTACACAGAGTCAACAAGGGCGGATATGCACGGACACTTAGCACCATGAAGTTCAAGTAAATGTTATGCTCAACCAGCTGAGGCAAAGCTTTCCTCCACAAATGGTTTTTTAGGCATACAGTGACTTATCAGACACCTAGAGTGTAACTTGTTTTGATAATATCAAACAAAACTTACAGTCTATGATCCATGTGGAAGCATATAATGAAATTTTGATAGACAAGTTCATGATGGGATCGACCCATGCACACATTCCTTAGCATTTCCAATCTGTCTGCCTGTTTACCACTGTCAATTAGGTCGCTTGTTCACTTTCTAGGAAACTACACCCAGATGGGCCATTTCTCCTCCTTTAGATGAACAGATATCTCATTCACAATAAGTACAGATGACACACTGAAAGTACAAACCAACAGATAGAAAAAGCAGGTGCCTAAATTCTTAAATTCAGTAGTAGTCCAATATTCTATGGAAATATGTAAAAAAAGGTACTGCTGCATTGTGTCCTAGTCCCCTAGCTGCATAAATATATCACACAGTATCTGCAGCGACTGCTTGAAAGAAATTCCATATAATGGTCATAAATCATAAAAGAGGAAATTAAAATCATGAACATCAAAAGGATAATAGTTAGAGCACAATGATGCCAAAGCAACCAGATTACTAACATTATTTGGAGGGAAAATGCCTACTTGTTGTATTATGACCACAAATCATATTTGTTACCCGCAAACTAATTATCTCATGCACATGGATGGTCCTTTTCTGATGACGGGGAAGCCCATTTAAGAGGTACACGCTAGAATGTGTTAAGATACTACGTACACTAATAAAAAAGATGCATCCTAGCAAAATTAAAGAAATATGACTAGACTAGCAAGAACAAGAGACAATCAAGGGGAACACATGTTTTGAAGAGAAAATTAGCCACTCAAAAGAGAAAATGTTAAAACACACCACATAGGATGAAAATTATATAAACAAATAAGCACTTAGTGAGCATAAGAGGGATATGTATCGAATAAAACAAAGATTAAATTAATGAATTAGCAAGGCCAAACAACTATACCAGCTGCAGAGCCAACCCTCTGAAGAACACCAGCCTGGTTATCATCAGATGTTGGATTAGATGCTCCCCCAAAGGGAGCACGTGGCCATATCATGTAGTTGAGTAGCAGTCTTTGGACCACCAATGAAACTAAAGAACTTTCCTGCAAATGGAAAAATGAAGATGTATGTAATATGAAGAATGCAGACAATTGACCTATGCAATATTTACTAACCTGAGTCATTGACAATTGAGCTATGCAACATTTACTAACCTGAGTCATCGCTGCGTCAAGGAATGGGTTTGCATCTTTTGGTCCTGGACATGGTCCAGCAAGAAGTTGAGTTGACATTGCAACCAGCATGAACCTTAGCAGCTCCTGGTGTAGGAGGTATGTGCTGGGGCTGTGACATAAATACAGAGTAAGATGATGACAAGTCGATGGCCCAAAAAGGAAAAAAAAAAAAAAAGCAGCAACAGTAGTGGCAAAAAAGGACATAAATGATTACAGTTTACACATACATACCTTACATCCACTGAGCCAATGAAACTGAGCACACTGTGCATGACAAGACTTTCTATGTTTTGATCTGCAAAGAACCCAGATAGTTTATTCACTTCTCTAATGATTGTAAAGCAGCCAAAATCACTACTATCAAACAAGGTGGAGAAAAAGCAATAAATCTATTAAGGTGAATATCACTGAAACTGCACCAATATAGATAGTCAGGTAAGTAGGCCTCATGACAACTCGAATTGAATCTGGATTTACACAAAGATTAGCCCCATGTTCTGAGACTGTTAGAATGTGAACTTCAAAGGAATTATGGACCAAGTCAGATTCCTTTGAATTTGAAGATCCCCAATAACCCAAACATCATATGTAGACATTCAAAAGAGAGATACAACAAGCACCAACCATCTAAAATCCAACCTCAAAGAAACTCCAGAGAAACACTTGACTACTTAGACAAGGATTAGACAATCCAAAACCTTCAAAAAAGCCCTCAGTAGACAATGCATATCATTTCTAGAGGAACCCACTGTACAGGAAGAAATGTCGTAAAAGCTCAGAATTTATACCTCTGGTAAACTGTGATGGAATAGGTTCACTTTCATCAAGTGATAGACAAAGCTCATCAAGATTGTCACTCTTAGCATTTTCAATCACGTGTTTCAAGAAAACCGATGAAATGAACAGTGCATTAGCGGCCTTTAGAGAAACTGAGGACGTTATTCCAGAAGCGGATGTACACTCTTGCAAACACCACGCCAGATGAATCAAAATCTTCGCCAGATGCCTGGTATAGCAATTGTTTTGCGCTGCACAAATAAAGAAAACAGGAGAAAGCACAATGTACAGAGTCAAATGCCAAAGCTTATAGGGAGAACATCACGCCCTTGATGGGCCAGTACAAACAACAAAGAAGTAGAACTCGGATCAAGAGCAACAGCGCAGCACAGGCGAAACTGTACCAGGTGCCACATCACTGCAACTTCGAGTATCGAGACATAAAAAAAAACGGTATACATGCGGCTCGCAAGCTCCTATTGCGCCACACGTTGCGGCTGCTTTCTTCCTTAACTACTTCTTTGTCATCTCTTGAGAAGAACATCCGACGAAGTTTTACTAATGGATAATTCAAAGCACAGAAATCCAACGACCAAGTCGATTGCCAAGGTAGTATTTATGTCCATGAAGCTAAAAGAGGGGCATTCACATAGCATGCAATTCATTCACCAAATCCATAGTCAGCGGAAGACTTTGTAATCGCGAATCAGCACGACGACCGCGTGCAGAGTGCACGGGTCGCAAGAAATCTAGACAGCGAGAATCACGCACGGAATCGACGATTCAAAACCGCGCGACGCTCGATTACCGAAAGCCACCTCAAGAAATTAACTGCCGGTCGCTAAACGAGAACGTAATCGCGACGAAAACACCGCGCAATCGCCTCTCCCGCTTCCCCGATTAAGCGACAACCGAAAACGACCGTTCCGCGAATCGACGCGGATCGGCCACCGACAGCTCAACCGTCGCCGACACGGCACCTACTCACCTAAAAGCTCGCAGGCCTGATCGACGCGCCGCGCGGGCCACCGGAGGTCGAGCGGGAGCTCCAGGAGCTTCTGCCAGAAGTCGGAGCCGAGCGGGAACGACTTCTCGCCGACGAACGTCCCGATCAGGTACTCCGCCGCCTCTTGCGGGCGGGCGCCGTCCCGCGGCGTCGAGGGCGCCGCTCCCATTGCCGCTGCAGAAGGAGGGAGGAAGGAAGGAAGGAAGAAGAACGAGGAGGAGGAGGAGGTCGCGTCGGTGCGGGGCGCCGTTCGGGTCGCCGGGTCGGGTCAACTCCGATCAGGGGGCCGAGGCGGAGTCGCGGCGGCGGGGGCGGCGGCGGCGGCATTGTGGGGGCGGGGATCTGCGCCGGGAAATGGGGAGGGGCGAAGGCGATCGGCGAATTGGGAGCGCTTTTCAAGTGGAGGAAAGTGGAGAGAGAGGAAGAGAGAGAGAGAGAGAGCTTGGAGATGAAGGTTTCGAGGAGTGCAGAAGAGAGAGAGAGAGAGATTGGGGAGAAGGGGATGATGACGTGAGCTAATTTGGGTTTGGGTTTTAGAGGTGGGAAGGGGGGCGATAAATGTGTACGTTGAGGCGTCGTTTTTTCGTTCGTTTCTCTCTTGACGGAATTGCCCCTTTCCCCGTTCGGCTTATAGCCCGGCCTGATCCATTCTGGTTCCAAAGTGGAACCGGGAATCGGATTGGGAGGACCGGTTGCTCTTAGGTATGGGAACTGAATCAAGCCACCAGTTCGGTCCTGTTCCGGTCCGATCGAATGGAACCGGTCATTTTTATTCTCACTACTCGATGTCATATGTTATGAATAAATTTTAAGTAAAAAAAAAAAACTGGTCACTTTTATCTTTTAAAGAAAATTTAAGAAAATGTATACATAGTTGATTTGGTGAGGTCCGATTCCCTCTTGGAATAGAGAACCTGACCAATTAGTCAGTTTGGTCCAATCTAGGCGATTTTTGTTCAAGCAGTCTGTTTTGCACACCCATATTTATTTATATATATAATGAAATAATGACACAAATGGTCCTTCAACTTTAACTAAATATGCAATGTGCTCTCTAAATTTTTAATTTATTTTTTGTACATATTTTTTTTAGTTTAATGTAGTTCCTCAACCATATGAAAATATTCAATATAATCCTTCCATTAATCAAGACATTTTCATATAATTTAGAAACTAAAATGAATATGTACTAAGAATTTAAAGATTATATTAAATAAATTAAAAGTTCAAAATCATTTTGCATGTCATTTTTCCTATATATATTATATATATCTTGTACTTTTGTCTTTCCTCTTATTCCCCTTTCTAAGATGGGGATTTTTATATTTTTTAATAGGACGAATTTTACTTTTTTTTGTTTTGTTCTCTTTGATGGATTGTGATTTGTTATTCTTTTAATCATCCCATTCGTTCTATCTGTAAGCAAAAATGCTTATGACTTCAGTTCTTGATCATATCAAGTGTCGTATATGTCTATAATTTTCGCATCATCTGCCGGTCCGAGAGATGAGATTTGTATCGAAGCGCATCTTTCAATATAGCTAGGCACAAGGAACTTACAAAAGGACTCGAGCTTTTTTAGTGTATGAAAATAATGAGGTGCATAACGAAAGAGCCACAAGTTGCCGATTCGTCGCGGCGTAGTGTTGGTGCATAAAGATGCTCAAGTCCAAAACAGAACCGGCCTGAGCTAGGTGTTTCGCACGCGGGAAGAAATTGATTACAATGCATGTGTAAAGATGTGAAGCAAAAGGAGTACCGCATCGGAACGTTTGAGTAATGTGAAGTTATTAATATATCTTAATTGGAACGTAGCTAATTGATTTTAGGGTACATTGGTTTCACCGAAGAAGAAAATATTTCCTTGAAGATCATCTTCAAGGAGAATTAGTCATTTATCATTTGTTTAGTGGTTGACTCTTGCTAGAAGGGAAAGTCATTTTACTTTATCTAAGCTTGTCATTTTCGATATTTGAAATATATTTTTCATAGACCGGTTGGTTTTCCATTATTCAAGTGACAAAAAATGGAGAAATAATTTTTCTAAGAATAATTTTCTCTCAAACAAATGGATCCTAAATATTTAATAAACGGGGATCTAATTAAAGAAGTTGACAGGGTTTTCTCCTAGTGACCTTCCCAAATAAAGGTATTGAATTTGTGCTGACGTCGACCCACCGCTCTTCGATGACGAAGGTTATTAAAACCGTCAAAATTGCTCTAATGGCAATCGCTGACTTTAGGCCAAAATTGGACGTGCGGACTCGTTTGGGCTGTGTCCTGAGAACCTACTAATTGATAGCTATCGGTGGCAGTTGGTTTGGATTCGGCAGCAGACATTAATGACTATAAGAGAAACAGAAATAGGTTAACATGAAACCACGTGTTTTGAACTTAAGGTGGTGCTAGATAAATAAATAAATAAATAAAAATTAATATCACAAAAAACTGTAAATTAGTACGCTGGTGAAAAATTTACTATAAATTAATTTTTACTATAAAAACTCCAAACTCGGTGTATTTGTGATAAATTTACCTCAAACTAATTTTTTAACCACAAAAAATCTCAAATCGGTACTCACTTGACAAATTTATTTGGTTTCTATTAAATTATATTAATGTCACAAGAAATCACAAATTGGTATGCCTCTGATAAATTGAGGGTAAAACTCCAAACTAGTATATACTTCAACTAACGCAATTTGATGGTAACTTAACGGAAACTAACGGAGGACAAATTTAGCACAAGTTTATCAATTCAAGATTTTTTGTGATCAAAAAATTAATTTGAGTGAAATTTGTCCAAGGTGTACCAGTTTAGAGTTTTTCGTAATATTAACAAAAAAAAATGTTAACTTGACCTTGATCACTAGTATAGCTGTGACATTAAATCTAAAGCCAATAATAAAAAAAGTTCTAAATTTATTGTATGGATAAGTCAATCTCAATTTTTTTTCATTTTAACCAATTTACTCTTAAACCTTTTAACGATTTGCTAAAATAGTCTTTCTAGCTAATTTTGAATGTAACTTAGTGATATGAACATCTATTATCCTATGTGGCTACTAGGATAATGTTAGCAAATCATCAAAAGATTTAAAACTAAATTGGCTAAATTGAAGTTTAAATCCATGCAATATACTTAGGACTCTTTGGGTAAATATCCCCGTGGGAGTACAATTAGCAGCTGTGTCTAATAAAAAATTTAATCGTGGGAGGGATAAAGCTTGAAACCTTAATTGTTCTTGTCGGTTGGATTTTAAGCCCAAGTCGACACTGCAATTTAGGTCTCGAATGTTAATCACCATGGATCTAGAGTTTCCAATTGCCATTCTATGTGTGATTAGGGTTTTGAAATATTAACCCAAGTGAGGGTCTCATATGAGGCTTTTGGACTAAGAATTTGTAGTAGTGATTTTGTAACCCTAATTATTGTTGGCTGGGGCTAGGTTGACCCTCGCCTTACCATCACTAGCCCTTCTCGGTGATGGTGGGGCAATGGTGGTGTGGGCCCACTACCTTTACTGTTGTTTATTTTTAATTAATTAATTAATTAATTTAATTTGATTAATATTATTATTTAAAATCAAATTTGGACCAAAACGACATTGTTTCGGGCTTATGTTGCTTGTTAAGCCAAGTCAATGTTTTGCATTATCCAAATTATATGGAATTAACAAAAATACTGAATTAAATCAATTTGATAAATTTTAGGACTTGATTACTCTTTTTGAAAGTTTTAAGATTCAATTGCACTTACATGACAAGTTTTAGGATTTGTAGATAACATAACCTTTTTTTTTTAATAGGACAAATGTATGCTTACTTTTTATCTGTTCTTTTTGACAAATTGTGATTTGTTATTCTTTATATCATCCTATTCGTTCTATCTGAGAGCAGAAGAGTCATGACTTCAGTTCTTGATCATATCAATTCTCGTATATGTTTATAATTTCACTTTATCTGCTAGGTCAAGTGATGAGATTGGTATCAAAGCATAGGCACACAAAACTCACGAAAGGCCTTGAGCTTTTGTAGTGTACGAAAAGAATAAGATGCATAACAAAAATGCCCATGACACTCCGATTTGTCGTGGCATATTGTTGGTGCATAAAGATGCTTTAGTTAACAAAGAACAATCCTTTTTTTTGTGGGGTTGGTCCTAACATATTTCTACTCTAACTCTCACTCTCAAACTCTTTTCATACCTCCTTGTAAGGTGTGGGTATCGAAATCCACACCTTAAGCTAAATCGTCCCCACCTCAACCTCCATGAGAATGTGACGATTCAAATCCTCCACTTCCCCCTTCCCATGAGGCAAACCTCAGTGGTTAGAGAGAATGAGCTTGACGTTTGCCTTCGTGGAAGAAATTGGTTAAGATGCGCATGCAAATGTGTGAGGGGAAAGGGATACCACATTGAATCATGCAAGTGGTGTGGAGTTGCTAATATATCTTAATCAAAACTTAGTTGATTGATTTGATGGTGCATTTGTTCATTGAAAATTTCGTGAGAAAGGAAAATATTTTCGTAGAAATCACTTTCAAGAAGAATAATTGCTCATCATTTGTGTAGTAGTTCAGGGAAAGTCATTTCTTTCTTACCGGAAGGGGGAGTCATTTTCCCTCTATCTAAGCTTATTGTTTTCAATCCATATAATATGTTTTTCATAGATCGATTAGTTTTCTGCCGTCCAAGTAACATCAAATTGAAAAACAGTTTCCTCTAGAGAATAGTTATCTCTTAAACAAAAAAAAAAATTTACAATTTTTTTAGCAAACGGAAGTTTGACCGAATAAATTAACAGATTCGGATCTGCATTTTCTCTTAGCGACCTTAGCGACCTCATCAAATGGAGGTATTGAATTTCTGATGACCTTTACCCACCGCTCTTCGATAACGAAGGTTATTAAAACCGTCAAAATTGCTCAAATGGCAATTGCCGACTTCGTCAAAATCGGACGTGCGGCTTGGGAGAAACAATGGACTAATTTGGGCTGAGCCTTGAAAACCTACTAAATAACAACTTTTGGTGGCACTTGATTAGGATTAGGCAGAAAACATTAATGGCCATAAAAGAAACAGATATAAGTTAACATAGAAGAATTAGAACTTGTCAAAACGTTTATCACTAAACTAGACAAATTGAAAGATTTAGAACCAAATGAGCTTCCGTACGATAAATTTATGACTTTTTCGATAAATATCTCTATGGGAGTGCTATCCGCAATAGGTGTTTTATCAAAACTTCAATTGTTGCAGCGGTAAGGCTTGAAACACTAACTGTTCTTGTCAATCGGGTTTCAAGCCCAAATCAATACCGTGATTAGGTCTCAAGTATCAATCACCATAGAACTAGATTTTCCAATTGCCATTTTGTGCGTGCTTAGGGTTTTGAAATATTAACTGAGGCAAGGGTCTCGAATGAGGCTTTTGGACTAAGAACTTGTGGTAGTGATTGTGTAAGCCTAGCTGTTGCTAAACATGATTTTTTGAACTCCGACATGTAATGAGAAGGTCTAGTGAACATAGACCCTCCAAGAAAATCACCAAGAGATACTGAGATTCCAACGGTTCTGACCGATGCTGAATTTTGAAATCATCAGGCCTCGTGATCTTAATTCCAACGTCTAAATCATTTGAATCCAAAAATGAACGAGCCAAACTCGACCCGTTCCATGCGAACCACCCCATTGTGCACTAGTCTTCTCTTCCCTCTCGGCCTTAAATACAATCTCAATTTCCTGTCCCCCTCCGGTTCGACAAACTTTTAAGTGAACCTCATGGAGTGCTTGTGCAATGTACTTATGCAAATCACAAGCTAGACCCATCACTGTCGGCACTGAAAATTGAAACATCAAATGGTCTATAAATCTCACCGACACTTCATGTGTTAGCATACGGCAATCTTGCCCATAGCTTCTTCAATGTCCAATCTAAAATTACGGAGAAGAGTCAGATTATTTATTACCCATTGAAAACGAATTAGTGCTTGGCTTCTTGACTACTTCAAGTAGTCACTGATGTTGGGTTAATCTTGCACTGGGCGCCAGTTTCGTGCGTTGAAGTCAGTTACTTCGGGCTCTCGCCAATCGAGTTCGGTCAAAGCCCGGTTCTTAAAGCAAACCCGCCTTTTCTTCAACTCAAAGAAAAATCTCTCTACTCTGAAGAGAGAGGAAAAACAAGAAAACAAGAGGATTTGCGATGCGGGTTTCGCTGATTTCTCCCTCTAATTGGGGGAGAAATTCGAAGATACGCCTGCGATGCACGGGAGCCTGTCGAGAGATGAGCAGTCCTTGTCTGATTATATGGATTCAAGCGATATAATCGAGCCGAGCTGACCCATTACCTTAGTCCTCTAGTCACTTCAAATTGGGGCAAATCCTTCTGTCGTGTCTTTTATAAACGAGCTTCGAATGATTTTATTCATCATATACGATGTCGATGTTTAAGTGGTCTTTTCATGTCGAAATTTTTTTATCATATGAAGCATGGTGTTCGGATATAAAGCTATAATTTAAATGAGTTCTACTTCATTTTATTAAGCATAATGTCTTGGTAGCTAAGGGCTAGCTTGTGGGTAAAATTTTGTCAGCTGCTATAGCTTGATTTCGTTTGCTATAGTTTCAGTGGGCTTGTAAATTGTTATGGAGTGTCATTTTCTGGACTTGTATTGGACTTTGATGGGCTTTTATCGGGTTTAGTCCACCCATTTCCTTGGTTTTGACTTAAATAAATCTTGCTTTGAGCTTCTTATCTTCTTCCTAATAGCTTCACTAGCGACTCTTATCCCGGACCTTTATTATAAACTTCAAATATAATCTTTCTCATGTAAACACTTTGATGTTGCACTCATGCACTTCTTAGATGACAAAATTTCCATACCAGTGTCAATTTATTGGAGTGCTATAAATAGGAATTTGTAATTATCAAGTAAATGAATTGAAAAGAAAATAACAAAACGATCCTTAATAATGTTACTTTGATTAAAATAGATCTAGCAAGAACCTTTGACGATTATGCCATAGCAAGAACAGTTCGTTTTTTTTTTTTTTTAGAAAATGGTGATTAAGCTATTCGGAAATATACATAGGATAAGGACGAAAAGGTGTTCCCCATATCTCAATGTACTTACCGCTTCTATATAATTTAGGATTTTATGCTTGATGACTTGTCAACTCTTTATTGGTCCTCAATAAAATAGTACAATACACGCCTCTCGATGTGCCTATCCCCACTTCTGGAATGTGGTAGATCCTAACCAAAACATAATCATGGCTCGACAAGACAAATTTGGTCTTTCGCTCAGCCCACAATTCTTTTGGAAATGATTAAAAGCTGGAAGTCTCCAAAAGCGGAAAGGCAACGGTGATGTATGATTTTGAACCTCACATCAATCTAGCGCCAAGCCAAGCCCATAAATAGATAAATAAAACGTTATTACTGTCTTCAATGAGATTTTAAAAAATTATATTTTTCACGGTACCAAGATTCAGACATTTGTCCAATCGAAATATATTTTTTAATGATTACACTTTATGGTAATCGCGATAGTATTTGTGCAATTCATTTTTTTCACCAACAGAATATAATATTTACTTAAAAGTGCAGCATTCTAGAGAATGATACAATGCCATGAAAGTTCAATTCAAATTGTCAATACAACCCAGTTGCAATTGATCTAACGGTTCTATCTCAGCAAACATATCCAATATATTCTAATAGCTTAAGTCCTTAAAAAAAATATGTTATATCAAGTGTGATTTATCAAGGGTGCAGTACTTGTGCAAATCAATTTTTTTTTTCTTACCAAGAGGACTTAATGTCTACTCAAAAAGCGCAGCATTCTAGAGGTAGATACAATGCAATGAAAGTTCAATTCTAATTGCCAAGACAATTCGGTTGCAATTTCTCCACTGAGTTCTACTTCAGCAAAACATGTTCAGCATGTTCAAATAACTTAAAGCTTTCAGAGAAGATAGCTCCACCCTCATCTCTAAATTGCTTTAAAACAAGGGGTCTCCATTTTGATATGAGATTGTATGCTTATCGGACTACATGCGCGCTCAAATCTAAGAGATAAGAATGATCTGCCAGTTATAATTTGCTGAAGATAGCTCATACCTAGCACTACGACATATATGCAGTATGCTCAAGTTAAATCACACAAGGACACAATGAGAACTGGAGAACTGGATAACAAGTCGGACCTGCAGCTTGCACGCTCAATCGAAAAGAGTCAGATGATGGAACAACGTTGGTGCAGCAAAGTGACGATGAACATAACCATTTCTGGTCGCGAGACCACATCGAGCCGATGCTCCTACCTTTTTTCCATGAACTTGGAACATACAAGGCTGACCTCGTTCTCAAATTGCAGTAGACTCCGCCCCACCTTGTTCTCTAAAACCGAGGATCTTGTCCAAAGAGTAATTAAGTAACATGAGCACTGCTTACTTCGCATGCACTTTAGAAATCTCATCTATCAAGTTCGCGAGTAATCTCCAGTCAGTAAATAGAAAATCGACACTTCCATCGAAAGGCCCTTGTAGTTGTATCCAGTGGAAAGCCGAGGACTAAGTGCGTGCGATTCTTCGACAGATACTTGATCCATACAACCCAAGAGAACGCAAACCATCCACAAACGCACTGCACCAAACAATATAGAAGCCAGCATACGTCTTTGTTTCCTCAAATCGGGTAAATCATCGGTGCAAGGATCACAGTCGCTCAAGCTTATGGAGTAGAGCTGAAGTATCCCAGTCGCTCAGCCAAGACATCCACGTCTTCCCCCGTCCTCCTCGCCTCCAACACCGAGCAAGCCAGTTTGTTCAAAGCCCTCATTCAACAAATCTTCCCCGAAAGACTTCATCAACTGCTTTGGAGTCTAAAGTATATGGAACTGGAAATGGGTATGGCTTAAGCTGGGGTTTCACAGGATAAGAAGCAAAGACGATACATTTGGCAGCAGTAGAAAGATGCACTCCCAAATTCCAAATTGGAGTTCATTCCCAAGTTCATTGAGGAGATGTTTTCATTGCGGTCCAAAAATGAGAAACAAGTCATTAATCATAAAACTATAAAAATCATATAATATGTAGAAGTAGTAGGTACAAATTGCCAATTTGTCCAAAATGGACATGACTTGGCACAAAAATGGATATGTTTCCCATTATTGTACCATCTCCCTCTATATATTCTATGATTTTAGGATTAATGACTTGTCTCCCATTTATTGGTCCTTCAATAGATTATCGCAAAACACCAACTTTCAATGCTTGTTGCCCACTGTTGAGTCTGGAATGTGGTAGATCCTAAGCCTAGCATAATCATGTTCTCGACATGACAAATCCGGTTTTGACACAACCCACGAGTCTTTGGAAATGATTAAGAGCTGGAAGTCTCTAAAAGTGTAAGAGCAACAGTAATACAATAAAATGAAGTTTGTGTCAATCGAAGAGACATTCCCATCAGAAGTAAAATATATATATATATATATATATATATAATCAGTTATTATGTGTTGTGCATTCAAAAAGAGTTATTTATATTCAGTGCATTACAGAAATTCAAACACTTGTTCATTCAAAATTTACTAATAAAATAATCATATTTCAAGATATTTGTTCATTCAAAATTTACTAATAAAATAATCATATTTCAAGATGTTAATTGGATCGTAACAGTAATGCAGCTTTCTTAAAAACACAGCGCAATGAAAATTCAATTCTAATTGCCAATATAATCCGTTGCAATTTATCTAACAGTTCTACTTCGACAAACATATACATCATATTCTAATAGCTTCAGCCCATAAGAAATCGAATTTTTAGGTCCAATGTTATTGAAAAGAAAGTTATACTCGTGTGATATAGAGATTCAGACATTTGTTCATTTAAGATCTACTTATAAAATAACCACATCTCAAGATACTAATTAGATCTTGACAGTACTAATGCAAATCATTCTTTTTTTCACCAAGAGGACATAATATTTTACTCAAAAAGTGAAACATTCTAGAGAAAGATACAATGCAATGAAAGTTCATTTCCTAATTGCCAAGACAATCCAATTGCCATATCTATGAATTCTACTTCAGCAAACATATCCAACACATTCTAATAGCTTAAAATTTCATATAAGATAATTGAAAACTCAATTCTAAATTGGTTTTAAAATCCGGGGTCCCGATTTTGTTTTGAGATCATATACTCATCGAATTGCATGCTTTAGGCTGATAAGCCTTCATGTGGCAAGATGTTTAGTTCGAAAATATATCAGGCACCTTATTTTAATAGCTTAAGAGAGAACGGTTGTGCACTTTTAACATGAGAAATAAGAATGATATGTCAGTTATAATATGCTGGAGACGGCACATATCTAAGACTACCATATATGGACAGTATGCTCAAGATAAATCACACAAGGCACAATGAGAATTGGATAACAAGTTGGAAATACAGCGTGCACGCTCAGTTGGAAAAGGTCAGATGAAGGAACAACGTTGGTCAAGAAAAATAACAATGAACATTAGCCATTCCAGTTGCGAGACCATGGCGAGTCAACACTCAGGCATTTTTTCATGAACTTGGAACATACGAGCCGATCTCGTTCCTAAATTGTGATAGACTCCACCCACCTTGTTCTCTAAAACTGAGGATCTTGTCCAAAGAGTAACTAAGTGATATGAGCACCGGCACATACACTTTAGAAGCTGATCTGTGAAGTCTGTCATTAATTTCCAGTCAAAAGAATTGGCACTTCCATCGAAATTCCTTGTAGTTATGAGTGTTATTTTTCGACACATACTTAATCCATAGAGCCCAAAAGAACGTCAACCATCCACGAATGCACTAAACCAACAACGTAAGAGCTGGCATATGGCTTGGTTTCCTTGAATCGGGTCAATCATTTATGGAAGGATCACTCAAACAAAGCTTTATGCTTCGCTCAAGTTACGGAGTAGAGCTCAAGAATCCCAGTTGCCCAGCCAAGATATCCATGTCTTCCCCATCCTCTTCGTCTCCAACACCAAGTAAGCCAGTTTGTTCGATGCCCTCATTGAACAAATCTTCCCAAAAGACTTCATCAAGTGCTTTATTACCTGTATTTTCATTCTCTTCTACTAATCCTATTTGATCCTCCTCTATGTTATTACATCGACTTGCACCGACGACGCCATCCATGTCCACAACAATTTTTTCAAGCTCAAACCTTTCAAATTCACCGATGTCTCTATAATTTTGAGGTTCGGCCTTAACAAAAGTACCAGTACTTGGTTCATTACTATGGACTGGTTGATCATCATCATCACAAAGGCTCACATTACTTGGCCCTTGATTGATGGAGTGCCTCCTCTTGTTCTTCCCTAATACTTCCTCGAGCTCCTTCCTCCTGTCCTCCTGTTGGACCAATTGCTGTAGAAAATCAGGATTCTTCATTGCTCTCGCCAAGAAGTTCATCATCTGGTGTTGCTTCATTTCCGTCTTCTTGAGCCTTTGTTCCATCACTTGGAGACAACTCTTGGAGGTCTGCTGTTGCTGCCTAAGCTTGATCAGCTCCATCATGAAGACCTGCTTGTCACGCTTCAACCGGTTGATCTCTCCGTCGAGCCCAAATCTGCCTACTTCAACACACGGGTCGAGCACTTGCTGTGAATTGTGGGGTACTAGATGAGTTGTTCTTCTCCTCCTAATGTTTTTAAGGAGATATTTTTGCCCCCTTAGGAACCCTTCGTTAGCAAACTCCCACTTATCTGGATCAACCTTTTTAAAGCCCTAAACCATCCAAAAATAGTATAGTCCAGTGTTTGAAATTTCATGGAGAGACTAAAATGTCAATATGCTATTGTCATGTCTAGAACCTCCAGGAAGAGCTTCACATATGATAATAATTACTAAATTTAGCTTTCGATATGAGAAAGTCAGATATTAATTGTGTAGCTGGGTGCACGGCTTATATATGATGAGAGAAGCTAACATAAATGAAAGGCACGAAAAGTCTGGATCTTTCTGCTTTTTACTCAATTAATTAAAGACACAAACAGTTCAGTTAGAGAGCAAAAGGGCTTCACTTAATCAATAAAATATTCTGAAAAGTAGTAATTAATACTGTGTTCCAGCAGCTTCATGAACATCAATGAACAACGGGAGGGAATCTCTAGTCCCATCTAAAACAAACCCTACACACTACACAGGCTTATAAAAACACCCTATATCACTTCATTTAAATCTTAAATGAAGTAGATTAGATTAATAAAACTTACATAGGTGTTGAGCTGCCTGATGAAGCTAGAGAAGTTGTTGTGCTTGAAGTATCTGGGCAAGAGGGACATGGCGAAGGCCTGAGCATCCCACACCACAAAGCTGTTATTGCCTTTGCTCCAAGAGACTATGTGGTTGGTGGCTGGGTCGTCCACGATCTCATACGTCTTGGTGAGGAATGGAGGCGGGCCCAAGTCATGGAGGCCCTCAATCGGCTGAGGAATTGCATTCACGGTGACCGGAGAAGAAGGTAAAGAGAAAACGGCTCCTCCTAAATGCTCCTTCTTCGCCTGAACTCGAGGGTTATTCATAATTGATCTATCTGCTAGTGTGCTGATTGCATGAGCTGATGGAATTTCGTCTACGAGGGGGCTTGATTTTTCAGCACCCTAGAAGGAATAACAGTAGCTTCGGCTCAAGATCTCGTGCTTCTTCGGGGGGGCCGTTCTCAGATCCTCTCAAATGGGTGCTCGGAAATGCAGAAAAAGATCAGGAACAAGGACTGCATGTGGAAGATCTCGATGGATGAGTCGAGCCAGAACAAGAACATACTAACGGAGTGACGAGCCATTTCTTTCCATCTCTTTTCAGGCTAAAACAAGAATCTTGCCAGATGGTATAGGAAGCGAAGATGAAGGGAAGCGAGATTGGAGACGAGGTGAGCTTGAGATGCTGGAATGAGCTCTTGAGCCAGAAGTGGAAGGGGAAGAGGTTGAGCTGCTGAGGCTTGGAGCAATGGCTGTGTTGGAGAAGAAAGGCAAGCTGAGAAGGGGAAACAGAAGAGAGACCAAAAATGAGGGAGCCGGTGGGGGTTTATAACAATATTTATATACACCCAAAGTTTCCCTTCTTCTTTCTTTCTTTTTTTTTCTTTATATATATATAAAATTTATTTCCTGCCCTAGTCAAGAAAAGTATTTGGCTCCTTTGTTTTGCTTAGGAAATCTTTCATAAGTTTTTACTCAATGATTTTTTCGCTCTCTTTTTTTTTTGGGTGATCGCTTGACAGCGGATTTTAAAGTTATCACTCAAATATATTCTGATAGGAAAATAAATAGGTAGCTGAGTTTTTGCAAGGATGCTCATAAGCAAATTATGAGTGGAGATTTCCCCTTTCCTAATCTCCTATTCGATGGAAAATCATAAAAAATTATCCATCACAAAAGCTCTTACAAGTGGAATTGTTTTAGAAAAAGACCAAAAATAGGTATTAAGAGATAGGACATGTTCTTGTTGTAGCCGTTTGGCTTTTCTTGCGACTTCCTTTCGCTCATTTAGAGCCTGTTCTCCATGAGTGCAAGTTTTTGAAGCCCTCTCATTTGTACAATTTGGCTTCCCCAATATATTGGTTGCTTTTACCAAAAAAAAAAAAATAAGATGTGTTCAAAACACCAACTAGAACCTAGTTTCTTGTTAGACTTTCACTTTTTACTTAATTTAAATCTTGCAATGGAAGAACTTTGACCTTTTCTTAAATTGAAACGCCCGAAATTTTCATGACCTGCAAATATCGACGCGTAAAATTTGTGTGTGAATTTTCACAGTTGTTAGAAACTCAACTGGTAATTGACACGTTTTGACAAGAAAGCGAAAAAGGGTGTTCCTGCCCTACCTCCTCACGAAAATTAATTATTAATTTCCACACTTTATACGATCACAATATCTAAAATTACAGATCGAATGCGTGGCAACAGTGATGGAGGGTCCATATGTTTGGGATTCTCTTTAATTACTATTTATGATGATGATCTCACTAAAGTTTAGATCTTTAGTGCAAGCAGGAGACAAGAGTGGCATCAGATATTTTGGTCTTTCTCCTTTGAGGAAAGCAAGTTGGATGCCTGGCCTTTGACAGCCAATCCGAACACGAGATTTAGCCAAAGGCTTATGTGGAAACTCTTGATTTGCCAATGCACATGGTCCTTCGACAGATAGACAAGTGTCCATTATTGCCATTAGAATAATTAATTTTTTTCTCTTCCACAAGATTATGAGACACGCCATCCATTTCTTTTTCAGTCCCTTTTCTCTCCCCCACGTAAGCAAAGGGAGCTAAAGAAAAGAAATTCCCCATTTTGGTGACACATTATTGCATGTAATCTTAGTGGATTAGTCAATCACGTTTCATAAACAGAAAGCATACAAAATGATCCGCCAAACGCGCATTGCTATCTTGATATAATCTTGGATTCGCCAATTTTAATAATCTAATCCTTGAAACTTATAAACTTTTCGCAAATGCACTCCTTCATTTGATTTTAAAAAACTACAATTGACTTGTCTATTAGTACTTTGGAAGTTCGGATACTAAATTGCAAAAGTTACGAATTTATGAGATCTCGTTTGAGAAAACAATGTGAGTTCAAGTAATTAAATGCACACCTTTTTTTCTTACAAAAATATATACTTATCAAAATGAGTTTCTTGGTAATATTATGATTTGCTCGTTTCATTGAAAAATTTATGTTAAAATAAGATATTTTTCATAAAAATCATTTTAAAGGTAAATTGTCGATTTTACTTATTTGATGGTTTAGAGAAGTGATTTCTTTTTCTTTTTTTTTTTTTATCATTCTTCTCCAATTTAATTTTATTGTTTGCAATCCATAGAAAATGTTATCCCGTAGATCGATTAGTACTTCATTATCAAAGCACTAGAAAAGTCTGAAAGCAAATTCTTAGAAAATAATTTTCCTTTAAACGAACGCAACCCTTGATTAGCTCAATCTATCTTGTGATCAATGGATTTAGAGTCTAGTCACGACACTAATTTATTCTTATTCTAGTTTAGGCGACAAAAAGAAAAAAAATAGAATTGATTAATTCAACGTGGGATTCGAACTTTGTGGAATGCAGCACAAATGGGTCCCTTTCAATTTATTTATTTATTTATTTGTCGTTCTTTCCAATAATAGGCCACTTGGATATATCTGGGGCAGCCAAAATTGTTATTTTTATGCTAAAAGAGGAAGGCACTTTAGAGGCACGGTACTTTATGTCGTGGCGCCGTTTGATTGGGAGCAGATTCTTTTTTCAGACACTAATCGACCTCTCAACGTGCGCACACGTGTCGCGACGTCAGCCTCCTCAATAACAAAATACTACAATTACCAAGATTAACTTATGATGTCGGTAGTCCTAACTTTAGAGGCGTGCCCGGAGCTCATTCGCTGTGGAGCGTTTAGTAGGCACCCATCGGTCCATTCGAAATTGAATGTGTATTTGACCTCTAATGCATTATGGACGCTCTTTCTTTTGTCTTTTCCGTACAAAATAGGTCGTCGGAATTCTTCAATCGAACTTGACTATATTACTAGATTAATCAAAATAGATTATAGACCCTTTATTTTTTTTTTCAAATTCAAATTTGATTAGCTGAGTTACTATATGAAGTCATAAATGGATTTAAAATGGTAAAACCTACCCCATCTCTACAACTTTCTCTCTTACCTTAATTTAGATATGACTTTTCCCCTATCTTAGCCATATGGGATGATTGGGTATTGATCAGCCAAATTTGTATTGAACAAACATGGGTAAAAAATTTGAGTTAGACCATTTTTTGCTCGACCCTCCTGTTTTAACGGGTTATGTATCGCTCTTTTCCCTAGAACAATTGAAAGGTAGAAAAGCAAGTTTGTAACTCCCTCGGTTCGACTAATAGAAAAAAGCCACCTAGGTCGGTACTCATCTACCAATTGGGCTAGTAAAACCCAGTTCGAGAAAAAGGTTACAAAGGTAATAGCCGAAAGTTGGGGAGCATCTAAGGATTAGTCGGGTCAGCTAGTCGAACCGGCTGGAATGATTTCTGGAAAACGTAACATTAACGGCAGATGATAAACTACGATTTTTGATCTGGTGATTCTTGTGCTTATTTAATTGATATCCGCAAAGATATTTATGCACTTTACAGGAAAAGAGAAATGCCAAGCGGGCCAAAAGGCAAGGGCGCATGGGGCCCTACCAGCCAAACTGACAAGTGGCATTGTCCGAAAGGAAAAATAATGGTGGACGCGTGTAAGCAGATGCAGTCCGACATGTGGAAGGAGCGCCTTGGTCAGTAGTCATTTATCTTTCATGCACGTGGGTCCCAGTCAATCCGTCACCCCTACGGCAAGGCCAAAGAAAACCCAATAAAAGAATAAAAGAAAATTCGAAATAAATGTCTCAATTATCATATTTTCTTGGGAAAATGTCATGAAATAGTCCCTATACTTTTATTACTTAATGTCCAGATTTGGTCGCGAGCTTTCGATCGGCGATTTGGTCACTGAACTATTGATAAATGTCCGATTTAGTCATTTGTTATTCTTTTCCTTTTTTTTTTTTTTTTTTTGGGCTTCTTCTCTCTCTCTCTCGGCCGGCGTCGGCAAGGATCGCCCTCGCCGGAGTTGGGCAAGGGCCGTCCTTGCCGGCGTCGGGCGAGGAGCACCCGGCGTCGGTCGATCGGCGAGAGAGCCCCTCGCCCGACGCCGGCGAGGGCCGCCCTCGCCCGTGTCCGGCGAGACTTCCCTCCGGGAGCCGGCGGAGGGAAGAGAGAAGAAGCCCAAAAAAAAAAAAAAAAAAAAAAAAGAAAAACAAGAACGAATGACTAAATCGACATTTATCAATAGTCAGCACCCAAATTGAGCCGATCGAAAGTTCAGGGACCAAATTGCACATTAGGTAATAGTATAGGGACCATTTGTGACATTTTCCCTATTTTCTTCAAATAAAAGTCTAAATGTACTTTATATCATGTAAGAGTCTAAAGTGACTTTAACAGTATTAAATAAAGGCTTGAAATACCTATGACAGATTCAAATAAAGACCTAACATTATCAATCGCGGGCTGATCAAGAGCATTTTCAATTTTGATCTATCTTTTTATTCTTTTTTCTCTTTTATTTTTTTATTTTTTTGCTTTGCCCAACGCGAGGATTGCCATGGTGAGGCCATCCCTCACCAATCGCTAGCAAGGCAACCCTTACCTAGATGCGGCGAGGACTAGCCTTGCCTATGACTAGTGAGGGCAACCTCACCCAGAGCGAGGGACAACCTCACCTGCGGCCAACGAGGGTGGCCCTCACCAAATCAGAGAAGGTAACCCTCACCTAGCCCTTTCCGTGCATCATTGATGCCCACCATCCCTGAGACCAACCATTGACCAAAAAGAAAGAACAAATTAAAAACAGGAAAAAGAAGAAAAAAAGGAAAAAAAAAAAAGAAGAAGATAAAAGACAAAAATGTCCTTAACCAATCAGAAGGTCAGGCCCTTTTTTGAAACTGATATAGCTATTTCAAGAATTTATTTAAAATGAGATCCATTTCAAACCCTTATTTGAGAAAATGAGGGTATTTCAAGTCCTCGTTTGAAACAAAGTTCATTTTAGACCCTTATTTGGAATTTTTTCAAAGTGGAAGAAAACTAAAAAGTAATTACATGGACAATTCTTGAATATTAGCTCAATGTGTAACATCGCCTATAAATTTTTAATTTATTCAATATAATTCCTGAAGTATAGTATGGTCGATATGTAATTTATTCTCTGAATTTTTAATTTATTCGGTGTAGTTATTGAACCTATGGTAGATGTTCAAACTAATCTATAAATTATATAAAAATATCAAATGTTATTCTCTATTTATTCAAGTTCAAGAATAGCATTGAACATTTTGTATAGTCCTCGAACTAAATTGAACATGTAAAAGTTCAAGAACCACCTTAAATGAATTAAAAGTTAGGGATAATATTAAACATTTGCTATAGTTCAAATATTATATTAAATAAATAAATAATTTAGAAACAATATTACATAACGAATCAAAATTCTTGAATCATTTGCATTAGTTGTCCAAGAAAGAAAAGACAAAAGAGGATAGGACTTGCCATTCAATGATGTAATGGAGGACCAACCCACAGAGGACCAAAGGCGTAGAAGGCGACAGCAAATCCGAGACATAAGGTCAAAGTCCACAAACATCCAAAGTAGGTTTGAAAATTGATACACAAAGCATTCACATTGTAGTATGAACAGATAATCTCGAGCTCTCTTGTCGAGAAGAGGATAAAGAAGCTATTCGATTCGATGAAATTGGTGCGACACTGCCTACACGAGGCTAGGAGTTCGAGTGATCGACTGCGGTTCGTGGCGAGGGTCAAAATGCCGATGCGATGTTGAAGAATGGACGGGATGAAATTCCATAGAGAAACCGCAAAGCCGTGAGTGCAAGCATACTGAATCGGTCTCCACACGCGTTATGACAGAACCAAATGTTCATACCAGATCAAAAAGTAATGACCATAGACGTAGACAAGATCAAGATCGAGTTAAGAAGACAAATAGGCGAGGGGCGACCCGGATGCGGATGCCCTATGATACGGTCGGTACATTTATTTGAGTCGTTATCGAAGGGTCTCTGTTGTTTGTCATGCTGTCGTGCTCCGTCTCATGCTGCAGCATCACAAGCGTGATTACTCACTTCCTTCCGGCCAAAAGCCTCCAGGTACGTTTTTCTGCACCGTGGAAGATACCGTGTTTACAACATGCTAGTTAGTGAAAAATGCACTTCGTGTTATGAGAATAAAAACCGGAGTAGCGCACCTAGCCGGCAGATGATCTTGAGGACGATAGTAGGGGGTCCAAATGGGGCTGCCAGCAAACAATCGCATCGCCTGCACGAACATAGTTCTCAGACACCGATCTCGATACAACTCGAGTAATAACCTAACTATTGCATACGCTGAAGTACCTTCATGTAGTTGTCCGAGTCAAGGGTGAAACGGTGGTAGATTCCCGCGGGGAAAACTATCATTCCTCCCTTCTTCACCCAAACCCGAATCCAAACATTATCCTGATCCCTTATGTCAAAGTAACCTGTAGCAGGCGCAAACATTAGAAGCAGTAAATCAGTTGCGGAAGTTGCATCTGACAAAACCTCATGAAGACCAGCAAGCTCACCACTTCCAGCCAGACAATAGCGGATCTCCTCATCAGAGTGAAGATGTTCTGTGAAGAATTTCTTGATCATCTCCTCATAATTCGGCAGCTTCTCTGGACAAACTTCACAGATGTCCTGAAGACAATTTATTAAAGGAATTTGAGAATAAGTTAGAACAGAAAAGAATGAGTTTGTACATGCTTGCAGTTGCAATGCATAGCAACATATACCAAGCAGAGCTTTTGGCTACATAGGGAAAACAGAAAATCAGGAAAGAATAGTCCTGAGTAGTCCTAATAGAAGTCAAATTCAGAGATTTCACAGAGATCTCGATGAACCATGTATGAATATCCGCGCTCTTCACATATTTTCTTCAATTCTTCATCTGTTTCGTGGTTATCTGCATTGAGTCTCCAGCCAAGTACTCCAAGTTCTGCAAATCAACGTGTTCATACGATCGAGTTAATGCACCAAACAACCCATTTCAATAGTCCCACTCATGGAGGAAAAAGGAATTTTCTGTAAATCCGACCAGCAAGTTCGTCCAGGGAAACGAATTCCTTGGGCTCGCGATGATGCGGGAGTCTTTGGTCCTCGTTGCTGTCGTCTATATACCATGCTTGAATGACTTCCTCTCTTGGATCCTACAAAGAGTTGCAAAAGAGATGCTTTTGTTGGACATCATCATTCTAAGTATTCAACATGCTGGAAAAGTGAACAGAGCAAAACATCCCTCTGGGGACAGACACTTAGATTACTCACTTAGAATAAGCAAACTGATCATTGTATGAACCTTGCAATACAGATATCTACAATTGATGCCAAATTACAATGGCAAGGGATTATACTGCCAGATATATGAATTCGCATTCTCCATATGAATCCAAAACCGACTCTACCGATCCATCAAAAGCTTAAATGAATTCTCCCTGACATTCGTAATCCTGTAGCTATCTCGATGTCACAGTTCTCAGACCTTAACACCTTGGAGGTGCCTGATGCTAGAATAATATCTTCACAAAGATATTTCGTCTTCAGTAACTCAGTAGCTTGCAGCAACTGTAAGGTTTTAGAACGGTTCAAGCAGTGAGAAGAGTCATTCGAGCAAAAGATTCCACGTGCGAATGTCATGGAAGAACAGAACAGTGAAAACTAGAATCGTGGGCACGACATCCACATTCCGTCCAGACAGCAGTCAGAAACTACGCTGGATCTAGGAATGTTCAAGCAGAAAGAAGGATAATTCAAGCCAAGAATTCCACAAATATCAGAGAACAACAAGGCAGCTACAAACTAGGGTGCTGGCGGTCTAGAATGGCAACATCTTTTTTTTTCTTGATGCTTTCTTGATTCCTTTTCAATTTTGGACTCAAAAAATCTAAGAGATCTTCATGTATCATCTATCCAATTGAATAAAGTCCCTAGCACTTACATCACATATTGCCTGTACAAAAGTTTTCAAACCTGCTTCAGGAACTACAGTCATTTTAGTTGCCTGTTGAGTTTGACATATTATTCTGTGGGCTAAGAACCCAATGGGCTCAAGCCTGACACCGCTTGACTCGAGCAGCCCTCGATAAGAATTGGAAAAAAAAAAAGTCTTTGGCCTTTCCCGACCACTGACGAAGGATTCCTCGGAAACTTGAGGATTCATAGTCGAATCCCTTCTAATCAAGTGGAGCTCAACCATTCGTAATACTCGACCCGACCTCCTTGCAACCGTAATTGACAGAACCATGTCAACTTTCGGGGTCGGTATGAAAAACTATTTTGGGGAAATTATTTTCGGACTTTCCAGCGTTCGAGTGATGAAAATTATAATGGATTGACGGAAAGCTTTTTCCATAGACAAAAAACGACTCACTTAGATTGGGGAAGATGACTTCACCTTTTGGCAATAAGGAAATCGATGTCCTTGATTTCTTGTTGCGCTTCCAAGTGAGAAGAATAAGTGTCTCTTTCCTATCTCTCATCATTTTTTTTTTCTTTTTTCTTTTGTTTTTAGTCTCACGTGTTTTTTTTTTCATTGAAGCTCTGCCTTCTTCTCTATTTCCAAAAAAAGCACTATCATATATAATAATTTACAAACATGATTTCATAATATATTTCCTAATCTCATTGTAACTCTTGTTATTTTGATGGATTATGAATAAATAAAGAAGATCTCGATTCCAATTTATTAGTCATGACATATTATTTCTCATGACATGAGTTGCCTTTAGTAGATTTACTTATTATTAAAGATCATATAATCAATTTTTTCAACTTGTTTTCAGCATCAAGAGTAGAAAATGGTATAAAATATTTTCGGTGAAACTAATGAACGCAAAAGTACATACAATTTACACTCTTTCATTATGCTTCGAAAACTTGAGATGGACAAGAACTTGAGTTTTAACTTGACCCTCATTCTTTCAATGACCATGTTAAGTGAGTCATAAACCCAATCACATAGAATACCATATTAAAACAAGCTCGAGATCAAAAAAGTTCATTGTTCAAGTAGTAGCTTATCATGTAGACTCGACTCGACTCGACTAGACTGCGCCGCTAAACCGTAACTAAAGCTCTTTCTTCTGTCGTCCCTCGTTGACAAATCCGTTCAAGCTCTGTCCTAGCTCCACATACATCTAAACAAATAGCAAACTAGAATCTTTCTTATGATCCCACCTCAAGATCACCAGCTCCTATCCAAAACCATCCCCATGCAGCAGAAGAACACAACAAAACACGTGCATGACCGAGGGATAAGAGTACTAGTCTTGCCATTACCTTGGGCGCCATTTCTTTCCCTCCGGTTAGTGGACTTGGCCGGTGCTTCGCCGATGGAGGAGACGACGCGTGGCGGACAAAGGCAAAGAGGAGCCCCTTGGCAAAAGAGTCGAGGAAACCTCCCTTGCTTAGTGCACTATGGTCTTTTGATGAACCTTTGTTGCGAGATGATTGACTTTATATAAGGGTCGAAGCCAGCGGGACTAGCGAGTAGCAGGTACATCTTTTCGCTTGAGGACAAAGCCACAGCAGTTAGAAAGAGCGCTCAACTCTTTCAAATCGTGGAATTATGCAAGAAAATGGAGAAGTAGCATACAAGGCCACAGCAGTTCGAAAAGAATATTCCGTTCTTTTTCCAAAACGTGGAACTTTGCAAAAAGGTTGAGAAGCATGCAATGCTAGAGCAGATAGGAAAGATTATTCAATTCGTCCAATTGGGTATAATTTTAAGATTAGGGTCGGCCATAGACAACTCCAACAGGGGAAGAGAGAGGCTTGTACCTTATCCCCCAATAAAGAGAGACAAATTGGTGTGTGAATTAGCCGCCACGATTTGGTTACATCGCCTCTCATAAAAAAAAAATTTGATATCCAAATGTGGAATTTGTAAATAAGATATTGTGATTGACTTGAGTACATCGTGTCGTGTCTTTGTTTAGTATTCAAATTTAGAAGCAGTGTGATTAACTTGGTCGCATCGATTACATCACATCTCGTGAAAGATCTTTCGGTATTCTTTTTTTTTTTGGTCGGTGATCTTTCAGTATTCAAATGTAGAATTTATAGGGATACGTGTCCCCGCGAACATTGTTATTGACTTTCCACGCCACCTCAATTGCCTGATCTATACGTGTGAAGTTCTTTTTCACAATGCGAGACCCGGTTTTATGGTAATTTTACTCGGTAACGTGGGAAAATAAGCGCATGCTTACGTTAAATCAAAAGTTCTGATGAGAAATATCAGTTCTAATCTTGAAAAGTTCTCAAGCCGCTGGTTTTGTACCATCTCCCTGATTTTTTCTGGGCCGGCTGGTTCGTCAAAACAGTGGGCCGTCTACGGTTTCGACGGTGCTCTCTGAGGGCGCTACGAAGAAAACAACGTCCGACACCGATGGGGGAGGAGGCAAAACCTAGAAATGGTCAGAATTAGGATGCCAAGAAACTCTCCTGTCCAAGAACATAGCCTTTGCAAGAAAAGCCTAAAAAAACCAAGAAGAGGTCAATGGGAAAACCGGGCTGTCTCGACAATCTCAAGCCCTGCCCCACTAATCTTTTTTTTCCTTTCCCCATTGGTGTCCAACGCATAAAGCCCCTCCACTCCGAGTCAATAAAAATGTGGAGAAGACAAGGCCATATCCTTCGTTAAAACGGTCGAGTTTAATTAATCTTCGGGCTCCAAATCCCCACACAATGCTAGGCTAGAGGATTCGTCAAGTGGATCTGTTTGACCATAAGGGTCTTTATTTAAGTTTTCTGGATCAAGAAAGCCAGCGAAATCAGTGCCCATCTCGGTCGACATGGTCCACAATGACTAGATTTCCCACCAAGTAAAGCCAAATCCAAACTACTCCTTGGCCTACAAAAGAAGAAAACAAGAATCCAAAAGGATTCCATTTTGAGCGATGACATAGCCTTTTTTGTTCGGCATCTTCAGCTTCACGACAATTGCTCCGACAGCTCAACAGCCCTCAACTTAGTAACTCTGAGAAAAGGAGTACACTCATTGAGCTAAACCCTACACTAGCATACCCAGATATTCCGATACCAGCAGATGGCGAAGCGCATCTTTACATATGCATATCCCGTGCCTCATGGCATGTAAGAGGGGGGAGAGCATGGAAAAGCTCTCTTGGTTCACTAACCTCAGCATCGTTAATCAAGATAGCCTCGAAGATAATCATTAAGCTTCTAGAATATACAAAATTTGATCCCACGACGAGTGATCCAAAGCCGGTCCTCTTCTAGAGATCTCTAACGAGAACAGGCAGAGATATGTCCGCAGACGAAGAACACGTTGACTGCAGTAAGACCAGTTCCGTCATTTTGCCATTTATTCGAGGTATAGCTATTATCTCAGTGAAACTACCATCATCGGCTCCCAGGGCCACGCCCTTACATAATGTCTCCATATTAGGGACCTGCATTAAAGACGATAAATCGCAAAATATAAGTTATGAACATAACAGTTGAAGAAATGAAAGTCACCAAAAAAGCAGAGTTGAAGGTCCAAAAAGCTGTCTCAGCTAAATAAAATCTTATCTTTGAATTATTGGTCGACCCATCAATGCATCTCAACAGGAAAAAACATTCAATCAAGTCTGTAGTCCCAGACAGATCAATGGTGAAAATAAAATTTTGAACCCTGGTTTATTAATGAGCAATGATAGAAGAATAAATGACAGAACAATTGTGTTGTCTTTTTAATGAGCAATAATAGAAGTATGAATGACAGAACAATTGTGTTGTCTTTTTAATCAGAACATCAATAATGGAACACAATCACTCGTGGACAAAAAATAGACCAAATACATTTTATAAAGGAAGAACTGAATGAAGAATATGACCCAGTAAAAAGGAATGAACTATGGATAGCTGCAAACATTTTCCAGCAAAACTTGTAACTCAGGAAGTTGTCTCATCGTTTTTGGATTCAACTGATAGCCTGTGTCGTTGAAATGACTAAACTTCCAAAAAGTTGACATATATGCAGAGGAAATATTAAAGAACCAGTAAGTGGATAAAGGCAGCAGGACTTGTGTTTGTGCACACGCCAGAGACTTCTTTACAATCTAACAACAATAGCTATATTAGGTTTATCAAAACTTTATGAACCTAGTGGTGAGCAGGGTACCCCAATATTACTGAACAATTAACCTTTGTACTAAAGATCAACAGAAAGACTGACTATTTTTGCCGTGTGCCATCCCAGGTTGTGGTGCACAGGTTATTGCATTTTTACTTAATTGTCCATCTGGAACAGGCACCCTTATTTGGTTCATCAAGAACATCTCCAAGCCTGAAGAGGCTGGTCCGGCATCTTTCCTTGACTTAAATCTCCCCCTGACAAAATTTCAAGCCAAGGAAGAAAACCAAAATGAACGCATCTTGAAACCTATCATTTGAGAGGACTCTAAACAGAAAGAAAGTAGAGATGTAAAGCAATCATGTCACTCACCTGTCCTTTCGCTTGTCAAAGTACTTCTGCAGCCGAACTCTTCGATTCATATGACCTTCCATGTCTGAAGAAATACAATCATTAACTTCATACTGATGGACAACAATCACAAAATAAAGTCATAAAACTGAAACAAGAGCAAGGGATGACTCCTTATTTCTCAATTCCTAGAGACCTGTCAGGCACTTAAGCGACTACAGAATGCCTTTATGGTTTTCAAGGAATGGGGAATATCTGGTTTGACAAAAATCTAAATTCCATATGAAGAAAGTAATGAGGTTAAGGTCACTTAGCCTATGGCATATTTTAACTCAAGGTGCTCAATGATCATCTATTAATAAGGTAACAATCCAAAATAAACAAGTTATCAGTTAGTGTAAACCAGTTTAGTACCAGAAAAGGTTAGTTTCACTAACCCCACATGACATAATGCTCGTTCTTTCATTAGAAATCCTAGAAAATTGGTTTTACTGCTCTAAATATTTAATATTGGATGCCAAAACAAAAATAGTGCAAAATTTTGACTTTGTTTGATGAGCTGCCCATTTTTTGCACCTTCACCCTTAAGTCCATTAGAGGACGATGGAAGTAAGTTGTACAATTTTACGCTAGCAAAAGTGTCATTGCCAATGCAACCAATCACCCCCAAGTTCCTTCTAGGTTTTATCAGTCTATCTTTCCTGCTTGGCAACCTAAGCACTGTGCATGAGGGTAAAATTAGTAAGCATCTACCTATATATTTCCCATAATAGATAGATCCCTTGTGAACTTCATGCAATACAAAAATATACTGCAGATTCGACCTGTATAGGACTTCTCCAGTTCATTGAGAAAAATTCAAACTTCTTGATTAAAATAAACCACGATTAACGTCTAAGAAGGCTCCCAAAGCATGCAATTTTAACAACTGCTTGAAGAATATTATTCATGAACAGATACCAGTACTACTTTGCTCCAGTTTAATCTGTTGAGAGGAAAAATTGACTCTCAAATCTTCATTTTAAAACACACTGCTTCCATATTTGACCATTCTAGCTTTTCCTCCCTTATGAACCCCAACTTTCCAAGAAATGATTAAATCCACTTGCGATCATTTTTAGCTTTTGAAATAGTACTACCATGTCAGTGTCACTCCCTCATCAGTGTCACTCTCAAATCTTCATTTTGGAATGAGAGGCAATTAGAAGAGGAATCTGGTTTTACAGACAGCAACACCACTGATGCTCTACAAACGGGAAAAGATTCGTATCAAGAATTTTTTTATTCCTAGCACTCACTAAATCACGCTGCAGGTTTGCACACATATATTGAGTACATTAAGCTGAAGCAAGATGAATAAATAAGGCTAGTCAGATTAACCATCTTGATATACTGTTAAGGTCAATCACACCTGTTTGTGTGGTATGAGAGACGATTGCTCTTGGAGGTAATAGACACAAGTTGTCACTTGTGGCCTGCATGTGACAAGGGAATGACCAAATTGCTGCACTTCCATTTGATGAATCATCAAGCGGCAAAGGGATTGGACTAGCTGCAAGTTGCATGATTGTCCGCGCCTGCAAGAGCATGCATGAATGTGTCGACAGGCCATCAGCTGTGCAGGTAAGGCTTGAGAGGAGATATCTGCGCATTGCTGAATCTTCATTACCTTGTCAGGAGACACTCTGTCATAAACATTCACCTTGCCACAGTAGAAAATTGTCATTTGCCCCAGCGTAACCTCTCCGGCACCAACATTTCTGCAAAATGTTGTCAAGCATTGCCTGTCTGTTAAAAACTCAAACTGAACCTTACTCTCGAGCTTGGAGCTATGTCTCAATCCATGCTCCCAGCATGTAAGGTAAATTCCTTTCTATATGCTCCACGAGACAATGAAATATCACCTCAAGGAACAGAATGACTAGCTTGAGGATGACTAGCCAATTGGCAACCCTGCAAAAGCATATCCTACACCAGAACAGCACTCATGCCTACGATTGCTGTTGACATATCAAAGAAGAACAAATTCATCTGTATGCATTTCCAAGTTTAGACGCTTGCGGCACATAAACAGGCAGCTAAATCAACATTTGACAAAGAACAGACTGCTCCATCCATAATTCAGCAGAAAGACTCCTCCCGACACATCTCAATCGGTTCATCTATGCAGGAGGAGAAGGACGAGGCTAATATGTCCTGACTCCGCAGCAATTTTCACCCTATGAGATACAGTCCTTCTCTACAATGGCTAAAAAGCCTAACCCGAATTTCGCAAACACGCAAATGCTCGACTTTAATCGAATCAGTCCGCGACATCACAGCAACAACCAGAATGCAACAAACCGACCAACGGCGAAAACACCAACTCAACCACCAACCTGGGACTAACCGCATTTCTCTCCGGGTCCGCCCCAGCCGAAGCCACCACATCTCCATGAGGCGCCGGCGCCGGCTCCAGCGGATCTTTCCGCCGGTACGGCGCGGCCTCGTCCGCGAATTCCGACACGCTGGCGCCGGGGCTCACCTCCTTCGCCGAGTCGGGCGAGTTCGAGTTCGAGTTGGCCTGCAATTGCCCGAATTAACCCGCCACTAAACCCCCGCGCGAAAGGAGCGGAGAAAAAAATTACAAATTAGGAGAGCAAAACAGAACTCCGTCGGTTACCCGCGGCGGCGGATTCTCCGCGGACGAAACGACGATCTTCCGCAGCGTCCTGGCGCCGGAATCGTCGTCCTCGGGGCCTTCGAGCAGCGCCTTGAGCGAGATGACCTGCTGGATCGCCTGGGATTTGTTCCACGACGGCCTCCTCATCCCTGCACAACCGCTCCACGCGTCAGTCAGCTCCCCGAGCGGGAACCGGAGGGAGAATCCCGCCGCCGCCGCCGCCTGCCGGCCGGCCGCCGGAAATCGCGGCGGCCGGGCGGGGGACCGAAGGCGGGAAATCGAGGCAGAGAGAGAGAGACCTTTGTCCTTGAGGAATTTGCGGCAATCCTCGCGGGTGAGCTGCGAGATGTCGTCCTCCGTGAGCTGGTTGAGGGGTTTGTCGAGGATGCAGCGGAGCGACGTCATCCCGGCGGCCGATTGCGCCGGCTCCCGGCGGCGGAGCGTCTCCGGCGACGTCGCGCTAGAGAGAGAGAGAGAGCGGGAGGAGAGAGAGTGTGGTGGTGGGAGTGAGAGGAGAGAGAGAGAGGGAGAACCTTTTTTTTTTAATTTCACTTTTTTTTTTTTTGGGTTGGGTTGGGGAGGGAGGGGGGTTTAAGGAGCCGAAATGCACCCTAAGCTGCCACGTAAGCACGCGCCCGGAATTATTAGTGTGCGCCAAGTCAGCTGCACTTCTCTCTCCTCGATTCGGTGCAGGAGGAGTTAACTGAACTTGGCCCCCTTCCATTAATTTTTTATTATTGTTAATCGCAGATCTTTTGCTCTTTAATCCCCCACCTCCCATACGTGGCCACAAGAGATTATATGTCTCTTTCTTTCCTTTCTCATCATTTTTTTTTATTTTAATTTCTTTACCCTTTTTTTTTCCTAATCGTCTGCTTCTAAGGGCAACGGAATTAGAAATAAATCGTTAATCGCCGGCGAGGAGTACATTGAATTAGGTACGCTGGTTACTCATATTGTTTAATGTAATATTTAAACTTGTGATTTTTGAATTCGTTGAGATTCGTCACGTGTTGGATAGGGATCGACTCCTTCCGCCCCACTAACATACGTTTCTTTTATATACATATGTCGTGGTTCGTGAATCCTCTCGTACTTGTGACACTTGTGAGTGATGCTTGAAGTTATCGAGTGAAGAGTGAGGATGCAGAGGGGACGAACACAACTGGTCCGTAGAAGTGGCATCAGGACGGTTGATGTTAGGAGTTCTAGGATGGAAGGATCATAGAACTTAGAAGCTCTGAAGGCGGGGTTGGCCTCTCGTACACAAACTGGTCGGGAGTTGATGTCGCTCTCCCGACGAGGCCATGGCAGGCTGAAACCAATTGTTGAGCCTAAAGAGATTTGCTATCTCATTCAATGGACTAGACGCCCGAGCAAAGCTAGGCGTGGTACGATTTCATACAGAGAAGCTATTCACCGTATTGTTCGCTAGAATAGCTATAGAAGGAAGGCTGGCCTGGCGGATTTCGCTCGTCATGAGCCACATGGGTCGTTTCGCGACAAAAGAAACTGTCGGCCCGTGACACATGCATGTGACATGGCCTGATAGATGGACATGATCTAGAAGATTCCCAGTGCTGAGCTGTGGCCCGTACAAGAACAAGCCCATGACCTTTGAGCTATTGGCCCATCCATGGGCGGGCGACCCTTCAGTTCCCCTAGACAAACAACTCCTAGGCTTTCTAATTCCATAGGAGCTTCTTGAGTATTCTATTGTATAGCTATGTAATGATTACGGAGATTCAACCTCCACCGTTAGATTGAATGAGAGATTGACGGTTAAAAATAGTCTCGTACTCATATAAATAGGGGCTCCTCCCCCAAGCCGTATCATCTCATTCATTAGTGCAAATATACTTTTGAGCTTCTCTCTCAAAGTTCTAAGAAATTGAATGTGAGTGAGACTAACTCAAATATGAGTGAGGTTGATTTGGGAGAAATCTTAAGGCTGCACGAGTTATGAAATATTTGATCGATCAATCCGTGACCCATGCATATGGAATATCGTGATAAGATGGAGCATGTTATGAATGTGGCTTACATTTGGTTGCTTTTGCAAATTAGGACGTACACTTTCCAATGTTAGCCAAAACCCACGGTGCTGCCTCCGCCCTACCAGCCGCTGTTTGCCTTGGACATGCCGCCTCGGCCATTAAAGAGCTCGCCATGGGGATTTCTGTTTCAAATGAGGGGTGGTGTCTAAGATAGAGAAGAGCTGAAAAGGATGCAGATTGCACTTCTATTTCAAATGTAGATTTATCCAAATGTTTGCGGGTCGCGGTTTGGATTCTAGTTCTCAACCAAAAATTTCGAACTAAACCAGAGATTTTTCTTTCCTTCTTGGTTATATGACTTGAAACTAGGAATGCAATGAATTCAGTTCAATTTGAATTTCACAAATTGTTCCGGCCGAGCAGTTCCGATCGGGTTTTTGAGCCTTTCGGGTTCTTTTGATAGCCCTATCGGATGTTGCTAATACCATCCACGAGACCCTTTCTCATCGCGTCTGCCGTGTTGCAATCTCCCTTTTGACCCTCCGCCTCGGTTGCTACCAATATCACTTCGAGACCCCTCTCACCAACTCTCTCTCTCTTTCTCTAGACTTTTTTTGACTATGATACTCAACAGAAAACTAGGTGTCCAATCAAAATCATAGATTACGACATGTGATGTCGATGCACAAGGTATAAAAGCTAAAGGTGTGTTTGTTTGTATTCTTTATTTCTATTTATGAACAAAAATTCTGTTTTTTTGTTCCCGGGAACAAAAAAAGAACAGAAACGCGTTTGTTTGCGTTTTTGTTCCAAATCTGTTTTTTTGTTCTCGGCAACAAAATTGGAACAGAAACAAGAAATAAGAAAAACTTGTTTCTTGTTTTTGGAACAATTTTTAAAAACAAATTTTCTCTCTCCTTTCTTTTCTTTTCTTTTTTTTCTTCTTTTTTCTTTGGTCGGTCGCCGGCCTCGACCATGGCCGGCGACTGGCCGTTGAGGGCCGGCGACCTCGCCGGAGCGTCGCCGGCCCCTGGCGAGGCTTAGCCTCACCGGTGGCTGGGCGAGCTCGGCCTTGCCGAATATGGGCGAGCCCGAGCTCGCCTAGATCCGGTGCCGCCAAGCTCACCCAACCACCGGCGAGGCCGAACCTCACGGGGGCCGGTGAGCCTTGCTGTGGTTGGGCGAGGCCGCCGGCCCTCGTCGGCCGGTTGCCGGCCATGACCGAGGCCGACGATTGGCCACAAGGAAAAAAAAAAAAAAAAAGAAAAAATTAAAAAAATTAAAAATAAAATAAAAAAATTAAAAAATTAAAAGAAACAAAAAAAGAACACAAATTTACCAAACATATTTCTGTTATTTTTTTATTCCAGAAAAGCTTACCAAACGCGTTCTTCCTGGTCAAAAATTATTTCCCGGAACAAAAATAGTTTTTTCTATTTCTGTTCTCTAAAACAATTTTTGAACAGAAACATAAACAAACACACCCTAAATTTCTCTCATCCTAGAAACAGTTTAGATTTGAGCTATTCCTTAGAGAAGACCTTTCATGTATCTTCCTAAGTCAATATAATGCTTCTTATAAGAACATGTCGATTTGTGTAGAATTATCTAACCCTAACGAATAACAGTAACGACTCTCAAAAGAGCAAAATTAGGAACTACCATAATCCAAGTTACAATCGCAACTTAACTCGACTCGTTCGTGCATGGTTGACGTCACGACTTCATTTCCCTCAATCATGATGTACCCACATCATCTTTCTTCTAACATCCCCACCTAAGAAAATAAGTTTTTCCTATCCATAGACTATAGTACAGAGTTGAGATATATATATAGAGAGAGAGAAAGAGAAGGGGGGGGCTATTGCAACACAAATAAAGTCACATTACAACTATGCCTATGCCGGGCCTCCCCTATTTCTTGTGATATAATAATTGGGTTGGCGTTTCTTGAATTCAAACCGAGGCAGACGCCTCTCGACTCTTTTTCCTTCGCTCGGCCCACGAATTCTCATCCTTCTTGACCCCACGATCCAAATCGCGGGAGGGGGCAAAATTCCTCCCACCGGATCGACCAAACTGCGCACACATGCGTTCCTCTGCCACGGATGCAGAGCGCAGTACGATGACGTCGAACGATTCAATGAGGGTTTCCAGCTCAGGTGCAACGAGACCCGCTGTTCTTGCAGAGGCCACCTGATAGAATCCTCCATCTAGATCTATATACTCTTTATCTCTTTCCACTGCAAACTTCTTCCATGGCGCAGCCTCGAGTTGCCATCAACACGCGCGCATCGACGCGAAGTACTTCGCGAGCTCGGCTTCTTCGCCTTACGGAAAGCGAGAACTCAGTCTTGAGAACTGAAAACCCTAGCATGCAAGTTTCGTTTTCCTCCTGCATTATCTCGAGAACTTCATACCCACCCCCTCTGGAAAACACCCTCGCGCGTTTGGCGTATTCCGCGGACGGGCCTGGGGCTCGCCCCCCACCGCTCGAGATCCACTGCTTGCTGAGAACAGGATTCGTCGTCTTGCTTTCTTTTCCCTTCTTCTTTATTTGACTGTTCTGTCAGAAACCTAATTCTTGCCCTTCCGCATTATTGCCCGAGAACGAATGAATACCGACACGCATTTTTCACCGTGTGCATCGACCGACTAGCGACTAGCACCAGCACTAGGCCATATTATTCCCCCGCTGAAATGAATTCTCGCGCAATTTCTTTTTTGATTTTCTTGCCCTTTTCTTTTGCCCTTTGCTTTGTGCAAGAAATGGGTAGGTGGTGGCGACAGCTGCTGCGTCGTTATCTTTTGAGAATTTTGTCTGCGTGACAAGCACGGGAATAGCAAGAAGGAACAATGAAATGATGGGAGCTTTTCCCCCTTTCTCGCTCTTTCTCTTTCTCTGTCTTTTCGTGTTCTTTGTGGATCTCTTGCATGGGCATTGAAAGCTCTCTCTCTCTCTCTCTCTCTGTTCCCTTCAGTTACTGTTGCACCGTGCGCAAGCAATCATGAGAGCTTTTGCGTAGTGCGTGGAAGCAAAAACCTAAGCATAGCATATGTATCATTGGCATAGGTTCCTGTTCGTCAGCACAATTGTACAAGGACAAAGAAAATAAAGTTTCGAATTCGAATTCACATTCACTTTTCCCCGGGGGTTCATTTTTTTTTTTTATCAACACGTATAATTCGTCTCCGTTAAACGACGTGAAGTTGTAGTATTTGGTCATTTTAATAAAGTGCAGTAGGGACGAACAAGATGAACGGACTGAATCGAGAATCACTTAGACTTTTCATTCAATTTGAGATTCTTAAAAATGAAACCAATGTCCAAATGATATCTATATATATTCTAGATATATATTCTTCTCGTCTACATCCATGAGGCGTTTTGTATCTATATGTAGGCACAAACTTGAATGAGATAATACAAATTGCTATAGCAGGCATTTTAAAATTGAAGAATTTTCTTTTTTCTGTTAATGAGAGAGGAAGATCAACTAGTATATGAAATGCACACTAATCTCACGCATCGAAAGACTTTTCTTATTTTTTTTCTATCGATATTTTCAGCAAGAAAATTAAAGAGGTGCTTGAAAATAAACCTTTCTTTCAATTTTTCTGAAGCAAGTGTACGAAAAAGTCAGATCATCACCATGATGCTATGATGATGTTGGGTCATGAAATTCAGCAAAGGGTGGGACAAATTTTGGATAAACACTAGCGATTTTCAGTCGCAAAAATCGGTATTATCAACAAAATATTGAGTCTTCCAATAATGATTATGCCTATATATCTACAAACTAGCGGTCATCTTGAGTCTTCCCATAATGATTAATGCCTATATATCTATAAACTAGCGATCCTTTTAAATTACCCTATATCCATTAACTTTTTCCCCCACATCTTTTACGTGCAAATGAGTTCTCCAAATTTTTATGACATACAAAATACCGATCCATTTTCTTGATTAGTCGCTCCTTCCCCGGTTAAAACGTCGATAAGACATTACTATCGCAACTGCGCGACGACCAACATGTACGTCGGAGTGATGCCTACGAGTCATGTCGACAACCCGCTAAAGATCAGAACTGACGAGAGATCAATCTCGCCAACGCGTGCTTATTTGTCGAGGAGAAACCGGAGCCCGATCAGATTAGGAGTCGTTGTCGTTCATACCGATCGGCCAAATGTTGTCGAAACTCAATCGAATTGAGGGCCATTTTCCTCTGAGGTGAATCTAAGCAGATGGATCTGAGTTCAAGTAAATTCCGGATGCGTGCACGTGTGTGTACTGCACAGCCCTCGCTCGCTCGACCGATATAAGCAACTTCTGCTTTTATAGGCTTCGCGTTCTGCGATCTTTGCCGAGCGGATTCCGGGAAACTAAGGCCACGGGGCCTCTCATGTCATCTCAGCTCCCTGCCATCTTTTGGAACCCTCCTCCTTACCTCTTTCCTCGCAGAGGAAACTGCGAAATTCCCCTTTTCCCAACCTTGTTACTATTCCTCATTTGACCCAACCGAAACCCCTTTTTCTCTCGGTCTTCATCAATGCTCCGACGAGTCCCTCAACCATTAAATGCCACCAGACCCTTTTTTCCCACCCGAGGGAAATGAACGAAGATGTAAGTCCAAAAGTGCATCATTGCTCCTTTTCGATGGATTACTATTCTCCTTTGCTAATGACATAAGTGAATAGCTCATCGTTTCCTTTGTTGGACTACCTAGAAAAAAAGTTACTATTCGATCTGCTAAATGTGCAAACTAAATAGCATGACACAGTGAAATATTAGTCGTGGGTCGTGTCCAATTTGCATAAGAAACTACGGCATCAATTATATTTTTTAAGGTTAATTGCTCGAAACCTCCTTGAGCTTTGGCGACATTGCACAATAACCTCTATAGAAATTACTCAGAAACTTTGGAATTATTACATGATAACTCCCAAGATAACTCCCGAGCATTAAATAGTCACAAATTACGCCCATGAACTTTCACTTGTATGGCAATAACTAGTTTTTCAATCGATATAACCATTAGTGTTACCTGAAAATGGTGTAAGTTATTTTATTTTTTTACTAAAATAACCTCTGCTGAAATTTTTTTGACTTCATCAACCGTGCATTTTCTCTTACACCTATCCATTTTTAGATAACTTTTCACAGCTATGTATACAGAAAACTCAACGACCACAACAAATATCAAAGTTTCATCTGTGTAATCGATAACTTATGTAACAGTGCCAAATTCACCAGAATGATCTATGATAGCTCGAAATTCGGGTATCATTGGGCAAATGCGTCATAGTTGGGGCACCTCAAGCAATAATTTCTTCTTTCTTTTCCCCTAAAATGAAAAGGAATTCGCTAGATGATATAACAGGAGACCATGCAAGGAAAGAAAGATCATGGTGGTGGGGTTCATAAAAAACGGGAACTAATGGAACCCCCTGTTCGCCAAACTCTCATCATGTTGCGCATCGCACGATCGAATCGTCGCCCCTTTCGCCAGCGAGAGACATCGCATCTTTCTCCTCCTACCTTTTTAGATGTTCGTGTCGTGTTGGGTTTTTCTTCGAGAGGGTCTTGATCTGTCCCTCGCCCCCTACGCACGTGTCGTGTCTCTTCCCACCTGATGAAAGTCCCCCCCGCGGGACCCCACGCCTTCGAAAAGGGTCTTAGAGGGGTCTTTGGATTGACCATCGCCATCGCCGGTCAAAAGCCGAATTAAAGTCGGCGTTGTACTTCGGGTCCTTTGTAGTTAGGCAAGCTTGCCCAGGACGCGGACGGATGGAATGGAGATGTCTTGGCGTGAGAGGTGAAAATCGGGCAGAGGTTTGTGAAAATGATCCATCGATCGCCTCGAAGAAAGAATGGTAGTTGGATCAGGAAGCCTTTCCAACACTATCGTCGCCTTTTTGAAATGGAAAATGATGCAAACGATTCAAAAAATTTCAATTCAATGTATAATGTCGTTTTTGAATTTTTAATTTATTCTCTATAATTTTAGAATTATTAGTCTAATGCGCAATATCATGCCTGAATTTTTGATTTGTTTGATATGATTCCTAAGATTAGATGTTGTCTTTGAACTTTTAAATATTTTCATATAGTTTAGTGACTACAATGAGTATTTATCAATAGTTTAGGACATGAAGGGATAAAAGGGAGATGTGTTGGCTTGAGAGGTCAAAATGGGCAAAGGTTTGTGAAAATAACCTATCGATTGCCTTGAAGAAAGAATGGTAATTGGATCAGGAAGCCTTTTGAACACCATCGTCGCCTTTTTAAAATGGGAAAATGATACAAATAATTCTTAAACTTTTAGTTTAATGTATAACGTTGTTTTTAAACTTTTAATTTGTTCGATATGATTTCCGAGCTATTATTCCAATGTATAAAGTCGCATTTGAACTTTTAATCTGTACGATATAATCTCTAAGATGTCATCCTTAAACTTTTAAATATTTTCATATAGTTAAGTGACTACATTGAATAATTACCAATAGTTCATGAACGACATAATAAAAGTCTAATGATGATGTAATACATTATACTAAAGTTCAGAGACCGTATTGCATATAATTAAAATTTAAGGACCACTTGTGTTATTATCACTTTTGAAAATTATGAGACCAAACTTTTGGATGAAAACAAGACAATTTAATCCTTGAACCCTTGACTTTCGAATCGATGGTCATGGACAGACTTAAGATTATTGGGTTATTTTGGGAGAATCTAAAAATCAATGTTCATGACAATCGCTACACTAAGCCGAATTAGCTATTTGTATCCTCAATCAATCACAATTTACATTTCTTGCAGCTGAAGCCTATGAACTTCATATTCATCACTTTTTCAACTGTTGAAATATATGTCACGTCCTCTGTATATAGAAATTATAACGGGTTTACATATATGTAGTCATCAGCCATCCGCTAGTTGTCCGAGCTTGGTTATATACTGTATGACCAATTGGGCATCTATATTTTCTATTTTTTATTCTTTTTATTCTTTTTTCTCTTCCTAATTGATTTTCCAAGTTCGAGAATATGTATGTTCGGTAAAAGACAGACAGCAGCATCCAAATCTTTTCCTTTCGTGGGCTGATCGACACACTCGTGCAAGCACTGTTGCTCTTGCACCTTAAACCAAATTCTTATGTGTGTAAAAAAAAAAGGGTAATTCCTTAAATAAATAAATAAACCAATTTTAGGTGCAATCACAATTATGTCCCTACTTATTTTTGTCCAAAAAAATCTTCAATTTTCATTGTAAGTCCAAGTCTATCCACGTGTCCAAAAATCACCACTGATTTCTTCAAGATTATCAATATTATGAGGTTGATGTTGTTCTATACGAATGTGAGACTATTGATGAAAACATGGGTTTGATAAAGAACCTCTAATTGACCCTAATGTCGGTAGTCTTGAAATAAAAATTGTGGTGATTTTTGGATGTGTGGACGTATTTGAGACTATAGTGAAAGTTAGGGATTTTTTTAGACAATAAAAAGTTCAAGACGTAATTGAGCTTTCGTAACCTTACAAGCAATGCAACGGGGAGTGAAATGATTGTCTATTAAGCCCCTTAAAGTTCTTGTACTTTTGCAATTGTTGGAATGCTGAATAATCACTGAATTAGTTGTTAAAATCCTAATATTCGCACAGCTTAATTCCTCAAAAAAGGGTCACTGAAAATCGAGCTTTCGTAACCCTACAAGCAATGCAACAAGAAGCGAAATTTGTCTATTAATTTCATGGTGTTTTCTTTAAGATAACGTGCATGAGCTTACTAACAATCCGTAATTAATAATGAATTGAGGGGGAAAAAAGGAAATGTGTGCATCTTGAAACCAAATTTTGACAAAAAGAAGAAATACATTGTTGATTTGGGTCGGACCAATGACTATTTAGTTAATAGGAGGGACTCTGAGGTGGACATTGAATGAAAATCTATGCAAAGTAATGCACGATGACCATTAACTTTAACCAAAAGAATTTGAAATTACTTAGCCTCCGTTCATTTTAAGGAAAATAAATAATTTAAAAAATATTTTCCTAAAAATAATAGCTCGTGTCACTTGAAATGATTAATGAATAAAAAGTATTTTCATTATTGACAACAATTTATATCTAAACATTTTTGTAGGCAATAAATTTGTTTTTCAATTACTCGGTGTTTTTTTTAGAGTAAAAACAAAAATTATTAGGTGTTTTCATTTTTAAGAAAATATTTTCCAAATCATTCATTTTTTGCGAAATAAGCAAGGTTATAGATAATTGGATAATCACAAAATCTATAGACAAATAGTTAGGATGAACTTTGTGTTGGCACGTTTGTATTCGGAATAGTGCAAGTATGTCTATATTCGCAATGACGAAAAATCCTAATATTAAATGATAATAAGAGGTAAGCTAAGGGTTTTGTATGATAAATACTCATAAAAAGGAGATGCCGTAAGGTCATGGACCATCAACAAATTCAGATAATAGATATTCAAATATTCTTTTAAATTGTCACGAACATAAAAGTTAGAAAGCTTTTCATTTAATTTGAAAATGGAATATTGATTGGCTTTGTTGGATCATGAAAGCTATATTTAAAAGCATGTTTGAACGTGATGTTCTAAAATCATAGAAAACATACATATGGTACAATAATAGGCCTCATAGTGGCTTCCCTGGAGTTGTGGTCAAGCCTCGAATGCTCTAGTCGGCTAAAAGGAAAAATTTCAAATTGCATATACCATAATTCTTGTTCGTTGGACTCTAAAGTTCACAATTTTTGCATCATCTACTTTCAAGACACTAATCTTGAAATTTCTTGGAGAAAGTTGAGAATGATTGATGTAATTATGTCGAAAGAATTCTGGTGAGGAAACAAGTACTGCAATCTTCAAGGGGTAAAGCATGTATTTTTTCCCTAAGCTATAATTTGAAGTGAAGACAATGATGCCATAATTAACTTATTAATTCTGCTTTTGGTAAATATAAATAGTCTAACCAATCTATATTTTAATTGCCTAGCCCAAAAAAGAATCTGGCCAATTGAGAGGAGAGGTAATTTAATATTTCAGCTCGGTTTTCTAGTTCGGTTCTAACATAGCTATATCCCTATTTTACAAAACACCAATGTTCTTCATTTTCATGGTTAGTAGAAGTAATCAATTTCACTTAATAACGCTAACCTCTTTGAACAAGTCAAGAAGAGACTAGTCCAAATCAAATTATTCTTGGTAATAGGTAGGAAAATATTCTTTTGTAATGTCTAGCAAATATAAAATAAGTGATCAAGTAACTTTTCGAGTCCATAAGAAAACCCTATCTCACAAATTGTGCTATATATTGCAGAAAAAAATTCATTGAAATTTCTTGATATTGTGTCATAAATACATTATGCTAAATTTTTTTATTACAATATAATTGAATCTTAAATTTGTCATGATGAACATAATAATCACTTTTTTGATTTTCTTATGCATGATAATCACGATAGCTTTTTCTACTTGTCGTGTCAGACATGCCTTGTCCACAAGAAAGGCAAAGACAAATTACTTCTTGAAAAATATAGAAAGAGAGCTACTTGACACTTACTGAATTTTATCAGTTGTACTTTTTTTTTTTCGTTGAACCATCAGTTGTACTTTGAAAGTTTAAAATTTGCTATTTGAATTATTTTTTTTCAATCGTAGTTATCTGAAGATATGGATTTATTAATTCATGTAGTTCTTTCTATTTTCAAATTTGTCTCCAAAAAAATGTTATTTTTACTTTTTAGTTAACTCAATCAGTGTCTTAGAAATACTTGTTAACAAGATCCTTACTAATTTACTACTGTAGCATGCTATGGCAACCGAGACAGCATCCTTACAAGTAGGTAAAGTTAACCATTATTTGTGTAAGTGCGCCTAAGTTGAATTTTACAAATTATTCTTTGTTTAAAAGGAATTCGCAATTCGTGCATATTGATGTTTTTCATTAGAAAACATTTAAAACTTAGGAATAAGTGCTGCAGAAATCCTAAAAATTGTCACGAAAATGCAATTAAGTTTTAAAACTTGCAAAAAATGCAATTAAATCTTAAAACCTATCAAAATGTTTCAATCGAATCCTAAAATCGACGCCGTCAAATTTCATAACGAAAAAAAACTGACGTGGTGCGGACATGGTTTTTTTAATCGTTTCTCTCTCCTATGTGGCGAATACTTTAAAAAAAAATTCCGTTAGGAAATTTGACGGCGTCGAGTTTAGGACTCGATTGAAACATTTTAACAAGTTTTAGGACTTAATTGCATTTTTTGCAAGTTTTAGAACTTAATTGCATTTTCGTGATAAGTTTTAAGACTTCTACAGCACTTATCCCTAAAATTTATATGAGTTATAGGCGTCGATAGCTTGACACATGTATTTATATATAATTTTTCAAAACTCTTTAAAATTTGATGAAATTATAAGTTTTGATGGAAAAGCAAAAAAGTAAATTTTACTTCTCACTTGATAATTGTTTCACTTGATAATTGTTGCTGATAAGAAAAATATTTTTCATCGATTTATTATTTCGAACGATATGAGTAATCGTTTTTAGAAATTTTTTATTATAAATTATTCATTTTTGGCGAATTAAACCGAGCAACAGAGACTAGGAGGGGAAGAAAAGAAGTTATCAACATAAAAAGGAAGGGAAAAGGGAAAACTAATAGAAGTTTTATTTATTTATATATTATTGGGTCTAAACTAATAGAGGATTAGAGAGGTACAAAATGAAGAATGGGCACAAAAAAGAATGTGGGATGGGAATGGCACTGTGAGTAAAATAAGGAAAAATCACCGTGGACAAGATTCAACCCAATCAATCAGCTCTCCCCGTAGGCCCCACTCCCCCAGCTATTATTACGGCATCCATCTTTTCAAAGATCACAACACAAGAATTAGATCTCTCTCTCTCTCTAAAATTTTTAGGGTCTTTTCTTCCCTCTCGTTTCTTGATCAGCATTTCTTTATATTATATTATTATACTTCATCAGATCTTTGGTGATGATGATGATGGTGGTGGTGGTGCTGCTGCGTCTCCTCTTCTTCTTCTTGCTGTCTTTGACTTCGATCCCCACAACTCCCAAGCGCACGCTCGCCCTGCAATAGTACCACTTTCCCTCTCTCTCTCCTCTTTCTCTCTCTTATTTACTTCAAGAACCTCCGACGGTCTCCTCCCTCCCTCCCTCCCTCTCTCTCTCTCTCCGCCGCTAACCGGGGCACCTCTGCTCCGGCGATGAGCGCGCCCCGCCACCGCCGGTATCCCTCGACGGCCGCCCTCACGGCCCTCGCCTTCCTGCTGTTCGCCTCCGCGTTCGCCGCCATATCCGTCACGCAACAGGCCATGACGGCGGCGACGGCAAGGATCCCGAGGGCCCGCCGCCGCCGCCGCCGCCGCCGCCGCCAGTAGCCGCAAGATCGCCCACAAGTCTTGGGCGCTGGCGGAGCCGCCGTACCGGAGGCGGCTCATGGCGGGGCCGGGGTCCTCGCCGCCGACGTGCAGGGGCAAATGCGGGCGGTGCTTGCCGTGCAAGGCGGAGCACGTGCCGATCCACCCCGGCCTGAGCCTGCCGCTCGAGTACTACCCGGAGGCCTGGCGCTGCAAGTGCGGGAACAAGCTCTTCAACCCTTGATCAGTTTCCCAAGAAAATCAAGAAGAAGAAGAAGAAGAAGAAGAAGGAGGAAGAAGATGACGAAGCCGATGGTGATGATGATGTTGTGGGAAACAGACGATGTCGTCTCGATGTCCTCGTTCTTCTTCTGCTTCGGATTACTATTTGGCGGTCAGTTTCTTTTTGCTCTCTTTTCTTGGGTTTCGCTTGCTTGTGTATACGATGATGATTGATTTTTTTGGGGGATGGGGATGATTATGAGGAAAGCAAAGCTGGGGGTGTCGTTGGGATTGTAGCTTATTTAGCTCTCTCACTCTCAGTCTCATGTGAAGCGGAGAGACTCTCTCTGTCTCTCTCTCAATCATAGTTTCTCTCTCTTTTGTTTCCTTTTGTTTCTTTTTTTTTTTTTGGGTGGAGGTTGTTCTGACTTTGCATTAAGATGCGGTGCGAGGTTATTATGGGGACAAGATGGGAAGCACACAGACATGTAGTTATAACATGAGCTTCTCTCCCCCCCTCTATCTCCCCCTCTCTCATATATTCACTAATTTCTATATGGAAATATATGGGAAGCTGTCATCTAAGATTTTCCTGTATATACTATCTTCCTTTCGTCTTCCTCACCTTCTTTCTTCTGATTGTTCTTACCGCCAAAATCCGCTGATGGGGAAAAGCGTCCCTGTCCCATTTTGCTTTTCTTCCTTTGAGGAATGAAGTGTTAATCCACTAAACATCTTCCGAACCATTGTAATCTGAGTAAAGCTGATCAGTCTTTTGTGCTGCATATTTCTAAACCATTGACGACCATCATGATAACTCGGCTGCAAATTGGTTCCCCCTAACATTTCATGCTTCGGCATTAACACACCATCGACTGCGTAAGCGCCATTTCTTTTTTTTTTGGCTTAACAGCGTTTATCAATTTGGATGTCGTGCCATAGGTTATATACTCTTGCGCAGAAAATTGTTTTTTTTCCTCCATAAATAGCTCTCTCTCTCTCTCTCTCTCTCTCTCTGTGGTTGTGTGAGATGAGGGAGAGGGGAGAGATGGAAAAATGGTAACTTATGAGAAAAAGCATGGAAACGGAAAGGGATTGGAGACTCTGGACGGGGCATGTCACTATGACCAAAGAAGTGGAGAGAAGACCGTGTGAATGAACTGACCAGAGAGATGGGTTTCCATTTGACTTTGGATCTTGGAAGAACGATGGAGGAGAGCTTTTGAAAGGAAGCAGAAAGAGAGAGAGAGAGAGAGAGACAGAGAGAGTGAGAGAGGGTGTTTTGTTTCGGAATGTGTGGCGTTTTCTTTCCACTTGTCTTTTATCTTTTATAATAATAATTTGTAGGAGAAGAGCCCTGTGCTTGGCCAATACGACAGCATTAATTTCTCTACGGACTTTGCCCTTTTCCTTTGCATCGTACCCTCTGAAACTTTCAGAACGGCTCCATTTCCAGATGTGCCCTTTTCGTTTTCAGATCTTTAATTTAGTTTTTGGTCAGATTTTCCCTTCTCTTTCCCCAGGATTTTTCATATGTCACTGTTCTCTGGGGGGTAGGTTTTCTGATAAATTGTGGCATAAGCACTGCCAAGTGGAAAATGCAAACAGAAAAGAACTATCTACAGAAATTATCCCAAACTCCTAAAGATGGCATTGCTAATCAGTTTTTACAGGATGCCTGTAGAGCTATCATTATCAAGCGCTTAATTTGCAGTAAATTTCACATTTGAATTACAGTGCCTATAACTCGTGCTTAGCCTTTTGATGTCGTGCCAGTGGAGAGGCGATTTGCGCATGTGTGAAGAACTTGTTAGATTTTGAGTGCTCGGATTTCACATATTAAACAATAATTATAAGATTACCTACCAAGATATTTTTGAATTTGAAAAGGAAAGAGGAACCCTCACGGTCGGTGCAATTTTGGGTCGTTGGAAGATTTGTAATTCAAGAACCGGAGGTCAACTGTTAGAATCCTGCTAATTGTGTACAAATTGTTTTAGGTCAAGACTATTTACATATATCACCGGTCTAGATTTAACCGATTTAGGGAACTTACATGGTGTTCCATGAGCCTGTATAGCCAGATCTTTATGCTCGCGCCCTTGATTCATAACATAATAAATGAAAATCAACTCATTATTATGAAAATTGCTCTTTAAATTATATTATGAGAGAGAGAATAGAGATTTGGTTAGTGTGGGCTCATATTACTACACACCATTCCCCCCTTCACTTTGCCTTAAACCTTTCCTTTGTAAAAGAGAATAGTCTTTTATTATGTAAATAGTCTTTAATTTTCGAATTATTTTCATCCTCCAATGGAAAAGAAATTAATAAAGATTTTAGATTCTTTAGAATCTGCCTCTCAAAATTTTTTGAACTTCTATCCTTGTGGATAAACTCTTCTTAATTTGCCTCCCTCGAGATTATGGGAATGCTTTACTGTGTGCTTTACAAAATGCTAACTCCAACCAAATGACGACTTAATTTTCAGCACAAGACTTTTTACTCTACATTCGGTTCTTCAATTAGCAACATTTACCATCTTCCTCGACGCTCTACACTCATCAAATCCCAAACAATACCTATCTGTAACTTTAAGAGCATCATTTTATTAATACCAAATTTAGAATTTTAAGAAAACTTACTTTCATCGGTGAAGCCTGAAAGAAATCCCATGACGAGTGAATGGTGGTAGTCTCTCTCATTGAATGTGAACTTAAAATCATCAAAATGTTAGAAGTGATCACAAGAAAGTAATTAAATGTGAATTCTCTAACTCTAACATTAAACCCATCGAAGCGGGTGAGTCAAGTCGGAAAAGGTCTGACCAAATTGATCAATTTCCATGCAATTCAAATTTAGTGACTCATGTTAGACCGAACTCATAACACTAAAATACTTTCATATTTAATCTAATCTAAGAAAATCATTCTCGAATTAAGGTGAAAGTGCGAAATCGAGTGAGGATGAGAGAGAGTGAAGAGAGAGTACTGAATGTGACTTTGGTGTAAGTAAGTTGTAAACCCATTTAACATCTATATCATTTTAGATTTACCAATTTAAACCCAATTATACTTATTTACTGAATATAACTAACACGTACAAGAATCCGGCTCATTAAATATAGGTTAAGAAATTAGCCTATAACCGTTTATTTGACATGAATGGATAGAGAAGGTATAGATTTACTCCGGCGCCCAAAGATTCGTTCCTATACCTAGTCGCTAAAAAAATACCTCCTCCTCGGTCCGTTGGGGACTCGAACACTGTCCTTATGACACGAACTGGAAGAACGACCGAGAAGTAAGCTTGCTAGGAATTTGATAGAGCAGCAGTCACGCATTTGATTATATTAAATGTCTTCTTTAGAAAAAAAAAGTCATTCCACCAGAGTTATTAAAAAACTATAATCACTTCTGATGCAATCGAAAAAGAAAATTTATGGTTTTCACTGAGTTGCCTTATGCGCGCTGAAAGACGTAATCAACGTTGTGGAATCAAAACACATTCTATCCGAAATAACTCGAACTTCAGTACCTTACGAAGGCGCGTTATAAAACCCTAACCCTTCTCTACCTGTATATTTTCCCAAACGTGGCGGTTCAAGTCAAGAAACAGAAGTCAACGGAGGGGTCGTCGCGGCCATTCCTTTCCCACTTTTCTCCATGGAAATCTGTATAAAAATCCTGGAAAGCTCTCCGCATGAGACAGTACACGGAGGAGGACCCTCTGTTCTTGCTTCTGTCTACTTGCATGTATAATGTTTTCATGGCAAAGTAACCGAGAGAGAGAGAGAGAGAGAAACCTACAGTTCTGCGGATCCATGTGGCAGTGTTCTTTTCCATTAAATGAGGTCGCAGAAGGGCTGTACGTACGCAAGAGAAGCCCCCACATTCACATACACATACTCCCGCTTCTTCGACGTCGAAGGAGGGCGATATCATAAATTTATCGTTCACGGATATTTCGCAGAGAGAGTTTTACCTCTCCAAAGATAAATTACCCCGCATCGCCCCCCCGTCGCTACCGATGCAGCCGTCCTTTCACCTGACCTGACATTTTCATTGCTCAAGAAACCAAGACACCGTTTTCATATTTTGACCGAGGAATGGACTTTTTTTACAGTTTTCTTTCTTTTACTTACTTTCATCTTTCGAGGTTAAAAAAATGATTGAATTTTCCCGGATCAGACGAGACAGATTGACCGAGGGGTGAGCTGGTCGGGCCGGTGGATTCTGCATCTTCATTTTCAGGGAAAGAGAAATAAAAAAGAAAGAAGAAGAGGGGTCTTGTCATCTGCCCCCACCTCCTCCTTCCCTAACTTGTATTTTCATGAAGAGGGAAAATTAGAGAGAGAAAATAAAGGAAAAAAGAAAAAGTGGGTCTCGAAGCGATCTTTGATTTGACGTAGTTGTTGGGTTTGCTGGCGACTAGGTGGTATGGTCGATATTTCTCGAGATCTCTTCCCTCTACTTGCTTCCACACCCCCAACCCTAAATCAAAACCCTTCCCTTTCGCAGTTGCCTCTTTCTCGCGCATTATTGATCTCTCCTTTTCAGCTTTGAGCCCTTGGGGAAAATGGTACCTAACGTGTACCTTACCTACATAGGGTTTCGATTTGATGTAAAGGGCTTAGGCTAAAATCGACGTACGTTTTACCAACTTATCAAAAGATGTGAAATTCTCGATCGGGTGTGGGGAATAAACCGGCAGTTCTTGCTCCTGCTGCCAATGGTGAGGTAATGAGTTGCGCAGCATTCCATTTATTGTGCATACAGTTCTCTCGATTTGCACAGATAAATTTCATGCGCGATCCGGGCAATCACTTGAGTTATAGCAATGATTGCTGTTGCTGATTTTGGAGGATATTATTGATCTCATTTGGAGGATAGACAGGTAGGGGGAAAGAATATAAATGAAAATGCTTATAGAGATGAAAAGAAAAAGAAAAAGGACAAACATTGACTAAAAAAAAGGAGAAGATGCCGGATACATGCCTAAGTTTCTTTTTTCTTTTTCTAAATAACAAAAGACATTTCTATTTTTATAAACACAAACTCACGTACCTCAATTTAGCAAAATGACCCTTCTTTTTCTCCACTGGCTATGACATCCTTGGAACGAAGTCTCTCCTAGCATGGCAACCTCAAATTGAGGTTGCCCATGATGTTGCGACCTCGATCTCCGGTCATGATGTCCCGTGGCAACCTCGGCTTGAGGTCGCGATGGCCAAGGCTATGACAAGGAGAACATCGGCGAATTTGAGAGCATTATAAGAGAGAAGGTTTGACCTGAGGGACGAAGAGAGAGAAAGGGGGCTGTGATGATGTCAGCGGCATCGGCTGGGCCGTTTGAATTGGCAGAGGTAGTGGCCGACGGTGGCGGAAGGTTGCGGTTGAGAAGGTTGAGAGTTTGAGCATGTATGAGGCTATGGTTTTCAGAATGGTTACACGAGGAAGGATAATTAGGTCTTTAAGCGGAATAGAGATATCGAGTAAAATTGTAAACATGGATATGTTTTTGTCAAGGATAAAAATCGCGACATGTTTTCTTTTTTTCGTAGTTCTCCGAAAATGATCTACAATAAAATGAGCACCATCATAAAGAAAATATGAATTAAATGATGATCATCCAGACCATGTTAGCAATGCCAATCTTTCTTAACAACGTTCCTTAGGAACATTTAAATAAGTGAGATTCATGCAGAGTGTGATTCATTTGTCTAAACCAACCCCAAGGTTTTGTCAAATCACTTACCCAAAAGTAGTCTCTTTGACATTTCTTATCATACATCGTCATCCCTCTATGTATCGAATAATCACTTCGACTATGGACAAAAATGCATGCAATCATCGAATTATTGTGGAACATGCGCGATTGCAGCAACAAAGTCAAGATGGAATTTCTCGTGAACTAGTTAGTAGAATATTCAAATTTTCCCCAAAGAGATTGATTTTCGTGTTGTGGAAAATAATTAGATAACAAAAAGAACATAAACAATAGAGCAAAGACACAGGCAGCCACCTCCCGACTTAAGTACCACGGTGCATGGTTGGCATGAAAATAATTCTGGTGCATCACTAGAAGCAATATTAAATTAAAAAAGTGCTGTAAAAAATGGAATCTACCTCACCATTTTTTTCCAAAAAAAAAAAAAAAAAGTGAAAACACAAACATCTTGTCAAATAAACGAGTGTTTTTATTAAAAAAATCTCAGGAATTAAAATCTCCAGAAAAAACAAAAGAAAAATAAAATAGGGAATGGTTTTATCGTGACAGTCTGATGAAAGTGTTTCCAACTAGCAATGTTTTGGTGACCGACCCCCACCGTTTGTTTCATGTGAAAACATGTCCCATGAACTGGAATGGACATGGCCAGACGGACGGTCACATGATACTCAAAAAGGGCACGACAGCTTCCCGTCATGGTGTCCCTCCCTTCCTCCATTGTCTAGAATCCAATCCAGAAACTACCTACAGGGGACATTAGGACCCTCCTCCTTTTTTTTTCTTTTTGGGCTTTGTTTGGAAAATGCACAAAAATAGGCCTGCGATGAAAATTCGAGTGGAAAATCTTGAAAATTGTTACAAAACTAAAGGGAGGGAAGACTTAAAATTTCGAATGTTTCAAAGTTCTCTACACACAAAGTAGATGCCATGTTGGTCACTATTGAAAGCAGATGCTCTATCAGGATTGTAGCGACATAAATAACCTACTATAGCAGAATACAACAGACAAGACTCACTGTTTTATCACTATATAAACACTGTATGATTATAAGCAACTCTAACCATTCACCTTCTTGGCTTTCGCTCTCTCACTTGAAGGTGGAATATCATATTATGCCGTTCATAATTGTAGAAGAAATACCCTTCTCTCTACACACTTGTATCACCTATTTTAGTAAGAGAGACCTCCCCCCTCCCCCGAAAGCAAATGACTTGTCAATCATCATTGAAAGCAAATGCTTTGTTAGAACTGTAACGGCACGAGTAATCTACTCTAGTAGTACATGATAGACAAGAAACACAGTTCAATCCTCATGCGAACGCTGAATAATCACGAGGAACCTTGGCCATTCACCCTATAAAATAACTCTCGGTTCTCGCTCTGTCACTTCAAGGCAGAACATCATATAATACCCTTTATAATTGTATAAGAGAAACCCTTCTCTCCGGACTTGTGTCTCCTGTTCCGACAAGGGAAACTTTTCCTCTCTCTTTATATGTTATATAATTATGTATAGGGAAAGAATTATTTGCCTGTAGATTAAGTATGGGTTTGATAATGGAGGATAGCATGGGCATCTTTGTAGTCTCGGTTGGGACGTTTGGAATCTGGAAAATGTCAGCAAAGGTGCAAAAATAATTGAGGACTGCAAATCGCTGCCGATGATGAGAAGCACGTAGATTTTGTACCCTTCGCGCTTATATGCTAGCCTTTAGAGCAGCAGATACAAACCATGCCACCGTCACTAATGGAGTTTCAGAGATCTAGCATGATCAATTACAGGACATCATCATGCACGAAAGCAAGACCAGTCCTCCCTATGATCTTTCATTGCACCCGAAACACGATCCTTCAAATTGCATCCCCGCATTCTCGAGCTGCAAATTTCTTTCTCATCCATCATGACATTTTGCAGGACCTCTTCGAAGCCTTATCGACCGTATTTTGGTTTTCTCATTTGTTATTGATTCAATCTGAGGGTAGAATCGCTGCTCATCTATTCTAGGCCACCGTGCTCCCGCAAACCGGAGATTTTGAGTTCAGGAATGTTTAATCGCATTAGTTTCGCTTAATGCCCGTTACCGGTACCTTTTCTTATTTGTTATTAGGTTATGTAATGTGGTGCAACCACTTCGAGGCCTTGGAGCGACCTATCCGTGCCTCGGCGGCGACCCCAGCACGGCCCTCCAATAGCCACTGATTGGATTACTAAAAGGTATGGAAACATGGTCAAATCAGGGTTCACATGAATGAAACGAATCGAAGCAAATATGACTACAGACTATGTGCTTCCCCCAATGATCGCATCAAGACAGATTCTACGCATCAAGTCTTATCTCGGGAAACGCCTAATCTGTCATGATGTTTTCTGATGGGTTTCACAATATTGTCGAGGCATAAGCATACCGAACAAATGGCAAGAATCGTTTGGTGGGCTCACATCGTAACTTTACAGCCCAACTTTATGAAGTGCGTGATCTCCTTATGTCCCTAGCATCTCCTTCTTAGTTCTTATTGATTTCCTAAGGGAAAAATTGTCTAATATTATTTAAAAATTCTTAAATCTATTATACAATGACCAATTCATTTTTAAACCTTTTCAATTTTGATAAAAAATAACTAACATGACGATCTATTCAGCACCGATATTTTTTACGTGACACAACTGATATAGACAAATTTTGACCGATACTGACATGGATAAATTTTGCTGATTTTTTAAAAAATATAACTGGCGACTCATAAAGAAGCTTAAGACTGAATTATCACAATTAAAAGATTTAGGATTTAGGATCGAATTGATTGCTATATAATAAGTTTAGGACTTTCTGAAAAATTATCCTGCTTTCCTAACATTACTGTTTTCCTTGTGCAAATAGTCCCACAATATGACTAGGCATGGAATATGCAATTCTCACTATATACTCAACATGCTAATGAACAAGTTTGACCAGTGTCGAGAAAAAGTGCCAATACAGTCCCAGAAAACCGAACAGAGGAAAAAAAGAGAGAGTTAATGGCAGTACAAAGCTAAAGTTAGGTTCAGCTCGTCTCCAAATGAAAGAAGTAAGATGTGATGTGGATTTTTTTTGTCAAGGGTAGACGAATTCTACTCCTAATTTTCTTTAAAATGCAGTAAGGCCTTTTGGGCGAAAATTTTTAGGTGATCAGCATCGTGCATCTTCGCGGTCCTTTCAAGCATCAAACATCATTTGCCTGAGGAAGACCCTCTTCGGACCGCGGTTCCTCTGGAGGTGGCGATGCCTCGGCCACTATGTCCGCGAGATCTTGGGCTCCTTCTTCTCCCAATCGGGCATCGCATTTCTCAACAATCTGAAAATAGCAGCACGTACATTATGAGCGATAAACCCACATAATCACACCAACATTCAGAGTAAAAAGGAACTGCCCAAAGGGCTCGAATCCAAGAAGGAATGGACAACTTGCAGCAACAAAACCTCAATCATAAGTTGATCCACCGTACAGTTTAAATGGCAACCATATTCGCATGCCCGGAAATCTTTCTATCATCTTTATTTTTTATTAAGAAAAACGCCACTGGGAGACATACACATGTAAATACTGATCCAAGCTCGATATCTACAATTCTATGTACTACGTACGGTCACCCTTATTTGTCTTAAGAAGCCTAACTACAGCTAGAACCAGTATTTAGTCATCATGCAATCTAAGTGTAGGTAGTCTGGAGGCATATATGAGCATTTAAGAGAGTTACTTCTTCTCTGCGAGCATGTATGTAAGTGTATGACCATGCACATTAAGCCTATAAGAAAAAAAGTGGTCCCTTATGCATGCATGCACGTTTTCATCATAGCAGTCCAATATGATCTTCCACTACACTACATAATTTTGTTACAGAAGGCCCAATTAATCAACGCATTCCGTATCACTGAACCGTATTCTCAGATAGAATACTCAGTTCCCCAAAAACGGCTTTCTGAAGTTTGGCTTTGAAGTGAAGGTATTATTCCGCTCAGGCACACTACATTTTTCAATAAGATTATTTTGAAAGAGCACTAAGGGAGCACGATTTACCAATAACCTAGAAAAGAGGAGCCCAAAATAGTTCACACAACACTGTCCTAATCATTCCTGCCAAGTTTCTTGTACAAGGCCAGAGCGTCCCACAAAAGAAGACCTAAAATTATCTTGGTGCAACAAAGTGATTCTCAACTATTACCATATCCAAATTACTTCAAGGGTAAAGGTTTGTAGAGATAATACGTTGATCCTGTTTTGCACAAGAAGCTTTCATATTTTAAAAATGAGCAACGTTACCAAGGATCCATTGCATCATGCCATGCACTAACTCTTCAGCAGAGTTATATTTAGATCCTAATTATATTCAAAACCGTGCAAAGAATGGTGCAAAGATGATACTAGTTCTCCATTTGAACAAAGATTCTTTTTGATGACATAGCTCTTGATATAAGGGAAAAGTACAAATTTAAATAACTCAGTATTACAGATAATTTTCTGTGCCAATTCAACACCAAACGCTCTTCCAACTTATGCTTGAGGAGATGACACTCCTTTCAGGGACAATCTACAATACATTAAGGCATCTCATAGAAGCACAGGGAACTTGAAATCAGTAAGCATAAGAATAGTTCAGCCAGTTGATATTAATATTGACCACTAACTTCAAATGACTATCTAAAAATCAAATCATTGACTACAAGATAAAGACTGGTAAAGATGAAAAGGACCGGAAACATATCGAATAAGACTCACCGTATAAATACCAACAGCTGAAGTTGGTCTAAGGTTGATAATGTTAAGCACCTCCGCTTTTGCAAGGTCATACTTTTTCACCTTCCCCAAAAGGTCAGAAACACTCTCTTTCGTTTGCTTGTCCACAGCGGTGTCGACTAAGTACTGGAAAACTTTGTATTCTGATGGTGCAACTGTTGCAGCCACTTCCTTTGATGCGCCTCTAGACTGTAAGAAACTCAGGACCTCAAAGTTTGTTAGAGCACCATCATTGGCATTCTTTCTGCAAAATGCATAAAAGAGAAACATCAATCTAGAAATGCAAATTGGAAAACAAAAAAGAGAAACAAAAAAAAAAGGAAAGGGGCACATCAACAGAACATGGCAAGTACATACATCTTCATTTCCAATAAAATCAGATGCCAAGAGTAACCTCCAGGGAAATTCTTTCAATTATCAGAGTCGCCTTAAACTGCTATGAGTCTCACTCCACTTTTATCAGCCGAGCCACAAAATGGCCAAACTTATATTTAGAATCAGAGGAATGAGCAATCAGTGCATGCCCTGCACACACCAGACATAGGATTAAAGTCGATAATCATTCTCAATCAGTGCAAAGGGAGTTCGCCACAGAACTGCATTTAGGCTAATGGGACACTCCAAGCAAAATGTCTTGCAGACATTACCTACACACTTTGGGATTCACATTGAATTTCACAAATGGAACCAGATTCATCTACCCACTCAAGCAGTAAACTCGATACAACATCAGGACACGAGGTCGTTCAAATGATCAATGAATTTGATTTCTCACACTAGACGGGATCATCCATGGTCTGCAGTACCGCCTGCGAATCATGCCTCTATCGATGGGCTTGAATTTCTAGAAAAGCATTCACCACCGTCAATCAGAAAGCATTCGACTTTTCCCTGAACAATTGGATGCTCCGTCGGACCCCACAAACAGGGAGACGGTTACCCCTAAGGAGAAGAAACGACCAGCCTCGAAAGCAGAGAAAGTTGAGGAATTTCGTCGAACAGTCGGCACGCCAACTTAAAAGACGCGCTTCAATATTCATGGGTATCTACTGGGCATCACTCTTCCTCGGGTCGAGTCCGCATTAAGCTCGCTCCCTCCCCAAGAAAAGCACAGACATAGAGAGAGAGAGAGAGAGAGAGAGGGCTACGGAATCTGGACCTGAAATCGTCGAGCTCGGTGGGGAAGAAACGGTCTTCCAGACCCAAGCAGGAACTGCTCGATGAGGCGTCTCCGATGATCGCGACGCCACTGACTTCAACGGAGACTCGGCAGGACTTTCGAAAGCAAAAGGAAATCGCCAAATGGCCGAGGGAAACGTCGATCGCAAGATACCCAGAGAGAGAGAGAGAGAGAGAGAGAGAGATTGCGAGGGAGAGATCCTCCGCAGTAAGACTCTCGGCCAGCCCGGCCCGGCCCAGTTCCCAGGCTTATCTGACACCCACCGCGCTCTCTCTCTCGCACGAACAACCCAGGCGCGAACAGAGCGCGTCCACCGCGCGATCGCCGGGCCGCCGATCTCCGGCGCCGCGCCGCCCCGTGGCCAATCTCTTTCTCTCTCCCTCCCTCCCGCCCGCCGTGCACGGCGGCTCGTCCGCGACTCACCCACGCTCGCGACCCCTCGATCGGGGCCTCGCTCGCTCGCGGGCGACCACCCCTATCGGGGTCGCGAGCACCGGGCGAGCCCCGTCCGAGCCGCCGTGCACGGAGGAGGGAGATGGAGAGCGAGGAGGGGCGGGGTATTTAAGGCCCCGTGAGGCTGAGAGCGCTCTTGACCGGGTGAATCCCGCAGAGGAGGATGGGCAATTCGGTCATTTCGCGGCGACGTAGCGTGAGCTTTAGGGCAACCTTGTCTGCCGGCCGGACCCGGTTCGACCGGCATTTGTAGCTTGGAGAAAAGAAATGGCAGTTTCCATCACGCGGGTCCTACTTCTCTCTGCTTGAACTTGAAGCTATCTCGGTGGGGCTCTATGGAACACACCGTGGGGGGCTTCGGCTCCGGGTTCCGAGACCCGAGGTTGACGTAACTGGAGTACTCCGATAAGTTTCATCTATTGGATCTTGTTAACAGTATTTTTGGGAGATTCATCAACTATAATTAATAACGAAATCTTGTAATTTTCATTGCACTTAGTATATATGTAACATTAGAGAAACGATGCATGGGAAATTACAAATTTTGTCCTTAACTGGATTTTTGACAAGTTTCGTGGGCACCTCTTAATGACATCTTACTAGGTTAATGATTGAACTCAATGCCGAAGTGTTAATAGATCATCCTCTTTGCAACGCCTCACTGAGCTCACCATCTTGTAACGCACCGTCATATAGTAAAGTTTGTAGGATTATTGTCATCTGTTTTAAAGCTTAACTTGTTATAAAATAGGGGTAATTTGATGTTTGAATATTTTAGCAAAATCGGTTAAAAAGATATCTCTCTCACAGAGATGTCAAGATTAGTCACTCAAATATGTTATCCAATTATAGTACCCTTCTAGTCTTAAAGCATTAAACATGACCCCAAATTTGCTTAACACCGTATTGCAATCACTCATAGTGGCCATCGAAAATTTCAAAATGCATGGAAATTGCATAAAAAGCACTTAACCCTGCTCTTTCCTAAAATGGAATTCCCCACTAATGGCCTGCGTAATTTACATGCTAAACCGTGATTAATCCATGCACTAATTAGGGGTGATGGAAATCAAGAACCACCTACTGAGGACCAGTTCACTGAAATGGGAACATGGAAGCGGTGGTCTGGTTCCTAGCAATGCTAATTAATGCGGAAGACTTTTGTTGACAAGAAAACTCCCTCAAATAAATCATCCAATTATAGTATCCTTTGAGTCTTAATACATTAGACATGGCCCCCAAATTCGCTCAAAACCATGATGTAATCACTTATGGTGGCTATTCAAAAGTCTCAAATACCACGAAAATTATGTAAAAAGCACTTAGCCCTATCACGACCTCTTTTTTTCGGCGCTCGTATAGGGATGGGCGCCGGCGGAGGCTAATGGTTTGGTTAAGTCTATTAAGCTTAGCCCGGATTCTCCCAAGTCCACCAATTCATGACTTAATAGTCCAAGTTTTTAACCTGTAAGTTAATTTTAAAACGAAGTTGCGGCACTAATCAATTTGGGGTGGGTCGATTAGAAACCCAAGCAAAATATTGGGAGGAATATTCCCTCCTACGTAACCAGAGAAACTAGGTTCGCGGATTTGATTACACTAGTTAATCACTAATGCTCTTCCGATACCTTATATTGTTTAAACCTTGAGGCTTTTGGATTTTTGAGGAGTTTTCCATGCATTTTGTGAAGGAAAAATATTTTTTTTTTTTGGGATCTTTTTCTCATTTTTGGACATAAAAAAATATTTTTGGTTCTAAAAATATAAATCATTTTTGGCTTTTTCTGACATTTTTGGCTTTTTTGGGAAAATATGGGATATTTTTTTGATTTTATGAAAATAAATCATTTTTAAAATTTTAATTTATTAAAATACTATTTTTATTATATTATAATAATATTAAAAGGCAACCCGGGTTAGACTCCCGGGTTGGGGCCGACCCGGGTCGCGAGTGGTTGGCTCGGATGGGCCCGAAACGCAGGCCCAGTCTGGGCCTCATTATCTCTTTTAAAGCAAAACAGCCCACACGTTAAACTAGCTCAAACCCGGTCCTAATATACCCGGCCCGTTCTGTTCAAAACCTACCCGGTTCCAACCGACGGCCCGGTTCCTAGAAACCCTACCCTGATCCGACTTGATCCTCCTTCGTCGACCCGACTTTTTGTATCCCCCAAAGATCTGGCGATTTGCGGCGGAGGCGGCCGAGCTCGTCTCGGTCTGAGCTTAGGCCTCCGCCGTTGCCGTCTTGTCCTCCGTCCAACCGGTCATTGTAGTCAATCCGGTAGTTCGCGCCGCCCGTCGCCACCGGTCACAACAAATCACTAGATGCTATTGAATTCGCCTAAGACTTTTGTTGAATACCTAGAGCTCGTTGGCCAAAAAGGGGGAGGACTGGATCTATTCGAGACACCGACGACCGAGCGGCGAGGATCAAAAAGGAGGGGGATGGACTATAGACGATCGGGGGCAAAACTCACGTGAAGCCGATGGTCGCGAGTCCCGGCTCGCCGACCCCCAACACACACAGCAAGAAACCTAGAAAACCTAACTCATTACAGCAGGAGGGCACGGAGTCGATTGGTCGGTTGAGCACAGCGGTCAATGATGTTCGAGCTGCTGCTACCCACGGCTCGGGGTTCCCCCTTCACTAGCACTCTCTCCCTCTTGGGCTCGTTCGTTGCTGGCCTCCCCTGATGTCTCTCGGAGGGAGGTCATTTAAGCTCACGACCCGCTCTCTTGCTCTCTTGTGCTCGCTCTTTGATCTCCCATTGAAGTCTCTCTGGAAAGGGTCTTCGAGTTTGCTTGTTGGCGTCGACGGAGGTGGTGCCCCCTATTTATAGGCGAGGGGGTCGATCTTAAGGGCTCGGTCGGACCCTCTCGCTTGCCGACCAGACCCTCTTGGCTGAACGTCCCATCCTCGCTCCTCCACCAAGGCGGGCTTGGCATTGAAGGTGGCCATTAATGGTGCTCGAGATTCGTCTCTTCCGACCGATGTCGGCCTACCCCCCTCGGCCGTAGGTGTTGCGCTGGCGCCGTGCGAGTTGCAGAGGTTGGGGAAGAAGACAAGCAAGGAAGGAGACAAGGAGAAAAGGGGCCGGGCTGGGTTGCACGAGCTAGGCTTGTGGGGGCCCGCGCGAAGGAAGACAAGGGAGAAGGGGTTGTGTGCGAAACCCAACCCCATGCGGCCGTGGCTCCTTTTGTTCTTTTTTCTTCATTATTATTTATTATTATTTATTATTAATATCATTTATTATCCAAAAAAGGAAAAAAAAAAAGAAATTAAGGCCTAATTAAAAACATAATCAAAATTTAGGTGTCAATAGCTGCCCCTCTTTGAAGGTGAGCTCACAGATGTTACATTCAAAGACAAACTGATACCTAAATTTTGTCCAAGTATATGTAGTAGATTATATCTTATCCGGGGCCTATTGTCCAATGCAAGAAAGAGCAATATAATATTATATGCAATAAAATATATAAAAGATACCTGTAATTACTTATCGAGCACGAGTAAGATAGGGTGCAAATCTCGAGTTTGGCAAGTATAAGGGCATCATCTTACTTGGTGATGTGAGGAGGTTGCTCCTCCAAGACCCGAACCTTACTTCAATCGCCTTGATGAGAAATTGCTTTTCCAGGACTCGAACCATTCTTCGATCACCTGTTAGAACAATAAGTTGTTTACCCGACCTTTCTTGGGAAATCTATTTGTGGGTGCTTGATCTTTATCAAAGACACCGGTGTTGACACCTATTTTTCAAGTCCATATAATATTTTTTAAAAATTAATTAAAAAAAGGGACACGAGGGGCCGGGTTGGGCCAAATCTGGCCTTGGCCCAACCCGCCTTTCCTTTTTTCCTCTCTCTCTCTCGCACGCTCGGCCCGGCCTAGACTTCCTCTCCTTTTGGCCCGGCCCACGTCTAGTCTTCTCCCTCCTCCAACCATCTCTATGCCCAAGAAGACCTAGGGAAAGAAAAAAGTAGAAAAGGGAGCATCGAGTAGAAAAGAGATCGGAGAGAACAGAAGAAAGAGGAAGAGGAACACAGCACGGAGAACTAGAGAAGAGGAGGAGAGGGAGAGAACTCGAGAGAGAGAGAGAGAGCTCGAGAAGAGAAAGCTCAAGAGGATAGCGGCTAAGGAGAGAGGAGGCCTCGCCGCCTCGACCCGATGTCGTCCAATGTTGCCCTCCTGCCCGTCACCGTCCAAGCTCGTTGCCTCAACCCGACGTCGTTTGATCCATTGCCCTCCCGCCCGATGCTTGCCCGATGTCGTCCAAGCCTGCCGTCACCGCCATCGCCGTTCTTGCCGCCGTTGCCGCTTGACCAACCGCGACCGTCGCTGTCTCCTCGGAACCTTGATCTGGAGCAGAGGCGCCGTGTGAAGAAGCAACACAACAGAATCGAGGAGGGGTTCGAGCGGGAGGAACCGAGGGAGCAGCTCGCCGCCAAAGCCGCCCGCAAGTCTGCGGTGGCCACTGGCGACGTCAAGAAGCCCCACCGCTAGGCCACACCTCTCCAGTAGCTGCCCCGTCCCGACACCGTCGCTGCCCATTCTCCCCGACGCCGTTCGAGCCGCCGCCGCCTTTGTCTTGACTTGCTGCTTGTCGACCACGCCGCGCCACCGCCTGCATGCCACGCCCAGCCGTCCCGTCGCCACCCGTCGCGTCGTCACTACCACCGTTGCGTCGCCACCCGCCGTTGAAATAGAACCGCCGCAAAACGGGTAGGAGAGAGAGGAGGCACGAACCGGGTTTGGTTGGGTCGGGCGAAAACCCCATCGGGTAAGGTTTTGAGCAATTTGGGTTGAATACTAGTGTTGGTTTGGGCTGGTTTAGGTAGTGGGCTTATGGGCTTTATTTTAAAAAAATTAGACCAGATTGGGCCTACGCATTAGGCCTAGCCCGGTTGGTTTCTGCCAGTTTGGGTCGCGCGGCTCGGCGGCTCGGGCTGTCTAGCTCGATCCAGTCCGGGCTTGGGCCTTTTTCAACGAACCGGGTCAGACCCAATATTATAATATTATAATATTAAAATAATTTTTAAAATAAAAAAATGTTTTTAAAAAATAATTTAAAAAATTTAAAAAAAAAATGTAGGGTTTGGTTGGAAATTGCCATGTTTTGCATATTTAGTATAATTAGGCATTTATTTGCTTGCACATTGATTATAACGCGTGTTTAATTTGCATATCTAATTATGTTTAATTGCACGTGTTTAATTTTACTGCAATTAGGATCTTGGTAGCTATGATTGTTATTTTAATGATTGCGCACCCGCATAATCACCTCGCATGTTAGTGGATATGTGTAAAATCAATACAAAATGCATGACAAAAATCTTTTCTCTTAAAATGAACAAGATTAGGTACCGAAATGGCACTAATTGGTCAATTAGTGTAATCAAGTCACCAACCATAGATTTTTCTGGTTGCATAGGAAGCGAGGTACACTCTCATATCTCACTTGGTTTCTAGCCGATCCCAATAGGCTAGTGGCGACTCATTTTTGTGAATTTTCTTAAGAACATCCCAACGTTACGCGGGGTATGGGCTTGGGAGAGCCCGCGCCTAATCATGGGTCTTAGGCCAATCCTTTAGGCAATACCCCTAAACCTGTTTCCTCCCCCGAGGGGTAGGTCGCGACAACCGGTTTGTACCCGACCTTTCTTGACGGATGTGTCGACCTTTCTTGGGGCATCTATTTGTGGGTGCCTGATCTTTATCAAGGACATCGGATAGTACTTGACCTTTTTTGGGGGATGCGCCGACCTTTCTCAGGGCATTTGTTTATTGGTGCCTAATCTTCGTCAAGGACACCAAATGGTACCCGACCTTTCTCCAGGGGATGCGCCGACCTTCCTTAGGCATTTGTTTGTTGGTGCCTGATCTTCATCAAGGACACTGAATGGTACCCAACTTTTCTCGGGGGATGCGCCGACCTTTCTCAAGGCATTTGTTGGTTGGTGCCTGATCCTCGTCAAGGACACCAGTTGGAACTCGACCTTTCTCAGGGGATGCGCCGACCTTTCTCAGGGCATCTGTTTATTGGTGCCTGATCCTCGTCAAGGGCACCGGTTGGAACCTGACCTTTCTCGGGGAATGCGCCGACCTTTCTCAGGGTATCTGTTTGTGGGGTGCCTGATCCTCTGTCAAGGACACCGGTTGGTACCCGACCTTTCTCAGGGGATGTGCCGACCTTTCTTAAGGCATCTGTTTGTGAGGTGCTTGATCCTCTGTCAAGGACACCAGTTGGTACCCAATATTTCTCGAGGGATGCGCCGACCTTTCTCAGGGCATCTATTTATTGGGAAGATACCTGGACATTCACAGTCATTGAAAGAGTACATGGATTTTACAAGTACTAACCTGGAGGATATCTGGACCTTTTTAGGCGTTGAAGGAGTACCTGGTTGTTTGTAGGCATCGAAGGGGTACTTGGATAATCACAAGTACAAACTCTTGGAGGATACCTGGACGTTCGCGGGTATCAAAAGGGTACTTGGATGATCACAAATACTAAATTCTAGAGAATATCTGGTCGTTTTCGAAGGTCTCATGGTAGATGGAATATCGAGGATGCGCATCGCATATTCGTAAAGGTCTTCCACCTCTTGGTATGTGGAATATCGAGGACGCGTCTCACATATTTGTGAAGGTCTCCCACCTCCTGGCAGCTGCAATATCGAGGACGCACCTCACATATTCATGAAGTCTCTTACCTCCTAGCAATTAAAATATCGAGGATGTACCTGAGATATTAGTGAAGGTCTCTCACCTCCTAGTACGTAGAATATCGAGGATGGGCCTCGTATATTCGTGAAGGTTTCCTAGCTCTTGGCAGTTGGAATATCGAGGACGCGCCTCGCATATTCATGAAAGTCTCCCACCTCCTAACGGTTGGAATATTGAGGATGCGCCTCGCATATTCATGAAGGTCTCCCGGCAGTTGGAATATTGAGGACGTGTCTCGCATATTCATGAAGGTCTCCCACCTCTTGGCAATTGAAATATCGAGAACAAGTTTTGCATATTTATGAAGGTCTCTCACCTCCTAGTAATTGGGAATATCGAGGACGTACCTGGAATATTTGTGAAGGTCTCTCACCTCTAAGTAATTGGGAATATCGAGGATGTACATGGGAAATTCGTGAAGGTCTCTCACCTCCTGGTAATGGGAATATCGAGGACGTGCCTCGAGTATTCGTGAAGGTCTCTCACCTCCTGGTAATGGGAATATCGAGGACGTACCTGGGATATTCATGAAGGTCTCTCACCTCCTAGTAATGGGAATATCGAGGACATGTCTCACATATTCATGAAGGTTTCTCACTTCTTGGTAAAGGGAATATCGAGGACGTACTTGGGATATTCGTGAAGGTCTTTCACCTCCTGGTAAAGGGAATATCGAGGACATACCTTGGATATTCATGAAGGTCTCTCGTCCTTAGATCATTGATTCAGGGGCTTCCGATCACATGTCAGATCTTTCAGGTATATTTTCCTCTATTTCTCCGTCTTCGTCCATAGTTACTCTAGCCAATGGATCATCTACACATGTTAAGGGAATTGGCATAGTTAATCCAATTCCTTCATTGCTGTTGTCCTCAATGCTTTATATCTCACAATTTCCGTTTAACCTCATGTCTGTTAGTAAATTAACCAAAAACTTTCAGTGTTTAGTAACATTTTATCCCGATTCTTGTATTTTCTAGGATCTGGCTACGAAGAAGACGATTGGTAGAGGACATGAGGTAGGGGGCTGTATGTACTTGAAGATGCTCCTTCAATTACGTGCTCAAGTGTTGCGTCCCCACATCAAATCCATTGTCGTCTTGGTCATCCTTCTCTACGTAGTCTTCAAAAGTTGGATTCTAGTTTTCAATCTCTTTCTAGTCCAGAGTACGAGTCATGCCAACTTGGGAAATTACATCATGTTAGTTACACACCCCGAGTCATTAAACGAGCAGCATCTCATTTTTTGTTAGTTCATTCAGATATTTGGGGTCCATGTCATGTGGTTTCTAATTTGGGTTTCAGATATTTTGTTACTTTTGTTGATGACTATTCTAGAGTTACTTGGTTATACTTAATGAAAGACCGTTCAGAATTATTTTCTATTTTTCATGCATTTATATATGAAATTTATACTCAATTTGGTGTGCATGTTAAAGTTCTGCGTTTTGATAATGCTAAGGAGTACTTTTCCACATCTTTTTCTGATTTTATGACTTAACATGGTATGATCCATGAATCTTCCTGTCCTAATACTCCACAACAGACTAGTGTTGCTGAAAGGAAGAATAGACATTTATTAGAAATTACTAGATCCATGTTATTTGAGATGAAGACTGTTCTAACTACATGTTATTTCATTAATTGCATGCCTTCTTCTGTTTTGCAAGGTGGTATTCCTTTTTCTACTCTGTTTCCTAATGAGCCACTGTTTGTCCTACCATGTCGTATTTTTGGTTGTCTGTTTTGTTCGTGATCATCAACCTGGAGTATCAAAACTTGATCCAAAGGCAATCAAATGTATGTTTATGGGTTATTCCTGCACTCAAAAGAGATATCGTTGTTATTCTCAATTACTGAGAAGATATTTTATAACAGCTGATGTTTCATTTTTGAATTCACTCCTTATTATGATGTTCCAATTACGTGTCTGAATTGGATGAAGACTTGTATGTGACCACCATTCGGTCAACTATTCCAACTGTTTCACCAGTATCTACAAAGGAACCACCTTCTCTCCAGGTTTATACTCGACGTCCTTGTGTCGCTACTGCTCCCCCCGCTCCTCCCATCACTATTACATCATCTTTTGCTCCAGATCCGCCATTAGCTGACCCTCCTCTTGTATCTGATTTTGATCTTCCTATTGCTCATCGCAAAGGTACACATACTTATACTCAACATTCTATTGCAAATTTTATTTCATACTCTTTTGTGTCTCCTACTTTTCGGGCTTTTTTTACTACCGTTGAACAATACCCTGTCCCCAAGTCTGTTGCTAAGGCATTACAAAGTTCTGGCTGGAGGATAGCAATGGAAGAAGAATTAAAGGCTCTCGAGATTAATCAAACTTGGGACTTAGTACCACTTCCTCTAGGCAAAATTGCTATTGGTTGTCGATGGGTATATGTTGTAAAAGTCAACCCCGATGGTTCTCTTGCTTGTTTAAAAGCAAGACTTGTTGCCAAAAGGTATGCTCAGGTGTATGGAATGAACTATCTAGACACCTTTTTTCCTGTTACCAAACTTACTTCTGTTCGTATTTTAATCTCTCTTGCTACAACATATAACTAGCCTTTGTTTCAGCTTGATGTCAAGAAATGCTTTCTTGCATGGCACTCTTCATGAAGAAGTTTATATGGAGCAACCTCCGGGGTTTGTTGCTCAGGGGGAGTCTGGACTAGTTTGCAAATTTAAAAAATCCTTATATGGTTTGAAATAATCCCCACGGGCATGGTTTGGAAGATTTTACCCCAGTGGCCACCCTTCCAACATGGAAGGAGGAGGTGGGGAGTTTGAATCCCCACCTTCTCAGGGGGGGTTGGGGTGGGGATGAATTAGTTTCAGGAGTGGGTTTTGACTCCCACGCCCTGCAAGGAGGTAGGGCAAAAGTCTGAGAGTGAGAGTTAGATTAGGAGTAGCGTAGGACCGATAAAAAAAAAGATGTGGAAATGATCATTCTTTCTTTTATAAACAATTGGGGAGAGGCAAACTATTCTTGATTGTGTATGTTGATGATATTATCATCACGGGATATGACTTGGTTGGTATAGCTGAGCTCAAAACCTATCTTCAACAACAATTTCAAACCAAGGACTTAGGAAAATTGAAATATTTCCTAGGAATTGAAGTGGTGCAATCACAAAAATGTATTGTTTTGTCACAGCAAAAATATGTCTTGAATTTGCTCACTGAGACAAGTATGTTGGGATCAAAACCTCTTGACTCACCCATGGAACAAGGGGTTAAACTGGTTGCTGATGAAGGAGAAATTCTTAATAATCTCGAGAAATATAGAAGACTGGTAGGTCAGAAAAATAATCTCACAGTTACTCGACCAGACATTGCTTTTCCTATTAGTGTGGTAAGCCAGTTTTTGTCTTCCCCTCGCACATCTCACTGGGATGCAGTTATTAGGATATTGAGGTATTTGAAGAAAGCTCCAGGGAAATGAATTGTCTACCAAAACCATGGTCATATCAGGGTTGAAGGATTTTCTAATGCTGATTGTATTGTACCTTGATTGGAGGTAACCTAGTATCATGGAAAAGTAAGAAACAGAGTGTTGTTGCCCGCTCCAGTGTTGAGTTAGAATATAGAGTCATGGCACAAGTGACATGTGAATTAGTGTGGATTCGACAGTTATTGACTGAGTTAGGTTTTAAAAATTTAGTACCCATGACTCTATGGCGCGATAATAAAGCTGCAGTGCATATAGCTTCCAACCCCGTGTTTCATGAGAAAACAAAACACATTGAGGTTGACTGTCATTTTGTTCGAGATAAGTTGCAGAGTGCAGTAATTCTTCCCACTCATATTTGAACCAGCAAACAACTTGCAAACATCTTCACTAAATCTATGGGTAATGGGAGAATAGAACATATTTGTAACAAGCTGGGCATGATTAATATTTATGGTCAAGCTTGAGGGGGAGTGTTAGAAGTATGAAGGGTAAACAGGTCTTTACCACTTTTAGGGTTCATTTTGATGTATATATATTAAACTTTATTGAATAATACAAAATCAGTTTTTCCTCAGAATTTTTATTAATCGTATCAATATAAATGAAATTGAAAAATTAGAAATGAAAAGACGTGCCCTATTTTTCTGGTTGGATGATTTGAGACAAGAAGAGGAGAGGGGTGAGGACTCACCAAAATCGAAGAATATAAGGGTGATGGAGACTCCAATGGCACATGAAATTGCATATGTATAAATTACTCTAGATGCCATATCCTAGATCATCAAGTATAAATTACTCTAGAAGGAAAAAGTTGACAATGCGTAAATTAAAGTACGAAAAATGCTAGATACCATATCCTAGATCATTAAGTATAAATTAATTATGTCATTAGCGAATTATGACACTTATTTTATGTAGTTAATTATCTAGGATATGTCATATTCTAGGATATGGCATCTAGAGTAATTTACTCTGGATGGGGCTTTTCTGATCTCGACCGAGTAATTAACAACAACACTTTATGCCAACGACTTTAATGTTCATCTAATTCTTGAATATGCCTCCAAAGATTAAATGATAATTGGAATCCTAGATGCATTAGCAATACGATGGATTATCAAGCCAAGGTTGAATGCTTTTGAGATAAATATGAACCTTGAAATATTTAAAGCTTGATTTACTGTCGAACCTCAATATCATCCAATATCCACAATACCATAATAATTTTCACGTTGATATTATAAAAAAAAAACCCAAAATTAACGGCACTTTAGCATTCAACCTTTGCTAATGCATCTAGGATCTCAATTATCATTTTATCTTTGGGGGCATATTCAACAATTAGACGAACATTAAAGTCGTTGGCATAAAGTGCTGTTGTTAATTACTCAGTTGAGACTAGAAAAGCCCCATCCAGAGTAAATTACTCTAGATGCCATATCCTATAATATGGCATATCCTAGATAATTAACTATCTAAAATAAGTGTCATAATTCGCTAATGACGGAATTAATTTATACTTAATGATCTAGGATATGGCATCTAGAGTAATTCGTACTTTAATTTACGCATTGTCGACTTTTTCCTTCTAGAGTAATTTATACGTAATGATCTAGGATATGGCATCTAGAGTAATTTATACATATGCCATTTCATGTGCCATTGGAGTCTCCATCGCCCTCATATTATTGGATTTTGGTGAGTCCCCACCCCTCTCCTCTTCTTGTCTTGAACCATCCAACTAAAAAAATAGGGCATGTCTTTTTCATTTCTAATTTTTCAATTTCATTTATATTAATATGATTAATATAAATAATACTGCCACTGAAATCACCTGAATGTTCTGGTGGAGGAATGATTTCAATAGGTGAATCATTATGTATCTCACCCTTATTCTTTACATTCTGTACATCCCCTACATCTATAATGTGCTCTCCTTAGTCAATGCATCATTCTCTGTCCTTATCTCCTAGTTTAGAGTATCCTCGGCAATTGGAATATCAACGACAAACTCTTTTTCAATTCTTATTTCCTTATCAGGAATGTTTATGCGATCATCTTCTTCAGAGAGAGGATTAGGCAAGATTTGCTCTGAAGTATGCACAACATTTAATCGATTGCCGAGGATTGTGGTCAAGGGACCAGTTAAACTAGAAACCCTCCACAAAGCAAACCGCGGAAGGAAGAAGCCTGGTCAAAGCTCCATCCTTCTCTCTTGAAGATTTTTCAAACTTTGCCCGTCAACCAACTCTAGAACCTCAACACACTCTCCAAAGCTGCCTATATTAGGTCTCGCGATAGGAGCTAAGTGAAACACCAAACACTAAGCTGATTCTCAATGGTATTTTCCAGCTTCTGCTCCAACCCCAGCCTGGTGGCGTCGCCTCCTCCTAAGAGACGACGTTCCATCGAGTCCGATCGTTACCCCTAGGAAACATCTAGGAGGCACCTATTGGCGCCACCATTGTAATTTTCTATAATATATATGCCACCAATTCACTTAGGTGCCAATTGTGTTTGTAGGTATCAATGAACACCAATCCTTCCGTCCTTGAAATAACATATGCCGTTTCATGTGTTATTAGAGCCTCCATCGCCCTTATGTTATTGGGTTTTGGTGAACCCCCCGCTCCCCTCCTCTTCTTGTCTCGAACCATCCAACTGAAAAAATAGGGCACACCTTCTTCATCTTTAATTTTTTAATGTCATTTATATTGCTATGATGGACATAAATAATACTGTCACTGGAATCAGATGAATGTTATCGTGGAGGAATGAGTTCAGTAGGTGGATCATTATGTATCTCAACCTCCGTCTATACATTCTATGTATTCCCTGTATCTATAATGTGCTCCCCCTCAATTAGCGCATCCTTTTTAGTGCTCATCTCCAAGTTTAGACTATCCTTGGCGATAGGAATATCAATAGCAGGCTCCTTTTCAAATATTATTTCCTTATCAGAAATGTTTATGCCATCATCTTGTTCAGACGGAGGATCATGCAAGATTTGCTCTGATGTATGCACAGAATACAATAATCTCCAAGGATTGTGGTCGAGGGCCTAGTCAAACTCGAAACCGTCCACAAAGCAAACAACATAAAGAAGAGACCTAGTCAAAGCTCCGTCCTTCTCTTTTAAAGATTTTTCATGCTTTGCCCGTCAACCAACTCCTGAAAGTCCTCAATAAACTCCAAGAAGCCGTATTTGTGAAGTCCCAAGATACGATATGAGTGAAGCATTATATACCAAGCTGATTCTCAATGACTTCTTCCAGCACCTGCTCCATGATGAATTGAGGGCTTTTCTTTGTAATGGGTGAAGCAGGGAAGGTTGAAGGCCAGGCGAAATGGCTTTTCTTTGCATTAGCTGTTCTTTGTCTATCTTTGTTTTTCTTCTTCTTTTTTGTTTTTTGTTTTTTTGGTCCCTCGCTTAGTGAATTTATAGGGCATCATCTGTTATCTAGGACGACGCGGGATCTTCCTTTGCTAATTCTCAAATTTTCCTTTTTTTGTTAAGAAGTTTTTTGTTAAGAATTTTCCTCTTATGTTTTCTCAAACATAGTTAATGGGGAGAATATAAGACAACAATAATATGTCCGACTACAATCTCGGATTATAATAATATTATCTTAGGGACATATTTCAAGTATAAGAGTAATATTTTTGGAGTACAATAATAGCTTTCGGCTAATTAATTTGTAGCAGAAACATATAACTTGAATGAGGAATATAATAGACATTAGCAATATCCAGGAGATCACAGCCAGCTCGACTAGATTTCTTACCTTAGATGTAGGGTTCAACGGAATTCCATAGGAGGCCATCGTTAAGATAAGTGCGACCCACATGAATAGGGTCGCTGATTTGGCGATTAGGTGGCATTTAACTTGAAAGCCACTAACGAGCATTAATATCACGCTACGTGACACCACAAGAGTAATAGCGTCACACGTGAGAAATTTATAATGGACAGGAGAGTTTTCTTCCAATCCCCCAGTTGGATCTATTCCGGCCTGAGGGTGGTAGTGGTGAGCATGTTGTGAGAAATTTATAGTGGATAGGAGAGTTTTCTTCCAATTCTCTAGTTGGATCTATTCCGGCCTGAGGGTGGTAGTGGCAAGAAGAAGAAGAAGAAGAAGGCCCCTTGGGGAAAATTTTTTGTGTTTGGTAAATGTTTTTAAAAGCTTATTTGCCAAATGTGAGTATTCCCAATGCTGAAAGCTAATGCTGCGGAGGGGCTGCTTTGGGCATTGGGCATTTAGGAAATGTCACCGCGTACTGTTCATCTTATCTTCCCCCCTTCGTCTTCTTCTTCCCGGCCATCTTCTTCCTTGCCCATTGAGCTTCTCCGGCGCCGCCACCGTCGCCTAAGGCTTGTGCGTCCCCGGTGACCACCACTTGGGGGTGCCGCGACCCGCGACCCGGGCGGCGTGACCTAGGCGATGCCGCCTAAGGTCTCGCGGACCTTAGGCGGTGTCGCCCGGTTCGCGCCGGACGGCCGGATCGGCCTCTGCGACCTCGGGCGCTTGAGGTCGCACCTCCCGGCGGTGGCGGCGTCGCTTGAGGTCGCGCCGCTTGGGTCCGCGTGACCTCGGGCCTCCGAGATCTGGCCTCTGCGCCTTCAGGAGCCTGAGGTCGCGCCTCCAGGAGGTGACGGCGTCGCATGAGGTCGCGACCTCAGGCAACCAGATCTGGCCGCCGGATTTGATTTTCAAATTTAAAAAAAAATAAAAAATAAAAGCAAAAGGCCATTTGTAATGTAAGTTTTGCCAAATGGTATTTTGCTAAAGTTGCCTTTCAATGCTATTTGAGACTATAATTTACCAAACGGTGTAACATTTTGGAAAACCCCTTTACCTCAAAGGTATTTGCATTCTCCCAAGGGCATTTCCCCAAAACCGAACCAAACGGGCCCGAAGAGGCTTGACGCATCTGCTTCTGCCTGCTAAATTGCATGGTTGGCTTATTTTGCGTCTAAAACTTTACCTTGAATTTTCTTTAAAGGATTGCCTTTTGCACTAACATCAACCATCCATTCTTACCTCATGATTTGTGCAAACACTAAATGTTATTCAACAAAGTAGTTTCGCAAAATCAGACAATTCTGCATACAGTTTTCGCTTCTTCTCATTCTGAGAATGCCAAAGAAAAACACTGTAGAGTTCATCTAATTGCTTCTCCAACGTCAAGAGGAAGAACAAGGACAAGAAAAGGGGGAAAAATCCAATCATCTAAATGAGAATGACAAACAGTTCCAACCAGTAAAACCTCTTTTAGCCATACAATGCTAGCAGAATAGATATTGGCTTCTCCAAACTGGCACTAATTTACCTAAAGAGACCATAAGCTGAGCACAAGCTCAACATTCAACCTGCGAAACACTTTTTATGCAAGTGATGATAGATTTGCATCGCAGAAAAAAATGCAAGTGAGAACAGAGTGACTCTTCATTATATAGGCTATCAATTTGAATTTCACACTCCCATAGCTAGTAGTTTGCCATTTGTCCTTTCATGGGTTGTGTGGTTTTTGTGCATAAGAAGCTATTGCTATCACAATTTGAGTTCCTAGAGTTCTTTAAGGGTAAAGCAAACAAGAAACTAGATTTGACTTCTAAAGCTAATTGCTATTTCTTCAATTTCACCAACATTTAACGAAAAACGAGCAATCAGTTCTCCAAAAGGAGATCCTCCCTCAGCAACCCAACCTCCCAAGAGAAAAAAGAAATCTATCGATTCAGATGTCCGTCTAATACTAATTAAATTCTTTCTTTGATTTCCTACAAGAACTATAATAGGCTTAACCAATCCGCTCTCCAACCTCTATGAACCCCCCAAAAAAAAAAAAAAAACACCCCACCCAAAACCAAAAAGAAAAAAACAAACGCTCCAACTGCTTTCCAAATTGAAAGCTCCAGGAAACGCAGTACTCCGAATGCCTTCCACCCCAATGTTATACCATTATAGAATGGATTTTTAAAATGGAGATCCGCTCGGCAAAATACCCTACCTATGCAAACTAGTCCTGATATAAATTTTTTTCTAATAAACCACAAGTCAACAAGATATATCATTTCAAACGAACTACACAGGCACGAAAAGGCAGTCACTTTAGCGTGTGCTCCACTGCACAAACGCGAAATCGGTAAAGTAACGAGTGCATGATATTGCCAGACGGGCAAATCTCCACCTACTCAAAAATCAACGTTGTACCTATCAGATGCACAACCACAAGGCTACGAGCATTCGAACAAACGACAGATAACCCAGTAAACTATGATCAAAAGCCGCACCTAATAACTAGTTGGGAGTACGAACTCGGCCCCGGGAGACGAAGAAACCATTGTAAACACTCCCCGTGCACGACGCGTTCGATTCGGCCAACAATAAAAAGAAAACCTTAAAGAAAAAAAAGAAGAAGCGCAGCAGAAAAAATTGGGGGGCAAAAAAAGCGACGACAGTAAGGCATGGACAGAAACCAGCATTCACTCACCGCCGGGAATCGAGGGTCGAGCTTCTTCCTCATGTCGCCACCAGCGAAGGAGCCGAAAAAACCCTAAAAAAGAAGAAGAAAAAAGACGAGGGGATGAGCGATGGCGAGCTCTCCGCTCTTTGCCCTAGCGCAGCCTCTCCTCGCTCGAAGAGAGAGAAAGAGATAGAGAGAGAAAGGGAGCCCTTTTCCCAAACCAGGACGAGGGCAGGAGGGAAGAAGAAGAAGAAGAAGAAGCGGAAGAGGAGGAGTTGCGACTTCGCTTCTTATCTGAGAGGAAAAAAAGGAGAAAAAAACCGCCCCCAATTTCGTGGCTTTTGTTTATTTAATTGTTTAATTAATTAATTAATTAATTTTTCTTAAACCCCGGGCTGGCTGGGGATTAAGTTAGGCTCGAATCTTCTATACTATCGAAGGCGGCGGTCCCTTCGCGGAGCCGTCCAATCGCCGGCCGCCATGTCAACGCATTTTGTTCGAACTTCGTTAGACCGTTTTTGTTGGGTTGGGGGGGGCGCGGTTTTCTCTCGCCGTTAAATCACGGCGACCATAACCCGGACGTTGATTGAATGATGAAGTTTCGATTATAATATTTTAAGCACCTATTTATAAGGAGGTTGTTATTTAAAAAGATAATCTAATAATTGAAATCAAATAATAAAATCAAGTAAAAGATATTGATAAAGGGGAAAATTTTCAAAATATAACTAGAAAATTTGCATAACACGTTCAAAATCTTTGACATCTGGGAAAACAAGAAAAATATGTTCAAAATCTTTGACATATTGGCAATCAAGAAAAGCGCCCAAATTTGAGATCAAATATTATAATACATTTGTAATTTCGAAAATTCTGCAATCTTCCTTGATTTGTGTGAGTACCTATTTTTTTACGCTTGAAGATTTCCATATATTTACCCTTTATTCTACGTCAGTTTGATGAACAAATCTACTTTCCTATAAGGAAGTTATCCACAGTGATATTCGGCTGCGTGGGAGCGGTCGTATTCGCCGGCTACATCGTGTACGACACCGGCTACTTGATCAAGCGCTTCAGCCATGAAGTTTCTACAAGCATGATGATGATAGGGACATGAACATAGTTTTGCAAGAGCAGCTCCGGTATTGAGTTACTTTTTCATCGGTCGTTTGCATAGATTGTTATATGATTCGTACCTTGATATCATCAAGAGTCGATTTACAAGTCAATGTACAGATGCACTTGTAGTTATTGAGTTCCCTTCTCCAGCTAGAGATCTGTTAAAGAATTTTACAATCTTGACCTTTGGTTACATACCTGTGAATGAGGCAATCTTTTAAGAAGTGCGCAGGGGGTATGTTATATGATACCTCAAATCGAAGAACGGGCAATTCCTACCACTACGACACTGAACAGAACCTAGGAAGTCAGCTCCCATAAACGTGTTCACTGAACCCACCATCTTGTAATGCACCATCATCTAGTAAAGTCTGTGGATCACCGTCATCTATTCTAAAGCTTAACCTGTAATAAAAATGGATAATTTAATATTTGAATATTTTAACAAAATTGATTAAAAAGGTATCTCTCTCGTAGAGATGTCAAGATTAGTTTATGTATAACTCACGCAAATAAATTATCCAATTATAGTACCCTTTGAGTTCCAATGCATTAGATATGGCCCCCAAATTTGCTTTATACCGTGTTGTGATCACTTATGGTGGCCATTCAAAAGTTTCAAAGTACGTGAAAATTAGGTAAAAAGTGCTTAGTCCCGCTTTTTCCTTAAATGGAATTCCCCACTATTTGCCTGTGTAATCAATATGCTAACCCTTGATTAAGCGATGCACTAATTAGGGGTGATGTCCATCCTAGAATAGAGATCCACTCATTAAGGATTAGTTCCACAAAATGGGAACCGGTGGTCTAGTTCTCCCACGAAACTGGTCTAATTCTTAGGAACTATGATTCGGTGATTTTTGAAGTACGAGTAATATGACCACGGCTATGAGGACTGACCTTAAATTATGGAGCAACAAATCAATCGACCAAAGCAAGGAGCAAGAATGAGAAGGATGAGCAATATTCTCATTGTAGTTCCACTACATATTCCAGAATATGCTTGGTGATGAAAAGTATGAGCCGAGGTTGAACAAAACTAAACAGCTCAAGTAAATAAGGACTGAGGTGAGGAGTCAGGAATGGAACGATGAGTAAAAGGTAGGCTTTCTTCTTTTACTAAAAGGGGAACTGAAATTAAAAATAATAATATGAAGTACTAATTTGGTCCGGATGGTCTAGTAAGCAGTTCCACGTTGAGAACTGGAAAACCCATATGGGTCCCCATGGGTATCGCCCATGACAAGCCGATTTAAATGGTTTCCGGTTCTTTTGCATAAGGCTGTTGATTAATGCGGCAAGACTATTGTTGATGGCTAAGTATAACTCCCTCAAATAAATCATCCAATTATAGTACCCTTCGAATCCTAGCACATTAGACATGGCTCCCAAATTTGCTCAATAGCGTGTTACAATCACTTATAGTGGCCATTCGAAAGTCTTGAATTACGTGAAATCACGCAAAAAGCACTTGGCCCCACCTTTTCCTAAAATGGAATTCGCCACTAATTGCCCCGTGATTAACACGCTAACCCGCGATGAATTAATGCACTACCATCAACAGAAACTCGTTGCCCTCGTGCGAGAGTTAGAGAAATTTTACTCGCAATCTCGGCCTTTGTTCGTAGGATTCACTTGCTTGTTCAGTAAATTCCACCGACAATCAAGTTTCCACATACATAAACGCCCCCCCTACACCTCCCTCGTTCATACTTCTCCCCTCCTCTCTAGAATCCAGAAGCCCTAAAGATCGAGAATCCTTCCTCGGGATTTCCTTTTCGCCAGGTCGACAATGAAGAGCAAGGCCGGCGACGTCGAGAGCGGCCAAGCCGCCGCGGCATTGTACCCAGGCATGCTCGAGAGCCCGCAGCTTCGCTGGGCTTTCATACGTAAAGTGTACGCGATCCTCCTGGTGCAGCTCCTCCTCACAGCCGGCGTGGCCACTGCAGTCGGCCTGGTGAAGCCCGTGTCGCGCTTCATCGCCAAGACCTGGCCGGGGTTCGGCGTCCTCGTGGCCCTCATCGTCGTATCTTTCATAAGTAAAGAAACCCATCTTTCGATCCTTCTACTGTTGTTTCGATCTTTCGGTGGTTATTCGTCGGTAACGTTCTCATCGTCTTTCTTTCTTGATCTCTCTTCAGTTGTAATCGTGCTGGGCGCGTACCACAAGAGATATCCGTTGAACTTCGTCCTCCTGGGCCTGTTCACGGTCACGATGGCGTCCATGGTGGGTCTCTCCTGCGCTTTTTCAGAAGGTACTTCCAAATTTTTCTGTTGCGTAAATCTTGATTTTGTTTCCTAGATTCGTTTGTTGAGCTCGTCCGGCCTTGTCCGAGGGTGCGCAACTCGCGGCACCCATGACACTGATGCAAAACGCCCCGAGAAAAAGTGCCATCTTGGCCTTCTTCTCTGTTGCTCTTGATGCCTCGCGTTTCATGTTTTTGCTAGTTCTCCGTGAGTGAGCTCGTTTCTTGGGTTTATCTCAGAAAACTAAACCAGAGCTGATCAGCAATTTTTCCATTTAATCTGTATCGTGCAGTGAGGTGAGAAAAAACAGCCAATAAACCTCTATTTCACCCTTTGTGTTCTGCTGTTCGATTCATTACTCTCAATTTGTGTAATCACTACTCTTCCTTGATGACAGCAAACGTGTAAAATCCGGTCCACTTTCTTGCTCAGGGACTGCGTCGTTTCCCTCGCTGTTCCTAATTTTTGTATGCATACAATTTGATGTGAAGCTCATCTTAGATCTTTTAGCTCTGTTGAAAGCAGAGAAATTGATCTAAATTGTTGGTTGGTAATGGAATAATGGAATGTTCTTTCCATGTATGGGCACATTGGCATGAATGCCATGTTCTCTGCTTTAGTTCTGTCTTATATTTTTGCAGCTCATTAAGCCCTAATGATCAAGTGCTAGTAGCTACTTCTTTTCTGTCCATATCTAATCTCCAGCTCCATCTCTTCAACAGAAAAGGTCATTTTGGAATCTGCAATCTTAACAAGTGTCGTCATAGTCGCGCTTACTTTGTACACCTTCTGGGCCGTAAAGAAAGGTGCCGACTTCAGTTTTCTCGGACCCTTTTTGTTCGCTTCCCTCCTGGTATTACTTGTTTTCGCTCTTATTCAGGTACTAAACGAACAATTTTCATTCCTTTCCGACATCTCTCTCTGTTTTTTTTTTTTCCTCTTGTTGCTCTCTGTTATCTGCTGAAATGCTCACGTTCTGGGCTAATTTGTTTGATGAACAGATCTTTTTCCTCTGGGGAAGCCATCCACGATGATATTCAGCTGCGTGGCGGCAGTCGTATACGCCGGCTACATTGTGTATGACACCGGTAACTTGATCAAGCGCTGCAGCTACGACGAGTACATTTGGGCTGCAGTTTCTCTCTATCTTGACATCATCAACCTCTTCCTCAGCTTTATCAATGTTTTCCGAAGCGGCTGATCGCTAAGAAAACCTGTTCGACATGGCCGTGCCCGAATGATGATGGTGTCTTAGCTGAAGATACTGAGGGATAAAGTTTTTACAAGCATGATAATATTAGGGACATGAATATAGTTTTCAAAGCAACTCTGATCTCTAGTTACTTTTTCATTGGCCGTTTGAAGAATCCTCAAATATCTTGATTTGAGTATATCAAACCGTCTAAACTTTGCTTCGAAAATGTATTTGGATAAAATTAAGATTTATACAGAGTACTACAGATGCTGGAAAATAATAAATCGAGCGATTAAGCAAAGCCATAGTTTCTTCCTTTTAGTGTAACAAAAAGATTGATAATGTTGTAAGTCGTCAATTTTTTGGGTTTTGTGACAACGTGCTTGTCGATACGCTGTGACAGCAACTATACTCAACTAGACAAGTACATTTGACAAAGGGCTTAAGAAGGAGCAACGATTCAGAGGTCGAAAGTTGAAGGTTCTGGTTTGGATAGGCATGCGTACTGTCCAGCAATTGATTGAGCGAAGCGATCTAGATGATGGAGCAACGGCACAACATAGATCAACGAAGCAAGCCTTCTTGGGCCAGTGACAGAGCATGCTAGTTGAACGCTGCCAAAAACAACTGGACAAGAGCGAAAGCAAGTAATGCTAGGAGGGAAGTGAACGAAAAGGGTCCAAGAAAATTGAAATCACGGCCTTTTGTCACAGCCTAGAGAAGGTGTAGAATGTAAACACGCTGGCCATGATGGCAACAATGACGACCATCAAGATTGCTGATTCCAAAATGATATTTGCTATTGAAGAGATGGAACTGGAGATTAGACACAGACACACAAGAGGTAACTAATACTAGATCACTAGGAGTTAATTGGCTGTTGAGATATATGATAGAACTGAAGCATGATACACATACATAAAGAACATTTTATTAGATAGCAAAAAGCTGTAAGAAAAGCCCCGCGTCAAATCATTATATGCATTGGAAATTATTAGGAACGGGGAGGGAAAACAACACGGTCCCCTAAATGAAAAACTCGATCTGACATGATCGCTAACCCAACATGCGACCTGTCCTAAATTTTTTTGTGTGTCGAATTTCAAACAAGCCCGAAGGTTGACCTAAGTTAAAAAAATTAGCAACCTAAATTGATTGATTTGATTTTTTAATTATTTTTTAATTATTATTTTTATTTTTTTTAAATTCGAAATAATACAAAAAAAGTCATCATGCATATGTCATGTAGAATTAGGGCATTTTTTGTACGTTATTGTATATTAGGATAAAATTGCTTGTTTCATTTTAAGTTTAAATTGATTTTTAGATAGATTGCATCCTAGGTTAGAGATTGCTAAGTTTAGATAATATCTTAGTTTAAATTGGGGTTTAGCCTAAACTAATCTTTAATATAAGTTGGATAGAATCTTAATCCAGCTAGATAATTTTGGCATTTTTCTAATTTCGAAATTTCATGGAAAATACAAAAAAATTGTCTTAGAATCAATCGATTTCATTCTTTAGGATAGACTGCATTTTATTTATGTCATATAGTTTAAGTCACATTACCATGTCATATCATTTCATGTTAGATTAGTAACATCACATTGCCTATAGATTAGATTTTCATTAAATAAGCGAAACCAAAAAATTGAGTGATTGCGTGTTAATTAGAAATCATATCTAGGATTGTTGATGTGAATTCTGATTTAACATTGCAGATGCTTTCGTTATAAGTCTTGCAATTTATTCATCAATTTATCTGGGTGTTAAATTGATAGTTTACGCATCCGCATGATTACTTCACATGTTAGGGAAATAGATTTAAAATCAATCCAAACTCTTGCAAAAACATTTTTGAAAATAAAAAGAAATGGTACCGAAATGGCATTAGAGAAGTCTTGTGTAACCAAGTCTACGTGCCCAAAAATCTCTGGTATGTAGGAGTAAAAAAATCCTCTCATTATTTTACTTAGGTGTCTAATCGACCTACCATAAACTGATTAGTGGCGACTTCTATATAAAATCAATTTGCATGTTAAAAAACTTGAACCTAAGTTGCGAATTGGTATGGGCTTGGGAGAGCCCGAGTTAAAGCTAGGCTTAACAATCCATTAGCCAAAGCCTAGGTGGTTCACCTGAAAATTTGGTCGCAACATCTAGTATGAAAAAGATTGACGTGGTACATATGCCTCTCGCACTTTACATGTGACCTTTGTAGCTTCTTCATTGATTGACATATGCTTGTTAGTCATGTAGTCGCATGCGTTCACTTTAGTGAATAAGGATCACTGTCGATCTAAAAAATTAGGTTATTAATATCAAGATACACGAACTAAGTATTCCTTACTATCTCAAACTTGATATTTAATGACGATACATTAATATCATTATCGTATTTATGATTAAACTTTACAATTCATTAATTATAGATGCATCCATGCATCCGTCGTTCACTAAAGCTACATCATATAAGATGCTGATGACTTGATCAAGTGCTTCAGCTATGACGAGTACATATAGGCTTTGGTTTGATTGTATCTTGATATTATGAACACCTCCTCTTTCGGCTACTCAATCGTTTAGTGGATGATGGCTGAAACGACCGTTCGGCATGCCTTTGCCCTTGATTTTGTGAATGATGAATTGCTCTTAGTTGAAGAAATTTACTAGGGCTGAGGCCTTTGGATGGTGGTAGGTGTCACACCCCGATCCTCGGGCATGCACCCATCCCTCACATTGGTCAATTAATAGCGACGTCTCAGGACGCATCTCCTACCCTTTCTTTTTAATACGCATGCGGAAGCATATAAACAATCCCCAAACAATAAAACAATGGGATAGGAAAGTAGGACTAAATTTCGAACTTTCAAAAACAACCACACTTATCACACGCGCGCGTATACACACACACACACACACATATATATGGTGGACTACCACACCAGATTCAACTTAAACAAGTTCAGAATCAAGGTCTACAAGCAGGGGTGGGGGTTCCACAAACTACGGGTCCTCGTCCTCTTCTTCATCATCCTCCACACTCCAACTGGAACCTTCAGCAGACTGCACCGGACTTTCGAGATCTTCAAAATCCAGGTCTGCTGCATCTAGGGGCCTGAAATGTTGTCCCACAACCGGGATGAGACTACGTCTAAGCAAGTTCTACCCCTTAAGACCCGATTAGGAAGCCAATACACTTTAGAGGCTGCCTGAGCACAACACGAGTCAGAGGACTTACCTTGGCCTCAATTCCATCCTTCAAATTAACGTTATTTACAGATGCCTTATATCACATCACTCAATCAATTCATAACATCATATCAAATTATTGATCAATCGACCTAGTCGATTACATGTCATCTCGACCCTTTTCTTGGTCGGCTCATCTCATACTATCTATAAGTCCGTTCATATCAAGACTGCTCACTGCTAAGCTAATAAATAGATAGTATAGCTCGCTTCTAAGATGATCAGGTATACTGCTCTCTGCTAAGCTGCCATATCGCCCTTAGACTGATATAGTATACCGACAGTGCTCAATCTAAACTGATAAGGTATACTGCTCTCTGCTAAGCTGATAATGTATACTGTTCTCTGCTAAGCTGTCCTATTAGAGCCTGCAGGTTGATATAGTATACCGGTATACTGCTCTCTATCTAAGCTGACATATTGCCCGTAGGCTGATATAGTATACCATCCCAATCATACACGGTTGGCCTTAGCCAAAATATCATAATTTCACTTTTTGAACAACCCACCAGCTTCAACAGCCCATTACATATTTTTGGCGCTGTAAATCGACACCCGGTAATTTTCCCATTAATTACCAAAATTAATTGATTTAGGAAAAAAATCCTAAAATCATAATTATTTCAATTCAGCACAAATTAACGTTCAAATAAATAAATGGACAGCACCACAATAATCAGCATAAAATTTCGGTCATCGGCTATCCCCGCCTAATTTCCAGAAAATAATTAAATAATTAAATAATTCCTAAAATTATTAAATGAATACAATAAATCCAATTTAGGCTCGTAATGCCTAATAGAAATCCGAGATGAGCCCGGAAAATTACCGAGAGTCGTTCAATAAATACCAGGACCTATTTCCTTGCTAACCACACTATCCATTTGCCTAACATGCATCAATAAGTCTCTAATTTAATTACTCTAATCTAATCTATCAACCTAACTACACTTAATTAAATCTAATCAACCCATAATCATCATTACCATACTAATAAGGGATTTGTGAGCAAAACTCACTTGCTTAATGTGCGAGTCGGATCAAACCGACGGGAACAGCGCGGTGGTCACTTTTCTCCAAAGCGGGCTTAGGATTCGAGGCCTGGAAACACCTCAAAACGGGCCCGACATCTTGCTAGAAACCCACTGTTTTCTCCCTTTGATTTGAGCTGCAAACAAGGGAAATGAAGCTGGTTTGGTGCGGGAATGGCCACGGTGGACTGGTGGATGGCTTGGCGAGGTAACCAGTGGCCGAACGATGGAGAAACGGGCTGATCGGAGCTCCGGCGAGTGGGTGGTCGGCAACCAATTGCTCCCGGGGTCAAAGGGGTCTTGTAGGTGGATGGAATGGCCAAAGGAATGGTCGGAACGGAAGAAAAACGAAGAAAATCGCGAACTAGTGCAAACGAGTAGGGAATCGACGGACCGGTGACTGGCGGCTTGCGGCGGCCTTACGGGACGACCGGCGGTCCGTTCGGGCGAGGTCGGCTTGATGGAACGGTCTAGATATCCTCGTCATGGGGATGGGTGGCTTGTTCGCTGATTCATCCGGGAAGTCGACTTTTTACTCGGATCTTTGGCGAAAGGTCAGCTGGAGCAGAAACCGGTAGAAGTGAAAACAGAGGGGAAAAACGGTCCGGTGAGTGTGCGACGGTTCTTGGCCGACTACTGGCTTCCATTGGCTTCTCTTCTAGCTGCTGGTGTGTCGAGCAAGGCAAGGAGGAGAGAGAAGTGAGGTGGACAACAACTTGTGGAGGAAGAAAAGGAAAGGATAAGGTTTGGGGGTCCCATGGTCACATTTTCCACCATTTTGTCTCCTTGAACTTGCCCACCAAGCTAGGATCCCTTGGCTGTAATTCAACCACCAAGCCACCTTACTTTACAACCTTGAAGTGGTGCAATTTGGCTAGGCCATGGGGGCATACGAATTTGGGAGCTTTGGCTTCAATTTGGACTTAGTTTCTTGCTTGTTTCATCATGAATCGGCCTCTATAAAATCAATTGACCCTCCATCAATCGAATCGATATTTTTCCTCACCCATATATCCATTACACTTTCCAATTTTGTGACAAAAAACAGTCCTCGGCTTTTTCTGCACAAAAACGGTCATGCGACGACTTTTCCGCAAAAAGTCTTTGGTCGCAGAAAAAATCTTCTGAGACTGAGTCGATGTTCCTAGAATTTATTGTGACATGACAGAGTCTTCAATTTCTGAAATCGAACCTGAATTTGCGGTTAATTTCCATTCGGCGTGTTTTTAGCGTGACCTAGGCTACCGGGTAGTTTTCGGAGATTTTTAGTACAAATAACCCGTGGTCGATTTTCTTCGAGCCACAATGAACCCACTCGACACGGTGGCGACTCTCGGTTATCGTGAAAATCTCGAGAATTCAAATACGGACATAGGATACCAAAACGACAGAAGAATCAGTCTAGGGTCGGTCGACGAGAATTTTCCAATTTAGTGGTGTCACCCACGATTAGCCACATATCTCAGTTGGATAGACCTATTTCTGATCTCTAATCGATTTATATCTCGTGCCATAATGATCTCGGCAGATGAGCATGGTCGAGTAACCGATCCCTAGTCGAATTCTCAAGTCTATTGCATTAAAATTCCTTAATGGCTTCCCTGAATAGTCTAGTTATCTCGAGAGTGATCAGCTCTAAGAATAACTCTATAGGCGTGTCGATGAAATGCCCGATTTATTCGATAGAAAACAGGACTGAAAATCTGGGATGTCACAGTAGGGGCATGAACATGGTTTTGCAAGCAACTGTGATCTGTGATTTTGTATGAACAAGTCTGAGGTAATATATATGCGATTGGCCCTTTACACGTGACCTTCTAGCTTCTTCATTGATTTACGAAGGCTTGTTATCCGTGGTTGCTTGGCAGCCATTGACAGTCGAGCATCAGCGAGTTAGCATTGCCATAATTCCAAAAACACATTGTTTAGGATGGGCGTGTTTGAGCAAAAGCAATTTCTGTGAATTAGTTTTCCTAACTTTCACGTGTCTGGTTCACTGAAAATGATCAGTCAACCGAAAACAATTTACGGGTTAGGAAACCTCAGTAAAAGCTAATTTTCTTTTGTTGCGTGTTCGATATGTTTTCGCACGCAGGAATCAACTAAAAACTACTACATTGGAAATTTCTTTTAGCAACCGAAAGTGTGATAATTCATGTCTACTAGCATAGTCTGGAGCAGGAGTATCGACAAGAGGGCTCTAGTTCGTCTGAAGCTCAAGCACTCCCAGAAGAATAGCCCAAAGGACCAGCCACAATGATGTCCTTCGTCGAAGCAAGTGAGCTGCAAGAGGAAAACAAGAACAACTTGATTTGATCACCATGTCTCATGGGCATTAATTAAATTTCTCTATGTACGCAGAGGTATAATTGAACAGGGACCAAGAACCGAAGGACCAAACTGCAACCCTAACTAGTGACATGAACTTACTTACCTTTGCTCACATCAATGTCTTCCAAATCCGGTGGTGAAGATCCATTCGGAAAAGGAATCCCAAGGCTCAAGCAATCCATTCCAAACGAACCTTCAAAATCAAAGGAAAAACGAAGGAAAAAAAAAAAAAACGTCAAACATATAGCCGTTGCTACCTGTGAGGTCATTCTATTAACCTGATCGATCGAGCGAGCCTATGCCTCTCGTTCCAGTGACCTAAGTTCCGCGAGTGCGCTCAAACCATAGAAGATTCTACGGGCAAAAGAGCAATAAAGAAAAAAGAAAGAAAGAAAGAAAAAGAATTCGGAGGTCTTACATTCTTTAAAACAAGGCAAGGTCGTGAGGTTGAGGAGATTGCTGTAACCCTCTTCGCAGACGCAACCGTACGAATACTGCGATGTTTGGTTGCACGACCCAACTCCGCAATCGACCCACATGCAGGCTGTGGAAACCTCAAAGCGACATGGGGAATAAGAATATAATGACCATACGATGATAAATTAGCATCAAATTAAAGGGTTGGGAGATTGAGATTACTTTCTTGCCTTGTTATAAGGAATGAATAAGTCTAGTCTAATCAGTAGAATATAAGGAGTTAAAAAGAGAGCGAAGTCAATTACGATTGAGGATTGAAGAATGTCTGCCTCCACTAGCTTTCCCTTGAGCTGGAGAGGAATCTCTCTCGCAAGAGGGATCGATCGTACCTGCGTGCACATGAAACGGATAAAGGAATTATTAGCATGTATCTCGTGGTGTGTGATTGTCGAGGCTAGAGAGAAGTCGGGACGGTCCTTCTTCCTTGCCAAACTTAGAGAAGTTTTAGTTTGTGAAGGTCAGAACGCAAGCGTGACTTGTCTGATTATCACGACTTGGGCGCGACCTAATAGCAATTCATAAATTCATACATACATCCACACCCAAACATGCATGTGCGCATGCACATTCATGCATACACACACATACATAACACATGCATGCATGGCATGCACATTTATATGTACATACATGCATCTTTCATGCATGCATAGGTACGTGCCTACAACCATTCTTGCGGATGTATATACATACTAGTTATATGTAGTTGTTTCACTTGTACATGAAAGTGCAAAGCAAGAGTTACTAGTTTATATGCCCGCGCCTTGCGAATGTAATAGTGAAAATATATATTTTATAGGTACTCATTTTTTGAAACTAATAACATAAAAGGAAAAAAGAAGTATAAATTGTAATGTGCATAAGGAAAACGACTTATGCTACGTGTAATTTCTTGCGACTGTATTCATAGGATCTATATCATCTTAATTTGTATGTAAATATAAATGTCCAATCCATGTAAAAAATTTGAGCGTTCAAGATGCATGATGTCATCACAACCTTGCCTTGATTGTCGTAGGATATGGGCGAAAGATGGTTAATCTCAATCAAGGTGGCATCGGTGGAGGAGTTGAACATGCATCATTTGCTTCTCAATCCTCCTCGGTAAAGAAGTGACCTCTTTAATTGAAATGACTATCTACGAACATTTCTGTGTTTGAAAAGTGAAGAACATTTTCCCAAATGATACTATCGGATTTTCTCCAAGTATAGGCATTTTCGAACATTGTTATTAGGCTATGCAGATCTTTGTATCTTTCCTTCCTCGGAGATCCAGTTGAGGCACTTAAGATGTCTTGATGATTCTAAGAACATATCCATCAAGAGTTCGTTGGATTCAATCTTGGATCTGGTGAACTTGCTAACCATTAAACTCTATGGACGTGAGAAATTTATTATACTTCCACGGGATTGGAGGAAATTTGCCAACCGACAACTCTTAATTGATTAGCATGACTCGTTGAGCCACATGCCATGCTGGTTGAATCACTTGTCTTCACTTCAGATTTTCCCAATTCATCTTACAAAACATGGACCAAGTAGTACCTGGTGGCATGAGGAGAGGGGATGAACTGGGTGAGTTAAACATATTGATTGGTTCCTTACTCTTAGAAAGTTAGAGTTCCTTCAACTGACACCAAACAAAGGTCACTTGAGGGAAAAACGTCTCTGTGATTGAAATTGAAGTGATTGAGGAAGCAAGACAATAAAAATGAAAGCGACGAATTAATCTTGTGGGAGAACATCAGACTAGACCCAAATTTGGCTTGTTTAACCATATCTGCTTGTATGGGTAGGAGTCCACCAAAGTGGCTTTTTTTCATTAGAAATCTTGTTGTTCTTAGACTCCATGCATGAAAAGGATAGGAATACCTACTACCCTTGAGTGCACTCCCCTCCCAAAAGACGTTGACTCTTGAAGACTTGCATTTGATGGAATTCATTAAAAAATAATAATAATAAGTGACCAAGAACATTCTAACACTGCTCGCCCATTCTCCCATTTTTGGAGAGATTGTTCCTCTTTGGTTGTTCCTCTTTGGCCTTATGAACCTAAAAGGATGGTGGAGAAGAAGGCAACTGGTGGGAGCAAATCAAGATCATAGCCAGTATGCACATACGTGCTACATTTGCATGTATATATGCATGTGTCATAGGTCGATCGTTCGGGATCGACACCGTGCAGCGACTTAGGCTTCTTGGACCACCTGGGCTCGTTAGAGCACCTAAGCGAAGCCTTATTTGGGATTGATCGCTCACTCGGATCTTTAGAGAGAGAAAGTTTCTAGAGAGAAGTTCTGAACGAGAAAAATGAACTTCGATTTTGAAATAGTTAGATTGTTACAATGAGGGGAGGGCACCCCTTCCATACTAGTGGCTATCGAATTACAATCATTGATCGAGATTATATCCGGTAGACAAGGTCGTACCTTCTAACTTACCAACTACCGACATTTATGCCGAAAAAGTTCTAGATCCTCAGCGCAATAACCGTCTTGCCTGTCCCTAGGAGCGTTTTGGAATTTCTAGTGGGAACCATGGGAGGTCTTCCTCCATCATGCACAGTCCCTTGGTCACGGGAATCTCATGGCCATAACTTATGTGTGCATGTATCCTAATATGTTCCCACATGTTGCTTTCTTCTCCATTATCCTTTCAGGTTCCCACAAAGAGGAATAATCTCTCTAGAAGTGAGAAGAAGGGGCGTATAGTATTTGATTGCACCTTATCATTAATCTCTCAAATGAACTCCAACGCATGCAAGCCCTCAAGAGTCAATGTTATTAAGGAATGGAGTTCACTCAAGGGTGGCTGGTACTTCCATCCTTTACATGCTTGGAGTCCGAGGACCACAAAATTCCTTATGGAGAATAGCCAGCTTAGTAGACTCCTAACTGTACGAGTGAACATGTTCAACAAGGCTAGACGTGGGTGTGATATGAGATTCTCCCACACGATCAATTCATCCCTCTTGCTTATCTAATCTTGCTGCTCCCTCAACTACTTCAACTTTAAGGAATGGAGACATTTTTTCCTCATGTGATCTTTGTTTGGTGTCGGTTGAAGGAACTCCAACTTTTGAAGAGTACTTGATCCAACAAATCTGTATAACCCACATGGTTCATTTACGCCACTAGGTCCTTTATGGTCCATCTTTTGTACGGTGAATTGAGATAAGATCACAAGACAAGTGGTTCAATTTGAGTGACACATGGTTTAGTGAGTCTGCCTATCAATTAAGAGTTATCTAAGGTTGATCGATTGCCTCGAATCTCGCTTCGCACACTTAGAGAGTTTAAAGATTAGCAAGTTCACCGAATCTATGATTGAATCCGACAAACTGTTAATGGATTGGTTTCCGAAAACATCAAGAAATCATACATGTTTCAACCGACTAACAAAGGAAGGAGAGTACAAAAATCTCCATAGCCCACCCCAACTTTTGACAATGCCTAAATTTAGAAAATTACATGATATTCTTTTGGGAACAAGTTATGTTAAAAAATTATCCACTTCTTCAAAGACAGGATTATTTGTAGATTGGTCGATTCAAGTAAAGAGGTCAATTGACAATTGTGAAGCAAATGATGCATATTGAATTCCTCCACCGATTATGCCTTCATTGACATTAACCATATTGCACTAATCTCTTGTGACCTTCAAATTAGGATCATGTATGAGATCGTGCATCTTGAATACTTGCATCTCATGAGGGAATAATTGACATGCCTTATACATGTTACAATTACATGCCAACTAAGATAATAATATAAATCCTATGAATGTGGTTGCAAGAAATTAGACATACCACAAGATGTATATATAATGCACATTAGATTTCTACTTCATTTTCCCCTTTTGATCATTAAAGTATAAATATTGAATGCTAAATTAATTGATGGTAGGCATATTATCAGAAATTGTCAAATGGGTGGATTGGGCTGAAAATGGGCCAACACAAATTGATCATTTTAACATGTTTTGACTCATTTTCATGAAATATAAGTTTAGTGACACATGCCTAACTTGATCCATAGTACTAAAATACTTATATATTTAATCAAATTTAGGAAAACTCATATATAAACTGAGGTTAGAGCATGAATTGAGTGAGAGCGAGATGAGAGAGAGCCATAGAGGTAAGTTGGGTCTAAGTAGTGAACCCATTTTTTACCATATTAAATCAATTTATTTATTTACACAAAATCAGGTGTAAACCCATTTACCGAAATAATCATGATCCATTTTAACACCCATTTTAATACTCTAGTCAAAATTAACACCCGAAGTCGACTATTAGAAGTTAAAGCTTCAAGAAGAACTTGATTCAATATTCATATTATAAAGCTGAATAATCACAATGATGTGATGACAATAAAAATAGAAATGGCAATAATGATAATAATAACAACAAATAGGAAGCGTTTCTCTCTTATTTTTTTAGATCGAAACAAACTTTTCACTATATCAGGATTGAATTAAATATTTTTTCGAATGCTTAATCGAAATTGTCAACTAAGGTAATTTTCGAGCGTAAATTCCACACACTTCAGTATACAACTTCAAAATTTATCTTGATAGCGAATTAATGAAGGCAAATTTTGTAATGACTCATAAATTCCCACCAAACATCATTATAACGAAATGACTGTTTCGGACACACATAAAGCTGTCAGCTAGCTTTCCTAAATGAGGTTGGCGTTTCCGTTTTTGACTGGAATAATTACTCCAAATGCATTCGAAAGAGTTGAAGAATTATAAGACACTACATGTGCAAACTGCAAATTCTTACCGCAGTTATAAGCGTAGCATGAAAATGACATATAACAAACATATATTAGAGTTTCAAAAGTGAAATTTAAGGTTCGTTGACGTCGCGGATCAGGTGACGCTCTTCTCTAGTAATTATTCAATTCCATCATACACAGAGGCTAAAGTTAGCAAACTAAATTAGCTTAACAAATACATATTGTAACCACACTATGGAATAAAGGTGATGTAGCCTGCAAACCCCTAAACAGGTGGAGAAGATGTGCTATTAAGCTAAAGCATGAGCTACAAATTTAGGCTATACTGTTCACTTCAGCTACCTAACTCAAGACATTGACGAGCTTGAAACTTTTATTTCCAGTTTAAATTTATTCCTTCGGTTTCTTGCGCGTACCATTACATCAAACAGTCATTGCACTGAACTAAAACTTTCGAACCTTGCTGATTAATTTCCCTTAGGCCATTGAAATGAAGGGTTATCTATGGCCATGCGATCAAGAGTTGGAAACTTCAAATTCATTTTTTCATAACGATGAATAGTACTTTTTATAAAGATTAAAGATTGAAGGATCAAGTTCAAAGCTTTTTTGAAACTGGCAGCTAAGGCCACCCACAAAAGCACATGAAGTTGTGGGGACTACAAATTTACTAAAACTGGGTTTGACCAAGAGAAACAAAATAATATCTGGCTATAATTAATAACTTGGTCATGAGTTGTAAACCTAAACCTAACCCCATTGCATCGAAAACAGATTATGCGAGAGTTAATGGCGAATGCATAGGCGAACATTTTCTATCTCATGCAGTCCCAACTTCAATCAATGGAGCAAGTCCCAATGGAGATAGGAGGGTTCCAAAACCTAACAACAAATGTTTTCTTTTTCCCTTTTTTCATCTTTACTTTTTTTAGGGTAGTGGTTTATTGCAAATCCCTTCGAAGTAGGTGCACTTCGATTTTCACCAGCGGAAAATATTACATCCCCTTCAAACAAAGGCATTGCTTTTCTATCCTCCATCATCCTAAAACTAACCTCTTTTTACCACCCAAGTTAGAAGAAACACTTCAAGGCCTAACCACCTAACGCTTAGCAAAGAAAAAAACCAGAGAGAGAGGAGATGAACTTACAGTTTGGAAGCGTACAAGGAAAGAACTTGAGAGGATCCGTGCCCCGAAGAGGGGATTTCCTCCAGCCAGGATCGCACTCGCATTCGTACAAGAAGATGGCGGAGTCATTGAGCAAAGGCTTGCATTTCCCTCTCCCGCATGCCACTTCTTTGCACGGGTCATCTAATAACAAGAAACCCACGACTTAAACACAAAGTAGATACGCGTTTAGGAACAAAGAAAAGAACGTACAGCGAGAAACTGGGACAAAAAGACACCCATCAGCACAGAATCTGAAAACGAACGGAGAAACCCAAAATATCTGAGGAATACCTAGTAAAGGAGAGATCAAAGGAGTTAAGGGAGACAAAAGGTCGCTCGTTGTGGGGGTCACGAGGATAAAGAGCGTGCCGAGGACGCGGGAGAGGATGGGGAGCGAAGTGGCCATGGCTGAAGAACGAGGAGGAGGAGGAGGAGGAGGAGGAGGAGAAGGAGGAGAGACAGAGATTTCTGATGTCTGAGTTTGAATTTGAATTTGTGAAGTTGTCTTAGGATAGGGTTGGTTGGTACTTAGGGATGCCAAAAATGTCCATGGGGCTCACCTATAATGCTTGCAGAGATTATTAATTATGGGTCGGGACAGTTCAGAGTTGAGTTGGAGTAGAGATTCTCCACTGCATAATCTCATGGAATTGTGGTGTTGTTCTCACTATCGTCCCCCACTTTATTTCAACAGCATTGGCAAATTAGTTTTCTCTAAGGTTTTGAAGAAAAGAAGGAAGAAGAAGAACAGAGAAAAAAAATGAAAGAAAGAAAAGCTTTTTATACGAATAAGTGACCTAGGGACTCAAGAGAGATCATCAAAGATGGAAAATCACAAAAGTCTTTCATTTTTTTTTTCTCAGAATCCCCAAGAATTATGTTTTAAGCTATTGGAGTAGGTTGTGCAAAATAAAAATAAAAAATTATGATTGTACTATTTATTTATTTATTTATTATTCTTTATATATATATATATATATATATATATATATATATATTCTTAGATATCAAGTCCAATGAGCAATTAAATCATAAACATGTGAATTTACACAATCAAATACTAAATCAGGCAAGTTTACTACTGTGGTACGCTAGAATCTAGCATGACATTTATTAATATATTTTTAGCAAATGTGGCGCTATTTATTAATAACTAAATAGAAAAGAAAAAGAAAAATATTAAGTTTAAATCAAAACAAGAAAAATCAACCCACCCCATTGGTGGTCGCGTGGTTTGCGCTCAACCCTTCTCTTGGAAGGGCGCGAGCTCGAATTTTATGGTTCGCAAACTGCGCAGTTACTTGTGCGACTCACCAGCGGCCAGGTCGGGCGACTTAGGTTGCTCCCATTTTCAATGACTTGGCAAGAATTGTACAAAGATGTTGAGGAGGTGCCAAGACCTCGAAGAGGGCCAAGGGCCCTCATGTAGTGATGGCTCCATTGTTAGTCATCATTGCACGAGCATCGATCAACCCTCTCATGATGTTCTTAAGGGTCAGTCGACCCTCTTGCATTGGTGGTTGGGATTGGAGCCATTGTCACGTGAGGCGCACGAACCCCTGTCAAGAAGTGGGCGAGGGCTAGAAAGCCCTTGCCAATGGTAGGGGACGGTCACTGGCGAGGGCTAGCGATGTGGGCCCCCAGCCCTCATTCTCTCTATCTCATGGTCTTTGAAATTTTTAAAATTCTTTGGCTTTTTTAAAAAAATTCTCCAATCTTTTAAATTATTTATGTTTTTCTTAAAGCTTTTTGTTTTCGAATTTTTCAAACGTGCCTCCACACCCGCACCACATCAATGCCACATATTGAAAAGTGAATTGAAAGACGCCATATGCCAAATTTTCGGCATGCTCACGTCAATAAATTTGGTTGTAAGTTTGCTAAAAAGACTAAATTACACCCAATAGAAAACTTTTACTATTTGGTTGCACAAAATTCGAACTCTTTAGGACTTGATTGGATATTGACCTAGACATCTAAAACAATCAGTGCAATTTTCCTGTCATGAAAATATCGGCTGGATTTTGTCTACGGATTGTTGCTCGTGCATACAAACCTAAATTTCGACCCTCTCATATATTTCGTCACCATAACGTCACATGATTTTCCTAGTCATTCACCTGTCATGCGACGAAATCTTGTTTCGGTCGTAGAAGGTCACCTTTAGCGGCAAAATTTGCTAGATTTTAGGTATTCACCGACGGTATTGATCTATTGCCGAGAATGTCTTTCTAGCGGGAGAATTGCCAAAAAAGTCCTAAACCTATTGCAATTATGCCAATTCAGTCATAAACTTTTTATTTTTTGGCCAATTTAGTCATAAACCTTTTATAATTATGCCAATTCAGTCCATCCGGTCAAAATTGGCTGGCCGGCGCTGACGTGGACGCCGGTAGGGAATAGCCGACCGGCGAATGCTGATGTGGCAATTTTTAATATATTTTTTTATTTTTTTAATTCTTTTTATTTCCTCACCTTCTCCTTCCTCTGGCCAGCCGGAGGCGAGGGTCGGCAAGGTCAGCCTCGCCAGCCACTAGCGAGGGCGAGGCCTCGCCCGGATCCGGCGAGCTCGACCCTCGCCAAGGCTAGGGTAGAGGCGGGGATGGAGAGAGAGACCTAGAAGAGAAGAAGCGGCGAAGCGAGGAGGCGGTCGACCGAGCGGGGAGAGGGAATCGAGGGGAGGCGGAGCCGAGTTGAGGAGACGACCGGACGCCCGATTTGAGGGCCGGTCCGAGGGACATCGAAGCTCGCTTCATCGCTCGATTGCTAGCGGACGCCGCCATTGACGCCAAGGTTTGGGCGATGGAATCTAAGAGCTTCGCGGCGATCGGAATCAAGCCGAGCCGTTCGTTCCGATGGGGCGAATCGAGGGGAATCGGCGGAGGGACTCGTCTCCTCGGCTCGCTCCGCCTCCCCCGATTCCCCTGTCCCCACCCGGTCGACCGCCTCCCCACTCGCCCGCTTCTTCTCTTCCAAGTCTCTCTCTCCCTCCCCGCCTCCACCCCAGCCTTGGCGAGGGCCAAGCTCACCGGATCTAGCGGGGCCTCGCGCGGCCGATGCTTGGCAACCGGAGGAAGGAGAAGGCGAGAAAAAAAGAATTAAAAAATATTAAAAAAATCGAAAAATATAAAAAATATAAAAAATATATATATTAAAAAATTGCCACATCAACGTTCACCGGTTGGTTATCCCCCGCCGCGTCCAAATCAGCGCCAACGGCTAATTTTGGTTGGTTGACCGAATTGGCACAATTATAAAAGGTTTAGGATTAAATTAGCCAAAAAAAAAAAGTTTATGACTGAATTGACACAATTGCAATAGGTTTAGGACTTTTTTGGCAATTCTCCCCGTTCTAGCGACGAACTTGTATTTTGCTGCTAACATCACGAAAAGCTTATATTAGTTCTTATAGTGTATATAGGCCTCCAATGACTTCACGCCATCTATTTAAGACACAAATTGTAGGACACCCGCACTCCATGCACTCCAATAATCAAGTAATTTTTATACTTAATCGAATACTTAAGTGAAACCTAATTATGATTATCAAACGTTGCTTAATTTTTATATGTGTTGAAAAAATTGATTTTTCGGTGCTCATTGGAATCATCAAGCCGGCTTCGCATGTATGTGTCGAAGCAGGTTTATTGGATGGCATCTAAATGTGTTTAAACTGGTTAAAGGGGTTCATAAGGCACGAGGCACATGGAACTAGCCATATATAAGTGAGTAGACTGTTTACGACACGAAATTGATTGAGTGTTAGATCGAAAAAATAACTAAGGGCCTGTTTGTTTTGGTAAAATCTATTTCTGATCCCCGAAATCAAAATTTCTATTCTTTTATTCCGAGGAACGAAAAATAATAGAAACGTATTTGGTAAAACTTTATAAATTTGGAACAAAAACAAGAAATAGAAAAAAGTAATTTCTTGTTCCTAGGAACAATTTTTAGAATCAATTTTTCTCTCTTTTCTTTTTTCTTCCCTTTTATTATTCTCTTTCTTTTCTTCTTCTTCTTCTTCCTCTTGGCTGGTCGCCAGCTTTGGCCATGGCCGGTGCGGTCAACCTTGGCCGATGAACTTGCCGAAGCGTCGCTGACGACCGGCCAAACGAGGACTGGCGACCTTGCGGAAGCTTCGCAAGTCCCCGAAGACACAAGCCACGGCAAGGCTCGTCGGCCCGAGCCTCGCCGTGGCTAGGCGAGGCACGACGAGGCTCAACCTCCCCAGCCGGCGAGGTTGGGCCTTGCTAGGCCAGGGTGAGGCCGACCTCGCGCCGCCTGGGCGAGGCCAAGTCTCGTCGGATGTTGCCATGGTTGGCGACCGGCCAAGAGAAAAAGAAAAAAGAAAAAAAAGGAAAAAATTAAAAAAATAATAAAAGAATTAAAAATTTTAAATTGTTTTTAAAAAAATCTAAGAATCTTACCAAACGTATTTCTATCCTAGGACTAGAAATTTTAGAAAGTTATCAAACGCATTCTTTTGCTCAGAAATTCTTCCCGAGAACAGAAACAGAAAAAATCATTTCTCATAAAAAATTGTTCTTCAGAACAAAACCATTATCAAATGTGCCTTAAATGTCCACATGTCCTATAAATAGAGATGGTCGGAGGCAAAACATAAAATACCTAGACAAATATGAAGATGACATATACACATAAGTTTTAATATAAGTTTTAATCCCAGATGTAAATTAATTAAAAAAATTTCTCTATCAAGTAATGCTGACGCGAGTTGGCCGAAGCTATGAATACGATGAGGAAGAAACAAAACGCATCATCGAATATAGTCAAATGTAAAACCGATTCAGAATCTGATTACGTCCAATACACAAAATCTGAATTTTCGAATTAGAGTATCTCGCATTTATTACATATATGTTGTAATTAGTTGTTCTTTCGGAAAATATGACGAGAGAAAATGATGAAACGTGGTCGGCGCTGGTTTGCTACTTGGTCCATTTGGTGAAACCAAATAGCCCCCGGGTTTGAGTCCAGCAACGAACTGCATATGGCATTTTTGAAGTTAGCCCATTATAAAGAACCCAACGTGTACTAGAGTCCAACTAATGAGCAATTCAAATATTTTCGCCATGAAGCTGGAGAGTGATCTGTAAATCGCATTTCATTACCAAGGGATGGCAAGGCTGACCTCGCAAGGGGGTAGACCTCACCGGTGCATGGGTGAGGTCAACTCGTTGGCCATTGACCCTAACTGGCAACTAGCTAGAGGAAAAAGGGAAAAGAAAATGAAAAAGAAACAAATGAAAAAATATTAGAATATTATTAAAAATTTTATTTGTCAACGCCGGCCGCGCTACATAGGATGGCCAATGTCCATCTTAGCAATTTTCGATCAAAATTAGCTAGATGGACTGATGGTACAAATGTAAAATGTTTAAGACTAAATTGATAAAAAAAAAGATTTAAGACTAAATTGACTCAATTATAATTAAAATAAGAAATATTTTTAAATTATTTATTTTCTGTAAAATAAATGGAGCATTAATCATGCATTTCTATGCCCCTAAATTTCTAAAAGGAATTTTGTTCTTTACTTTTTTGGGGATGTCCATAGTGTGGGCGATTCGATAGAATCATCATGGTTGCAGGAGCTATTCATGGGTCTCCAAGAGCTTTGACATTCCATCAATTATGAAGGAGGACATCAAGGTATCAATTTTGTTGATATCACGTATCCCTGCTACTTTTTTTTTTTTTTTTAAATTGGAGGAACCGTCTCACAGCGAGCACTCGGCGTAAACTCCCAGAGACCACTGGCGCGGGGACCCACCTCTCACGGTGCCGCTTAAGTCGCGCTAAATGCACATGCGGTGACTCGAACCTCCTCCCTTCCGCAATTAAAGGGGAAAAGCCCAAACCAACGCGCCCACAGCAAGGTGGGTTACTTTTTGTTTATCCCATTTAAACACAATTGTGGATATATGACAAATAAAACATGATAAAGTGTCATGTGTGACAGATATATTACACGATAGCCATAACGTGAAGAAACTGATCGACAAAGAGTGAGAGCTTTGAAACTTACATGCAAACTTTAGTCGAGGTGTATATCACCGAAATAACATGTTACTGGTAAATTGTGCCACGTCAGCTGTGTAACACATGTATCATGTGACAGTAACACATGAGAAAACGTATCGGTAGAAAATGAGGGTTTCGGACCTTAAATGCAAACATTAGTCGGGATGTGTATCACGTGAATAATGTGTGATGGGCCAATCATACCACATCAGCTGTAGAGCACGAAACGTTCACAGGATGAGATACTGGATGCTCACCGAAAGAGGGAAACTGCACGGTCCATTGCGGCCCTATGGCAGCCCCTTGTCTTTATTGTGCTCTTTTTCATCCTTTGAGGCAACGAATGAGAAGAAGGGAGAGGAAAAGGACGCATGCGCACAGAAAGTTAGAGGAGAAATCCATTTGAAAGTCAACTGCAACCCCAATGATTTGAACAAATTCCACCATAATGTCATCTCACTCTCGCTTGCCTTATTCATCATGTGGACCTCAATGCTTTCATGATTCCTTGGCTAGAACTGGTCACTTGGCCAGAGCAAATCCTTAAGGAATCATGAAATTGGACACCAGCAAATATGAGAAGGACAAAGATTGTGATGTCAATTCAATAGGGCGAAAAAGAAGCAAGGAAAAGAGCCTCCACGCTGCATATGGAAGATTGATAATGCCATTTAGTGATTCATTTGTACACAGGCAATGAATAGGGCTATTTTAGAGCACTTCAGTAAACCATATGCTTTTCTTGTTTTGTTTTTGTTTTAGCTGTTTAGGGTTAATTTCGGATTATCTAAGGTTTAGAGGGTATTTATCTGTTATTCTCAAAGAGTCGGACTATAGCATTGATTTTCTCAAAATATTGAGAGTTTTTCTTTCCAAAAGTTTCACACGTGAGTGATTGTGTGCTTAGGTGTGCGTGTCATGTCAATTTCTCAATTTTGTATTGAATTTAGATTGCAAATAACCAAAAAAGGAGGAAAAATTTGCAGTGTATTGCATCAGAGAGCTAAAGTAAAAGTTATATTTTCTTCCATCCCTGACTCAATAAGTGAAATGAAAGAGATTAAAAGCAAAAATCGTTGTATAAGTCTATATCTGAAACAATCGGAAAGCACTACCCATGATTATCGGTTCAATCTTTCCACAAGACAACTTCATATATTCATGAATTAGTTCCATAATCACGTTCCTAAGTACGTATTGCGATCAAGGGTATTCTTAAACCCACATAAAGAAACTTGGGAATTGTGATGAATGATGTGGAGTCAAAAAGATGTGGCTACGCGTGCTTGTTCAGTACAAAAGCAATACTAATAAAAGTAACCGTTCGATTATTATTATTATTATGAATTGTTGTAGTAGTAGTAGAAGCATCGTTATGAAGTGAAAAGAGGAAAGTGACGAAGTACAGAGTCGTAGTGGATGGTCGGCAGTGTGTCTGACTGTTGACAATGAAACGGTCGATGGATGCATAAACCCAACACCATCTTTTCCCCTTGTTCATGTAAACATGTTCATATCGACATCAACATATACGGACTCTTGAAGTGTGCAAGACATGCTCTTTGTAGAAGAACAAAAAGAAAGAAAGAAAGAATAGCACATGTGCAAGTAGGAGTGTGTATCTGAAGAGGTTTCTCGGAAACCGTCGGAGTCTCATATTCGACTCGAGAATCTCCTACAGGTTAAACGTATTTTTCTTCCTTTGCTCGAGCCTAAATTTGGGCTATTGTAATTGTGCATTTTCTTGGAACCATCGAAGCACGAGCTCGTGTGCTTCGATTAGGTACCTTATATGTGCGAGAGATGGTAACATTATAGCACAAATTACCAGAGTGCTCGGAAGTTCCTGCACGTCCTAACGAAAATCTCCAGAGACTACTCAAGTTTAAACACAGCTCTTTTGCTCTATCCACGCTTGACTTGCGATACTTATACATTCCTTGGGGACAACCCCAGGATCACAATTACACCAAAGGAGATTAGCATAGGATATTCAAGGAGTCTAGGAATACTCTCTTCTTCTCCTTCTTTTTTTTCCATAGTTGGCTTGGCATCAGGGAATTTTTACCTCGAGTGGAGGTCACCTATTCAACTTTTGCTAATTGCAGTTCAGGCTGCCTATACCAACCATAAGCCCGGACTTAACTAGTCAATGCGTCTTGTAGGATGTTTCAAGGATCTCTAAGTAGTAAGCATCTATGTTCGTGCCTCTGGATGATGTCAATTACTCGCACAACTTAGATTCAATCATATACATCCTGAATGTAAATCCATATGGCAACCTCAATTATTAGCTTGAATGTCTTCAAAATGCGGGTCTAAATGAACTATTCAATGAGTGCCACTGAGCCTCTCGCTGGTCACCATCTCTCTTTTTGTGTACTACTTTCAGGCTGATGCTCGCAACAGTGCTTCCCACGAATCGTTTGTAAATTATATCGTCCACATGTGACATGGAGTTTGACTAATGAGCATATATGTGTGAAGTTAGTAAAATTGTTATATTATCATATGCGCATGCGAGCGTGTAAAGTTAAATACTAAACTTTCAAATCAAAATTTCGATCTTCAATTTTAGGACGACTCTTAAATAGATTTCGCCATCCTATCCATTCTCTTGAAAAAAAGAATTAGTTGAACTACCTAAGTATCTTGCTTGAAAAAAGGTTAAGCTAAAAATAAGATAAAAAAAAGAGGCTAAAGGGAAAAAGCAAATGACAAATGGAAATTTTCAAAATTTGACATGCCGATCTTGATATTTAGCTAATCTAAAAAAGGGAGAAAAAAAACTGGTTGGGCAAGAAGAGTAGTACATTGTCCCACATTATAGTATACCCCTTATACCCTTCATGCGTGGTTCAAAATATCAAGAAAGTACTTCGACTATAGCCTTGATACCCTTCGATAATGATTTTTGGAGGGAACAATTTGGCTTATAATACATTGCATACATGTATATAATAACCAATATTCAGATTCATCAACCTCATGGACGGTTCTAATGATCAAGGTGTATGAATTAGACGCGCTGAATTAAGTTCATTCCCTTCCTTCTCAAGTACAAGCAATCTCATGTCTTGACCACTCATTTATGTCTCTAGGTTATTTTGAAATAGGTGCATGAACCAAATAAGGTATGTCGCTAGTCCAATATCTACTCATCTCACACCAGCTTCATCACGAAAGGAAAAAAAAAATGCCTTAAGATTTCTAAACTTTGATTTAATGTATAATGTTGTCTATAAACTTTTATTTATTCAATACGATTCCTAAATTATTACTAAATATTCAATTCAATCCTTAAACTATATGAAAATATTCAATATCGTCATTCTGTTAATTTAAATCAACGGAATTTGCTAATGTGGCTTTTAAACTGTTAAGTTTGAACAGGGAACAACTTACACATGGATTATCTATGTAAATATTCATCTCAAATCTGGATATAATTATCCATGTAATAACCCAAGGATTACATTGAACATTTACTAATAATTTCAAGACCATATTAAATAAATTAAGAGTTTGGAGACAATTTGAATATTGAACTAGAGTTCAAAAAGCATTTGTGTTATTTTCCTAAAAGGAAGTCGTATCAAATTCTGTAGAAGATAAATGCTTCAACATGTATTCTTGGAAAACAAATTAAGGCTGCATTTGGTAATTTGGATTTCAATCCATATAGGATAATAAATTATCATATTCGATGTTTGGCGATGTCCTCTAGACCGGATAAATCCAAAAAAAAAAAATGATGGATAAGAAATCCAACACAATGGGTGGGATAAACACGGTGTTTCGTTGATTTTAAATCCCGCAACGAAATATCTTTCACCAAGTGTTACATTTTGGTTCTTATTAAAAGAGACTTAGGTTCCGTGTCGGCTTTAGACAGAGAGGGTCAAATGCAAACGAAACCATACACTTTATAATCTCATGATCAAAGAAGTCACTAACCTGTCGTGCGCCCTATACCGGTAATAACTAATGTCGAAACCTCAATAATGATGTTATCTAGACTCACTTTACATAGTAATGAAAGCCCATTAAAATTAAAGTGATTTACACAATATCGAAGTAACTTTGACAACGCTGTGTATGGACAAATTGTCTAATAAAGCACTATCATCTTCTAAGCTCCAAGACACAACATCAAAATTTAACCAACGACGCTGAACAACGAAAATGATACTTGATAGACAACAATCCAAAATAATACAAGGACACAACGTCAAATCTAATCAATAACGCCGAACAATGATAACTACACCTAGTACACACTACTCATAGATGTGCATGAACACGATGTTGGAATCTAATCAACAACACCAAGCAGATACAACATCTAACGAACACTATCTCTAGATAGATTTGAGAACACAATGCCTGAATCTAACCAATGACGTTGGATGTTGGTTGGCACTAGACTCTAATCGACAGCACCTCCTAGAATATAGATGCTAGCTGGAATTGAATTTACGGCGGGAATCTTAAGCTACAACTAGGCTAGGCTATGTAAAGATAAAGACAATAGAAAGTAGTCTTGTATGTGCTGACATTCCATCTAATACTCCGCCGTGACATTCCATGCCGTGGTTTTGTCGAAATTTAGCTCGAAATTCCTCCAAATTCTTAATTACTTTTTCTCATATGAATATTCATGGGCTGGACCAATAAATTATAGCCTATATATGGTTGCGGTGACTGTTTTAAGCATTCCATCCCTCGTGCCTTTGATGTGCCCGCAGAGGTATTTTTGGAAATCAACACACGGATTACATAAAAAAGAAGAAGAAGATAATCTCTATTATCTTTCAACAATTTAGTGATGGAGTGACGCATTCAACAATGAACCCATATTTCTTGATGTCTCTTTGCTTTCTTATTAATCCATCGAGTTTTAAGACTTTCCATCCCTCGTGCCTTTGATGTGCCCGCATAGGTATATTTGGACATCAACACACGGATTACATAAAAAAAAAAAGAAGAAGAAGAAGATAATCTCTATTATCTTTCAATGATTGAGCGATGGAGTGACGCATTCAACAATGAACCCATATTTCTTGATGTCTCTTTGCTTTCTTACTAATCCAGCGAGGTACCTCAATCGTTCTCAACTCGCTCATGTTCTCATTGGACGATCGCGATTCCAAACCTCCGCACTATTCGATTACCCAAAATGGAGAATAAAGTGAAACCGATCTTCTCACTGCCCACTTCTGCTCATCCACCAGACCCAATTGATCCTCATAACTATTCATATCGTCAATTTCCTTTGACAATTCGTCACATTTAATTTCTCCTGATTAATCACTGTCATCTGCTCCTCCTCAATTGCTGTTTTCATTGCCGCCGGCGACAATGCCATCGTGGGATTGTGCCTTTGTCGAGACGCTAAGAGATATGGCTGTGATTAGATGTGGAGCCATAGTTGGGAATGTTATAGGTAGAAGCTGGTAGGGCGGAGTGGGTGGCAGCGGAGGGTACTCCGGACACGAGGCGGTTTGGTTTGTTGAAAGAGCGCGAGAGAGAAGCTTCTGATGGCTATCGCTATTAGTGAAACAAGTAAAGCATCGAAGAGTGGAGGGACAATCTAAGAGAGAGAATATTCGGAGAATTTGTAAAGATTCCCACGTCTGTCTTAAGTAACACTAAATATAGGATAAATTTTTTTTAGAGAAAATTCCAAATAAGGACCCGAAGTTGATCAATTTTTTCAAATAAGAACTCGAAATGAACTTTGTGTCAGATAAAGACCTAAAGTTGACCCATTGTCTCAAATAAGGACCTGAAATGGTTGAATCAATTCCAATAAGAACCTGAGCTTACTGGTTGGCCAAATATTCGTTGGCTATCAAGCATATGACATTTTCGACGGCCAGAGTTTGGGCAATTTTGTCCATAAAAAATATAGGGAAAATTAACAAATCCTAAAACAAAAATAAAAAAATCCTAGGTTTTCTACGGTCTCTCCATTCCTTGTACCCATCCTCTACAAAGTCAAAGACCGAAGTTCTCCACATTCCTTGTACCCATCCTCTGCAAAGTTGAAGACCCAAATTCTCTGCCGGTTGAGGCACGAATTCAAAAACAAGAAGAAAACCATATGCTTCTTTCTTTGTTTGCGAAGACCCAAATTCTTCGTTGGTTGAGCAAGGTGAGGAGCAACGAGAATCGAGTCGCAACGATGACCGGGCATCGATTTGGTTGAGGAGCAGCGAGGGAGAAGAAAGAAGAAAATGCAAACATCTAAATGAATAACCTAAACTTAATTAATTTAGAATTTTCCCTTTTTTTCCAATCACAAATTTTTGACAAAATTGCCCCAATTTTAATCGCTAGAAAACGTCTGCCGGTGAGCTAAGGTCCTCAATAGAGATTAACTTGATCACTTTGGGTCTTTATTTGACACAAAATTTACTTCGAGTCTTTATTTGAAACAATTGGTCCACTACGGGTCCTTATATGACATAAAGTTCACTTTGGGTCCTTATTTGATAAAATAGATTCACTTCGGGTCCTTATTTGAAATTTTCCTTTTTTTTTTTATCATCCAGAGGATATTTGAAAATTTTTAATTTCATTTTATGCTATTTTATTCTAATTCAAATCCATATCATATATTAGAAGACTCTTTCATCTTGAATGGCCATTTTTCCAAAAGTCGTGTCTGTCCAATCATAAAAAGAAAAAAAATATATGAAAATAATTCTGCTAAAAGTTTTAGTCCATGGTCAAAACTTGAACAGTATTCTCTATAGGAAGTACATGCACTATTGCCATGATATCGACAGGACTGAACAACATGGGCATGTGCCAGGCCCAGCATTCATTGGGCTTCGTCTAAAAGATGTGGATGACTACTTATCCTTAAACATCATGTTGTCCTCTATATGAAATGTGTGGTCCATGCTACGAAAAATATAAGGAAAAAAGAAAATTGAAGTCCCAGCTGATAAAGCTATTTACATGCAATTATAACTTTAGGCTACTCATAAGTGTCAATAAATTATAAATAAATAAATTTTCCCCAAATAAATGGACACAAACATAAGAACAACGATTTTTTGAACGATTGACAAAAGCATTTACATTTTGGTAGATAAGGATCCTGTTAATTTTCGATAAAGATCTTAAAGTGGCCTAGAGAACAATCACTTGAACTACATGAAGCACCAAATATTTATTGAAAAATTGCTCTTTTCAGGAAAACAAGAAAATTCTTTTTCGTGCAAAACAATTCACCCTGGCATATTTTACAAAATGGAAGATCACGCAATGCTCGGAGGGCACCTAATATTTTTATAAAAGTAAGATTCAGATTGACATGTCTTATCCATGCATTGACGTGATTAAGACAGGGACTGTCTCTCAGATTTATAGTTCATAATCTTTAACCCATTCTTAATATCTCATTAGTAAGCTACTTTAATCATCCATCAACTGTCACCTATTGAGTAACTTTAATTGACATGTTAGTATATTAAACGGTAAGTCGATAATGCTTGGCCCTAAAAAATGAGAGGATTCATTCTTTGTGTACATGAATACTTAATTTAAATGTGAAATCATATCCTCACTTAATTGCTTAAATTGATAGTGTAGCTGGCTATGATTCCTCAATTTTTTTTTATATATATTAGAATATGATGTTCCGAGTTCAAATCTTTTTAAACTTTCTTTTATTTCCTATATGATTTTTTTCCGTCCTTAAAATGTTTATATATTAAATAACATGTAAGAATGAGTATTAAAATGTTTAAATATTAAACAGTGCATCCATTTAACAACTTAATTTGTTATAACAGTTGTCCACCGAATTTTCACAATTCACAACCGCAAGCCACACTATCCCACAACTATGTAGAGGGATCTTTTGGAAACATTCTGAGTCTCTAATTAATTCTTCCCACTACATATCCTCCGTACGTTTCCTTCCTATGCTGTTAAACCATATAAACGTACAATCAATCAACACATTTCAATCACAAGACGCAAGCAAGATTAATTTCAAAATAGGATACGATCATAAATATTATTCTCCATGATTTAAATTATTTGACTTTAATTGATATGTTAGTATATTAAAGGGTAAGCCGATAATGCTTCACCCTAAAAATGAGAGTATCCATTCTTTGTATGAATACTCAATTTAAATATGGAACTACGCCCTCACATAATTGCTTACTTATATAGTTGGCTGTGATTCCTCAAATTTTCATTTATATTAGGGAAAATGTCACAAATGGTCCATGAACTTCTATTTAATGTGCAATTTCATCCCTGAGCTTTCGATTTGCTCAATTTGGTCTCTGAACTATCGATAAATGTCCAATCTAGTCCCTGACTATTTGAAAATTGACCAATTTCGTCTTTCCGATAGTTAAAGTTAACGGAATTGACATGATGTTCTGAGTTCAAAACTTCTTTTACTTTCCATATGATATCTTTCCATGCTTAAAATATTTAAATATTAAACAACGCGAGAAGAAGAGTTTTAAAGTGTTTAAATTAAACAGCTTATTCATTTAACAACTTAAATTTTTATAGCTGTTGGGTATTATTTCATCTAACTTTCACAATTCCCAACTGCAAGCCACAATATCCCACAACAACATAGCGGAATATTTTGGAAACATTCTGAGCCTCTAATTAATTCTTCCCACTACATATCCTCCGTATGTTTCCTTCCTATGCTACTAAGCCATATAAAGGTACAATCAATCAGCACATTTCAGCCACAAGATGCAAGCAAGATGGGATAAGATCACAAATATTATTCTCCATGATTTAAATGATTTGACTTTCATTGATACGTTAGTATATTAAAGGGTAAATCGATAATGCTTGACCCTAAAAATGAGAGTATCCACTCTTTGTATAAATACTCGATTAAAATATGGAACTACACCCTCACATAATTGCTTACTTATGGTCTAGTTGGCTATGATTCCTCAATTTCAATTATATTAGGGCATGATGTTTCGAGTTCAAAACTTCTTTTTACTTCCCATATGATATCTTTCCATGCTTAAAATATTGAACAACGCGTGAGGAGGAGTACTAGAATATTTAAATATTAAATCGCACATTCATTTAACAATTTAAATTTTTATGGCAGTTGCCTATAATTTCAAATAACTTTCACAATTCACAACTGCAAGCCATGTTGTCCCACAACAACGTAGCAGAATCTTTTGAAAGAAATTTTAGCCTCTAATTAATTCTTCCCACTACGTAGCCTCCTTACCTTTCCTTCCAATGCTGCTAAGCCATATAAACGTATAATCAATCAGAACGTTTCAATCACAAGACGCAAGCAAGATTAATTTCATAATGGGATAAGGTCATAATTATTATTCTCCATGATTTCAATGATTTGACTACATACACAAAGGGTCGAAAATGTCGTGCTCTAAAGTCCATACCATGTTCTACAGCAACGAGTATTAGACATAAAAGACACCCATGAATACAACACATGCCACATACTAGGAATCATATAGCTTGCTATAATTACACAAAGACTAAAGGAGAAAAAGATTAAAAAACAAACAATGATGTGGCCAATTCTCATCCAATTGAGTCGACATCTATCCGTGAAAATGATTAATGAACACAAACCCTTGTGATGGAGCAATCGTTTTTTTGTTATATTTAAGTCGCGAGTGGAAGACCTGTTTGCTTTCACTATTCCCTTCTATAAGCAGCACTAGATTGATCGGATCAAAGGGCTCTATAGCACAGAAGGAGAGAAGGTTTCATCTGGGGTTGTATAAGCTCTCTCTCTCTCTCTCTCTCTCTCTCCCTCCCTCCTCTTCCTTATCTATTTGCAACAGTTGGAAGTGAAGAAACTAAAAACAAACAAAGGGAAATGAATCCAAATAAAGAGAGAACGAGGTTTTATCTGGGTATGTTCGAAACCTGACCAGTAATATTACTCATTGATCTTTCATTGTGCTATACCTTTTCTCAGAGTGCGCCTCTCTAGTTTCAATCCCCACACGCGTCTTCGGATTTTGGGGTTCGAAAGTGATCCATTATATTACCTCTTTTCGCCTTGCTTTTTTCACGTTCAAGCTCGTAATGAGCATCACCCATTATGCAGCATTATTGTTGATTTTATAATGATTATGTATCGCAAATTCTGGATTTTTTGGAGCTGCTATTTTATTGTGACAAATGCTCCCTATGTTCACAAGCTTTTGCCGTTCTAAAGCGCACAGGGCCACCAGCCAGCTCATCCAAGTATGAATAACGGACGTTTACCTTTCTCCTCAATTTAACTTACGCTCCATTTATTTCACGAAAAATGAATTATTTGAAAAGTATTTTCCTAAAAATAATCGCTTGTATCACTTGAAATGATTAGCTAATAAAAATATTTTCAGTATTAATAATAATTTATTTATAGACATTTTCATGGACAATGAAAAAATTTTCCATTCATTCATTATTGTAATGATATAAGCGATAATTTTTAGGAATATATTTTTTTCAAATTATTTATTTTTTTACGAAACAAACAGAATCTTAGTTACTTTAACACGCGCAACACGATGTAAGCTATCTAGAAAGCATTTTCTTTCCTGCTAGATCGTGGTAGTGGTGCATGACCTTTCTCCACTAGCTTTAGAATAGAGAACGCCAACTTTGAATGATATTAATAGTATTGTTTGATGAGGTTTATCGTTATTCACAATTCCACCACTTGTGACCAATTTTAGGGTGGGCCGATTCCACTTTTAAACTGGAATTGGACTATTGTTAACAGTCTATGGAACCACCGTTATTTTTCTTTTTCTTTTTTTTCTATTCCCTGACAGGAATGAAATAATGGAACCAGACAAGGGATTGGAAAAAAACGTTGTTTTTGAACACTTGCAAGTATGGAACACTCTTGTAGAGTGCAAGTGTGTCCATGAACGTTATTTTCTGTTCTATTCTCCAGCCTTTTGGCAATAAAAAAAAATTATTGGTCTAGTTTGGGTGGCCCGAGTGGTCCGGTCCACACCTGAAACTCGAAACCAAATCAAGTATCACCAATTCCAAATTTTAGGAATTGGGAATCGCTAGTTCAATCTGATTCCCGTGCTCACCCCTCCATTGCAATGTCACTTAATGCATATGTTTTAGAACTTTGATATTCTTGATCTAAGGTGAAGTACTTTTTGAAAATTATAAACCACCTTCTTTCATTGTGATTGCGATTTTTGGACGTGTATTTCACGAGTGTTGTTTTGCCGTTATCAAAAAGAAGGAAATTGTGAAACATAGTGGTATGTTTCAATGAGGGTTGACAGTACTTTCTCGAGCTACGAAATACGTTTCGTCCTTGGTATGAGCACCCAAGTGCCAAAACTTGGCACTAATGGATACATAAATGCCAAAACTTCCAAAAGATATACCTAAGTGCTACTTTTTAAAAAAATCGAACACTTAAGTGCCAACTCCTGTAAGATTTTCTGGAAATTTGACGTCATATTATTTTATTAATAAAATCGTCTACGTGAACGCAGCCGAACCTCGCCCCACTGTCGTCAACCCATTTTGGCAATGGTGGGGTTATGACAGTAGCAAGGGCTTTGGAGGCCCTCGCTGATTTCCCTTTTATTTTTTATTTAGCATTTTAAATTTAATTTATTTAATATTTGTATTAAAAATCAAATTTTGGAGTAAAACGATGTCGTTTTGGGACAAAAATTGCTAAGTGGATATTTCAGCAAGTTACGTAGACGATTTTATTAATAAAATAATGTCACATAGGATTTTCGACAAGTCTCGACAAAGTTGACACTTAAGTGTCTATTTTTCTTTTTTTTAAATGACACTTAAGTATACATTTTTGGAGTTTTGGCATTTATGTGTCCACCCATACCAAGTTTTGGCACTTATGGTATACTTCTTCATGTTTCTTCCACTAAGTATATCTAGATTTCTTTCTACTCAAAGCTAAGCACCAGAACCTAAGTGAAGGACAAAGCCAGTTCTTAAACAAAGACACGGAGTTGAACGATCGGTTCAGGTGAATCGGACGGCCGCTTCATCCATTGACTGGACAAGGTTTCGAAAAACAACTTGGATGCAGGAGGTTATGTGCCTATGTTGAGTAATTTGTTTGAACAAATCCGATCTACTCAACCCAGCTAAAATGACATATTAACTTATTGAGAAGCGAAGAGAAACCGGGGAAAATTACCAAAGATTGAAAGGGCAATTTTCCCTGATTTCCTGCGAAGATTGAGCGGAAAGACAGAGAGAAGACACGCTCAAGACACGCTCAAGCTATACCAAAACCCCAACGAATTTCCCTCTGAAGTTCATCTTTCCAGATCATGACTTTCAGTCTCACTTTTAGCTTTAGAATCAAGTTTGTTGTCCGTAATGTGCATTGAGTATCAATGTCTTTCCGTTCTTCCCTTTGAGCATCACAGTGTCTGTAATTATCAGTCATTTTCAATTCCCAGATGTTCATCCATGTTTCTTTAGTCAACGTGTTTTTTCATCAGTTTCCTTTTATTTCATCGCACTTAGATCTAGTATAGTTTAGTTTTCTTTAAATTCACTTCTTGTAGTTTGCATTCCCTCTATTTTTCAACATCATGATCTCAACTTCCTTTCGTCCATCGCACTTAGCTCTAGTCCATTTTACTTTTCTTTTCTTTCCTTTTTGATTTCGGGTTGCACTTTGAGTACTTTAGTTTCAAGGGTTCACTTCTCCTTACTGCTTAGATTCAAAGATCTACTTTCCAATTACATTTTGCTCTTGACACATCTTTCTTTCTCAAAATCCATTTCAATTCGATTTGAAAAAATTCTTGTTCCCCAATCTTATATCCATCGGATTTGCCTTACATCGGTTTAGATTTGACGCGTAAGCTTCCTCGGATTCATTCGGCTTTTCACGTAGTTTTGTATGATTTTCCAAGCATGCACGAAGATTGGTTTGCGCACACACGGCAGAGCAACTCCATTCATATGTGAACGAGCACATTTCATGGAGTTTTGCACGATGCATAACGGTAACAAATGTAGCAAGAAACTGGCTATCGCCACCATCCTTCCTTCGAAAATCTGCGAAAAGGAATAATAAGAAAATTCGAAACTCCCCATCTTCACAATTTTTCTTAGAGTCAAGGGACAATTAATATACCCACAAAGAAAATAAGAAACTTTCAAGTGGCCAACAGGCTACTTTGGTGTTTTCTTGCCTACCAGCAGCTTATACATCGACGTGAAGCACACACTGAGAAGCCCTGTTCTTAGTCAGAAATGAAGCTTCTCATTGTCGATTATGCTCATAAACTTGGCCATTTCTTTTCACTCGCATCAAAACTCACGTGATAGTGATGCGAATAGGCTGGGTAAACACAGTGATTTTCTTTCGAAAGAATTCGGACTTCGACTATTGCTGTGTACAGTTTTCGTTTCCTTTCCCCCAATTGAGTATGAATTGCACTTGTTGAAGTATATTTATGAATATTAGAAAATTTCCTATTGGAAAATAATCTTAGATATATAATTCGATATTAGGGATAGTATTTGATATTTCATTATTTTCTAAGGTAATTAATTTCCTTGTAAAAGTAGATTATTCCATTTTCCTATACATATTGTTCGGGTATGAATACCCTTAATTGTAATATATATTGTCAAGCAAGTCAAATGATTAAAGATGTAGTTTTTATTATTTTCTCTCTCCCTCTCTTTTGAAGATTCTAGATTAATTACAGGCACTGTTGCATGCATAGTATATAGATAAAACCTTCTTAGTGTGATCTCCTCTGTGATCCTCATACTCTTACTCAAAATGGAAACTCTCTCTATAATTTGCTCTTCCAAAGTGATCCATATCATCAAAATATACATTCTTTTTGGTTGTTCAGGTGAAGCATTCTACTGTCTTCAACTTGATGCTGTAAAAAATGCAGAATTATGTCTCTTTCTTTGTGGCTAAACCCTCTCTCTCTCTCTCTCTCTGTGTGAGCACTATGACCACCGATTGTGGCCGATCAAATGACAAAGACTGCTAGTCATCACCGCCCGCCTACCTTCCATCTTTCATGGCTTACCTAAAAACTAATATTAGGTTTCATTGCCCTATGCAGATTCTCCCTGAAATCAAACCGGTCGGCGTCATCTCCAAACGGTCCGCGACACGTGTCCCCCGCAAAGCTTGGTTACCCAACGTTCTCCTCGTTTTCCCTTCCAAAAAGGGGGCGTCTTTTCTTCCGTCAACCGAGTCTCAACCATTCGTCGCATCACGGCGTCAAACGTGGGAAGTGCTTTGTCAGCCCGACGCGCACAGGCAAAGCACACGCGCCGAAAAAGCAAAGATTAGAAAGACGACCTATTATTGCCAAAGAGCCCATTCTTCCTTTGCCGGGAGCCGTATCTATTTGACCGACGAGTCTTTTCCAAAACCGAGTTGCGTCGGACTCACTTCACTTGCGGAATGAGGGAAGAACACGTGCTGACTTCCGTGCGAAGGAGACAAAAGTCGTCCGTTGGTCAAGACGTGGAGGGCGCATTTCGCTGTAATGTGATTCCTCCGCGTGATCCACAACGCTGGAGAACCAGCGGGAAAAAAAAAAAAAAAAAGCAGCAAGAGGGAGAGAGGTGATCTGCATACGGACCAAACATATGACTTTCGATATCACTATTAAAGAAAGAACTGTACATGTATCCCCAGCGTTGCTTATGTTCCTTGGATTCTGTTAATGTTCTCCGTATATATCGGTATCACTGCATAACCTGAGTTAAGTCTTAGGTTGTAAATCATGTTCCTAGATTGAATTAATTGGATGAAGTAAATCTCCTATAGAAAATCCTAAAGTTAGCACATCACTTGATCATCACGATGCGGTTGCTTACGAACATTCTGGACCCACATCAAACGTCTGAAGGGGAAGCCCTTCTATCGGCGATTTACTCGTGCATATAGTAACAGAAAGTCATGCTCATGTGCTTTAGTCAGAGAATAATTATATCATACATTGTCAGTGTAAAATCAAGACTATAGTCAGCTCATTAATATCCTTACATACCACGAAAAAGGATCGCTCGAAAACTTGTGGCTTCATGTTGACTACCTACCGTTTTGTGTCCCACTTTAATACCCGTTTCAAATACCACTACTGTTGCTTTATAGCCACATAATGTTGTGCCCGTCCTTCAATTGCGTTCGGAAGAGACCCGAATCGCTTTACAGAAATATCCAAATGGTAGGTGCCATTCGGCCTAAATCTTCTCCATTTCCTTCGAATCATTGCATGAGGCACGCCCATAATTGCGCTTTTTTAATTAGAAACACCTTGTGAATCCGGGACCGTCCCAACTTGTAATAATATCTAATAAGACAACAGGGTTTTCCAATAAGCTGGAGCCCTAATCACAACGCTAAATCCCGGATATTCTCCCGAGCTGATCCGATGGCAACGCCCGCCACGTGTTAAGTGGATCGGTCCTTTTAGGCAATTAAGAAAGCAACCCTATTGGTGAGGTACATGTCACATGGCAAATCTCTAGTGGGACGAGATCCCCCAATATATGGTAGGCTTCTTCGATTTTGCTTCTTCGAATGAAATTATTGCCTAATTATGTTCGCCTGTCGATTATATCCCTTAATTAAAAGGTATTATAGTTTCCATACGGGAATTTATGTTGATATGTATGAAGAATAAGTGACCTGGCATAATAATATCAATGTGAGTTATGGCCAAGCGTAGGGTAAAATGGGTACTACTATATTTGCTTCCTCGGCCGGATGTTGAACTTGGATTTTTCAGGAGCCCTTCATTAATTTATGCAAAAGGTCGGCTACAAGACAACCAAAAGGATATTGTACTTAGGTCGAGCATCCAGATGTGTAGCTCTTCTATGCAGTTGGTGAAGAATCGATGCACAAGCTTATGCAGTAAACAAATTTGGAGCGCCAAAAGCCGCAGAAGCAAACGGACAACCGACCAAACTCGCGGACCAGTTTGGTGCAGAGGATAGAGAGGACGCCGATTTCATGTGGTTTGACGAACTGTGCCGACATGTGCAAGAGGGATTGATGAGATACTTTCTCTATAAAATTGACTCGGTTCCAACCCCAGGTCTTAACGCCGTGAAATTCGCTCTTGGAGTAAACTCAACCTTTGATGCTCTCGGTATAGGCTCTCTATACACTCTGTATGTGAATTAAAGAACACATGCATTTACGCTATCTAACTCTCTCTAGACCGGTAACTGGAAAGTCCGACCTTTATCGATCCGACGCCTGCCTTTCGCCGACGTGAGAAAATGGAAATTGCCTCACACCTACCTATACTTTTGATTCGAGAGTGGATGTGATGAGTGCTTTCCGCTCAAGATTTTGGTTCGACTGAAGTTTCTGTTGCATCTGCTTTTAGGGCCGTTGAAAAATTACCAGTCTTTTCCAAGAAAGTGCGAGGGTTATGGTCAACCAGAAAAGCGAGTGTGAGATTAAAAAGCATAAGTTAGTGCTTGACGTGGATTTTAACGGAGTCAATTGAGCCTTTTGGCTAATAACGTAGTGATTAGCATCTTGATAAACATTTAATCATAAGGGTAAAATTGTGACTGGCTTGTACAGCGAATTGCATCCAACACGTCTTCAGGTCAGTCATGAGATTCATGCCATCAAGCTTGACCACAATATGCCAAAATATCAGCTTCTCAAACTGTCAATTTATAGAGATTAGCCCACTAAAAATGGGTCCACACTGTTGAATTTTACGGAAACGTGATGCAAATATAATTCACAAAATATGAATTTAACTATTACAATATTTCTTTACACCACATACAACACTCTTACAATTCTACACAACTCCTCTCTCACTCACATGCATACATAGCACACTCTACTCAACGCACTCTCAAGACCCCTGCACACACACCCACACACCTCACGCACGCACTCTTGGACTTTTACTCACACACATGAGGAGCAAGTTGCTCCTATTTATAGGATAGAAAGTCGGTGAGTTTGCTGGCTTCCTACACTATTCCTATCATTATTTTATTACAAGTTGCTGATTATTTGTCAGCAATTGCAGCTGAGGAATTTTCTAGATAGAAAAATCTAGAGGAGTAGAGAGTGAAAGAGATCTGGAGAATTCCAAGAGAGAGAGGTGGTGCTTTTTCTCAACACACACCACCAGTTTACCTGCCTTTCATTCAATGTATGATCTTTCTTATACGAACTCCCAGCACAAAGCTGGGTCGCCTATCAGAAAAGCAAAACCCCACAGGTCATGCCCTTGATCAACAGTTCACATGCTCATCTTAACATGTGGTCCTATGCCAAGAAACATCGAAACGCCAAATGCACAAGCTCCTTGACTCTAGGTATTGATTAATCTTGTCCGTACCGCTATCCTTACAATGAATTTGCATGGGTGTTTTTTTGTTGTCATATAACCCGTACTTAATGAATCGGAAGATTTTCATGCTCGAAAACGTTTGTTTAGATTACTTCTCTGTCACCTCGCCATCGAATAAAAGAGTACCTATCATTTAATCATATTTCTAAACAAAAACAAAATTAAAAATAGTCACCATTGAAGGTAGGGGGGAAGTTTGACGAAGTTGACGACATTCCATGTGTTGGGATGGGACCCAAGCAGCATTTGCAAAGATCCCTTTCCCTCCCCTCATCTCTCCTTTATATATACCGACCTCAACTTCATTGCCATGCACTGCCAATCTCCAACCCAACCTCACTCCGATACTCTCTCCCTTCTCTCTCTCTCTCTCTCTCTCTCTCTCTCTCTCTCAAAAAAGCCGCCTAACTCTTAGCTAAGTCCTAAGCTCGATATTTGCAGATAATAGACATTACTTGTAAGTGTTGCTGCTAAAGCTTTGCTAGCTTGAGTTTGGCTTCTTTACGCGCATTTGGGCACTCCCGCATAATGGGCAACATGGAAAACATGGACTACGAGTGTCCGCACAAGGTAGCCATCCCCCCGCCCAAGCCCTTCCTCCAGTCGCTCATGACCACCCTCAAGGAGACCTTCTTCCCCGATGACCCTTTCCGGCAGTTCCGAGGCCAGCCGGGGTCCCGGAAGCTCGTCCTGGGGCTCCAGTACTTCGTCCCGATCCTCGAGTGGGCCCCGCGCTACACCTTCGACTCCTTCAAGGCCGACCTCGTCGCGGGGATTACCATCGCCAGCCTTGCTGTCCCCCAGGGGATCAGCTACGCCAAACTGGCGAGCCTACCCGCAATTATCGGACTGTGTGAGTGCCCTTACATACGAAACAATTGTCGTAACATATAGTCACTCTATGTGTTTTCTCTTCATCCCATCTCTCGCCCACTTCTGTGAGCTTAATATCGCCATCTCGCTATCCAAAAACTATATTTTCTGAAGTCTTCTTTCTTGATGAATGCAGATTCGAGCTTTGTGCCGCCATTGGTGTATGCAATGTTGGGGAGTTCGAGAGATTTGGCCGTGGGGACGGTAGCGGTGGCCTCGCTGCTCATATCTACCATGCTAAGCAAGGAAGTGAGTCCAACTGAGCACACAAAAGAATATGTTCAGCTGGTTTTCACTGCCACCTTCTTCGCTGGTGTTTTCCAAGCCTCTCTTGGCTTCTTGAGGTACTCTCTCTCTCTCTCTCTCTCTCTCTCTCTCTCTCTCTCATGGCTCAATCGAGGGGTAAATTGACTCTATTTACGTAATTTTTTATAAAGGCAATGCGTCGCTCAATCGCTAATCGATTTTCTGGAAATTGTCGTGGTCCCATGAGTGTAATATGATGAGCCGATTACTCGAGAGGGATTGAAATCCATTTTCCACGCCGTAGATGGTCAAATCCATCGCTTTTAAAGCAATCGAACGAGCTTTATGATGTTCTTTTTCCTCTCCCAAACTTTTATTTTTCATATGCAACCCAAATAGACTAAAGTCTATATCACAAGAGCCTTGCCCTTGCATGAACTTGGGAAAAGAACTTCGATTTTTGTCTTACGCAATTGAAAGGTCTTGTACAGCGCTCTGAAAGACAACCGGAAACGGTGACGAGAGAGATCGAGAAAACTACGACTATTCCCTCCCCTTTCCAGTCTCACGTAATATCAGACTCTATAATAGGAAAAAAGTTGTCTTCTGGTCATAATTATTTTTCTTTTTTCAGACACAAGAACGTCTTTTGGCTGCTATTTTAGCTGGTCCTTTTCTCTTTGTAATTGACTTAATGGTTTTTTTATGCTTACAGGCTTGGGTTCGTAGTGGACTTTCTGTCACACGCCACAATAGTCGGGTTCATGGGGGAGCAGCGACGGTGGTGTGCCTTCAGCAGCTCAAAGGAATGCTTGGCTTGGTCCGTTTCACACACGAGACCGACCTCGTCTCTGTCATGCACTCCGTCATCACTCAAGTCCACGAGGTACTTGAACTCTTCCTCTTTTCATTTATTCCAAATATCAACGACAACCATTGACGTTATCATTCTGTGTTGGGACTTTCTCATATATTATTATTAACGTCTTTAATTTATTTCTGTTTTATCTCTTTTGCAGTGGCGATGGGAAAGTGGAGTCATGGGCTGCTGCTTCCTCTTCTTTCTCTTGCTCACCAGATACCTTGTAAGTATAAGAAGAAGGCAAATATTTAGACTGATGCTATTTTATTCACTTGGGTTTCAAGGAATGCAATTTTTTCGCCTTCATGAGTGAGGTTATATGTTAAGTTAATAGTTGATAATTGAGCCCACTATATATTTTCGTTTTAATTCCTCATCATTATAATCAAGATGAACATATTAGTTGACAAAATAATTAGCAGTCTGCGACAATGGACAGGGATTTATTACCGTATTAATACCTAAAACTTTGCAAATTAATTAGAGAGAGAGAGAGAGAGAGTACAATAGTCAGTAATTCATCTTAGAGTGGCAAATTGTTGGTGCCCTTTCTTTCCCGACAAGAAAAAGAAACGGGAGAATAAGATTAAAGAAAGAACAAAGGATAAAGAGTCGAGTTATTGAGATAACCCTAGTTGATCATTGCCTAATCTATCCATGAAGCTCAGTGGCGTTAGGTGCGTTCTGCAAAAGCTCTGGAGAACGAATAGAGTGGACGACTAATCATCGCATAGTCTCGTGCTCTTCACACTGTCATTCATGTCTACTTTAACCTTTTCAAGGAAAGATCTTGCTATATTTGGTATAGTATATATAGACTCTACCCTGTATTCCACATCTGAATAAACTTCTGTGTGGTAATTTGTAAGCATGCTTAGAGTTTTAAGACATTAGTCTTTCAGTGATTCCCTCTCAGATTATGTACATGCGCATGGTCTCTTTGCAATAATTTAACACATGAATCGTGTCCTGGTCTAATGGTTTAAATTATAAAAATGAACTACGGCACACTTTATTAACTCCTAACTCTCTTGATTACTTACATGCATATTATCTTCTGGCAACATATTTATTGGGATATGATGGCTTTAATTAATTGCTTGCATACTATACATGTCAACGTTGGCAGAGCAAAAAGAGGCCAGCCTTCTTTTGGATAAATGCGATGGCGCCTCTCACTTCGGTCATTTTGGGGAGCGTCATCGTCTATTTCAGTCATGCTGAGAAACATGGAATTCCAGTGGTAAAGATCTCTCTCTCTCTCTCTCTCTCTCTCTCTCTCTCTCTCTCTCTCTCTCTCTCTATGTGAGAAATTAAAAGTTAATCTTAGAAAAGGAAATTAAAAGCTGGAAATTCAGATAACGAGGATCGAGGAACAAATGCATATGTGCCTATTAGGCGCGCATCAAAAGTTTAATTTCTCACATCGTCAAATGCCAAACAATATCATGTTTAGGCTATAATCCTTTAGCTTTAGGCTTGCAGCTTACCTAATTCATGAGATTAATGAGATGTCTATAGGGTTAGAATTTATCCATCTAAGATGAACTTTCTCATTGAAAAAATTTAATCACGACGAACATTTTACGCTTCATTCAAAGTCATTTAATTGTTTATACCACAAGAAAAGAGATTCATTTTGGCATGCGATGTATAGTTACATTCCTTCCTTAACGTTTGTTTCTAAACCCAGATCGGGCACCTGAAGAAAGGGTTGAATCCGCCATCTATAACGGAACTGGCATTCGGATCACCGCATTTGATGACCGCCATTAAAGTCGGAATCGTCACTGGCATCATTGCTCTTGCTGTAAGTTCTCTCTTCAAGTCCGCTTTTGAAACAATTCTTCTCTGAATCGGATCCCCAAATTACAATACATCAACACCAGTTTACCTGCATGACTAGCATCCTTTGCTTGTCTAATGTATTTAATAGAAATATAATGCATAGTAATTGATGTGAGCGAAATAGACTTAACATCAATGGATGGTGTGCAGGAAGGTGTAGCTGTTGGGAGGAGTTTTGCCACATTCAAGAACTACCACATAGATGGCAACAAAGAAATGATAGCATTTGGCATGATGAACATTGCAGGCTCTTGCACTTCTTGCTACCTAACCTCAGGTACTAATTCTCTACAGCAAACTAACTCAAACACATGATGAGCGAAAGTTTCATATTCATTCTGAATTGCAACAAATCAAACTGATATGTGTTACATGTGTTTGTCTTTGATTACAGGGCCATTTTCAAGAACAGCAGTGAACTTCAACGCTGGGTGCAAGAGTGCAGTGTCCAACATTGTGATGGCAACGGCAGTGATGATCACATTACTATTCCTAACTCCCCTGTTCCATTACACTCCTCTCGTGGTGCTCTCATCAATCATCATAGCCGCCATGCTCGGCCTCATTGACTACGAGGCAGCGATCCATCTCTTTAAGATCGACAAGTTCGACTTTGTTGTCTGCATTAGCTCGTACATTGGTGTCGTCTTCGGGAGCGTCGAGATCGGCCTGGTCACTGCGGTAAGGAAAACGAAAGAGAAAGCATGACCCAACTTATTGTGCAAGAGATGCGTTGCCTTTTCAGTTACGATTGTGTATGCGGTCATAGTATATCTTGCTCGACAACTCGCGAAAATGACATGAACTCTCCGAATTATATGCTTCAGAATCTTAAGATTGACTATGTTATCGAAATGAACTTGCAGGTGGTGTTGTCGTTGGTTAGGGTGCTGATCTCCGTAGCTAGGCCAAGGACTTTCGCATTGGGCAACATTCCCAACTCCATGATTTATAGAAGCATTGATCAATACCCAAATGCTCAGCATGTCCCTGGAGTCCTCATCCTTCAGATAGACTCACCAATTTACTTTGCTAATGCAAACTACTTGAGAGAGAGGTACATCTAGCCACATTACCCCATACCCTACTTATTATTTTCATCGAGCTTCGACCTTAAGCAGAAATCGGGGTATTTCGTGATTTTAGGATTTTGAGGTGGATCTACGAGGAGGAAGACAGGGTGAAAGCGTCGGGAGAAAATAGCTTGCAGTACATTGTACTAGACTTGAGCGGTATATACACATTATAAGAAAATTTCTATCTTCAGTCACTGTCAATTTTGCCGTAAAAGAACATACATTGTTGGATTTAACTTATTTGTGATATGTTACAGCCGTCGGAAGCATTGATACCAGTGGAATTAGCATGCTTGAGGAAACCAAGAAAAATGCCGACAGAAGAGGACTCAAGGTAAAAGAAAATCTTCGAGATTTATGTAAAGAAAAACCCTCTTGTTTCTTCTATGACTGGAGAGTAGCTAAATGGTTGCATCCGTCATGATTTTTCAGCTTGTTATAGCGAACCCACGAAGCGAGGTGATAAAGAAGCTAGAAAAGTCCAAGTTCATCGAATCGCTTGGTGAAGAATGGATCTATCTGACAGTCGGAGAGGCTGTAGGCGCGTGCAACTTCATGCTCCACACTCACAAGCAAAATCATGCCGGGGTCGCATTCAGTGCGCAAGACTGTAATGTATGATCTACGCTAGAGGGATCGATAAATCACCGCAAAGGACGCAAACCACAACCACAGATGCAGGTGTCCCCACTTACTGATGTAGCCAAATTGAGTTTGATTCACATGAAGAATGTGAGGAAGAGGAATAGAGCTTCCACCATTTATTGGGAAAGGAAAAGCTCGAAGAAATCATTCCCAGTGTAGTACTATTTCGTCATATGTACTAAAGTTGAATGCAAGATCTGATTTGAAACTTTTTTTTCTGACTTATATGCTCGTCTTTTCTTGATGGGATCTCAGTGGAGTCCTTAAGCCTGTGAAATGTCTTGTCCAAGATCTATGCTTTAGTACTAGCCACAACTTCATGGACCACAGTGGATGCATGAACAGTAGGCTGCAAGTGTTCGATGAAAATAAGCTTCCCCTTTTGGTCAAAGGTTCTATAATTATAACAACAATTCATAGCATCAGCCTGGATTTGCAGTTTGATCAAAGCCGATGCCTTTCGTATTTAATTTTCTTCTCTTTTTTTTTTCTTGCTCTTTGGGTCCGGGCAAAACGAAAGAACTTGGGCACAGCCACAGAAGTCATTCATCTCCCTCAGATAGTGGGAGAGTCAGCTTTTCCATGACATATGATGGATCATTTTCACAAGAGAAATATGATTCCTAAAAGAGATGGCATCAAACACAAGCGACGCTAACTGACGGATCTCAATTGTCCAATGTCATAGGATTCATCACGCACAGAGAATTATTTGGCTCCTACCAATCGAGGATTGATGCTCACATAGATAAGGATCGCATGGTTCTCATTCACCGCGAGGATGAGGAGCGTGGGGATAGTACAGATGGAAGAATAAAGCAAGAAACTGTCCAACTACTAAAAGCAGACTCAACAAAAACGAAGCTAACCGAGAGCAAGTGATTGACATCTACTAAGATAAGTGTTGAATCTACCCTAGGATAAAAGTTTATCATAACCTCAGACGGTGGCTGTTGTTTTACTTCACTTCCCCCGCTCAGAACATGGGAATTATGAGAATTAGGCAAAGTACTTGAGGGTCCATGCAAGAATTTTCCAAGTCCCCCCATTTTCACATGCTCCTCTGGTAGAGATATAATACGACAATCGAATCCCAAAGCAGCAACTTCAGATTGATGTGCAAATGCTCGAGAGAAGGAACCACTACACATTCTTATCCTTTAACCTTCCAATCAATGAAGACGTGAATTCTGCAGTAAAATTATGTTACAGATCAATATATTACAAAGACAACCGCCTCAAAAGTCGAATTCCCAGTAAGTGAAAAACTATAGAACTGATAAGACTAGCACAACTATCAACAATAGTGCATGTGGCATTAATGCACGTAAGTTGACTAGGAAAAAATGAAATTCCTTACAATGTCGGCAGGAAAAAAAAAAAACGATCCAATAATTGAGATGTTCTTCCTTAAGGTCATGAACAACTCCAGAAACCAACTTTCAGCATCATATATATTGTCATAAATACATGGCAAACTTACAAAAACCAACACATAATTGGAGTATCAAAAACCAAATGAGAACCCTAGACCTAAAAAGGTTTTTAGCTTTTCTACAAAAATTGTGGAAATTAGCAGCAGCTTCAAGGTGACCTCAAGACCACTTGCAGCTATGAAGAAAGACCTCACACTGCCCATTACCATCAAGAGAGAGCTCAAAATCAAAGGGCTTAACATCAAAAGCAATCATGAGAGTGATAATGAAATGCGGCCTTAGAAAAAATGAAGCAAAGCCCACAAGACAACAGAAGGAGGTGCATTGCTAAGCACAGTATTGCAGGCGTTCACCAAATCCAAAACAGGGTCACGTCATATCAAGGCTCACTGTCATGGCCCATTCTTCCAATCAGCGACATGTTCCTCAGATAAAGCCCCAGCAGCTACACTTGGCACTACTTCTCAGAACTGGATTGTTTCCCCCTGAACAGACGTGGAAGAAGTTCATGTGCACTGATGTCCAATTCCACAGGATCCCTGCAAGATTTCATGTAAATTGAGGCTCCAGAGATAAAGACACGATTTCTATACATGGGATCCAGAAACATAAGAAGAAGAGGTCTATTCTAGCCAATTTGGTCTGCAATATGCCACTTGAGCTTCATAAAACAAGCCTTTTGAAAAAGCAACAAGCAATTAATATGCAAAAATGTTCTAGCAAAAAATAGAATGGATGGTCTCTATTCAAGTGACAATGTAAAGAGCAAGTCATGGTTCAAGAAAAGAGGGAAGAAGGTTGACTTCTGAGAAGCAGGTGAAAGTGCTACCAGATAAAATACTTAAGCTTTGAAAGGAGGCATACTTCACATGTAATCTGAAGAAAGTGAAAGCAAGCAAAGGTTTCAAAAAACTTCTCAAGCAAAAAGGATAAAGAACCCCAACCATACCACATAATGATATCACACTAATACAAATCATTCCATCGATGAATGATATCATCAACATGATCTCAGTCATTTTGTAAAAGTCCTTGAGTGGTTTTATTCCTCAAGTTTTGGAAGAGGTTGTTTCTCAAAGAGTTTGACCTTAATCTGGATCCTAAAATTCATACAACCGTTATATTCAACGGACCATCAATGTTTTAAACCTCTGCGAAAGATTCTACATTCACTTATACAACTCTAGCACCTCGCAGCAACTTAATTGTGCATATTCCACTGCAAAGGCATACAGATCCTTTAAATGTAGTATTGCGGATCTTAAAGTCGAATATAGAGAAATCAAGAGAATTCCCTACAAAAAAGAATCACACCATCCCACATTCTATATAGACCCGTGCTTACTAAGAAAAAGTTCCATAGGATTATTTCCAAACATATGAGACAACCAGAGAGGTAGGTCATCCACCAAGCTTTGGAAGAATACAGAAGCAATCCATGAAAACTAATGGGTTTTTTCCAAGACCCCAAGAATTATGAGATTTTAAGCTCAGGGTTATGAGTTTAGATAGCTGGCCACAACCAAGTCTCAACACAGATCATATGCCAACAAGCCGGACAGGAAGCAACCACATCCCAGACCGCGCATATGGCCTTTGGGACCCAACTCCAGCACTCAAAATAAATAGACCCCAAGCTCAATCCAGGAAAAAGCACTAGCCTAGTAAATCCATATTCCAATTAGATCACGTAGGCTTGAATATTGACCCATATCACGAGCCTGTAAAAAGTACCAACTTTAATAAAGCAGTTTGTTCGCTAGGTTTGTATTAGTGTACCACATGTTACACAGACCGCTGCTTTTGGCCGAAGTGCTTTTATTATTGTCCTTCCATTTGTAAAAGAGGGAAGTTTGTATTATTGCTCTAGAAGAACATCTTGCAGATGCCTATGTGGTTGTATGTAAAAGTCTATAATGCCCTAGCCTTTAACTTCTAATAGAAGTTGAGGAGTAAGAGTTGGCTAAATAATCGGTTTATATACACTTTACAACGATATTCTAAACACTTCTCTTCCTCCGCCAAGACTCGATAGCATTAAAAAGTTAGAATTATCTTGTTAGTCCAATAAGATGGGTTTAGCTGTGCTAGTATCCTCTGCAATTGCCATATCATGAATCTTGTGGATTAGAAATTTTATAGGCCATGAATGCCTTATGGTATACATTAATGGCGTTTGAAGACTAAATGGCAATCCCTTTTGAGGTTAAGAGAAGGGTCATTTGTTAAAAAATAGCATACTTGTCTCAGATCGCTTATTACTCCCTATCATAACCCCTGCATAGTATCAAAGCCAAGTTCATCAATATCAGATCCAGATAATAATTACAAGCCTGATAATACATCAGTGCTAAGAGGAAGGTAGTTGAAGCATCTAATGAAATAGGTGCTGAAATACTAGTTTTCGAACTTTGAGCCAGAGAGATAAATATGACCCAATTGCATAATACCACCTAAAAACTGTAAAAGAGATAGGTTTCAACTTAAAATAAAAGCAAAAATTTTATGCTTTTCTGTTAAAATTTAAAAAATTATTCAAACTTCAATACAGAAAAAATTATGTGTAACTCTACAATTTTTTTTTTTTTTGGTGGAAGTGTAACTCTACAAATTGACATTTGCATTTTGTGAAAATTTCAAGTATTTCAGATTTAAGAATATATCAAAGTACATGACCTGTAAGATTTGATGCAAAAAGTAACAAGTGAAAGTCGATCCATGACTCGGCTCATTAAAAGGTCAAGTTTGCTTGAAGAATAAAAAGTGCTTTGTTTTCCCAAGAGATTATGTTGAGACCTAGATAGTAGTGCAAAAGGACACTATAAAACAGTCAAAGGAAATGCTAGGGAAGACACTCTTCCCAAAATATTACCGTTTCTTTTTGGCTTGACCACCCAAAATGTTACCTAAGTACAGTCCAAAATATCTAGATTTTTTTTATTTTCTGAACAGAATATTGATATACACACCAGCTTCTCCAGTTATGTAATTGAAATTTCTAAGCCATCTAAAGTGTCAAACAGCCTTCTTATCCAGGTTTTTCTGCGACAATATCTTGGATTAAACCATACAAAACAATCCAATTATTGGTTAAAGAGATTTTCAAGGGGATGTTTCGAGAAGCCACTTGATAATTCATAAAATATTGCAAAAGCAGTGCCATCATTAGAGGAGAAAGAGATTCCAGTGTTAGTAATTACCTTATTTAAGATTGCTAACACAACTAGAAGCTTATAATATAGTGGAGGACAAAAATAAAAGAGCTTGCTTTCCAAATTCTGAAACACAGGAAAAATAGGGAAAGAACATGCATACCTTTCCGAGACTCCAGAAGTTCATAAAAAAGAAACTCAGATGCACCAAACTAATTGGCAGTAGGGTACAGTTCTACCAAGAGCAGGTTTGAGATACACCAGTATACACTCACATAATTAGGCCACATTAAAGATGAGAGAAAGGGAATGTGTACATAGTAAGTTCCTTCTACCAAAGCCCAATCACAAAAATATTATGACCTACTATATACTAAAGATTAAGGATTTTTTAAAGTTCCTTGGTAATTACATATCAAGCAGAAACAGTAGTAGCAGAATAAGAATCTATACATTTGACATTCTATCCGAGCGGAAAGAACACTCCAGTACTCTCTTTTGGCTTTTATCTCTTTGTTTACTTAAAGGGTACAGATGAGAAACAGAAATGCTCAGTTTATACTAACGGAAGCATGAATGCAAGAGACCGAAGTGGGGTAGGAGAAGTAAAAAACCTGCACAATGTCTTCCCTCTTTCAGTAGAACTAGGAATAAACCATAATTTCCGAGTGGATGGACATTCAAATTGGACAAAGAACCCATCATTTTGCCCATGTTTCCACTTCCTTGAACCTTGGCCTTTCCAGACCTGTCAGAATATCATTTGACCAACCAGGCGAAATTAGATCCATCGCCATACCTTTGAATGTGCATTTTCAGAAATGTCGACATATGTATACTAGACGAAGAACACGCAACTAGTAAAAAGGTCAGAATAGACTTCGTGACAACTTATAAATGCCAGATCTAGTCTTAGAGTGAATTTCCTCTAGTAGAAAACTTCTCATGCCAGCCAAATCTACAAACATTTGAATGTCAATAACAAGTTCTCATGAAAGCAAAGTAATTACAGAGTACGAAAGCAATGTACTTAAGAGGATTAAACAAGAAAGGATGAAAGATGCTCCAAAAGATGTGATTATCATTCTGAAGGATTCCAGCCAAAGAGCCAAAGCAACTCTCATTTTATGATATTGCGAAAAATTTTGCCAACCCCAAAGGATGGGATGCTGTTGCCGACTCTATTTTTCTTGGTTGAGAGCATTGCTATTTGAAAAGTAATTAGGTGTCTGAAAAGAATTTACATTCCATGCAAATGCTTTTTATTATGTACAACGTCCTCTTCTAATCTACTCTTCCATACATATTCCAAATTCCTTGTTCTCAATTTTCTTCGACCAAGAGAGACAGAGTCACAGAAGGAAGAACAAAAAAAGGAGAATAAATTTGGGTTTCGTGGATAGACAAAACTGAGAATAGATAAATAAAAAAGCCATCTTCCAGTTGGGTATGCTAAACCATTATTTTGGTGCATGCCAATGAAATTAAATCTTCCCAGAAACTGAATATGTATACCCATGGTTCAGAAAGCATATCCAACATTTCATACGCCAACATCAGCACATTGACCTTGCAGACATTAATAGTACCTGGGGGTAAGAAATAATGCTTTTGGGAGCAACTAAGCAAGCTGCTTTGGACAACGAATCCTCGGAATATTGTCTAAGAAATGGAAAACAACTGCTGTGGGTATGAGGTGATTCAAATGCCTGGCACATTGCAAAAAAATACAGAAAGAAGTCAAAACACAATACAATACCATATCATAATTGGAGTCTAATTCCACAAATATAGAAGGGTGAAGAAACTCAATGCGTATTATCTCATTAGACATTCAAACGAAAGTTAAAATTTCAAAATTGCCAGGATAATTATGAAAAGAAACTATGATGTTGACTATGTTATATAACTTGGAGAAAAAATATTGAAATAGATTCCATTACCTTATCAATATTAACAACAGGAGCATATTTCTCAGTGTCTGTCTTTTCTTTATCAAGGAGGAAATAAACTCTAGGGTCAACCTTAGAAGTGTCATGCCAAGATTTAACTGCTGTTTCCAATGTCTCAATGACAAATGACAGTACTTCTTCCCATCCTTCTTTCTGGCCATACTTCCCAGACTGCAGAAAAGAGAGAAATTCAGATTTATCATCAAAAAGTTTTGAAGGAACTATGTCCAAGTTCATAGACCTCATCAGGTGTCTGAAAAACCAGGATACTAAAAATCTTGATAGACTAATACAGGAAACTAATGGACAACTAAATTTAAATAGCACATGTACAAACAGGATAGCAAATAAGACTTACAAACATTTCCCCTAAAAAGACAACCAGTGAAGAATATGGCCTACCAGTTCGGACTTTAGTGGTTCCAAGTGCTTCGCCATCTGAACATTGGATCTCAAATTCTCAACCTCCTGATCCCGCTTCTTATCTCTGACCAACTGGTTCAACCTCTTAATCTTCTTTGTTACTTCTGAGCTTTGTGGATTATATTGCATGGCAGTCTCAAAGGCAGCTAAGGCCTATAAATGTGAACATAAGGAAACAAACTTGTTGAAGCGCAAAAGACCTGGTCTAAAGCAAAAAATAATAATAAATAATAATAAAAGAGAAAAAGGAAATGATTGGTCTTCTCAAGTAATACCTCGTCATACCGTTCCATTGACTCCAATACACATCCTTTTCTGAAATAGCCCTGAACAAACATCAACTTTCCCTGAATAAGAAGAGAAAAGAAACATCCAGCCACGTAGACACATGAAGCCCGTAAAATGTACCTTCTCCCACTGAGGATTCAATGTGATTGTTGTCTCAGCATCGGCTAGTGCTTTGCTGAGCTTGACCAAATGCAGAAAGGCAGCAGCTCGGTTGCTATAAAAACAACACGAAAGTTAGAAACTATGCTTGTATGCCAATCTGAAAGATGGAATCTGCTCAGCTCCAGATGTCTTACAGAAAATTACAACCAGGTCTTGAAGATGTCAAGTAAACTACATGCTATCTAACAAAAGAAGCGTGTTGCCAATTCTACTACTAAAGAGTGGGAAAAATTGCAGATTTTACTATGAAACAATTCGCTGGTGCTATTCTGCATCTTTTCACTTCAATGTTGTTACCAGACATGCCAAAGTACCATGACTGATCAATAGAGCGATGATGACAGTGGCCACTGAATCAACCAAATTTTCATTTCTAGGCATGCAATCAGATAACAATTCATGTGGATTCCTAGTAATCATGTTTCTTTTTCCTGGTTCTGTCTTCATCCTATTAGGCAACTGTCAACATTCCATTTTCCTTCTTAGCAAAGAAATAGAAGCCACATAAATTTCACTGAGTTGAGCATATCTCTTGCTATCAAAGGGCACCACTTGTTGACACTCCATGTCTTTCTACCGCAGTGGTCAACAAGTAAAACTACAAGATGCACAGAGATTTCTTAAGATAAAGGTACACAAACCACCAAAATCAACAGTTCAGGATCATATTCTTCAAAGTTCTCCACACACAAAACACTAGAATACATTATCACTTTCAAGATTGTGCCTTCCCAGAAGTTACCCCCAGGCACTAACTATGGTCGAAAAAGATACAATTGTAAAAGTCACAACCATCTATATAACAAGTCAAGCTCATCCATTGGCAGCAAACGTTCAGCTCAAATTTCCCCCACACTTCCTCAAAAACTAAATAGTCATCATCACCCAAGACATCATCCAACCCCTAAACTCAAATTTAGTCTTTAGAAATAGGTCACATTGGTAAAGAAAAGGCTCCCAAAACCTACCCTTTTTACCCACCTGCCCCAAACACTCTTTCACAAACAAGCAAAGCAACGCCAGTGCATTGAGTCGACTACAGAACCACCAGACCAAAAGAACCAAAGCACCCAACAAAAACCCACGTCCTGATCGTTGCCAAAAACCACTTTTTCCAAACTGCACTAGCGAAACAACACTCAAAGGCAGCTTCTTGATCAAACAGGGCGAAGAGACCTGTACAGAGCGGGGTTCTGAGGATCCTGCTTGATGGCCTGAGTGTAGAGAGCTGCCGCTTTGAGGTAATTCCCGGCTTTGAAGAACTCGTTGCCCTTGTCTTTCAGGGACGCCTCGGTTGCTCCCGCAGATCCGGCGGCCGCCTCCGATTCTGCCATCTTTGCGGCGTCGGCGAAACGAAGCAGAACCGAATAAAGCACCGATTTTTCTCTCGATATAGGCGGGTTCCGTCCGATGGGCGATTAGGGTTTTGGAAGCCGGCTCTCGTTTCGGATTTCTCTTCGCTGGTCGGACTGAAATGAGCAAGAGCGAGAGCGGAGTGCTTCACTGGGCTTAGAAGCAGCAAGCCAGAGCGAGGAAGAAAGAGAGGGTTTTACTCTGTATGACATCCTATTCTATCTCCATAGTGTTCTGTTTTCAAAAAGCATTAAAATCCTCAAACTTGTAATAAATCAGGATTATTGAATGCTAATATTTTACAAAAAACAAATGCAGATAATTATGCACCTTTTATAGACCAAAAAATTGAACGTATACAGGTAATACTGGTTAGACGTGTCAGTTCTAGACAGTGTGTGCAACACGTGTTTAATCAGTAGGAAACAAGCTTCCGATAGAGAGTTTCAACGGTAGTCCAATGACCAAGCCCTCAATCTAAATGCATTCTATATTTTAAGATAATGATACTCACACGCCATGTAAACTTTCCTCGCCTATGGGAATACCCTCGAATTTTACATTCTAGAGTCTAGACGAAGCAGTTTTAGGACATACTTCGGTCCCATGTGGCTTTCTTTTATTAAAATAATAATAAGTCCTATCGTAAACCATTCGCATTGGATAGTGATCGTAACAAGGTTGTACTTAATACTATAGGTACGTTTGGAAACTGCCTTCCCAAAGCCCCTTGGGCATGTACAGGCCTTTGGGCAAAATATTTAGTGTTTCGCAAATTTTTTTTTTACTTGCCTTTGTCAAATGCAAGCCTTCAAACGCTTACAAGATTTAATGAATTTTTTTCTTTCCAATATTGCCCTCAATAATTGTGTTTTCCTTTTTGCCCTCATAAGACACTGTTCATTGTCTTCTTCGGCCTTCCTACTCCATCGAAAGCCCAAGGCAGGTTAGGGGCTGCCTTGGGCTTTCTCCACCACCACCGCACCACCGATGCTCATAGCCTTCAAAGCTAGTGAAAATTTTCTCTTTTCAATGAAATTGTCATTTCAAAAACTCGCTAATCTTTTGTTTTTTTGGGCCAAATATTTGGTGTTTCGCAAATTTTTTTGATTTTACCCCAATAACTGTTCATCATGTTCATCTTCTTCCCTTCTTTCTATTGAACACAACTAGCATCTACACCTAGTCGTCGGCAACGGGCGGCGTGGGTAGGCTATTCAGCAAAGGTAGATGGTCCGGCTAGGGTCCCTCGACCCTCCAACGAGGGTCATCGCATGGAGGACACAGCGCGGCAAGGGTCTCGGCGACCTAGATCTAGTCACGCAAAATGGGTCACGTGGCACTAGATCGCGCAACCCCGACAACCTCCGCACGGAGGTTGCGACACGGTGTGTCGCGCAACCGTTCGGCAAGGGCCGCCATTACCCGGATCTCAACAGTCGCCGCAACCCACCACACCGCAACCTTCAAGGGAGGTCGTTGGGGCTACTCGATCTAGTCACGGCGACCCTCGTCACCACGCATTGTTCTTAGCACGACGACCCTAGTTGGACGCCTGCCCTTCGCTGAACCGCCTACCCTTCGCTGGACCACCTACCCCTCGCCGGACCGCCTACCCTTCACCGGCAACTATTAGCTCTTCATAGAAGGTTAGAGGTCACCGGCCAAGCCCTTGGTCAGCCAACTCTCCATTTTTTTCTTTTTTTTTTTTTTTAATAGCAAAAGTCTTTGTAAATTTAATTTGTCCAAATACTATTTTACTCAAAGGTACTTCACAATATATTTTCACATATACGATTTACCAAACACAATTTGCATTTTGAAAAACTCTTTTAACTCAAGGGGCTTTACAAGCACACTCTAAATACTAATAAGTCTTTTAAGTCATTTCTTAACTTAAATAAAGGGTTTAGATTTTCTCTTTTTAAGTAGGGATGGTCACCATCAAAAGGAACAATCTAAGGCTTTGTTGCCCTCACCTAGATTTGGACCAGCGCGAGTGACCACAACGGTTGTGCTACAGCATCCCACCATCAAGCCTTGAACTCATGACCGCCACGCATGATTTGGCTTTGAGATTTAGCCAACTTCAAAGCCTATTAGAAATTTGTTCTCTCTTTGCTTACTTGTTATTTGTGAGAAAATAAAATTTTCAACCAAAAAATAAAGGAAAAGAGCAGCCTATAGTTTTGTTGCGAAAGCGAATTTTCCTCTGTGAACAATTTCATTTCTCCCTTGTTATTTGGATTCGCATAAGCATCGGATTGTTGGGAATTTTCCAGTGCAAGAACTAGATATCATCTATCTAAATCAATCATATGTTCGATTCCCACCAATCGTACACATTTTTTTTTTTCAAATTCGTCCACACAGGTGAAACATCTAAAATTAACAATTAGGGAGTTTGAAGGGTGTTCCATATGTTTTCTGTCAACCAAGTTTCCATCCCCGCATCCCCAATAATTAAGAAAAATGCATTAGTAATTTTTTAAGCATATGCTATGCGAAAGTTGTTTGATTACGTGTAAAAAAAGAACGGTAAATGGAAGTCAAAAGAAGTGGGAAAGTAGTGGATGGTTACTCAGCAAATGATAAGTTGAAGACATGTCAAACTACACTATTAACCATCATTAGTTCCATGCTGAAAGTAAACGTGGGAAGAAATATAAAGTGATGACACAAGCAGTCTTTCAGTTATAAAATTAGAAGATAAGTAAACACTATTATGATGAATCATTTCTGTCGGCCTTGAGAAAAATCTAAGAGTAATTAGTGTAATTAGGTCACTCTAGTCCCCTACGAAGAAAGATGAGGGATAATAGCCTAAATAGTTACTGAACTTATAATTTGTGTAATATAATCCTTAAATTTTAACACAATGAGTAATGTCATCCCTAAATTTTAATTTATTTAATATGGTTTATGAACTATTAATAAATATTCAACGTAATCCCTAAAACATATGAAAGTGTTTAAAAGTTCATGAACTATATCGAAATTAGATCAACATTAGGAGCCACATCAAACAAGTTAAAAGTTCATTAATAATATTGCACATTAAACCATAATTTAGGGATCACATCGATTAAATTACAAATTTAAGGACAACATTGCATATTAAAGTAAAGATCTGAAATCATTTGCGCCATTTTTCATCAAATTAAGTGTTTCAAGAGTTTCGTTAGCATAGGATTTCTTTAAGCCACGTTAGTGGTCATATCAGTGTGCGTACTTCCATAAATTTCCAACTTTCTTCATACGATAGATGATGAATGATTGAAATCTTTTTTCATCATTTCTTCGAACGAAATAAATAAATGACACAAATAGATTATGAATTTTGATTTAATATGTAATATGATCCTCAAACTCTAAATTTATTCAGTGCGTCCCATGAACTTTAGCACTGCGTATAATGTTGTCCATGACTTTTAATTATTCATTATGATCCCTAAACTTTTAGTACATACTCAATTTAGTCCATGGACTATAAGAAAATTTCAATGTTGGGCTACATTGAACCCATGTAAAGTCTAGGCATCACATTACATATTGGGTCAAAGTTCATGAATCATAAGGCGGAGAGTTTGAACAAAAGAATTCCCATTTGCAATAATACGATTGATCAATTGTAGTTGTAAAACTAGATGTTGTAACAGTCCATAAGGTGTTTGGTAAAAAGAAAAATATGTACGACATTCAATTTTTTCCTACATATTAGTTACTTTTTGAAAATTATCCCGCACAATTTTGATATGCCGAAATTTTAGATCATGTGCTTTCAAATGCATGAGTTACAAACCCATCATAGTGCAAGACCTCTCATACATCTCTCTCTCTCTCTCTCTAGCCAACCTTGCCGAGGGCTTATCAAGCCCGTGGCGACCTCGGATCATGGTTGACCATGGGCCTCGGATCAAGGTCATCAAAACATGTGTTGTGCGTGCACACAAGCGCACGCAAGTAGACATAGAAGAGCCCTCTAGAGAGAAAGGAGGCTAGGCAATGCTAACAGCAACGGAGGATGATGGCAAACTCAACTTGAGGTTCATAGGAGTATCAGGGTCCGTGACAAAAGACCCCTTACAAATGCAATTGGTGTTTGACAAATTTTTAAAGAGCTTTTTTGAATATGCAATTGCATTTCCAAAGCACTCTAAAATCTTTTAGTTCAAGGAAGGTCCATAGGAGCTAAAAAAATTTTAGCAAAATCATTTTCAAGTGTAGTTTGTTTCAAACAACATTTAAACCAAAATTGCTTCTCATTACACTTAATTAAACACTATTTTAACCTAAAACCCTTTGCATTTCTCTAAAAACTTTCTCCAAAAACCTAAACAAACACAGCTTAAATATGTAGGTGCTTTGAGGATCTTTTTCTATAAAGTGTATTTTAGTTAATTCACTTTCACATAATAGCGTAAAGTTGTAATTTTAAAACATAAAGGATGCAAAATGATAAAGTTGTGAGCACTCCGACGCATTTTTGATGTTTTTTGTACTTACTATTGGTAAACATAAAAGAGTCACCCACCCCACTATGGGCGGTTGATTTGGGCATTTCCCTCTCTAATTGCGGAAGGGAGAGGTTCGAAAGCGCGACTCAAGCGAGCACCGTCTAGGTGGATTTGACCAAAATCTAATTTGACCAAAATACTCATTTATGTTTGGTTCCTGAAAACTTCTCGTTTATTTTTCATCATTCGAAAATCGAAATTGGCCTATAAAAATGCATTAGACATTGACAACGGCTTCTCAAAGAAAAAGAAGGCAAGTTGTTACAAGAAGAAAAGTCATGAACAATATTAATACGTAGAGTTTTTTCAGTTGTTTGGTTCCACATAGAATTATGAAGGATTGCCACACCATTTGGTCCCCGGTTTTGATGAATCATTCAAACGTGTCTAACGTGTTTTCAACAGAATGGAACAGGAACAGTAATATGAAAAGGGGTTTTGAAAGTTGAATTGAGTAATAAATGCAACTATTGACATTAAGATTTTCCTTGCTCTAAAAACTTTGTCAACAGAATGATAATAGGTTAGAGAAAGAGGGGGGCCGCGGGGGGTGGGAAGTCACACCTATGGTTGGCCCCTAATCTTTGCCAATTTTTTGGGTTTGAAACCCCTATTTCAATTTGCCCGCCATATTTATTTTGCCTACTATAGGTGATTACATATGACTAAATTTTCATTTTTCAAGTATTATTCTACTGAAGTTATAACAAAAATGCATGTAACTAATGTGAAGAAAAAGATATCACAAATGTCATAACTTGTGTACAGTCATAACTATTTTTTTTATCACTCGAATGTCATGACTTCTTAAAAATATTCACTAAAATGTCGTAACTTTATATCGATTACTTGAGTGCCATAACTTTAAAAAATGTTCACCAAAGTGTCGGAAACCCGATATGTTGTGACACTTGTGGTGAACTTTTTTGAAAAGTCATGATACTCAAAGTAACCAATTGAAAAATTATATGGCATTTAAGTAATCAAAAACAAATTTATGACACATCAAGTGATCGTTGTATGAAAATCATGGAACTCAAGTGATAAAAACAAAGTTATGACCCCTCAAGTGAATGTTGTACGAAAATTATGACATTTGTCGTGTCCTTATTCTTGCTAACGTGGATGTGCTCAGCCTACCCCTGCCTTTTCTGTCGAATAAGCTCGGGTACGTAATTAGGTTCGAAAGTTTAGGCCAGACTAGCCTAGGAAAAGTCGTGCAAAATTTGAGCCTAAAGGTGCGGACCTGTCCAATAATTAAATGTACTCCAAAAAAGTTACCTTCATCACGACATGAATTTGGTATCACTTTTTCTACGGCTCTGGTGTCAAGTTTCTATCAACTCGATTAATCTTCAAGTCGAGCGTTTTTCTTTGACGTTATGCCTCACGCTCATTTCTTCCATTTAACCTTTTTCGAAACGTTGAATAGTTACACAAAATCTACCACTTTTTTAAATTCAACTTGGCAAAGAATTTAGACGAAAGTGATGCTTGACTAAACATCATCCTCTAATATACCAACTAGCTAGGCCGAGAAATGGATCGGTAACCCACTCTTTTTCTCCCTTTTTTTTCCTGGAAAGTCTGAAAGCACCGACATGACGCTCCAACAAACGAACCAAACATTTCCGGAGAAAATCCGCACGAAAACGAGAGAATAGACCATGTACTAAGAAGGTTAAACCAATGACCAGGCAAGTTAGGCATTTTGAGTTGACTTCTGTTGATTGGGTATACTTGACACATTCCTCCTCGTTGGTTGCGTGGTCTCTATTTGGCTTTTGCCCCTTATTGACTACTGTCTGGAATTTGCTGAAGTTTTTCACATGCTCATGTTGCACCCAGTCAATTGGCTTGATAGTTGCCTAAACTCATTCTATTTAGAACAAATAAATTGTACTACATTGAAAAAATGGTGAAAATTCACATCATCGCCAGATTCTGCTGTTGGAGACCGCTTCTGAAGATCATTAAAAACATTAAAGTGGCGTATCAAGGGAGAAAGACCAAGACGGCTATCACATTTTGACGGCAAAATGTGATAAAAAAGTCTTAAATTTATTGCACACTTTTGTTAATTTAGTCATAAATTTTTCAGTTTTATCAATTGAATCATAAACATTTTCATATTTTGTCAATTGAGTCCATCTAGTCAATTTTGGTTGGAAACCGCTGACATGGATGCTAGTTATCCTATATGGCACGATCGACGTAATGTAAATAATTTTTGATAACATTTAAATTTTTTTCAAAAATTTTATTATCTTTTCTTTTTCTTTTCTAACCCTAGGCTAGCGAAGTTGCCAAGCGACCCTCATCTGGTCTAGGCCAGGGCGATCTTGTCTCATCGGCTACAAGTGATGGCTAGCAAACCCCGCCCTTTGGCCCGCGAGGGTCAACACCTTCGCTTGTGGCCGGTCAAGGCAATGGTGCCCTCGCCCAGACCAAGCGAGAGTCAAACTCTAACCTCGTCAACCTAAGGGAAATAAAAGGAAAAGAAAAGAATAAATAAATAAATAATTCAAAAATTATTTACAAAAATTTTAAAAATGTCTATTTAAGCATCGGTCGTGCTATATAAGACGGATGATATCCACACTGTGATTTTTGGCCAAAATTAACTGAATAACTCAATTAGCAAAACATGAAGAGATTTAGGACTTAATTAGCAAAATTGAAAGATTGAAAATTAAATTGATAAAAGTGTAATAGATTTAGGGCTTTTAGGACAATAGGCACGTGTCAAATGGTTATTGGTGCTTGCAGTCTTTTTTATTTTTAATTTGTTATATTTTTTCGTTTTGCCTTGACTGCTTTGAATGAAGATAAGGCCCACTTTTTGTATCACTTGCTTTTTTTTTTCCCATTTTCTTTCTTTTTATTTTTTTTTTTTAAAAAAAATTCTCGATATTGCCGTGGGTAATGGCAAATTTACTTTGTGCTTCTTCTTGTTTTCCATATATTGTTTGACATATAATTGTACTCAGTTATTTCGTATTTCCTAATTAATCCAGTCATGCGTGTTTCAGGATTTTATATTTTATATATTTTGTACTTGTTTTGCAGTTAGTCTTCCCAAAATTTTGCAATAACAATTCAAGTTTGAACCAATCATTGCTTGTTTCTCGTATCTTGGTTGAAAGATATCGGTTGGAAGTTATTGACTAGTACACCTATTAATATTCTTCCGTCTTTTTTTTTTCTTCTTTTTAATCTTAGTTGACTTTTCTTAGGCCTCTCAATTTCTCCCTTTTCCTTGATTGTTTCCCATTTAAAAATAAAAATAAAATCCCACAGTGTATTTACTGGTAGCTGAACCAAAATGATCCCGTGTGCTATCTTATTTCAAGAAAATTTACTTATTATATTTCTACCAGAATCAAATATTATTTACATTGACATTTCTATGAAGAATTACACATATTATATATCAACACTTGCATGTTTTGCAAGTTTTAGGTAGTTTCAATTATGTTTTAACTTTTTATAAAAGATGAGAGGCAGAAGATAGTCACTTAAAATAGAACTCATACGAGCGATTTTCTCAAGCTTTCAAGCAAAATTTGAAAAATAAAAGGCATTTCTTTATCTTTTAGAAATTTCATAAATTACATAGAATATGGATCCCTAAATCTATTAACTCAAAATTTTTGGGTATATTAACATGAGTCTCGCGATTGGCCAAAGACAAGACAAAAATACTCCAAAATGGCTATGGGGCTTAACTTATACACTTCATTGAACAAAATGGCTCTCTTAACTAGTCATAGCCTTTGAGAACATATCATTCATTCAAGATAATTGTTTAAAAAGTCTTAAATATGTTGTATGACAGCTAATTTCATCGTAAACTTTTCAATTATGTCAATTTAGTAATAAATTTTTTAACAATTGATCAATTTAGTCACAAACCTTCATTTGTGTCAATTTAGTCTTGGACCTTTTGGAGATTTGCTAATTTAGTCCCAAACATGTAATTTGGATATTTGGCTAAAATGACTATATTGGCAAATTATCAAAATATTTAAGATTAAATTGACAAATCATCACAATGTTTAGTACTAAATTGGCATAGTTGAAATGTTTAGGAGTAAATGGCATAATTAAAAGGTAAAAAATTGAATTGACCTCCGTACAATAGGTCTATGACTTTTTGAATAATTTTCCCTCACTCATTCATGTAGCCAATCTTAGTATTTACATTGGCATCATCTTAAATTCAAATTTATTGTCCTACCCTCCTCATATTCTCTAATTATTAATTATCATTTGTAATTGATTTTCAGACTTTGCACCGTCATCTTCAGCTACCCTAATCTGCCCAAGTCAACAACAGAACTATCCAATTAGGGTTTTGATTTCTGGAACTTCCATGATTGGATTGATCATGAACTCCAGGTCAACGGAAACTGCACCTCTTCCTCCTTCTATGTATCTTTAAAATTAATTTATTTAGTAATGATTACTTGCTCCATTTGATTTTACTTTTTTTTCCCCCTTATTTTCTCTAATTTGAGCAATTTTTTTTCCCTCCTACCAAACTCAGGAGTGCTTGACTCGGCCCTCCTTTCTTCCCAGCTTCATCTTTTTCACGCGGGCACATACGAGAGCAAGAGAAGCTTCTACTGGCAAGTAGGAGTTAATATATATCTCAAATTGACATCCCGATTAAAGACAGTTATTTCTAATGAGGAGAAGTAGAATTTTAAGCAAAATATATTATTTTTATTTTTATTTTTTTGTAAAGCAAAAGCCTGCATGCCTTTAAATCGATAATGCAGGCTTAATGAGTCCAAGGCCCCTTCAAAAAGTCCCACCTGCTCTGCTGGGTGGTATACATGTATCATTATATTTTATTTTTTTTTTTTTTTTTGGTGTAGAGCAGCGACACTTTGGGATAGCTTTTAGGCAATGAACTAAGCTTGTACTCCTGATTCGGTCAAAGACAAGACATTCATGCGAGAACTGAGGATTATATCGAATAAGAATCGAACCTAAAACCTCACTTATTGAAGTGCAAGGTCCTAATCGTTTGGCCACCTCGAGCAATAACTTGGTTTGTTACTCTACGAAATTGAAACTTCAACTTCGTGCTTGGTATACTATAATGCCTGTCTTATAAATTAAAGTTGTTAAGTTGTTCCAATGATAACAGAATCGATATTTGTCACATTAAGTTACTATTTGTATTGACGATACATCTAATCATAGGCCTAGCAGTTCGCGAGCACGACCCAACCCCGCCTGAGCGCCATAAGGGCATAATGATATTTTTAGACGGGTTTGATCAGCTCGGTTAGACCAGAGTTAAGCCCCGCATGCACTCAAAATTTAGATGTGAAACTTTTACAATGAGCAAGATTGTGCAAAAACTTAGGCGTGATTTCAAAGTACAGCTCAACTCGAACCCTCCCAATGACTATGTCCACTTGAAGGTGGTTTCACATTACTTTTCATTATTAGAATAAATTTTCTACTTGACCATATTTCACACGATGAGAAATTTCCCTGAAGTGGTGGATGTCAACCATTCTTCGTAAAATTTTTCTGAAATCTAGGGGTCGGTCGCTGAAGTGGTCGGTACGCGTCTTCCTCAAATGAAAGTCGCCCGTGGTGACTCGCAACCTTGATGGTTTGTGTATGTGTGTGTGAGAGAGAGAGGGAGGGTGGACAACCGACAGAAAAGATAAAGAGACGCGGCATCGATGAATGAGAGCTGAATGAGGGTTGCCTCCAACGACGATAGCCGCGGTCCGACAATGGCGGTTCATGATGGATGGAGGAAGCTGGGAGCTATAGGGAATGTGGTGGCTTGGAAAGTTGGAAATGAATGCTAGGGTTTGTGTTGGGTGAGTCGACTGTTGGGATTGTGTTTTCCAGAAGGTCGGAGATCTGGTCATCTCGGCAAATGGGATTTATTTTTCTTTATTTTTTTCTTTTTCTTTTTTTTTTTTCTTATTCTCTCTTCCCTCCGCCGGAGCCGGCGGAGGGAAGCCGGCGTCCGGCGAGGGTCGCCCTCGCTTGAGCTAGCTAGGGCCGCCCTCGCCGAGGATCGAAAGTAGCGTTTCTAAACAAAGGATAAAAATAGGTATTGAGATCCATTGTGAGTAGTGTAATTAGTATTTTTTCCAATTTAAATGGTTTTTTTTTTCCTTCTTTTAAAGAAAATTGACTAGGATAATCTCCTGGAACTTTATCCAAAGTCTTCCTTTTGTTTTCTCTTTTTGTCTTATTATTGTAGGAATGAGTCAAGGTTATGTTGTCCTTCACAGGCACTGACCATGGTTAATCAATGGAATTAAAATGCATTCAGGCACACAACAGAAGCTAAATTTCATTCACAAACACATCTTCATCAAACCAAACCTATTTACTTGAGCAAGCCAATTATTTTAATGCAAATGTCGTGCCGTTTTACCTATTCAATGCTACTGAACGTGTCCTCTCCATAATAAATCCAGGTGCCGAATTATGTCACCGATGGTCAGTCCCTCGCAATTGGAGATTGCGGGTGATTCCCTTATTAAAACCCTACAACCACCGTGATTTTCTATGATCGAACTTGAAAGCCTTGCGGATCACCAACCAGTTCTTTAATGAAAAAAAAAAATTATTCTAGGAAAGTCGAAGCCCGACACAACTCGACATGTCTCATGTCATTTTCTTTTATTGATATTTTTTGAAAGGAACTCAATAATAATGATGGACGAACTTATTGTTGACATGAGTATAAGGTGAAGATGCCATGAAGCGGTTCATCATGATCCTAGTTGTCTTAAACTTGTCCATGTTGGAGCAGCCAACATTGAAGTTTAGTAAATACTACAAAATAGGCTAAAGTTGCCAAATTAGCTCTTAAACTAGGATGTCCCACTTTAGGGTAACTACTATATAACATCTAATTATTTAGTTTTTTATTTTTTTTTTTTTGGGGGGGGAGGAGGGGTTGCAAAAAAAATGCGAAGAACCGCGTGTTTGGTCGAATCGCTTCATAAATTCAACACAACCAATACTACCTGACTTCACCTACGTTTGCCTCCTCAACCATTTGCATGAACAATTACTAAACAAAGGGCCATTCAAATTAAATAAATATGATGGTTGATTAGAGAGTGCCGAAGAAGTTTCCATCCCGCTTTCTTCATTCATTGAGTAGTCAAAATCACAGCGTAAAACCCCTCTGTACTCCAACAAGACATTAACATATATAAGCACACATGACCTCACTGTTTAGATTTTTTTATGCAAATAGCTGAGAAAGATTTCAACTGAGATCATAGTCAAGGGTTGTAGTCCGATTTATATATTCCATAAAAATTTCGAAAATTGCGCCATCTTCCCTTCTTCGAAGATATGTCAATCCCCACGTATTCTATAAATGCCAACTCACGCTCCCTAAATTCCAAATATCACCAATCAAGCCTCTGTCTTCATCTGTCAACTGTTCACGCCAATCCGATCTCTGATCATTTTCACCAGAATGAGGAGAAACCCTCGTGATCGTCTCTCTCTAGCCCTCTTGGCTATCGTCCTCTCCATCACGTTCTCCTCCCTAACTCGTTCCCATGCCCAACAGCCTCCATTGAGTTTCCCTCCAAGCTTCCCAAACCCTAGGCTTTTCAATGCTTACATTGCCCTCCAAGCCTGGAAGCATGCCATCACCTCGGACCCGAAGAACATCACCGGAAATTGGTGTGGCCCCGAGGTGTGCAACTACACCAGGGTCTTTTGTGCCCCGGCCCCCGGTGACCCGCACAACCTCACCACAGTGGCCGGCATCGACCTCAACCATGGCAACATCTCGGGTTCGCTCCCGGAAGACCTTGGCCTCCTCGCCGACCTTGCACTGTTCCACATCAACTCGAATCGCTTCCATGGGACTCTCCCTGATAGCTTCCGTGGCCTCCGCCTCCTCTTCGAGCTTGATGTGAGCAACAACCTCCTCTCCGGCAAGTTCCCCACCGTGGTCTTTGACCTCCCTTCCCTCAAGTTCCTTGACATACGCTTTAATAGATACCGTGGCAAAGTGCCGGCTAGGGTGTTCGACTTGAAGCTAGACGCTTTGTTCATCAACAACAACAACTTCAGCTTCAGCCTCCCACCGAACATCGGCAACTCCCCGGTCTCCGTGATCGTCATCGCGAACAACAACCTCAACAGCTGCCTCCCTTCGAGCATATCAAACATGTCGAAGACCCTCAACCAGATCATCATCACAAACTCAGGGCTGACTGGGTGCTTGCCGCCAGACATCGGGGCGCTGAAGAACGTCACGGTCTTCGATGTAAGTGGCAACGACCTGGTCGGGAAGTTGCCAGACACGATCGGGGACATGAGGGCCTTGGAACAATTGAATGTGGCTCACAACAAGCTATCCGGTGAAATCCCAAAAAGCATATGCTCTTTGCCTAAGTTGCAAAACTTCACTTATTCAGATAATTATTTTTGTGGAGAGCCAGAGATATGTCTCAAGTTGCCAAATGAGGATGATAGAGAGAACTGCATTCCTGATCGGCCACTCCAAAGGTCAGCCGAAGAATGTGACGCCTTCTATTCACACCCTGTTGACTGTGGAGCCTATGGCTGCTGGCCCCGAAGCCCGCCATCGTCGCCGCCTCTGCAATCGCCATCTCCTGCCCCGTCGCTCCCCACCGACTTTCACTATTGATCATGACAGCGGGACACAGATTTTTTTTCCTCCAAGAAAACAAAAAGAAAGAAAAAGACTTGTCCTAACTACCCTTTATAGGTTTAATTTCTTAGCCTATTATTGTGTTGCTTGTAGAGCAGTGTTTGAGGTTGGACCCCCTTTGTTTGCATGGGAAAAGAAAGTGGAAATTTTAATTTACTTTGATTTCTGTATTTTATATATACAAGGTTTCCTGCAATGCAAGGTATGTGCTGGCGCTAATTTTTTTTTTTTTTAAACGAATAAAGGTCGTTGTAATTTGTTCTCTCGGTCAAATAATAAAGCCAGATTATAAAAAGGGCCGTTGCCTGTTTGCTCCTATTTGAATTTGCGCGCTTCGAGAAGAACTTTTGTGCAACACTCTTTGCCTTGCACACACCTACCACAATTATCATTCAATAAAGGCAAAATTCTCCTGTTCATCTGGCCAATCTATATTCATACTATATTCCTGCAGGTACTAGGAACTTATTGTCATCCAAGTTGGTGGCCATATAGTAAGAATTTAATTGACTTGAGGCCTTATTTGGGTCAGCTATCCTATGCGGAAGAAAGCAAAGCCTCCTAATTTTGTAATTTTTGCTAGAAGAAGTGGGAGAAAAATTCGAAATTTGCTTCCTCTGCATATCTGAACAAAGCCTAAAACTTTAGCTTTTCCTTTATCATGATGATGCAGGCTTGCCAAATCGACAACGGGCATATGGTAATTTATACCATAAGCGTGACTATAATTGAAATTAACCAAACTTCAATTCCGTCCATCAAATGCATGGAAAAGCCCTTGACTTCCAATTGATGCACATCAGTAATTACCTAACCTAACGTTTCGATGAACAATCGATGTCTTCGTTTATGTGGCAAAACATGTGATGCAAAGTCGGAGAAAATATTGGGGTGGGCCGGGCGCGCCACATCACCATGCGCCCGCCCAATCAGGATGCGACACGTGTCGCCACGTGGCTCCACCTGGAGTCGGGTCCTACTTTTGTTTTAGCCAAAATTTTACCTTCTCCTTCTCTTTCTTCATTAATGGCCGTGTCCTTTTCTGTCTTCTTCCGCACGAAGTCTCTCTCTCTTCGGGTTTACGTCGCCGGTTGCCGGTTGTACGGCGATTCCCGGGTCATCAAAAAAAAAAAATCTCTCTCTCTCTCTCACAAAAATCGTTTGATCGCATCTGGCACGACGCCTCCCCGTCCAGTACGAGCGGCGCCGCCCCGTCCACCACCACTCACTCCGGTACGCCGTGAGGCACGCGCTCATCAACCTCGACCGTGCGCCGCCCGGCCACCTCTCCGCCAACGAGGCTCGACTGTTCGCTGATACGAACGGACCCATGTAATGATTTCTGCAAAAGTTCCCTTACTTCGTTTTAGTTCGGTTTCGTCATGCCGTGCTTTATGAAGTCATTTCAAGAATGTGTTTGTAATCCCCGCTTCCGCTGCAACCGCAGTTGTGATCAAACCCTTGAATTGCACATGTTTCGAATGCGTGAATTCTTCTTTCGTTTCCCCTTTTCGGTTGGTTCAAATTGTCTTTTTACTAAGTTCTAGTTATTGAGGTGCGGTTTTCTAGAAGCTAAGGAATTCGTTTTTCTTTTGTAGATCTCTCTTGACAATACCTCCTAGCGTGGGATATGAACAGAACCCATTGAGCTTGTACTATTGCTATGATCTAGAAGGTGCCGCTCAACATCTGCACAAGTATATTGTTGAGGTATGCTGAGTCTTCCGATTTGTCTGCTTACAAAGGTTTGCGTGAATTGTGGGGACGCTTTTTTTTGGCTTGTTCAGAATGCTGTCGAAACTTGGTTTTGCTTAAAATCTAGAGAACCCCTTTTGACTGACTTGTTGTAGCTACAACACCGAAATAGGATTCAAACCTATTGATACCTTCCCATGGAAATGCGCAAAAATTAAGACCTGTTCGACTGACTGCAGTTAGTGCAGTGAGCATTAAGGGAATTTGGTTTATGTAGAGGGGGTGTTGCTTTGCTCTATTTTATTAAGTATTATGCTACCGCCTTCATTGGACATCGAACTAGAGATGTACTAGAGACTCGCTTGTTTCGGAATTGGATATCAGCCAGCCAAACACATATCATATGGATTATATAGGTATGGTTATTAGATAATCTGCTAATTATGACTACATCTAATCTTTTGGCTCACTCGGATTGATTCAATGTGATCAACACATAAGTAGTGCATGTTTTTAAAGCATTAGTAGGTGAAACTTTGGAATCAAAAACGTAGGATTGTCAGTATGAAATCTGCATAAAGCAGGGGTGTAAGGGTGTTGTATTGATATGTCAAATTTAGAGCCACCACTCTTTATTATATGTAATACAGTAAAGTCACTGGAATATATTGCTGACCATCTTATCCCGTATATTCTCCTTGTATTCTCATGTAAATACATCTTATGTATCTTTCTTTGCTTGCTTTTTGTGCGATTATTGTTACAGCCACCGACTTCAACCATTAAATGTTAAAACCTTTCACTATGTCAACTGGCAAATATATTATGATCTGACATCTTGTGTTTTTGTGAAGATGCTTACTTTTATGTTAGCATTTGCAGTTAGTTGATGGACTTTTATTGGTATAGGTAACTAATACACCATGGGGTGAGAGGGTTTTGTTTGTTTTCAATCCAAATTCTGATTTAGTCGCAAAGGCCCTGCATGTCAGTCCATTCATGGTATGTACAATTCTGTTGGCTCATGTAGTTCTCTTTTCTCTACTTTTAGTTCTTTGTGCGACCAATAGATTATTTTAGAAGGCTTGGGCAATTTATGAGGGTCCCATCTTCATTCTATCAATGGAGTGGCTTATCCATATATGCTTAAATAATACCATTGACTAGACACTTTGCAAAAATCAAGAAACCAGAGCATCCATCCCACTAGGACTTAAAAGTTCTTACTTTGCCTTTGCACTTTTTGTCCTTTGCTGTCCCATATTTCTGATATTATTATGTATGCCTGATTACTTTGACATCATTATTCAGTACATGAATATTGCACTCTCAGTTAATCTATTACAAGTTGGCTTAACCATGTAGATGTGAATTTTATACATTCAGCAATAATTGTTTTGATGCTTCCAATACAATATAGTGAAAGCCTTAAACATCTTGGAGAACAGTGTCAAAGTTCAAATGGTATGCACATGGCATAGAACTTGAAATTGATTACATTAGAATATGTAGACCAAGTGATGGATGACCTAAGAGAGAAGCTCTAGTGCTTAATGGAGAGTGAATATGATGTCCCTTCTCTTAATTGTGGTCTCCAAAGCCCGTCATGTGCCTCCCTACTAGCATGTCAAATTAAATATAGCAGATCAGCAAAGTTTTCCATTTATGGATGTTTTACACTCCAGCTTGACTCATATTGAATAACAGACTTGCCAGATATAACCTCACCCTTTGTTGGCTGGAAATATTTTAAAACTCTATGGAAGACCTATCCATGCCGAAATTTATCTAAGGATTTCCAACTTCGATTATGGATACTTGTCTCCCATTATATGATTTTCTCACTCACTTAATCTTGAAAATAGTCAAGTCAATTTAAATCTTGAAGAAGTGTCTGCAATACTTTGCTCATTATTATTATTGCAGTAGTTTGTTTCTCTATCATGACATAGCAGGAGTTTATCAAGAGGTATCAGAAATCTGCACAGTGCACAAACCTTTTCCTTGAAAACTACCATGTACTTTCTCATTCAGTATCTTTTCTTATCTTTCGGATCTTTTAGGAAGAATAACTTATTATACTTTATCCTGCTTAAAGTAATTGCAGGACATGCTTGGGAATTGGAGTATAAAAGCAAATGCTCCTGGGGACAATCTATTTGTGGCTATTTCAGTTCAGCATCCCAAGCTTGGTAACTACTTCATAGCTACCCTGCAAGCCAAAAGAGTTTCCTCATCAATTGTGTCAAATCATGGAACATTCTTCTGGTTGATGCCCCATAAGGTGGCATTATGGATATACTAGCATGTGAGTGAAACTGTCTTTACAGTCTGTCTGTATGCTTTTTTATCAGCTTAGACGGTCAAACCCTTTATTTTCCTCTTGTTTGGGTATTTCTTTTTTAACTTTACTTTCCTGAAGTCATGCCAGAATTGAATTAGGCCTTTATTTTCTAGTTGTTAGCTTTGGTTTGGGTAAACCTATAGAAGATCAAATTCTTCCGGGTGAAATTATTAAGAGGAGATGCCTGACATTTAGGTATGATAAATTTTTGTTGGGGAAGATCATGTCTCATATAGATGAAGTACCCAACAAAGTGGTCAGGGGTCAAATTCGTGAGAAAGGTAGTTCCTTAGGAGTTTGTGAAGGTCGGGAATACTTTCGAATGTGCTTTCAGAACTCTGATTGAGTTTCACAAGGATTTAATCACATGCAACACCTCCAAGTGAACATCTTAGCTACATTATAAAGACGAAATCTCATTGTTTGCTTCTATCTTGTAGTCTCATAAGCTTGCTTCTTTGACTTTGTTCTGACCAACTTATCATTGTGCCAAAACTGAAAGAATTTGTCCCTAGATAAGTCATTTTACTAGTTTGAGTTCTATTGTGTTGCGTTGTAATTCATGATCATGGTTTTAAGTTCCATATGCAATAGTTCCACTCACACCCGGTTCAGTCTATGAGGAGACAACTCTGGCATACAGTGCTTTTTGTGAGTGTGATGCAATGATTACTTGTAGCTGAAGGCCTGTCAATGACTAAACACTCATGGTTCATTTGTTGTTGGTGGCTTGAGTTGGGTAATAATTCTCTCCGCCCCTTGCTTACTTCCACAAGACTAGTGGGAGCACGGGAACAATTGCCACTATTTAAGATTGTTGTTTAGAATCTTGAATGTGTACACGTTATTTTGAGGATACAATTGACTCTAGGTCTTGTCACTGCTTTGAGATGCTTAGTCTGCCAAGATGGTCAATGAAGGTCAAACTGACTAATGTCAATGAACAGTTGAATTGCAAAGTCACCTAAATTTCAAGGATGTAATATTTAGCTAGTTTTCTCAATTTGCCGGAGCTGGACTCCGCGTTGGCGTCGTCCTCGATCGGGAAGAACAGTGACGATGACACCGGGAACCGGTCGTCGGGAGGGGATGACGGCGAGGAGAACGAGGTGCAAAGCTCGTACAAGGGACCGCTGGAGATGGACGCGTTGGAGGAGGTCCTGCTTATGAGGTAATTGGATTGAGCTCCCGAGTTCAAATTTGGTATATTTAAGGGTTCTCTCTTATAGGGGCTTTTTACTCGACGATGGGTTTGGGGGTCTAGATCGATTTGTGCTGCGAGTCTCATGCTTGTTGAGATTCTTATGTCGGTGGTGTTTGGAAGGATGTTTCCTGGATTGTCCCTGTATTTGTTTGATTTTTCGTTATATTTAGAAAGGTTGTTGATCAATCTATGGAGTGTATGCTCGTTCATGCGTGATCCTAGGGAGATACCCGTGTCGCAATGCTTCAATTTCATCTGATTGAAGCAAATTTCGATTGGTCATTGCATGAACTAGGGTTAGAGATCTTTTGGGAAAGAACACTAAGTCAGGACAATGTGATGGCTTGCCTTGAAGTCCTGTGTCTAGAGGTAGCATTATGATGTTGTTTCATAATCTGTTGAATGTCTTTCAAATTCCACTTATCATGGGATTATCAGATTTGGTTGCTCTTTTCCTCATAAAGGTTGGAGTTGGAGTTCATTGATGGTTAGATTTGTTAGGTTAGAGTTGAGATAAGCGATTGGTTTTGCATACTTGATGTCAAAATGATTGCTTTACCTAAAAAAAATTTCGACTTGAGTCGATTTTCTCAAACACGAGGGGGAAAGTTTGAGTTGAAATGGTCCTTCACTATCCGTGAAGATATACTGTCCTTTATGTGCCATTGATTATGGTTGCTTTTGAATATTTGCAGGAGGGGCATATCGAAGTTCTATGATGGCAACTCGAAATCTTTCATGATCTTAGCAGATGCTTTTGCTTCTTCATCTGTTAAAGAGATCATGAAACCGAAAAATGCTTACAGCAGAAGGCGCAGAAATAGCTTACAATGTGACTGCATAAATAGTATCTCAAATAATCTCATGTCAAAAGAAGTGAGCCAACTTGTACCTGACTCAAATTGGTTCCAGGGGATCTATTATGGTACTCAAACATCTATCGCCAAAAAATCATTATCAATAAGCATTAAAATATTTTATGATCTAAAATGATTTTCATAATAGGTACTTGATTAGTGAATGGAGAAAATCCATTTACAATCCCCTGTGGCATGATGTATGGTGTTTGCATCTATATGAAAAAAAATCTCATTAGTAGAATGTAATAAAATGCTTCTATGGGATCTATTATGCTACTCCAACATTTATAAACGATAAACCACTAAAGATAAACATTAGAATTTATAACAAATTTCAACCAAACATTATAATAGTAATGCAGACTTCTAAATACCTGACTTGTGAATGGGGAAAATCCATCCATATTCGCAGGTCACATGATATATGGTCGTTGCATCTATATAAGAAAACATCATTAGTAAAATGCAACAAAATGCTTCCAATGAATCTATTTTTCTACTCCAATATCTATAAATGATAAACCACTAAATATAAACATTAGAATTTTGCAACATATTTCAGCCAATTATAATAGTAACCCAAACTTTTAAATACCTAACCAGTGAATGATAAAAAAAACCATTTATAATTCCTGGTGGCATGACGTATTGGGGTTGCATCTATATAAAAAAAAAAATGAACGAATTAGTATAATATAAATATAAAATGTTGAACTCAGAAGGACACACCTTATTATGGAATTTTACACTAACTATAGGACCACCAATGTTGCTAGGACAAAAGACACTTCGAATCTGATTTAAATTTATTGAATAATTTGATACATGAGTCTCATCAGGTATTGCTCGGACTGCCAGCTCTACATTACAAAATTAAAAATATATTAATTCAAATCATGTAGCATGAGTATAAAAATAAACTAATTTTATGTCACTCAGCTAACCTCGATTTTTTATTGGCATCAAGGGTGTTTGTTTCTTAGATTTTTTATTCTTTTTCTCACTTGAGCTTTTGAGCCTTCCATAACTCATTTCCTTTGAAGTGGTCCAATATCGACATTTCACTCAAAGAAACCTCATTGTTATCATCATCACTAGCATCATTTGTCACAGCCACACTTGAGTTATATGATGAAATTTCAGCCACTGTTGCCTTCAAGCTCTTCTTTGCTATCCTCATAGTATTTACATCTTGGGCTCCCAAACTCATCACTTCAAAAACATTTTGCATTAAAACGGAAAACTGATTAAATGTGGATGGACCAGGTGATATTTCATGAGATTCATCATTCACATACCCTTGCTTCGCACCTTTAGTCCATCTTTTCAATATATAGGAAGATGGAATAGCTGAAACTGATATGTTCCATTCAAAATATGCAAAGCATAACGACATAACCACTCTTTCGATTCAAATAATTTGCATTCACAAGAGACTGAAAAGTTAGTGGGGTTAAATCTAACAACTTTTTCACCTTGAATCCCACACACTTAAGAGTATATTCATAAATCAACCCATCAAAAGTGGTACCTGAAATTCTTTCAAAGACAATTTGAAGAAATTCTTCATTAAACCTTCTAATATAGCACGAGTATACACTGAAGCAGCATGCGTCAATATCCCATTATTCGAAATCTGCAATCTAGGCGTCCCACGAGAACTATAATCATCTTGACTTTCAATTTCTCTCATATGTTTCAACTATTCTTCGTAATGGTGAACAAATTGTATGAGGGTCGATATCTTAGTAGATAATTATTGGAAGACATTGTTAGTGCCCTCGCTCCTTTGACCTGATCTTATACCACAAGAGAAAATATCACAACCAAAAGCAGAACTCCATTTATTCTCAAGTCATATAATCTTTGAAGCCAACTATTATTCTCAGTACCCTACTCCTCTTCCATTTTTCTCCAAGTAGTTTCAAATTCATCCTCTGATTTGCATTTATGCATAAGTTTTGAGAAATATTTATCCTTAAATCTCGGCTTGTGGTGAAGATGTGGAATATTATGATTAGCATTTTTCCCGATGTGCCAAATGCATAAGCGGTGTTGAGTATTCGGAAACACTATTCGAATAGCTTTTGCCATGGCTTGGTCTTTATCAGTGAAAATAGTTTTTTGAGCTTTATTTCCTATAGACTTCATAAACACCTCGAATAACCAGATAAATGAATTTGCAGTCTCATCCAACAAAAATGCACAACCAAATAAAGTGTTCTTCCAATGATGATTAATTCCAACAAAAGGTGCACATATCAAGTTATACCTATTAGTATGATATGTGGTATCAAAAACCATTACTCCACCAAAACAATCATAATCAAATTTGGACAAACTATCTCTCCAAAACAGATTGGTCAATCTACCATCTTGATCTACCAGTTGTGCATAGAAAAACATTGGATTTTGCATTTGCATGCAATGAAAATGATTCAGAAGACTTTGACAATCTCCCCCATTTATATAATTTAATCTTTCACTTTGCAAAAAATTTTGACAATCACGTAAGATGAAACCCAAGTTTTGGCTTCCTCCTACTTCATTTGCCAAAAACTTATATGTCATCGTCCCCCCAATGCCAGCTTTTGCCATGTCAACTAAAACAGCTTTGCAAGTGTCAGAAATCATTCTTCCACATCTTATCAAGTGCCTTTGATGTTCCGGTATAAATTCATGATTATGCTTGGGAACATAGTCTATGACTTCATAAGCGCCATACTCAACTTTAAATCTAACAAATGCAGAGCAACCACATCTAACTTCAAGTCTTTCATATTTTCTTTCTTGATTGGATGAGTTGATAGAATATCCCTCATAATTACAAACAAAAGTACGTCGAATTATTTTTCCTTTATCATTTTTTCTAATCTTAGACTTCCTCACTCAAAATCCTTTACCTATAGCATAGGCCACATATTTATGTTATGCTTCAAGTTTAATTGCAAAAACCATTCCTACCGTAAACTCAAAATTTTTTTTCCAAATCACGAATAACATGTGCTAGATCAGTAGTTTCATGCTGCAAACAAAGAACAAAAAATGATTAACGCAATACTTTTACAAGTAAAATAACATCCCGTCCATTTTTTGGAAAAGCAAATATCTTTTACATAGTATGAGTTTAAGATTACCTCCGATTCAGCCATCGAATAACCTTACATGTGCGGATTAATTGACTAACGCGAGCAAACCTTTGTCCGTTGGAGTTCTCGCCTAATTGAAGAGAGATTGAACTTTGAAATTTAATACCGTCCTAAACAAACCAAACCTCCAAAAAATCACAACATTCGGACACTCAAGCGAAGAACTACCAACTCAATAGCCAAACTCATGCAATTAGCCACCAATAATTTAAAAAAAATCCACAAAAATAGTAGAAACAGCAAAAAAAGAAGTAAAAAAAGTATAAAATTTAGGGAGCTTTTTGAGATCTTCATGATCCATCATAACATGTTAAACATGGTAAACAAAGTTTTGAGAAGGTCATTCCAAATGAAGATATTATAACAAAAGAAAAACAAAGAATTTAATTGTAGACCTATAAATACATGTCAACCCAACAAGATTATAGTAACTTAAAATTTGGATAGATTAGAAAATCTCCCCCTATTAAGCGCAACTAAAAATTTCATATCTAAAAAAATATTCTTGTAGTCCACCCGTTTAATCTAGGAGGAAATGATTATGTGGTGTAAATGTAATCACAAACAATAGCATGTTTTATACTTCGCTATAGACATTTCCAATTTTCTAAGATTAAACGAAAATTTCACAACACATTCTAAGTAATCAATTGGTACTAAAGAGGCACACAAGAAGCTTAGTTTGGACTTCCTTGATACCTAACAATTCACAAGATGCACTAAATGATACAACATGGAACCAACAACATCATTCAAGAAAAAAGAACAACAAATGGAGCTAACTAGTTTGGGAGTCATTATAACACAAGAAAATAAAGAAAAATAAAAGCACCTAACTTGAATGTCAATCGCAATGAGCTTAAAATGGAATTGCTCAACCTCCACAATATTCCAACAACTAATTACAAGCCCATCTTAATCCGCATTGCAAACTAAACAACATTAAAATCCATAAACACTCAAAATATGAAACTTTAATGAAATAATACTATAAAAGCATTTGAATCAAGGGAACAAGATAAAATATAAGAAACAAACATTAATGTTCAAACATACTGTTCTCTTAGCTAACATATAGTCAAGTTGTCCAACAACATCAAGATCTGTCAAAGCTGAAAATCATTCACAACGGCGGCTGCAATGTCATCACTACTCACTCTGAGTTCTTCAACACCTTATAGCAGCATGGAAACGTATGATGTGATCATTTTCATTTTTGTCCGAGAAATGGGCGACAATAAGCAGTTCGGAGAATATAATCCGTTTCTTTCCTTTCCATTGATCACTTCTTTTGGCTATATTTTAGTTAGCTGAGAAACACCACATTCAATAGTAAATGGTTGCTTATATAAGAATGTTGAGATGCAATTGCAAGCCCGAGTTTCTTTTTCTTTTTTTTCAATTCTTCTTGATATCAGACTTTGCACCACCCAAGATGTGAAAGTGTCATGACACATCAGTGATGCACAAGGTCTTTCCTCGGCTATCTAACATGTCTTGGCTCTTGAGGTGCATATGTGATCAAGCTAAAAATGCATTGCAATACATGATAGAAAATGTTGCATGTTTTTTTTTTAAAAAATGAACCACACGCACAATTGTGTAAACTCACCTACCTGCCTTACAGCTCAGAGGCGACTGGTGGGCTTTCGGGTGTCTGCACTTTCTGAAGAAGGCAAGGCGAAGACAATTACAACTTGGGACCTAGCCAAGACCCGCGACGCTCTTGGGAGCAAGTGGTAATGGCAATGGCGGCCAAGCTCGGACGCGCCTAGTGAGTTTTTGGGTGTCCGCGATCACCGAGGAGGCACACGCGGAGAATGTTAGAGCTTGGGACACAACCACGACCGGTGGGGCTCTTTTAAGTGAGTAGCTCTTGGTGGTGACAGTGGAGGCGATCGAGCTTGGAGGCAAGCAGCGGGCTTTTGGGTGTCCATGCTCGCCGAAGAGGCCAAGGCGGAGATGGTCGGGACCCAACCACAACCAGCGAGGTTCTTAGGAGCGAGTGGCTCTTGACGGCAACGGCAGAGGTGGCCAAGCTTGGAGGCGACCGGCAGAGGTGGCCAAGCTTGAAGGCGACCGGTTGGATTTTGAGCGTACGCGATCGTCGAAGAGGCCAAGGCAGAAATGGTCAAAGCTCGGGACCCAACCACGATCAACGAGGCTCCTCGGAGTGAGTGGCTCCTGGCGATGACAACGGAGGCGGCCGAGCTCGGAGGCGACCAACAGGCTTTTGGTTGTCCGCGCTCACCGAAGAGGCCGAGGTGAAGATGGTTAGAGTTCGAGACCCAGCCACGACCGAAAGGGTTCTTGGGAGCAAGTGGCTCCTGACGGCAACGGTAAAGGTGGCCAAGCTTAGAGGCGATTGGCAAAGGTGACCGAGCTCGGAGGTGACTAGTTGGCTCTTGGTGTACGCGATCGTCGAAGAGGCTACGAAAACGGTCAGAGCTCGGGATCCAACCACAACCGCCGAGGCTCTTTGGAGTGAGTGTCTCCTGGCGGCAATGGCGGAGACGGCCGAGTTCGGAGGCAACCGGTGGGCTTTTGGGTGTCCGCGCTCGCCGAAGAGGCCGAGGCAAAGATGGCCAGAGTTCGGGACCAAGTCACAATTGGCGGGGTTCTTGGGAGCGAGTGGCTCTTGATGGCAACGGTAAAGGTGGCCAAGCTTGGAGGCAACTGGCGAGCATTTGGTTGAGAGAGATGGCGTTGCAGCTTTCATGGAGAAAAATGCAGAACATAGACAAAAAGTTTTGAAAGAAAATGGGAGGGGAAGGGATGCACGCTTGCATGCAAATGGGAGAAATGGTGCAGAGAAGGACGAAGCATTTAATGAGAGAGAGAAGTAGCAAAAATTTGATTGAAAAATAATGGTGGGCCCCAGCTCCAGGTGGTGACACTTATCGCATCTTGATTGGGCGGGTGCACGGTGACGTGGCGCGCGCCCGGCCCACCCAATATTTTCTCCTCATCTAGGTGATGCCACGTTAGCCTCATTAGACATCAAAAAACAAACCTCTTCTTTCCAAAAGAGACAAACCATTGAATAGAGAAGAGGGAGGTGGAGGTGGAGAGGTCGCCGGCTGGTGGGGGTGAAGTCCTCTTCACCCGCTGTTTCCCCCCGACTATACCCATCTTCTAGCACCCAAGACTCTATTGGGGAAACTAACCTGAAAAGTGGGGAGAAAAAAAAAGTTCATTAAGAAATAGGATAAAATTTTTGTGAGTATGAAGAGGAAGAAAATTTTTTAGAGTTGAAAGAATTTCTTTGCATTTTCCAGTCTCTCGTACTTCTAAAAATAGCCTAAAGAAAAATGTGATTCGCCATGTGTCAATTCCATACCGCACTAAAAAAAATTGCTAGACCGGTGAAGCCATAATCGGCCTTTATTGAAAAAAAAATTAGAGAATAAAATTAATTGTTTGAAACACATACACACTATCCTTAAGAATAATTATGACATTCGGAAAATGAAACCCAGTGCAACGGGCTCTAGTGGTTATCCTCCCAAGTTATGATAGACCTTTATCTTTATTTACATGAAATACTATAGAGAACAAAAACAACAAAATTATATGTAAAACCTAGTAAATAAAGGAAAAAAAGTGGAAGGGGATAAGAGCATTTTTTAGTTGAGGTGTGTATATTTAGAGTTTGGTTTAAAGGTTCTGCTTATAGTCAATGAAATAGAGGGTTTGGTTTAAAGGTTCTGCTTATCAGTCATCTATCCATTATTCACCAAGCTTAAAAATCAAGCCACTTTTTATCAAATGGATGGTTCTCAAAACCGTTACAAATCAATGGCTTTCAAACTTTTAAGATTGTTGAAATATCAACAATGCCCCCACATATTTGATAAGGTTTTGAAAAGAAAGGAAATCATTATATTGGTTTAAACTTAATTGAACGTAATGCATCAAAACGGTGCCTATTGGGCTATGAATTAAACTTAGAAAGAATGAAATACAAATCACAAAATTAGTGGTGAAGTTTGAAACTTCTATGAACTAAGGATTTCTTTTGTGAGTTATCAATTTTCACAATTTCAATACATCCTTATTAGTTCTCAATCGTTCAACACAATTTTGCACTAATAGACCATGTGCATGCTTCGTCTATTCATGAAAATTTTAAAGATTTTCCCAAAGTTCTCGTATGAGCAGCCTTGCTTCATACTAATATAAGTGATTCTATCAAGTGTATACTACAATTTAATACACCAAAAATAATGGATACGAAATTCATTACAAACTTAACTCAAGCTCTCTTTCATTGCAATCTTGCTCTATTATCACCTTAAGAGGGACAATATTTATTATTGTGTATCACTAGATCGCTAAGTGATTTGCTATTACTTATATGAACCTAATCCATGGGATCTCCAATCACGTAGGTTTGGTTATTGTCGTTATTGATTTTTCTCAATTGGCTTAAGTCACATTCTCCACGATGTATCATTAATTAAATTTTCTTCCCAAATGTTTAGTCAAAGGATCGGCCATATTTGCCTCTAACTTCACATAACCAATTGGCATATCCCATCTTCACATAAGGTATCGGTTTTAGCTTATGTGTCCAGTTTTATTATTTGAAATGGCTATTGTCGTTTGGCAATCATAATGCATAATTATATAAAGTGCCTATTTCATTCCCGAAGGAATATCTGCTATTGTTTAATTTACAAATTACAATGACTCCACCAAGGATAAACACATATTCACAAATGAATTTTGTTTTATCTAAATCTAAGATGCGATTAGCATTATTGTGTCCTTCTAATGCAGTCAGAAATTTATTATATAAAAGATCGTATTTTATTGTTCTTCTCATTTATTTCTTTACTATAATCAAGGTAGTCCAATGATCATGGTTGGGATTTTGTGTATATCTATTGGCTCAATCTACACCCAACATAAGCTATATTAGGTTGAGGTAGTTCGTTAAATGCATCAAACTTCTAATAATCTTAGCACACTTAGACTAGGCCACACTCTCGTATTTGTTGTTAATTGGGTATTAGCATAACTCGTGAGTATCACATCAATATATCTATGTTTTTAAAGTAGCATCTCCCTCAAGTTGGAGCATCATTTGCATCATGCTCTCAACGTATGTGCAAGTACATGGTACTTTATTGCGGTTATCACTATTAGCTTGCAAAATATTCATTTCAAAATGTGTTCTTTGTCGAATTTGTACTCCCACCACATTATAGGCTCGCGGAAATAAGATTCTTATTATACATGGCTCAAATTTATTGGATTCATTATTGTTCTTGATGTACATGTTTAAAAATATGTTGATTTTTTGGCATGAATGTTGTACAAGTTAAGAACATGCTGGATTCTTGGCTATGAATGTTGTGTATGTTTTTAATATGTTGTATGTGACTTAGCCCGTTGTCCATATCCTTTTGTTGTTTAAACAACAATCATCGAGGCTTGTCTATATATTGTCTTGGTTATATTAGTTGATGTGATGAATTTGTATTAATTTCAAACAACAATCACACATTATTAGGAATGGAAGGTAACGATTTTAATCATACTCAAGGAAAGAAAACAAAAAGAGACCAACATGTATGGAAATAAAGAAGGAAAATGCATCTTTGGATGGTCTTGAAGAACTAGTTGCGCTAGGATGAAAACTGATAACAACTTACGAATCGTTACATGATAATATTACAGGAGTGGTTTGAAGAAAAGTTCCATAATTTTGGTATTAGAGGCAATCCTCATATGGAGTCGAAGATGAAAAACTTGAAAAAAATGTACAATCAAATATATGATTTAAAGGGTCAAAGTGGCTTTGGGAGAGATCACGAAAAGTATTGTGTTGATATTCATTCAAATGATAGTTGACAAAAATATTGCAAGATTTGTGTCACTTTTTTTCATTTTTTATTCTTTACTACTTGTTTTATAATAACATAATATATTTTATTCATAGACCTATCCATGCACTTCTTCTTTGAGAAGAAAATCCTTCCTGCAATATGGTCGACTAGCAACCATATTCTAAAAAAACCATGTCAAGGGAAATCTCGGGGAAGACCCTTCAAAAGCTCATGCGGCTGTTGAACATGAGTAAGGTGAGAAACATGATGATGAGACAACTAATGGTGCAAGTCAAAACTTATCGGTCCTATCATCTTCTCATATATAAACAATTCTCATCTTTTAAGAAGAAAAATGGCTAAAAGAAACAAAGGGGTTGCTGGGTTAGTTAAGATTGTAGGCACTTTTGGCTCTTTCTTAGAAAAATACTAACGAGAGGATAGAGATAATTGCTAGCCGCATTGGACGTGCTAAAGATTTGGACAATGATAAAAGAAAAATAAATGAGGAGCTTCCTCAAATGTCCCTAAGTACTATGGGTAAAATAAAAGTATGCAAAAAAAAAAAAATTGTGAATGATCTAGAGAACATTCATCTATTTCTTGGATTTCAAGATTAGAACAAGAAGATATTTGTTGAAATATTTCTCAAAGAGATGAGAGATGAGAATGATTGAAGAGTTTGGTTTATAGTTTCTCAAGTACTCAGTAAATTAGGTAGAGTTGGAGTGATGAGTCATAGTAAATTTGTGTGAATTGGAAGGAAAAAGTTGTACCTAATTTTGTCTATAAATAATAGGTCTATTGTGTAGTCCCTTTGTTGTTTTATGACATTAAACAATATCAAATAATGTTCTTTTTGCTATTTCTTGGAATCATATTTTTTTTTAATGTGCTATTTCTTACTAAGTTTGGAGCATTGTTCATGGTTGTTGTGATATTCGAAGAATTAAAGTAGAATTATAGTGATGAGTTGTAGTGGATTTGTGTTTGTTAAAAGCTTGTTGAGATATCAACTTTATGGCCAAATATGTGCTGCTTCTTGGTTGTGTGGAATAAAGTTAATTGTCTAACAACTTCCATTTTAGTAATGGCATTTAAATTTTTAGTTGGTGTGGAGTTTGCTTAGTACATCTTGTGAAAACTAAAAATGCTACGCGGGCTACATGAATGTTGGATTACTTCATAAGGGTTACTCATACTAAGCAGTTGTGGCCAATGAAAATTTATGCTATGTAAATCATTTTTTTTTTTTTTGCATTGAGGGTTGTAAGTCTAATTAATTTTGAAGGTTTTCGAGTACTATGCATGAGAATGATTTTTTCTTGATGATAGATTGATATTATTTCATGGGTACTGCGTATTAGCATTTATGTTCTTTATATCAACATTCAACTTCTACAGTTCATCAAGTATAGATAGGATATGATAAAATTTCTAGACTTCTTATCTTAAAGTATCCAGTTTTCATCCTGATTAGAAATCCGGACAATCAAACACAGTCTTTGTCAATACACTATTAAAAAAAAAAAACATAGATTTGAAACCAATCATCATTCTTTGCACCATTGAACCACATATTTCTTCACTATAGTTATGCGCATAGATATAAATCAAAATTATAAATTAGGTAATATAAAATAAGTTTAACTGCGACAAAACATGTTACAAAATCAGGGGCACTATTTACATATTCTACAAATATCCTATGTAGCACCATGAGAGGCCTCTCGGTACTTGTCTTGAATTGCTGAGGGACTGCTAAATGCATATGTTTTCTACAATTTATAGATGGATCGAATGAATATAGCCAAAGTCCATTCATCTTAGCAAAAGTTGCACAAATGACCATAATTAAGATACGAACATGATACTACCCAAATTCATCCTTCCGTTTTTATTTCATTGAGTAATGAAACTTTGTGAAGCAATTAATTATTCAAGAAAAAAAAAAAGGTTTTTTCTTTTTTAAATAAAGGAAGAGAAAATATGACATTAGGTTAACATGTCTTAAACTAAATCTGCGAATATGATAAGTACCATGTGGTTAAATCTGTAAGGTTTATTTTTATGAAGTAAACAATAATCCACGAAAAAGATAAAACCCTTTTTTTCTAAAGAAGGAAGAAAAAATATTACATTAGTTTAATATTTGTTTTAAACTATTCTACACGGTTGAAATTGATGAGTTCCATGTGGGTTTAATCAAATCGGTCGATCAAGATCCACATATGTGTTATTGACTAACGTAATTTGTCACGAAGGACATGGGTCTAAAGGGAAAAAAAGATTAATTCTATGTGAGACTCACGTGATGGAGACAACCTCTAACTCTTTCTGGGGAGACAACCTCTAACTCTTTTTGGGGATGTATGTGGGGTGTCAAAACCAAATTGAATGGAACCGAACCGAAATTTCGTGCATTTTAAGTTTAGTCCAATTTTCGATTTGGATAATGAAAAAAACCACATTTTTTATCGATTCGCATTTTATCAATTTGGTTAACAAAACCAAACCATGAAAATATTTAATCATTCTTAAATTGAGAAGCCCTAAAAATATAAAAATCTCCCTCGTTACTTCTTCCCAGCAAAGCAAACTTTTGGAATTTACTTTTAGCTCCGCCACCCATGTTGGCTATATGCTTGTATGATCATCGCCGAGGTTGCCAATAAACTCTCTGGTCATCTATCGCTACGAACGTGCTGCGAAGGTTATCGTCCTAACGTTCTCTTTGAATCTCTCATACGTAAGTGCAAAGGTACAAACATATTTTATTTATATTTTTCAAATCCGAGTTTCTGAAGCTACTAGTATTTTTCGCCTGCTTTATATGATTCATTGATTCTAGCAGCATACCAATTTGTGTGGTTCAAGGTAATTAAAGTTTGTCAATGTGTTTTGTAATGAAGTTGGGTGCGATTGTTCTTTCTCACCATGCTTTCCGCTACAAAGTTGTCCTTATATTGCCGGAGTCCAGATAAAAAAACAGAGAAGATTGAAAGATTTTAGATCATGAGACATGCAGAGGTGTTTACTGAGGAGACTGCTCCGAAGACACAAGTCCTAATGTTAAATGCTAAATTCCTACTAAAAGATGAGCTTTCTAGATTTTTCTTTCCCTAATCAATTCTTTCCTTCTAAAAAATAATTTGTAAGTTTTTTTCCCTCTGAATAGGAAGCATCTTTCGTGAATTGTTATTTTGACAAATTTATGGTTCCGAAGATATCTCCTCCTAATGAGAAAGAAAATATCAGAGTTATAAAGAGGAGCTTTTAACAATGTTTCTTATTTCTCAACTCTCTTGAATCGCCAAGAGGCAGGAGATTCTTATTTATACTTGAGCCCTTCTAACTACAACCGTTAAATCTCCCATTAATTTGACAGTGGTGATCTAATCCTAAGAAACATCTAGAATACATTTTCCACATTACCCCTACAAATACCTATTATCCCTATAAATATTTAGACGTGCCCATTTCTCATATTACCCTTAGAAATACCTAAAGTTATGGGCCTCTAGAATCGTCAAGGGCTTTTATTTGGGCTGTTGGGCCAATTCTTCGATTTATTGGGCTTAGAATTTTTTTTGGTCCATTGACACTAGAGTATATATATACACTTGTAAGTTGACAAGACTAGGGTTTTTGAGCGTCCAAGAGGGTTTGCAAATATCCGCCGTAGGAGCCGCCTCTCTGCGCCACCACCGGGGAACCCTCGTCTCCTCCAGCCATGGCCGTCGGGTACTCCCTCTCCTCTCTTCGTCGTCCGTGCCCATGTCGCGGCCTTACCCTGTTCGTCTCCTCCCTGAAAATGGGCTGACGTTGTCCCCTCTTTCTCTGTGTTGGATGCAGGAAGAACAAGAGGATCTCGAAGGGGAAGAAGGGTGGGAAGAAGAAGGCGTGAGTGTTCAATTCCTCCTCGACTTTGTGGAAATCGATTCGGTTCTTGTGACTGTTTTGGGGTGCTGGTTCTGCTGTTGTTTGATCTTTTTTTCTTGTCTGGTCTGGCTGGTGCAGGGTCGATCCGTTCGCGAAGAAGGACTGGTACGATATCAAGGCGCCGTCCGTGTTCACCGTCAAGAACGTGGGCAAGACACTCGTTTCTCGTACTCAGGGTACAAAGGTGCGATTTTTGTCGTGTCTTGGCGTGAATCTGTGGGCTGGTGCTTGGCTGAGTTCTTGTATTTGCGTCCGAAAATCGTTTGAAGATGTTGTGAATGGTACTGTGTGGAGTTCAGCTAAGTTCGGCTCAACGCCACTGGATATTTCTCGTTAGACTTTGTGAAAATAACGTAGGAAAAAGTTTATCTGCTTTGTTCTGTTCTTTTGTTTTCATTTGGGGCCTTTTGATAGGTAGGCGATGGACCACGATTATATTTTTTTGATGTTAAAAAACATTGGGTGGAAGGGACAACTTATTGATGGATTGGACTTTTTCCGGGAGAAAATCTGCTCTGGATGTGGACTGGGATTTTGTTGGTTTTGTTAATTTATGCATTAGATCGATGTATTCTCATTTGAAGTCTGTTCCTGTGAAGTTTTTTCTCCATGAGCTGGGAACTTGGGTTTAGGTTATATTTTCCTGACCACTTCCCTCCGAAGCAGCATCAAAGTGTTTTTCTTGCAGTTTAGTTTTGGACTTGTTGATGGCTTGATCAACTGATACTCTATCATTAAAAAATGGAAGAGGTCTTAGTTTATGGGAAATCTCTGTGGAGCTTCCATGATTGATAGTTTGACATCAAATGGTGTTTGCATGAGAACAGACATGCATCATGCCTGATATCCTGTGAAACCAATAAGCCTTATAGATTTGAATTTGCAGTCAACACTCACATAAGCCATGGTGATGATGACCTGGCTCTTAAAGTAAAAATTACTTGTTAATCAGGATGTGCACATAGGTGTAGGTTAAGTGACATTGTTTTCTTATTATTGACCCCATTCACTCTGTCTTTGTAAATGCCTTTTATGGATTTGAATACCTATGCATGTCCATATTGAGTTAAAATAGGGTATCTACATGCAAGACTAATGGGGCCTATTCTGCAGATTGCTTCAGAAGGTCTCAAGCATAGAGTGTTTGAGACATCGCTTGCTGACCTTCAAGGTGATGAGGACCACGCCTACAGGAAGATCCGTTTGAGATGTGAAGATGTCCAGGGTAGAAATGTCCTGACTAATTTCTGGGTAATGTCTACGTTCACTGTTGCTTAATTCTGTACTTTTTTATTTGCATGTTGACTCTCTCTTGACTCACTATTCTCCTATGGTAAATTAGGGCATGGACTTTACAACTGATAAGCTGAGGTCCTTGGTGAGGAAATGGCAAACTTTGATTGAAGCCCATGTTGATGTCAAGACGACAGATAATTACACATTGAGGATGTTTTGCATTGGCTTCACTAAGAGACGTCCTAACCAAGTCAAGAGGACCTGCTATGCTCAGTCTAGCCAGATTAGACAGGTTATTTTCTAGTCTTGAGCCATAACTGACTATTTGAATTACATAGCTTAAGTTTGTAATTCATGCAGCTTTGGGATATTTCATGACTTCTTGGACATTATTCTTCAATATTGGGACCATATTATGTTATTAAAATTTTGAGAAATTAGGATGTGGGTGATTTATCTGTGCCTTCCCATAGATAGCATATCTTCAACTTGGCAAAAGTTTTTTAGTCCTGTCGTGTAAATTTTTTATTTGAAAAGTTCCTGCAGCAGAATGTATACTATTTCGTTTGATTAACTAAACAATAACTTTTATTTTGTTTTTCACTTTTGCAGATACGTAGGAAGATGAGGGAAATCATGGTAAACCAGGCAACATCTTGTGATTTGAAAGAGTTGGTCCGCAAGTTCATTCCAGAATCAATTGGAAAGGAGATTGAAAAGGCAACATCAAGCATCTATCCCCTACAGAATGTGTTCATCCGGAAAGTGAAGATCTTGAAAGCTCCTAAGTTTGACCTTGGGAAGTTGATGGAGGTATGTTCCTTGTTGGATCACCTATAAAAAATGTCAAATGTTGAAGTATGCGCGAATCTCGAATGACGGAAAAATCTTTTTACTTTTGCCATCTTTGCTTGGCCCGATATCTTCGACAATGTCAGAGCCATGCTAATGATCATTCTGTTGGTCTTTCTGTAGGTTCATGGAGATTATTCGGAAGATGTTGGTGTGAAGCTGGACAGGCCAGCTGATGAAATAGTGGCAGAGGCGCCTGCCGAGGTTATTGGAGCTTGAATGTAGAGTGACTGAGATGCTGAGAATGTGTCCTTTTGTGAGAGTTACATTCCATTTGAAGGGAGGTTCTGTTTGGGAAACTGCCGAAAAATTTTCTTTTAAGCACCTTTTGACTGTTTCATCAAGGAAGAGAAGACAATTTTGTTCCTTAATTTTGTAGACACCCTTAGATTTTTGTCGACAGCCATCTAAATTATGGGTAATTGGTTGTTTGTTTAAGCCGTCACTGCGAGTCTAAGATGTGCCAGATTTTGTGGAGCCTCTTTCGTGGGATACTTGCATGGGTCCTGTCAGATATTTGGTCTTAAATTGGTCTTAAATTGTTTGCAACCCGGTATCCCAGTTTTAACCAATTTGTGATCCTTTAACATGTCCCTTGTTACGTATGTTACCACAAAAAATTAACGCTCTGTTTTGCGGAAAACATTTTTTGGAAAATAATTTTCCTCATTTTTTGAATTTTTGGTTTGTTGAGGTAAATGAGTCATCAGAAAATGCTTTCCTAGTTAAAGGAAAAGATATGTTGAAAGTCAATAAAATGATTTCTCTCTAAATCTTTTTAAAAGTCGGAGGATATTTTTAAAAAAATTAAGTATTGACACTCTAATTCAAAATTTTAACGTTGGTTTTTGAGTCTCAACGTTTAGGATGAAGTTGGTTGAAGTTGATTCTTGAGTCTCAGCATTCAGCACGAAATCTCCGGTAGCTGGGCCTTGATGCCCACATCTGAGTCCATTGAGGTTAAGTCTAAGCTCGTGGTGTTTGTGCACAATTCCTCCGGACCTAAGCTCGGGTCCATAAAGGAAATGCTTGGGTCCTAAATACTCGAACTCTGGTCCACAAAGGCTATCCATTGATCCTCGGCGCTTGAGTCTAAGTTCTTAATTATGAAATGTTAGCTCTTATAAAAATATTTTAAAAAATTGAATTTTTTATTTTTATATTTTCTTTTTCTTTTTCTCTTTTTTTTTTTTTTTTCCAGCTTTCTTGGTCAATGGCTAGCCACCGAGCAAGGCTCGAGTGTCACTAGAGGCCAACGAGTTTGTCCCTCTCCTATTGCTGGTCATTGTGGCAAAGCCACTAGCTGAAAAAGAAGGAAAAAGAAAAAGAAAAAGAGAGATAATTAAAAATTTGAGTTTTTGGTAATTTTTCTCTGAAAAATTTAATTTCCCTATCATACAACGGAAAATATTTTTAGTTTATTTTCAGGTTTCAATCGAACAGCGAAAAATATTATCGTTCTCCTAAAAAATTACTTTTTCAAAAATATTTTTCAAAAATGTCATATTTTTTGCCGAATGAACAAATATCAGTTTTATGACCATTTGAATACATAGGGGACTTTAGCTACGACGAACAAGCTCCTCATGATGGTGCTTCTGGCATTTGATCAAGGATGTTGAGCATTCTTGATTAAATGATCAAATGTCCCCCATTGTCATTTGTTTTATATTTCTTGTGAATTTTCTGTCTAGTTCATGGCAATTCTTTTGCACTGCGAAAATCTACAAAGCAATTATCACGTTCAAAGGGAGAAATGCCACTGGTATTTCTTACAACAGTAGGGCATTGGTCGATTAGAACATTCCCGTACGAATAAAACTCGGTTACCTTGTAACTTTATATGATGGATTCTCTGTTCTGCTGCTTCTGTGGTGGGATTACACTGCCATAGTTGGAATCCAAGTATCTACTTAATATCAAGGAGTCAAAAACATAGAGACGTGGAAAACTGGAAATCATATCACATCCAAATCCAAGCTACTCAATGACCATCTTCTGGCCTTAGTTACAAGCTTAAGCTGTGTACATCGATTCCAGATACCGCAAATTCTGTATTACAACGAAAAATGGCACCAAGTAGCTTGAGCCGAGAGAGTCTTCCTAGATAATGCCGTTAAAATCTGCCGATCACCATCTACAAGCAAATGGTCTACTGCAAGGATGTACATTACGACTAAACAGAATTGCAAACATAACTCTCTCCTGATAGCGCCCATTGCTCCTAATTATTCTGGTCCCTGTGAACACAAAGGACCAACTGTTTCACACCTAACGAGAACATATTACTAGTACATGAAACAGAAGGCAAAATGCAGCCTCTAAAAACAGGCAACTTTTGTGACTCTTACATCAGCAGCTCACTTGCTTCAATCACTCATCAGCATTAGGCCTCCTGCAGCCGCAAAAGCAGGCCTTCTTCTTTTGCCTTTCCCCGTTCCTCGATCCGCTGTAAATGAAATCCCTCAGAATGATGCCCGTCCTGCTCCTCGAGAACCTGCTCTTCCCTTTACCTTTTTCTCGTCCTCCATCTTCAGCAAGACGTAGTTGATATTCTGCACCTCGAACTGCAAGCGGCCGATCTTCTCACTCTCTTTCTTCGCCTGCTCCCTTATTTTCTGCTCCCGGACGCTCTCAATTTCCTCCATCTCAACTTCATCCTTCTGATCCAATGAGGATAAGTTCACGTCGATATCTTTCACCAGATGATCATTCATGACCATCAGGTGCATGACTGACTCCTCCGCTTCTTCTAGCTGCCTCTTCACTGTCTCGTACTTGACCCTGTGTGACCTCTTGCTACTCTTCTTCAGTTCCGCTTTCCTTCTCATGTCTTGCACACTCGCCTGGAGACCAGTCAACTTCCGAGCATCCGAAGCAAGTCTGTCCAAGATCTTTTTCTTGCTTCTCTCTTTACCAAGTTCTCTACTGGTCGAGACCTTGTCAATGCCCAATTCTTTCTCAATTTCTAGCTCTGATGAAGGGTTTAGACTGTTCTTCCATGCATCTTCAAGCATCTGATTGTTTGGTCTTTCTTCATCTCTACTGCTTATTTCATTAAGCAAAGAATCTGAAGCTTGATCAAGTGGAATATCTTTCATCAATTGCCCTGTCTGCGAAGGAGGAATTTCGCATTTGGACTTGGTTGGCTTCTGGTCATTGCAGACATCATTTCCAACTACTATTTTCTCTTTGTTGAACTCCTTCCTCTCTGGCGAGTCATTTTCGAGATTCACAAGCGCATCTTGACTTTTCTCCATCCCGACTCTTCCCATTTCTTCCCTGACAGCCTTCTCAACAGCTTCAATCCTATCTTGCATCTTCTGCAAATCTGAGACTGCTGGTACTGTAAGGCTTTGTTCTTCTAGGAACTTGGCATGTCCATTTTCAGGAAATGGATATGCCTTTTCTGCATGCTGGAGAGAATTATAACAGAACAATATATTATCTTCAGCTGAACTAGCTCGTTGCTCAAATGGCATTATACTGTATGATGCATCTAAAAGGCAAGGAAAAAGAACGAGTTGCAAGTCTTTACTATTTACCTTTACTCTCTGGTTTTTCATAAAATCCAATATTAGGTTGTAGCAGAAAAAGAAGAGACTTTCTCATTCAGTCATTACTTTTCGGTTTATCTACTCAGCTAGTATTGAAATGCAAACTTCTCGAAGATGAACAATACCTGGTGCTTCCAGAAATTGGATTGTGGCTTGAGAGATGTCATCCCATCTCTAAGAGACGATAGGATGGGAACATATGCAGATAGCTCATTCTTTAGTCCACCAATTTCACCTCTAAGAACCCAAGTTTTTCTTTCATCTGTTCAATATCCCCATTCTTCATAGCACTTTCATCCCTTAGGCTTTGACAGACTTGACTTAGCTCCTGAACCTTATTTTCAAGTAGAACTTCTCGAACGGAAGAAATTTGGAGATCAAAGTAAAAAGTTGCAGCCTCAGCCTCCCAAAGTTCAAACTCATTGCTCCTCTCTTGCAGCTCTGAACTCAAATTCTCTTCTCGAATCCTGCGTTCCTCAATTTCATTCTGTAATGTGTTCACTTTGAGCTCCAGATTCTGTTTGACCTCCACAAGACTTTCAATTTGCTCCTCCTGTCTTTTCCTTATTTCAGATAACTCATGAATCTGCTTTTCTACATTTTCTCTACCCACTCTTGACTCTTCATGCTTCCTTTTTAGTTCCTCAACAGTTCTCGACAATTCAATGGCCGAGAACTGCGAAAGCTCCAGTTTTTGGTCTACTTCTGAAAGTTCCTTTGCCTTCTCTCTCAGAAAATCGTTGCCAATCAAAATTTGGTGGTTTATTTGATCATTGAAGTCTCTCACTTCATTGAACTCTCTGTCCAACTTCTCGATCGAGTCAACCAGGAGTGACTTTTCTGCCCTTTCTGTCTCTAGTTTCTTCCTCAACACATCAATCTCCTCCCTTAGATCATTGTTAATTGTTTGGAGGCCACAAAGATCAGCAGCAAAAGCTTTTAGTTCTTCAGCTTTCTCCTTTCCAAAGCTCTGGAAAACTAGAGAGAGGTTACCAAGAGAATTCAGTTCTTGGATTATCACAGAGTTTTCCTCTTCAAGGGCGTACTTCTGTGCTTCCGAATCTGTAATCTTCTCCAGCAAAGCTTGGTTTTCAACTAGTCTGTTGGAGTTATCTTCCTGCAAAAGCTGGTAAGCCATCTGCACATCAACCAATTTCTTGTGCATCACTTTTAAATCAGTCTCTAGTGCCTCCTGCTGTTGTTCTGCCTTGCCTAGATCCAATTTCAAGAGGTTTTTCATCTCTAGAAGCTCATGCTTATCTTTTTCCAGCATCATACATTGCTCAGTCATGATTCTGAGCTGCTGCTTGAGGAAGTCTTTACTTGACTCTAGCTCATTACACTCTAATCCGAGTCCTCTGAGAAAAGCAACTAACACGGTGTTCTCAACCAGCAACTTTTGCTCTTCATCCTTGCTCCTTGTCAGCGATTTCTTTAATTGCCCTATTCTGTCCATTATATGCACAAAAGGCAGTCGGTCAAGTTGGGAAGGTATTTGCTGTTTCGCGATCTCACCGTCACGCCCTACTTCTGCATCAATTTGAAGAGCCTTGAACACCTGAAAAATTTCGGTCTTCAGCCTTCCAATTTCATCTGCCAGCATTTCCCCTTCTACCTGCTGCTCGAGATTTTCGCTCTCCAGTTCATTAATCAACTTATTTGATAATTTCGAAGCTTCAACGTGTTTCTGACATTCTAACAAGAGGGATAAATTCTTTGCTTCCAGATCTTCTACAAACTTCTGCAAGATGAATATCTCAACTTGCGCATTTACGGCTTTCTCCACTTCTTCCTCAAATTCCTTCTTCCTCAGTTGAATTTCGTCTTGCAAAAAGCGTACATGGTTTTCCAAACCTGCCAAACGTGCCTCACTTGATTGTACATAAGTTGCACGTTCTTGTTTCTCTACACCAAGGTAGCCCTTCAATTCTTCGACTTGACAAAGAGTGGTTTCTTTCTCCTTCTCCAGTCTATCACATTTTTTTTCCAAGTTGTCAAACCTCCTTTCAAGACTTCCGAGCCTCTGCTCCACATTATCCAAGTGCAAGGCAAGGTTGCTTCTTTCATTTACGAGGCTGGATTTCTCATTAATAAGCAACTGGCAGAATTCATCTATCCTCTTTGATTTCTCTCTCAAGCTCTCAGCCTCAGATCTTGCAGCAGATATCGAACTCTCCAATGATGAGTTTTTCTCCAAAAGCTTCTGCATGTTCTCAGTGATAATCTGTAGCTGAGAAAGCAAAGCAGCTTTATCAGCAACAAGACTGCATTTTTCTCCCTGCAATGATTGGCAATTTTCCTGTAACAGCTTGATCTTCTCTTTGGATTCTTCTAATGCACTGTTTAACTGGGACAGGGATATTTCAAGCACCACATTTTTCTCTGAAATTGTGTCCATGTTCTTTAACTTTTCATAAAGAACTTCTCTCTCATCTCTATACCTTTTCTGGATCTCTTTCAACTCAGAGTTCTTGCTTTGCAACTCCTTCACTGTTTGTCCAAAACATAGAGGGCCAAGACCTGCCAACTCCACTTGGGAGAGAAGCGCATTATAGCACCCATTTAAGCCCTTAATTTCTTCTCGCAATTGAAAAATCTCTTGTTGGAGGGCGGTAGTTTGTGCTAATTGTGTTGCGAAATCCTGCTCAAGCTTCTCTTTCATCTCCTTCAAGCTATATAATTCATTCTTCAAATTCTTCTCCGAGATGGTGGAGGATGTGTTGAGTTCAGTGAGGTTTCGGTTTTCTTCCTTGACCTTAGTGATCTCTTCCTCCAAACCATATTTGCATGTCTCCAAATCCTTCAACATCTGAAGCCCGCTTTTTATTTCCAGAGCCAGATCTCTCTGCTCTTTGTGAGACTCATAGTGCAGCTTCTGTAAAGTCTCCAAACTTGCTTGAACATGGACAAATTGAAGGCGATCATCTTGCATTTGTTCTTGAAGCTTGCGCAACTCTTCATGCTTCCTAGAAAGTTCTTGGTCCTTCATTGCAACCTTCTGTGATAGGTTCTCTGCATCAGACTGCAGAGACTGGTTTGACTTCTCCAATAAAAGACGCTGCTCTTCAGCATTCTTCAACTTTTCGGCACCTATTGCAACTTCACTATTTAGCCTTCTGGCATCATCTTGAGCACGAGAAAGCTCACTTTCCATCCTAGCCAAAGTTTCAAGACACTGCTTGTACAGGAATGCGACTGCTTCTTTCTCTTCATTTGATTTAACAACAGCATGCTCTAGCTTTTGAATTTCTGCGTCTGCATTCGCAACTTGCTCAGATAGCTTTCCAGCATCCATCTCTGCAAGCGAAATTTTACTTTCTAGAACAGATATTGTCTCCAGGCATTGTCGATACTGAAGTAGGCCAGCTTCTTTTTCAGCTTCTAGTCTGGAAAGTTCATGCTTGAGATTCTGCGTTTCAGTTTCTGCAGCAATAGCTCGCTCACTAAGACCTTTCGCATCCTCTTCAGCTCGAGAGAGCTGCATCTCGAGGCTGGATATCTTTCTTAGACTCTGATTGTACTGAGCAAGGCTAGCATCCCTTTCAGCTTCAAGTTTCTCAAGCGCTTCCTTCAATATTTTTATCTCAATGTCTGCTTTGCTTGCTCGATCGTCCAGACCTCTTGCATTCTCCTGAGCATGGTCTAGATCTCTCTTCAGGTTAGATATCTGTTCCAGAATTTGCTGGTATTGAGACAGCATAGAATCCTTTTCAGCTTGGATCTCAGCCAAGATCTTCTTCAAGGTTTGAACCTCAATTTCTGCCCTGCTTGCATGTTCAGACTCTGAAGCGACTTGGATTTTGAGATTTTGATTCTCGCTAGATAACTGCGACAACCCATTTTGCAAAATTTCAGGAAGGTTCAACCCTCTGCTGGTTATTCCATCAGCAGGCCTATATTGAGAAGTCACTTCATCCGACTCAAATATCTCATGCACCTCTTTCAGACCTTTCTTACTTATACAAGAGGTGGAACCTGAGCTTTCTGAGTATGCTCCATGTCTTTTTACACCAGATGCATTGTTTGAAGAGAGAGATGAAGCATCTCTATCTGAATCATACATTTCAAATGATGCCCGGCGAGGGTGAGAACTTTCTGGTGTATGCGGATCAACCTCACCTCCTGATGAAGTGGATGCTGAATCTTCCGCCAGTCCATCAGGTACTTGATCAGGAAATGCTTCTGCCATAGTTCGATGGGCTTGGCGAAGCTCCACTGTGGCATGGTTGTACCTCTCCGCGAGTGCACGATAAGCACGGTAGAACTCCTCGACCAATTTCATCAGCTCTGGGCGTCTCTTGTAGTACATTTCTGCCCTCCTCGCAAAAGAGTCTGCATCTTCTTCGATAAGTTTGATCATTGCTTTGACTTTGGCATCCATATCTGGTTGCAGAAAAAAAGAAACGCTAAGCAAAAGTGTGGTCACGAATGTAGTGAAATGTGCATGTCACACACGTATTCAAGAAAATGCATTTTTAAGCTGCTCTGGCATTGAGGGTATAGTAATTGCAAGGTTGCAATTTATGTGGGGTATGCTGGAACTGATCCTTGGATGCAATGAGAGTTGAGAAAAAACAATTGACATTTCCTTACTGCAGATGAAATATGAAGAAGACCTCCAATCCAATGTCCAATAACCAATACAAATATACTCTACGATCAGAAAATAATGAGCAATCTATTGTGACAAGCTCAGCAAAATCATTTCAAAACCTTTTTTGTCAGCCAAAAACAATACACAACTTATGTAGTAGACATAGTAACTCAGCTCGCGAGCAAGACTCTAGTAAATGCAAAATCTTCAGGTCTGTATAGGGGCACATGATCGAGAATTTTTTAGGGCTTGTAACTTGTAGCTTCTTGCAGGGACAATAAGCCCATCTTTTTCCTCTTCAAGTAGGGATGCTTTCAAAAAGAACCGTTCTTCCTTTGAAAATAGTTCTTCCTGACAATCGGTCAATGAGAGTGCAAAAGCAGCAAAGGTGCTTCCATGACTCATTATTATTGACCCAAGAACAAGCTAGCATCTCGTAGATTGAAAAGCCATTTGAAGAGGATCCTCTTAAAATGCAGTTAGGAAGACTTTTCATTAATGCAGAACATTACCGGTGAGATTTTCCTGAAGCCATTTTGAATTCTTTGGCCTAATGTGGCTACTCCACCACCAAGAATACAAGCGTCTTGACTCGGAATGTAACAGAGCTGCCATCACCACAGCAAAAAACAGCGCCGCAACTGGTTTCGACTTAGCAAAAGCCTCGTCCTTGGACCAGTGACAAAGGCCTAGTTTGTAGATCCAGGCCAGAGTAAAAATACCCAAGTCTCCAACTTAGCAGCCTTTGTCATATGAGTCGTTCTCTGTGAACTGAGAAATAAGACGTAAGCAAATGTGAGCATAACAGAGATAGTGTATGGAATTTTGACTGTCAACCACAAGAAAACACTGAGGATTTCTGATAAACTGGAGATTTCCAAACCAATTTGCGTTTGTCGCTCTAGACTCCTTTCTACCAATAGGGAAATCAAAGCACGTATGGATAGAATAGGAAGAAGAAATGGCAATGCCTCATCCAAAACTTGGTGCTGCTTAATCTGGGGGTAAGAGTGAAGGGTCATAAATTGTCTTTACCAAGGATACGCTCAAATTCAGACAACGAAATGTTCCTAAAGCAGCCAACGCAAATTCGGAAAATAAAAAGTGGAAGTTAATAACGCGGTAGGTTAAAAAATCAGTGAATGAATGATTTGTCCAAAACAAAACATTTTTGACGTATCTAAAAAAAGTTTAAAACTTTATGCACACAGATCAATCAGTAGACACATAGCAAAAGAAATCCAAAATGAGAAAGTAAATCCAGAATGCTTCATGGTGCAGCAGAAGGAGTTTACTCCAAACATCAAGCAATAAAACTTACCAAGTAAAATAAAAGGAACACGAAGCTTTGAATTTTCCTGCAGGTGAGCCAGACCACAAACAAGAACTGTATTACAATCAGTTTTCACAAAACAGAAGATCAAAAGCCACCAAGTTCTGAACAGCTCATTTCTTTTAGGATCAGCAAGCCAAAACCCAAGTCAAGGAAGAGAAAATTGAGCCCAAGAGCAAACTTTTCACCTAAACCCACCAAAGGCTTCGTCCAGAAAAGATCAGGACTCACCAAACGAACAGAGTTCAACTTGCGGATCAGGAAGCATTACAACCACCCAGAAAGAAATTTTTCGTACGAGCTTGAAGCTCTCAGATCAAGCACGAACCGAAAGAGTGAAAATGTATAACCAGGAGATGCGCCAATCACCGGAGTCAGCAGCTGTGGTACTAGGCTTCCAGCTGCTACAACTCTTACCTTACCCCATCTCCACTCTCTCCTTTCTCTCACTGGAATAATTTTTCTGTTTCTCTCATTGATGGGTCACTCTTGCATTATATTTCAAGATTGGGTGGTGTGTACTGCCCGTTGTGAAGAGAGAGAGAGAGAGAGAGAGACTGAAACAGGCAAAGAATGGCAAGGTGTGATGACAGTCCAGTTTAACCATGGAGAAAGACTTGTCCAGATTTTCTTCCCCTCTTTTAATTTGGCAGTTGGACTTTTTGGTAAGTAATTAATGGGAGTGAATAGTAGAATCTGATTTAGGGGGGCTTGACTAGCTAACATTTTAATACTAAATCTACTAAATTAGATCAACCACTTTTGAAAATTTAATCAAATTCATGATGATTTAAAAAAAAAATACAGGGGTTCCTATATAGCTAGCTATAGAATACATTTAAATTAATTTCTCTTTCACATGATATACACGTGATTACTCATATTATTGAGTAAAAAAATTCTATAGTCGAGCTTTAAGTTGCACCTCAATTGACCCATCACTGCTTAGTAATTGAAAAAATCCGAAACTTTACCTACAGTTATTTACACTGTGTCTTCTCTTGTTTTTTTTTAAGTGGGAATTGGACTGTCTTAGGGGGTGAAGCCTAAGGTTTTTGCACTTGGCATTAAGATCCAAATGATTTTGCTCTGCGAAAATGTGGTAATGATTCAGCTTTTCATTGGGTTTCGAGGAGATAAAAATAAAAAGAAACCGTGAATCCCAGATTTTGCTGTCCCTTGTCGCCACTTTCGTCACATGTGCAGAAGGGTTTCTTGTGCCTCTGTGACAGATTTTGGTGACTAAACTGCCCCTTGCTTCAGATCTCAACAAGGTGCTTTTCTTGTGCTTTAGGATGGCTGTTCACATTGCCCACGGGTAACAGCTCACCTTTTCCCACTTTGCTTTTCTTCTCTCTCTTTTTGCTTGGGCAGTGAAGATGCAGAGGATCACTTCACCTACAAGGCTATATGTGAGCTACTAATGAATGGGATTAGTGACTAATTACTGATTTGCATAGGCTAACCACAGCTTATTTTAGAGGAAGTATAACTTGAGAGGCTGAGGACTGGAAATCTTTTCACCGATATGGTACTTTATGAGGTGCATCTGAATTACCTAGACACTTCTAAACATGCCAACAAAAAAAAGAAGGGATATTGTCCTGAGGAAAAAAAAGGATATGTTCGTTCAGAGTGACTTTAATATTACTCTTTTAATTTAGTTTTACCAATAGAAAGTTTTCTTTTTTCGTATTTAAGATGTCGCCTTTTTTATGTAATACAAAGGTTCATACTTACAAGACTATGATGGCTTTTGAACACTAGTTAGTGGTCTTGTGACGATTGATAAGAAGCACCAGCTGGTTATACTTTAGATATCCTTAAAATGCCATATAATATACATGTTGTCAATATTCATTGATTTTCACTTTGCATAGAAAAGTTTTCTTACTGTTTTTAAGGGCCTTACGAAGTGTTCCCCGGAGAGTTATAACGAATAACTTAATAATATATTTTCTCAGCAATGGTCATGCTGTATGGATTTCAGCAAAATAACGTACTTGAATGGGTCGATTGATTGACATCCAAATTCCAAAGTCCATCCAGCCCAAAAAAATATTTAAATTCAAGGGGAAAAAACAAAATACAGCTCTCTAATTAGTTTTTGAAGTCAGTAGGTGATCCCTATAAGTCAATGCGTGCGCTGATTCACCATAATTCCAACGAAGCAAGTTGCTGTTGGCATTTTGACTTCTTGCCCCCATTAGATTAGCCAAATCACTTAAACTGTCACAAATTTCAATATAGCTAATGATATAGGCAAAGGACATATGTAATTGAAAAGCATGAACGGTTGGTCCATCAAGGCAATTAAACATGGATTTTCTTTCCACAATATTATTATCACTTGATTCCTGTTTATACATAAAAGTCATTAAAATACTCTTTAAGACGGCACCATAGATTATGATGATTCTATAAAGGCAAGTCATTAAGCAAGAGATGCACATGCAACCTTAGCCACGTTGCATAAAATATCACAATCAAAACACGAAGAATCAAAATATCGATAAAAAAAAAAAAGGGAGTTCCGTCTTACCCATCTCAAGTTCAATTCTCAATTTAGGCATATCAAAAAATTGAGGTTTTTCATCTACCGAAATCTCCTACGTAGATCATGAATTGCTCATCTTCGTCTCTCTCGAGATTGACTGGTAGTTTCAACACGGTGAAATGGTTCTTTACCGAGCCATTCCGATCACTTTTTCCTCTTTGGAGAAGATGGGCGCACACGAAATCGATGGAGGATCTGGATTCTGGCTAATAATCGTCACCTTTTTTAAGGTGGGGCGTCGCCCTTTCTGAAGGTGGGGCATCTAGGGACGGTGGTGGTTCCATTCCTTTTTGTCATCTCTCCAAAAGGCCTCGAATCGAAGAGATTCATATCTTTATAGCGACGGTTCTCTTTTCGTATCGGTGGGGGTGGGGGGGGGTGGGGATGGTGCAACTAAATCTTGAGGATGAGGACATAAATTTTATTGAGGCCATCGTGGAGTTATTGGACCTTTTAGCGACCGGATATCGTTCTTGGTGGAATCTCAGGTGTGTTTTTTTTATCGTTTGAAGCTCCTTTCGATGCTCATATCTACGCAAAGAGAAGCAACCTCAGGTCCTCAGGGGAAAAAATAACAAAAGAAAAACTGGAGGGAAGAAGAAATTAAAGAAAGGAAAGAGTCATCCAATAGCAATAGCGACGGTCTCACCACCTTGAGCTTGATTTTTGCTTGGAGTAGCAGTAAAACGCTAACATCTAAAATTGCCTTTCCTTAAATATAAGGTCGATCTTATTATATCGGCAGTAAAATTGTAGGGAAAAGTGCCGGAGAAATCTCAAACCTATTGCGTATATGTCAATTTAGTCCTAAACTCTTAGACCGTGCCAATTTATTTTTAAACATTTTGATTTAGAGCCAATTTAGTCATTCCAAGTAATTTTGGCCGGATATTACTATCATGTACACTAATCATCTTACGTGACACGGCCGACGCTAACATGGACATTTATAATAATATCTTAATAATTTTTTTTTTTTTTTTCTCTTTCTTTCTTTCCTCTTCTTTACTCTAGGGTTGGCAAGTGCTGGCCTTGCCTAAGCAAGGGTAGTCTGAGCCACCACAAGTGGGAGAGGATAAGCGCCGATAAGGCTGCCCTTACCACATTTGGCAAGGCCAAGCATCTTTTGGGTGAGAGTTGGCCATGCTGAGTGTCACACTGGAGGAAAGAGGAGGAAAAAAAGAAAGAAAAAATATAAAAATAAAAAATAGAAAATTATTAAAATATTATTAAAACAATGTCTACATTAACGACAGTGGTGTCACGTAGGCCAACTAGTGTCCATTTTAGTAATATAGGGCCAATAAAATGATTAAATTGACACTAGGTCAAAAGACTAAATTGGTAAAATAAAAAAAAATTAGGACTAAATTGACACAAATATAATAGATTTAGACTTTTCTAACACTTTTTCCTAAAATTATATTATTTATGCATAGTATAGAGTTCATTTTTAGAATGACTTAATCTCTAGCTTAAGAAAGATAGATGATCGGTTTAGGATAGATGGATGTAATAAATTAAATAAGCACATATGCATATTAATATGGTCGGAATGAATAAATCAATGTACAAACGACAGAGGATATATAACTAAGGGATCATGGGGTAGGGCTAGTCAAAGGGCTGACGAGCAGGAATGACTATAAGAAATAACTCTTCTCACTCGGATCGGAGCAATGTGAATATCCACCATATGGATATGTCTATTTGTCATCATCAAGAGTCAAGACGAAGCCAATGCGTGTTACGTACCCGGGAAATTATTGGAATACTAGGCATATGATCTAACACTCAACCACCTAGGTAATTGCACCTGCCTTCAACTTTTTATCGATTAACATTCTCACCATTTCAAAAGTAATGTACTTCAACCAACACGGTTCTTATGTTCTTGAGAGTGGAAGGCAAAGATCACTTCATTAGTCTATCCAGGTGAGAGCTTGAAAGGAGAGAGAATGAAGGCTTGACCCTTACTACTGTTGGGCGAGGCATGACCTCGCCGATCTGGCGAAGTTTGGCCTTGCCCATGGCCAAGATGCTCGACTCTCACCAGCCGAGGAGAGGCCTAGGCAAGGCTGCCCTTATAGCCTCTCATGAGGTTAGAGGTTGGGTGAGCCTCGACTGGCGAGGTTGAGCCTCACACAGCCATGGCCAAGCTTGCTTGAGGCTAGTGAGACCCTAGCGACCGGCTGGAGGAAGAATGATGTGAAGAAAAGAAAGAGAAAGGAAAAAGAAAATTAAAAATTTTAAAAATTAAAATATTATTATAATTATTTATGTTGACATTGATAGTACCATGTAGGACAACGGACATCTATGATAATGCCAGCCAGCTGAAATTAGTAAGATGAATTGAATTAGTACAAATTAAAATATTTAAAGCTCAATTGGTTAAAAAAAAGATTAAAGACTAAATTAGAATAATTGCAATAGGTTTTGAACTTTTTTTATAATTCTTTCCAAGAAAACATGACGGTCAAAAGTCTCAATGAAAATGCTAACCTGTCTCATCAATACAAGTAGTTAAAACGATCATACGAATAATACCATGAAAACAACGCTCAGCACATGAAGAGAGAATCATCCTCAATGTGTTTTTGTGCCCTCCCGAAAGACGTTATTACGTGCAACACAACTCTTGCCGTCGTTTTACAGTGAAATACTCTTCCGTAGAATTCGTTGATCCTCGTCGACACGACAATCGTCCTCATCCTATCGTTTTCCATATATCCGACTGAAGAGTACACATGGGAACTTCCGCATTGAAGATCACCATAACACAGAACTCGCCGACGATCTTCACATCCCTCGACGACTACCTAACACGGCAATGAATTGCAGCAAATGCACGAAGTACGGAAGTCGTGGCCGGTGACCAGTACTGACCGCGACAGCGCCATCTTGCGTTATGATCAGGCACGTGATGACTCGACGCTAGGAATTCAGACAAGGGTCGTTTTGGGGAAACACCGTGGGTCCTGCGACCACATGGGTTGATCGGAGGCGGACGCATGCAGAGCCTCAGAACTTGATGGAGTCCAATGGTCTTGATCCTTGAATTCGCTCAGAGGATTCAAGGAAGGCAATGCTTGTCTGGTGGAACAAGATACCGTTGGACGATGGGACACCCATCAACCCACGGGAATACAACCCGTTCGGAGGGACGTACAATTAGTTCTACTTGTTGTAATTATGGGTTAATGGCTCAGCATGTGTCTCTAGATCATTTTCAACAACAGTTTTCCTTCTTTACAAGACATGTCTCTTTCATTTCTGCAGTAGTTTTCTTTGTCATTAATAGACTTATAAGAAAGAACATATCTTCTTCGATCACGCCATTTCAATTTTTGTAAATTGAAATCAACTACTCTTCAATTGAAAGAAGCATACACAACATTGTGCTAGTTTCAGGAAAAGTTCGATTGAATCATGTTTACATAGTTTTAATATAAACAAGTTCAATGTGTTGTATTTTGGAAAGCATAGTTTATAAATCTACAAGGCACCCTCGATAAGAACTAATTGTCTTATGAAGATTTGGTAATCTGTAACTCACCTCTTGTTTAATTCGATTACAATTTTATAGCAATTAAGTTAATCTGTGTTTGGTATGTGTCATCTCTTTCTCATAATTATTATGTGTGTTTAATTTTATAAAGAAACAGTATTGTATTATGTCGACAACGCTACATATGTGGGAAGCCATGATTTCCATTTCTTAGAGCGAACTTCTCACAGTTGCCCCACTATCAGTGCTAGTGGAAGTAGGGCTATAGTTAATTTGAGTCTTCGGCAAGAGAAGCCAACACTGCACCCGCGAGTGAACCATTATCTTATGAGACCAAGGAGCAATTAGAGCATTTGAATATGCGATGATGAGGCTCATACTATATGTGAGTGAGCCCTCGCATCACTAAGCCGCTCCCCGTTATGGTACCTAATCCTTGCTTTAATTAGCAGCAAACAAGGTATCCTTGTCTTTAATCTCACTTGGTTAATTAAGTGGGGAAAAGTACAAAAAAGTCCTAAACCTATTGCATTGGTACCAATTTAGTCCTAAACTTTTCAATTAGACCAATTTAGTCCTAAACATTTTAATATTTGTACCATTTCAGTTCATCCGACAAATTTTGGCCAGCTGAAACTGATGTGGACGTTGGCCGGTGACCTACGCTGACGTAACAATTTTAAAAATTTTATTATTATTTTTTCGATTTTTTTATTAATTTTTTTCTTTTTCCTTTTCTTTTCCGGCCACTGGGCGAGGGCCGCGAAGCCCTCGCCTGCCGCCGGCGAGGGTCACGGCCCTCGCCCGGCCTCTCCTAGGCCACCGGCGAGGCGGCTTCGCCCAGATCTGGGCGAGGTCGGCCTCACCCATGGCTGGTGAGGCCATGGCAGCCATCGCCAGGGCGGAGGCGAAGGCCGAGGGCCGCGACCCTCGCCCACGGCTGGTGAGAGCTTCCCCGGCCTCTCCTAGGCCGCTGGCGAGCCAGCCTCACGCAGGCCTTGCCGCGGGCGAAGCCGCCTCGCCAATGGCCTAGGAGAGGTCGAGCGAGGGTCGTGACCCTCGCCGGCGGCGGGCGAGGGCTTCATGGCCCTCACCCGGTGGTCGGCAAGCCTCACCGAAGGCTCGCCGGCCACCACCGGGAAAGAAAAGGAAAAAGAAAAAAAATTAATAAAGAATTTTAAAATTGCCACGTCAGCGTCCGACCATTGGCCAACGTCCATGTCAGCATCGGCCGGCCAAAATTGGCTAGATTGACTAAATTGGTGCAAATATTAAAAGGTTTCGGACTAAATTATCTAATTGAAAAGTTTAGGACTGAATTAGGTACCAATATAATAGGTTTATAATTTTTTTTGTACTTTTCCCTAATTAAGTGGTTAAGGAACAAACTTGTTTGTGAACAGCGGATTAGGTACATGACACAGATTTTTTTCCTGATATTGTATGCACAAGGGTTTTTTATATTTAGGTCACTCATCTAAGTTTTGATTTGTCTTTCACCCACTCCATAAGATTAGTGGGACACTTCCTTGGTCCGGTGCATGACTATGTAAGGTCACCTTTGTTGACGGGACTCGAACAGAAATAGGGAAGATTAGCAAATTGTATAGAAAGAAAATTTCGATTTGAATCTATTTGATATCATGGAATAAAACAATGAAGAATAGAATGAAACGCAACGAAAAATAATTAACAACCATCTCTTTCAAAATAATAATAATAATAATAATAATAATAATAATAATAATAATAATAATAATAATAATACTCGTGTACAAGTAGTGTCCAAGCATGTCTTGCGAAAGGGCACAATCTTTCACCAAAATAAGAAAAATAAAATGCGATTTATAATCGTTCTCGTAAAGTACCACAACAATCTTCCGTGTTACAAAAGGAAATTCGAGTTCACATGCAAAGAAACTAATCAATCTATGTCGAAAAAGAGACACGATCTCGATCTGGAATTGAAGTAACCTTGGAACTCATAAAAAACATAAAGATCAACATTCTCGATCAAGACAATTCATGGGTTCACCATAGCACCCAATTCTGTGCAATGCACAAGAGTGTTTTCCTTTATCAATCAACAACATAGATAAGTGAATAAAGGGTAATTGCAGGAAGAATTACTAAAAAAGCCATCACCTTTGGCCAATTGCCCAGTTCCATTGGCTTATTGGAGGATGAAGATGAAGGGAAGAAAAAAAAAGAAAGAAAGAAAACCTGTCAAATTAGTCGAATAGACTAAACTGGCATAAATGGAAAAGATTTACGATTCAATTAGTACAATTGCAATATATTTAAAATAATTTTGGTAATTTTCCAATAATCACATGTAGCTAGCTCCTCTTATTCCAAAGTCCGTTTGGACATATTTGAAAATATAATCAACCCACATTTCAAAGAATGAGATATATGGTAGATCACAAACAATATGAGGAAATTGCCCAATCAATCTCAAAGCTATTGTAATGATATCAATTCAGTTCTAAATTATTGTATCGATACAAATTCAGTCATAAATTTTTTAATGTTAATAATTTAGTTCTAAATATTTGCATGAAATTTCAATGTGATCCGGAAAAACTATATTTGAATTTCACATAGTAATTTAAGATTAAATTAACAAAATTGAAAATTTTAGAATTAAATTAACATATGTAAATAGATTTACGAATGATTAGTTAGTTTTCTTGAAATGATTGTCGTGATCATCACAATAAAACCAATCATGGAGAAATCATGCCAAGGAACAGACAACATTCTCACGCATATTGGATCCTTCAATTTTTGTCCCCACGAAAAGGACCCTCACGACAATTTTTTTTTCTTTTTTTTTCCTTCTTCTTTCCGAATAATGTATTGCCTGATTACTTCTTGATTTTTTTCTTTTTTCTTTTTTTGTTTTTCTCTTTTGCCCGAGTTTACGGTATTCTGTCAATTCGTGAAGCGTCGACATCGTTTTGGTTGGGGGAAATGAACAGGTGAGAAGAGCCCTTCGACACATCTTATTCTACTTCTAGCGTGGTAGGTGACTTACAGTGGCTTTAGGCATACTGCTAAGCAAAGTTTTCTTTAGATATTTTTTTGGGTTAAAAAGTCGATCGATTTTGAAAGATAGCAGCTCCTTTTATTTCATATTAAATTCAATCAATGTAACCTAACATTTTTGTCAGCTAGACTGTCGCACCTAGAATTGACGGAGAAAAAGGCTCAGCCTCTAAGAAAGCTAAGGGAATACTTTCCTTTTTTTGAACTTGACCCATTGTTTTGGTGTTAACTGGGGTATGAAAAAAGGTTTATACGTTGTTGAGATTATTTCTTTGTAGAAAGTTCTTTCCAAAATTCTACAAGTGTCTTTCTAGATAGGGGGATCACGGTTTTCTAGTAGTTAGTTGTTTACCGAAAAAACGTCCAATTTTGAAGGAAGGTATGTACGTACACTCGTGATTTGTGTTTGCTTACGCACTAGATGTTGTAGAGAAGGTTTGAACTTGAGGTTTCTTTAGCGATGCGAAGGTCTTAGGGTGCGTTTAGGGCATGTTTGTTAAAAATAATTTATGTTCCCCGGAAACAAAATTTCTCTTATTTTGTTCTAGGGAACGAAAAAATAGAAACATATTTGGTAAAATTTTTGTTCTAGAATAAAATATTTATTTTTTTGTTTCAGAAATAGATTTAAATGTGCTAAATTGGAAAAAAGTAATTTCTTATTCTCTAACAATTTTTCTCTTCTCTTCTTTTTTCTTTTCTTTTCTCTTATTCTCTTTTCTTTCCTTCTTCTTCCTTTTGGCCGGTCACTGGCCTTGGCCATGGCTGACGACCTATCGATGAGGGCCGGCAACCTCGTCGAAGCGTCGCCGTCCCCTGGCGACGCCGAGCTCGCCTAGCCACTAGCGAGACTCGGCCTCGCCAGGCTAAGGCGAGGCCAACCTCGCCTCACCTAGCCACTTAGCGAGGCCGAGCCTCGCTAGCCGGTCACCAACCGCCGCCGTAGCAGGCGACTGGCCACAAAGGAGGAAGAAGGAGAAAAAGGAAAAAATATAATTAAAAAATTTTAAATTTTTAAAAAAAAAAACAACAAAATTATACAATTCTACCAAACGCATTTCTATCTTAGGAATAGAATTTTTTTTGCGCTTACCAAGCACATTTTTATACTAAAAATTATTTCCCGAAACAGATCGTTACTGCAGCGCGCCCTTAAGAATCGGCCAAACAAAGGTGAAAATTTTTATTCTTTTATTTTCGAGAATAGATTTGAAACATAAATCTGTTTAGTAAAATTTTTGTTTCCCATAACAAATTTCTATTTCTTTTATTCCTGGAAGTAGATTTGGAATAGAATCAAGAGGTAGAAAAAAGTTGATTTTTATTCCCGAGAACAATTCTAGAATCAAACTAACCTATTTTTTTTTTCTCTTTTCTCTTCTTTCTTCTTGTTCTTCTTCCCTCTCTCTTCTTCTTCAACTGCTGCCGCCACCGCCGTCACCACCCACCATCACTAGTTGTCAACGACCAGTTGGGCAAGGTCCAGCGAGGCTTGGCGAGCTCGCCGAGGCTCGCCTAGCTATCAACAAGCCTCGCCCAGGCCTCCCCGGCCACCAGCGGCCTCGCCTGGCCGGGCGAGGCTCGGCTGAGCCTTGCCCAATTGCTGTTGAGGCTCGACCGATGAGGCATGGCCTCGCCGAGGGCCAACGATGCTCCAGCGAGATCGCCGGCCTTCACTAGCTGGTCGCCGATCATCCCAAGGCCTATGACCGGCAGACCTTGAAGAAGAAGAAGAGAAAGAAAATAAAAAAAATTATTTAAAAATTATAAAAAAAATGATTTGGATTAGAAATTTTTAATAATCTGATGCCAAACGCAATTATTTCGAGAATAAAAATTTTGACAATTACCAAAGACCTTAAAATATTTAAAAGTTTTCCCGATAACAGAATAAAAAATAATCGTTTCTGATCAGAAATTGTTCTCGAGAATAAAAGTATTACCAAACGCGCCATTAGCATATCTTAAAAATAACACTAGAAGCAAGATGAAGTACAATGGGTGTGACAGGAGAAGCAGACAATTCCCGTAGACTCGAATATCAGGTGGCAGACGAGAGACGATGGGTGCTTAATCGAGAGTTTCTTCTCAATGATGCTGCCAAAGTACAAAGTCTGAAGATGTCAAAGTTGAGGAAAACACTCGAAGCCTGTAACATCCAATATGCACCAGTCGTCCCAAATGAGTGGATTGGTGGGATACCCAAGTGAGATGAATAAGCTGATTGGCTGACAAGATCTTGCCACGTGGTTGTCCTAATGTAGGGAATCAACGGTGGATAATTGCCCCATGGCATGGGCACATGGGCCAATGATAAGTTGCCATATGGACACAGTCGAAAACTAATCTTACTAAAAAAAGGATTAGGGAATAGGATGTGTCATTTTTATGATTCCTGATTTAAACCTATCGAGTCAAAACTTTCTAAAATATCCTAATCAGATAGGAATAACAGAGGATCCTACCATTGTTTTGAGTCATTCTAGCACAAAACAAAGTTCACATTCCTACAACAAGTATCCAACAAGGGCATTTGCAAGTGAAAATATTATCGAATTAAGTATTTTTTCGAGAGTCAGTGGACATGCACTCGACCATGTCACAAAGAACTAAGAAGTAAGAACCCACTTGATCCAAAAGCTAACATATTCTCAGCATTTGATCTAGAATGGCCCTTTTCTTTGATTCTCAAAGAGCGACGATTTCCATCTTATTTCCATCTGATGGATCGGTAGTGTACCGGTCGGGGCTGAACTAGTTCATAGGGCTTATCGATGTCTACTCCACCATCGAAACAGAAAGGAGGAGGACTCTGCTTTTAAGACACCCTCTCCAACCGACACCCAAAAAGCAGTACGGACAAAACAAGGCGCCTTTTCCTCTTTCTTCCACGGGATCAATAGTCAGCGAGCGATGGGAAAGAAAGAAAAAATGAAACTTGGGCCCTCGATCGGCGCTCATGAAATGACAAATTCAAGTCCAACACATACCCACGCTCCCCTCGCATCGTCACCTACCTCCATTATTGCATTCAGAATCACCAGGAAAAGGTAAGAGAGGGGGGAGACAGAGCGAGACGATGAAGAAAATGGGAATGCAAAATCGACGTGCATGGGACCCAGAAACATGTAGAAAGACTGGAATCACGGGTGTCATTCTTTGTCGTGTTCTAGTGGAGAAGCCAGCCAGGACACCACTTGTTTTCATTCCGACACCCCCCACAAGACTCTGATAGTTACTAATGATCAATAGGGTTTGCATGCACGAGACTCATTCGGTGCTGTCCATCGTGTTTGCAGATCTTTTCGTTTGATTCTTGATGACAGGTTTTGGGAGGACAGAGAAAAGGTGAAAAAAAAAAAAGGGTAGTACTTGCGCTCGTGTTGGAATGGGAAGATGATGATTATGACCTGCGTATAACCTCTGTGGACTTGAAGCCTATGGAGAATCTCTCTCTAACCTCTCTTTCTTAATTTACTATTTCTGAAATTTGCTGACGTAGCACGCGATGTCAGCTTCACATGTGAAAAGAGATTCGATGAAGAATGATGGATAGATGTCGGCACGATTTGTTAGTATGATTTCGAGGTGTTCATCGGAAGGAAATGAATGATTTCGAAACGATGGTTGTCTAATTGTCTTTCCACCGTTGATTAAAAGCATGATAATTAAAGGCTATCACTCTTTTCCCATTAAGAAAAGAGTAATTGCATAAAATAAACATGATGATGGATATGTGCTAGCAAAAAAATTGGGAAAATTATCCAAAAGATCTTTACCCTATTATAAAATAACCAATTCAGTGCTAAACATTTCAATTGTGCTATAAGAATTTTTAAATAATCTTTTCAAAAAAAAGAACTAGTGTTTTTATTATTAAAAAGATTAAATGACGACCATTCCATGAAGAAGAGGCCTCTGATCTCTTAACTCTTCATCCACCATCTACTTCACAATGATAGTGGGCCTCAAATTTAACCGTCTCCCAAGTCCTGGACCACTGAACTTTAGCCTCAGTTAGCTGAGGAAGGCCTCAATGCAAAACCTGCCACCATCTGCTCCTTTCATGGAGATGAGCTGTCAGTAGTTGAGATTTTTGTGAACTGCTCCAGCTGCAACAGTTCTCAATTTTGAGACAAATTCTAGCGATGCGAGCATCAAACCAAATGATCTTCGAGCTTTATGTGCCTGCTCAACCTCTGCAGCATTACTATATATGTTCATAAGAATAAGAAGTGTGGAAATGATCCCGTTTACAGGTTTTAACCTCGTCGAAGAAGCTCATAGATGGAGTTCCAAACTTGAAACCAGACTGGGAACAGCGGAGCATCGGAGTCAAATGAAATCAAGTTCAACCACATCGAACATTAAGCTTTTAGCAAGTCAAGCTTAGTACCAATGCATCGAGGGCTAAAATTTGCAAATCGAACTCGTTGGTTAAACGGTATTCTCTGTTCTTGTATGTGGCTTAGTTACACTAGTGTTTATATCTTTGTTAGCTCTCTGTCCATACAAGCAACCACCAGACACCAACTCTTAAATACGGAAGATCAAATGAGCTCAGATAAATAGCACCTATGAGACAACCTTAGCAGTTACTAACGGAACAGCCGGGTACTGTACAATCTACAGCTACACCTCTATAGTTACAGGGGCAGAAGCAAATACATGCAAGAAACGATTAAAAAAAATTATCTAATTACTCAAGGTAGTTTTTATGGGCAAAGGAAAAACATTTTATGATACAACAATAGGGCCTCTAAAGCATACAACTACCACAAACAAGGCCACTTGCCAACTATTACAAGTCACTCTCACCGTCTCAATGCTGGGTGAGAGAAGGAAAAGAAGGTATAGATTTCAAAATCAATCTCCGCCCGCTCCTTAGTGGAGGGGAGGAACCAAAGTCGCTATGCGGCGAAGAAACCCTCTTGCCATTGGGAGAAGCAGTTTTGATTACTGCGTTGGCAGTGTCGTTGCTTCGGAGCACCTCCGGCATCTTGCCCCCAGCATTACTATTGTTATTATTATTATTGTCATCGTAATGCTTCTCAAACTCAGGCTGCAGGGCAACATGTTTATGTGTCCCCTGATTTTGACCCGCATGAAGTACTGAAGAGGAGCTGGTGGTGAAAGATGTGGATCGTGGCGGTTCATTCTTTGCTGAATATGTAGTCTCAATTGATGGTCTGGTACACACAGAGGACCATTTAGTGTTTTTAGTATCATCGTGAAAGTTTATCAGCAAAAGAGAAGCTACATGATGATACCCGTAATATGCAGATGGCGTTGCTTGAATTGGATCCCTCTGTTTTGCGACTTCCAGAGAACCTTGGTTCCCCACGCTTTTTCCGATATTTTCCTTCCCTTCATCAATTATTTCGGCCTCCACACCATTTAGAGTAGATCCTGGGGTACATGACGACAACTATTTTAACAACAAGAATCACAAATAGCAACTAAAGGAGTCCATATGGAAAAAATAAATACAAGCAAGATACAAAGATTCAGAGAGAGACGTATCCACTCACCGTCTTTTCTACCAAATGAATTTTTACAACCTTCACATCTGCAGTTGAAGGAGCAACCAACTCCGCCCTTTTGTTCAAAGGAATGAAGTGTTTAGATAGGATTATACGATGTGAAAAAATAAATAATAAGGAGAAGAAAGTAAGAACCTGATAACATTCACAATACTTCTTCAGGCAGCCAGATTTCTTGCAGTTGCAACCCCTCTTATGCCGTGCCGAAGCAGGGGTTTTATTGGAATCATCCTGCATGAATATTTGTTCATGAGATAGCAGTTCTGATTGCATTGATGGACTTTAAGGAATATGTGTCTTACCCCAGTATCAGGAAAAGAGTCGGAAGCTCTAATAACTTTTGGAGCAAATGCAAGTGGGTTGCGTGACTCAATCTGTTTGCGAGTTGCAAGAACAGTATCTTCGTGAATAGGCTTATTGAGGCAGTCTAGGCATGCACAAGGCTCGATGCAGTAGACACCAGCAGCAAAGCATTCACAGTAACTACAAGAACAGGGAAAAAGATGACTTTCTATTTTATGCATTTGTTTCGTTTTATATAAATGCAATCCGTAAGACCATTTTTGCATTCTTTAGAAACAAAACTAGGAACCTGATTACTGTTTACCTAAGCAAAAACAAAAAAAAATACTAAGTTTCACTTGCTAATGGAAAGAGGCTAATGAAATGCAATCAGCACCATGACGATCCAGACAATAGAACAATTTGAAGCCCAAGAAACAGAAAGAGGATCAGTGGACAATTTTCTTGACACAGTGATTGGTGCTCATCACATTTATTGGCCACCTGGCCAAAACACAACATAACCATCCCACATATAAGCCAACATATAATAAAAGATGGAGACTGGGAGTAGTTCATGGTTAACTAAGACTCATATGAGAAGTTACTCTTTGTCAATCCAGATGTCAGTTACATATAAACTAACTCTTTTGACATATTTATCATGGGACATTCACTTATTCATCAGTCTCAAAAGGAAACATTACTTACAGCTTCAGACATTTTGATTTCTTGCAGTTGCAGCGTTTGCAGGCCATATCTTCAGAATGCTCTGCTTTGCGCCTGTGAAGCAACAAGTAGTGTTCTTAAGGTTAAGTAAATTGAACAATTGTATGCATCATAATGAGTTTTTCACACGGAGGTTTAATAGTTGTAGACATGCCTCTTTTTCTGAGGACTGTTGTGGTCAAGCTCTTCACTGTCAGGATATGCACATGACTGCGAACCATCTTGTACAACTAAGACTCCATTATCGGCAGAACCTATGTCCTCAGAAGCAACTGAAGTCAAAGATTCATGAAGAGATTGATGGGAATTGGAAGATTCAATGAGCTAGAAGAGATTTGCGTGTTCATCAACTGATTTTCACTCAACAAATTTCCATGTTCTACACTTTGGTAGTCGTTTGAAGTGGTTGCCAGAGCATTTAAGTGCAGACCAATTCCAGGTAACGTGCACCTCAAGGGATCACCTTCACTTTCAACAGGCAGCTGCCCATCGTTCACAAGAGTGTTTTCATCATGTTGAGATAATGCCATGTGACTATAATCCGAATCGTCACCAGAGAGCTTACGAAGCTCAGCAATCTCAAAGTCCAGACAACGCCTCCTCAAGCCCCGATGGAAATTAGGGACAGGCTGCAAATATTTAGTTCATAAGATTGTCAACTAAATGATGTGCAAGCAAAGATGCCCATTAGCTACGCTAGACCAGGGAGATACTACTAAAGTACATCAGGAGTGTCACTTAATATAGTAGTGTGTGCAAATAAAGTTTTACTTTGTAATAACTGGACTTATGAAAATACCTTTCAAGTGATAACTAATGCTTGTGACACAGTGGAAAATGAGGGATTCGCTATAAGCACCACATAATGTACACGTAGACTATTGAATTCAACTAACCAGAAATGTGGCATCATTACCGTGTAATCAAAAGGCACACATGTTCCTGCATCATGGTGCGAATTCTTGTCCAGCTGGATTGACATATACTTATCCAAAAACTTATCCAGATTATGGTAATCAAGATTCTTAATCGCTTCCTTTTGCCCGTAGGCTTCATCAGTCGGATATGGGGGTTCTACTTGTTGTTGTTCCCTAGACGGTAAATCCACCTGCTGCGATCTCTCAAAACCACTGACATCATCCGGTGTGAACCTTGACATGAGAGAATTTAAACATACCGTTCCAAAATCAGGTGATCTCTGAAGAAGCTCCCTAAATGCCTCAACATCATTAGGAGAGCTAAAAATGAACAAGTCACTAGCATCAATTGGCCATTCTTTCTGTTGTTGACCTTCACCTTCAGGAAGTGGTTTCCCAGGAGATTTCACAGCCACCGGTATAATGGGGGTCGACATACCAGCAGTCTCTACTGCAGCTTCTGCACCAGCAGAACAAGTTGTCATGTTACCTTCTGGATTATAGAAGCCAAACCTCGAGGTCTGAGGAAACTCAGTTGCAAAATCTGAATGTTCCTTGCATGGTTCAGCATGAACTTCAACTGAAACCTTTTTGTCAGAGTTTTTGCTTCTCTGCGAAATGCCATTAATAAAATCCCCATTTCGGCAGAATATATTGTGGTTTTCAGAAGAACGATCGGGATTTGATGGATCTAAGCTTTGATGCCTGAAAAGAACAAGTCAAGGAACGAGATGTATAGTGATTACTACCGATGATACAACGCACTTGTTTTGCAAAGAAAATATGCAATGCCATCAATTACCTCCGCAGAAAACTTGGATCCTTGTGAAAATTGGCATGAGGCGAAGTGAAAACTGAGGGAAGGGCTGTGAAAGGAAGCGAGGTGAAAGTCTGAGCTATGTGTGTGGATTTCACGGGCTTGATAGGCGAGAGACTTCTGATGAAGTTAAAAACTGGGGAGTCCTGCCAATAGAAGGACAAAAACATTGGACCATATGAAGATTAAACGTCATTATTAACAGGGAAGAGCAACAATAGCTGAAAAGAACTACCTTAAATGACAAGACAAAAAAAAATGAAGCGAAACAAGGCTGCCCAAAAATTTGCACAGAAAAAGCAAATGATTTCGCCAACCAATTAAACTACAATATAGCTTAACACAGCTGAGTTCGGCAGGAAAACCATGGAAGCGTGAAAAAAAAAATCTTCTCTTGGCATGAATTATTGGTAGAATGCACTCAGCAAAATCACCATTTTCCCCCTGAAATAATCAGAGAAGAGAACTGACAATAAAAAAAAAAAAAAAAAAAAAAGAACCCTTATTTCTAGACATAAAGTTGCATCGGCCGGGCAGAAAAACCAACTCTCTCCCCCGAAATCATCTCAACAATCCCTACCACCAAAACCATCGGAACGAACAGCTAGCAGAGTGAACAGGGTGATCTCTGAAAGTGCACAACAGATCAATAAGCAAAGTCATCAAACGACATGGACAAAACCCAAAAAAACTTCAGAAGGCCGAACCGTTTCTGCTCCGAAAAGGGCAAACCTTTCCTCACGAAAACACCCACAAAGAAAAAACCCATCAAGAAGAAAAGACCCCCAGCGCAGCCGCATCGCCATACAAACGAAGGACAAAAAGAACCCAGAAAAAAATGAAACACCCACAAAGAAAACCCATTAAAAAGAAAAGACCCCCGAGCGCAGTGGCATCGCCACACGAAAGAAGAAGAAAAAGAACCCAGAAATTCACAGGACAACCGCGTAATTGAGGTCCGCAAAGAAAACCCACAAAAGGAAAAACCTAGAACCAGAAACGCGACGAGAATTCTACCTCGTGGGCAGAGACGGGGGGAGCGGCGATCTGGGTCTTCTCAGGCGTGTCCATCTCCAGAGACCCACCAACCGCCGCTGCGCATCTCTCTCTCTCTCTCTCTCTCTCTGAAGTGTCTCTCTGCGCGCGCGTGCTGAGTGTGCGGCGAAGTGAAGTCAAGTGAAGTGAAGGGAAGGGAAGGAGGGAAGCGAGGGAGGGAGGGTTGGAGGAGAGAGATTCAAGACGAAGCGGGAAGGCGGGAGATGGGAAGCATTTTTTTTGTCGCGGTCCTTCGGAGAGACTGATGACTTTTTCGGCGACGGAAGCAGGAAAGGCAAAAAGCAAATGTCCCCACGCAACCCTGTCCTTTCCGGCCACCTGTCCCTCTATGTATATATAGGCCCAGCGATGGGACCTCAATTTCTTCGCCCTACAAAAACCGGCTCTGAATTGAATTGCACTCACCATGCATACCATCCTTAGATAATATCACGATGCCTCATTTTGTGAAAAATTACCATTCAAATCATTTTCGCCTCGTTAATTAGGATCATCTTACCTAGTTAATTTCCCGTTAGTCGGTATGAACAGATTGTTCCGATCAATTGGTTATTGAAATTTTTTCCATGATCAGATGGTCTGAATGGATTCCAAATATAACCGTCGATACGGCTTTCTTTATTAATTTGGATCGAGTTCAACTTGTTTATTAAATAGTTTACTTATCAAGCCGAACGGTTCGAAATTGACCATTCAAAACTGGGAGCCGTTCGATTATTATTGATGATCAATTTGTACAATAAAAACTATAGATAACAAGATGAAATGAGATTATTAATAATTCGATCGGATTTTTGACTTAGATTTTGAACTACTATTAATCCTTGGTAAAGAAATTCAACCCCAAATTTTTCAGGGCGAATTCCAAATTATCATCTTCTGTCATCCAATGGGCTATTTTCACATCACATTATAATTTTTCCTCACTATAGCCAATTTTTCATCATATTCCACACAAAGCAACAAAACGCTACGGTTAGATTCCTCATGTGCTTGGTATTCTATTCGGCCAGCAATTTTGGCGCCCAAAACATTTTTGGAGGATAGGCTAATGCACACGTCCGTTCAATTCGGGCTTTTCCCGGTCATGTGACTATGGTCTACATCACACATTAATTAACGCCCTGTAAAAGGGTCGAGGTCATAGGGATATGGACATGGAAAAATCGGAGGATTTACGATTGACCGGTGAGGATGGGGGTCTTAGTATAAGCTGGAAAAACAAAACCTTCACGTTATATATAAATAAATACCAAGAGCTCCTAATCACCAATAATAATAATAATAGTAATAATAATAATAATAATAATAATAATAATAATAATAATAATAATAAAGTACCTAGAGCTTCATTAGGAGTAAAAGAGCGGTCCCCATTTCCATAGATCTACCGAGCCCACTACCTACTCCATGGTCCCATGGATTTAAATGGCATATTCTAAAATTCCTTCTTCCTTTTTTAAGTACATGAAAAACAAGTCAAAAAATTGATGTGATGAGTGATGTAATAAATTTTAAGTGGAAATTTAAATAAGCTAGTTATTTTCAATGCGCAATAAGGTTGCAACATAGATTTGGGAAACCAAATTTTGTTAAACTATTTTAGTATATTTGACAATATTGGAAAATTTGTTGCAGGAAACCGTTCCAGCATCATTGGCTAAGAATGGCTATCACGTAATTTGGCTAATTTGCTATCATTTTTCAAGAAGCAAGTTGAAAATGAACCATGAAGCCAAAGAATGAAGGGCATAAATCTTAGCAATTTTTTTTTATATATATAAAGATCATATCACATTCATAATGAGGCCATCCAAAATACTATTCTCATATACAATGGTATGAAGAGTGTTAGGTCCAAAAATGCAATCAAGAGAGGAGGATTAATCAGTTTTTTCAGATATGTAAAAACTAATTTTTGTACAACCAACCCTTAAAAAAAATTCTGCTTTTACATGCAAGTAAACTAGCAATTTATGCTGCAAAATTAAAGACCTTTAAGAAAAGAGAAATTGCAAAAAGGATTTACAGTGGTTCGACTTGGGCACCTACTTCTCTATCTTCCAGCTCTATTTGCTTAATTATGCCAAAATACAATACTTAAACCAAGCGCACAAACGCTGCCTTATTACAATTGCAGAACATTCTACCACACAGATTCGAAACCTTTTATAGCTATCCTACTATATGATAAGTATATATGATACCATTCAATAATCATTCTCACGTCATGTACGCACAACGCTGCTATCAATATACTCGGATTGAGTCAATTATACTAAATATTTGACTAAAGTAGAATAAATATAATCAACCAAATACTTGTTGGGGTTCACTTATGAAAAATGAATGTAATAGCCCGAAAACAAGATGGTAGCCAGAGGATAATGCTCTCTCTCTCTCTCTCTCTCCGTGAACAAAGCGGAAACAAAGGTCAGCTCACTCTGACACAGTTGACATTACCAGGATCGACCGAAACATACGGGGGAAAGTCCTAGGTAATCCCACTGTCCAAAAGCATAAGTTCAGGCAAGGCACTCCAGATAATCACGGTACTTTAAAATAATCAAATTTCTGCCACAAGAACACAACCGCAAAGCGTACAAACTCTCCAGCGACTTTAGCGTCTGTCAGGTATCACCAGCAGCTCCATCACCACCTTATTCTAATCACTTTTGAACCCTGATGAACGATGCTCCTCTAACCGCAAGCCTCCGGCGAAAACGACAGGACAGGCTACAAAAGAGTAAGTAATGATTGGGAAGAGCATCTTCAATGCTCCAGATGAGGTATGGCCAGCCCTGCAGCTGCTCCCCCGTATGGGAGTCGAATCTTTTCTTGATTCTTTATTTTGATAGGGTTTGGGTTTCTTCTCCTTTCTTGTCTCGATTGCTGTCATACTTCCGCTGGATCTTTTCTTCTCCTTGGTCGTTGACAACCACACTAGGACACAGAGGTCTTCATTATTATAACTTTATAGGACAATTTGGGATTTCCCAGAAAAGATTATGGGGGTTCTGACTTTACTTGTCTAGGGTACTAAACGCCCAACTCATCAGGTACAATTTGAATTTGAGCATCCATGGCCATTTGAACCCTGCAAAATTTTCTCTTTCCTTCAGCTTCCCCAAGTCCCGAGAGTCGGTAGGTTTATCAGAAGACCTGGGAATGCTTTTATATTGATATGACGCAACTTGTTTTGACCTAGGGTTGGGTGTTTTAACCATTTCTTGCATGGGTTTTGTGAGTTTAGGAGTGAGGGTTGCTGCATTTTCGAGCTCTTAGTTGGTCCCGATGAAGTCCTTTTCGTTTGTCCATTTATGTTCTCTATATGTGCGCTCACGTGCAATGAAAAATATATTCTTATGGGTGTTTTCTATGTACGAAAGTCAAATTGATACAAGTGAAAGTTAAAGGGGGATTAGGAGTGATTAGTAATTAGACAATTGTTTTTTTTTTTGGACATCATGAAATAATTGGGTAACAAAGAATCGTGATTGTTGTTGTCCTTAGTGAAGGGTTAAATTTTCTGTTATCTTCGATCGAAAGAAACTTTTTTCAATCACACTTATGGTTGGCGGGTCATAGACCACGTACGATACCGACATGCGAGTTTGATTAAATAAGAATATGGATAATATACATATCCATGATCTGTCACTCAAAAAAGCAATTAGAAAATCATAATGTTTATGAAAATACTAAACTCTAAATATGCAAATTAAGAAATGTGGGTTAGGCGCACCATATGAATTCGATTCCTCCAATTTTCTCAACTCCACCGCCCAAGCATCATTACTTGCATGCAAATTAAGAAATGTGAATTAGGCGCACCATATGAGTTCGATTCCTCCAATTTTCTCAACTCCACTACCCAAACATCAATACTTACATGGGGCCTAATTATTCTCGAAAGACTAGGGGAGATTTATATTGGTCTCGGCACCTGTTGCATGGAAGAATGTACTCTAAACTTACTTTGACTTTGGAGTGTTTTCATGGAGTGAAATTATGTGAAACTGGGAGTTGGTGCACGATGCATAGTCTACTCCAAAGTATCAGTATGCATAGTTTTACTTTCCCGCTTAGCTAATCTAACTTGGGGTTTGGTAGTATTTCTCATGCACTTGTGCTGAGGCGGCTGAGATATTTACACTAAAATTCTATTTATTTCGTGAAAAATAAATAATTTAGAAAACATTTTCTTAAAAATGATCGTTTGTATTGCTTGAAATAATTAATGAATGAGAAATGCTTTTATTATGTTTATATATTTTCGTAGACAATGAAATTATTATTCGTTCATTCATTTTTGTAAATGATATAAGCAAACGTTTTTTAAGAAAATATTTTCCAAATCATTTAATTTCCGCGAAATAAACGTACCCTAATAGGGGAGCGAAGTGTCTATCACCACCTCTTGTTCCCTTCTCCTGCCTCCAACCGATCGATCGTTTAATGTGCGTTATGGGTCAATCCGATAACCTATTGTTAGAAAAAGATACGAACTCAATTCCTTCCGCTCCTTTCATCTTGCTAATTACATCTTAAGTTTTCACATTTGATAGTAAGTTCTCTTTAAATTATTTTTGTACCTTTGACCCTACTAAGAAACTCATGCTGTGAAATTGACCCCATCAATTATGAACAGACCAAAATGCAGCAAAGAAGATGATAACTATATTAAATTAACAAAAGACAATGCATTCGTTGCACTGTTTCCTCCATTATCATTAACGGTTTTCCAGCACGACATCATAGTATGATTCAAATTTGACACAAAATTATTGAGAGAATTAATAGTTTTCACTCATTTTTGGCAAAAAAATGAAAAGTATTGTATAGTTACAAATTTGGGCTCTCACGCAAATACACAGTAACATTTGAATGTGCTAAAAGAATTCTTTGGCTCCGTCCCTGGCACCCTCCCAAGCACACCGCTATGCCATTCTTCCCCATCGTTGCATTAAAAGAAGAAAACTAATGTTCTTAGTATTAAAAGCGATAAAAAAAACTTTTATAATTTGCTTGTCTATATTTATATATTGATAAAAGTACCAAAAAAGTCATAAATCTATGGCATTAGTTTCAATTTAGTCCTAAACTTTTTAATTGGATCAATTTAGTTTAAACATTTTCACATTGGTACAAATTCGGTCCATTTTGGCCAAATTTAGCCGGCCGGTGCTGACATAGACGTTGGTTGGCCAGTGAACGCCGACGAGCCACTAGAGGCTTTCTGTCCACTACTGGGGAAGAAGGCCAAGAGGAAGAAGAGGAAGAAGAGGATTGAAAAGGAAAAGGAAAAAGAAAAGGTAAAAAAAAGAAAAAATATTAAAAAAATTCAAAAAAATTATTTAAAAATTGTCACTTCAGTGTTCGCTAGCCGTCCGGTGTCCACGTTAGTGTCGGTTGGCCAAATTTGGTTGGATGAACCGAATTGGTACCAATATGAAAATGTTTAAGACTAAATTGGTTTAATTGAAAGATTTAAGACTAAATTGGTACCAAGGCCATAGGTTTAGGATGTTTTTGGTACCTTTGCCTTTGTATATTTCAAACGTTTTTGAGGGATTCCACGTTGAATAATAGCAAGAGTATTCAATCTGCATGAGTCATAGAAAAAAACAAGAACCAAAAAGCATAAGTCCAACTAAACAAAACGTACCGTTGAAAATAATTTTGTGATTTTCATTTTTGAGATCTTAAAAAAGAGTGCGATTATATTGAATAAGGGATAGAACGACTGGACATTAAAGCTCTGACAAGTATTTCAACGATGACATGATATAATAAGCTAATAAAATGTCGATGTAACTCTACTTTTAAATGTAAGTTCCATCATTATCCTCACATAAGCAAACAATCTCGCATCTAGGCATCGTCAAAAGGTACATATGAGGAGTTAAATCAATGTCGGTATCCCGATATGTGTATGTAAGTACCACTTTTAACTCGTTATGCCACATGTCTTACCGATGGCATGATCTTTGATTGCATAACAATCTCTCTCGACACGAAGGTCATGCAACCTATACATGCCATGCAATAACGGACCAAGTATTCAATCTTAGGGAGGTCTTACGTAATTCAACTTTAGAAACATGGGGTATGGGATAAACATGGGCCCTGGGCCAATCCACATTGGTCTTGGTCTGTCTGAAAATCGAACAAACCGAATTAAGCTCTTCTAAAAATATGGGCCAATCATAGATCCCCACCAATCTTAGATAGTGAACAAGATTATAGAAGACCCGACATATATAGTTAGATTCATATATCCGTACTTTTATGGTTATCTTTTTCATGTTTGATGATAAATTGATCACATGGACTCGGATTCAACAATGCTCTTCATCTTCAAAATCTTTGAGTGTTTCAATAATCATGACGTTTGCACTGTATTAAGTGAATCTAAAAAGTGATTGTGCCACTATAAATTTTATGAGAACTGAGTTAGAGAAGAAGATCGGAGAATGTCAATAAATCAACAAACGAAGGTATCATTATTTTGAAGTACGTTTCCTTGTAAATGGTGTGCCCGCTATACTTTTTATTCCTGCCTTCTAGTCAAGTACACTTATCGTATCGTCACAAGGTTTCACTAACTAAAAAAAAAAGAAAAAAATCGTAGCAAGATATCGGGTGTCTGAAATAAAATGTGAGAGATGCACAACGCACAAAAGAAAGTACAATTGGGTTCACGAAAGTGGTGTTATGGATCGATGCTAGAAGTCTAAGATAAAGTCTTTACCGGCGGGATTGGTTTTTCAATGCATAAACAAGCCATGGCCCTATTAAAAATGATGGTGCGATTTTCATATTCTTTTCAAAGATGATTTGTAATCCAATATCGTAAGGTCATTCGCCATTTGTCATAGACCTCTCCAATAGGTAATATGGATATCTCAGGCCTAAAATTCCTAATTCACCAAGCCAAATGGCCACATTTTTTGGGTCATTGTCGTTCCCATCATATGTTCTGTACTAACGTAGATCGGCCTTAGACGAATGGCTCATTGGTCAATGTAGGCCCAAGAAGGATAAGATAATGAATTGTGCGGCAAGGCAACGTCCAATTATTGTCTCGAAATTACGTAGCTTGAAGGCGAAACACAATTAAATTCAAATATGTAGTGTGTGATCATGTAGCCTTCGTCACGCTAGATTTGGTGCCACATTGCGTAGATTCGAAATTGAAAATGTCATGATCCACTCAACATGCTGAGCTCATCCAATCGGTTGCTTTTAATATAATACTTGTCAAATCTGTGGCATGCGCGCCCCCATCATCATGTTTTCCTTCATTTCCATTCGTCAACCTTCTCCAAGCTTCCCAAACAAGAGAGGAAAAAACATAGCTTTCAACTCCTGCCAAACACGGCGTGAACGATGAGCTCGTTCTGTCGTCGCAAGGAGCATCAATGTACGTGCTTCAATAACACGGTTAGCATGTTCGATTTGAGTCACAACTAAACAAATCACATAGTTGCCCGCGTTTGAGATTGACTAGCCGTTGCCTCAAAAAGTCAAGAATCTTTATACATTACGTATTGAATGAGAAAGGCACTAACCGATTGGAGGTTTCGAGTTTGTGGATTCATGGAAGAGATGATATCCTTTTACCGGCTATCATTCTCAAAAGTAGTTCTCATCCCAAGGCGGACGACCTAAGGAGAAAAATCGGTAGGCATGGGTAAGTAATTTCCTTCTATAAGGTTCTGTCCGCTACGTTCTCTCATTCATTTGACATAGAAATTTATACACCTTTTCGATTGGAGATGGGTATGGACAATTTTCTTCAGATTTATAATTACTTCACATGCGCACTCTACGTGTGTTCACAAATACTTTTGAAGTAATATCATGAATGTTGTTTGTTAAATTTATAGCCTTATAACTCTTAAGAGTAATATAAGAACGGTCGAATATTGTGAGGATAGAAAGTTACCACATAACTCAAGTATCTGCAGAGCTATAAGTTTCGCATTTATCCGACATCATTATTGTGATAAAAATGTTAATCGCGAAAACGCAATCCCACAATCTCCATAATTAGAATAAGAACACATATTATCGAATAGAAAGATTAACGTGTCTGTTTTGAAGTTTATCATTCTTGATGTGGAAAAGAGATGATTCAAAACATAAGTGATTCTCCTTTACTATCCTTTATATTACTGGCTTAATGAGAAAGCCCATCACCCTTAGCGCTTAGTAAACACTATTTATGTGAGAACATTCGTGTATGTTAAGATTAGAGGAGAAATTTGAACACTTTCAATTAAGCCCTTTCATTATGGGTCGAGCTCAACTCGACCCACACTAACTAATCTCATATCATACTAATTAAGAAACTTTATATTTCACATTATTAGACTGATCCTGTAAAATAATAAATTACAATATCGATTAATGTAACTGACATTAAAAGCATAAAAAATAACGTTGATATTATAAAACAAAGTAAAACGAAACGATGTGTCCAGTATAATAAAATAGAATTGATAAACAGGTGCCGGCTTGCCTAGGCTCAAAAGATAGGTGTGTGGACTTAAGCAATATACTTACATGAAGAAGGCCCCGTTTGCCCAACTTTGGCCTGGCCTGCACATTTTGATGTAATACCCATGCCGATCTCCATGTTCCGCTCCCTCGGACCATTTTTTTTTTTGTCAAACTACGGACCTGTTCAAAGATCGGTCTGTTAGGCCTGCCGATTGATGTAGAATATGCCTTGTTTTGCACTTTCGATGGTGATGGAATGGTCGAAAGACAGGGAGTTCCGGGAGCACTTTTAAAGCTATGATGGAATAATTCTTCAAGACAAGATACTCTAAAAGGGACGTTTGGGGGGGGGCTCCGGCCCCGTTTTCCTGTACCAGAAAAACCTAAAGGAGAAAGAGCAAAAAGAGATGGAAGGACAGGGGCGGTACCACGGCCGGCGAAAGGTGCATCCGTGTTTCGTTCATCCACTCACGGGCGAAGCCGAAGCCACAAAAAGAATTCATACCTGATGACAATAATAAAAAGGTAGCAGAAAGGAATTTGTCTGAACTGAACAGGGTCAAGATTTGCCATATTCTCTCTCTCTCTCTTTACAGTCTGGTGGTGGTGGTGGGGGCCTTATTTTAGGTTGTCTAGGTCGAACATACGCCTCTCTCTCTCTCTCTCTCTGGCTCCTTCTCAAGCTCTGATCTTTTCCTTCTTTTTCGTCTCTGTTGGCATGTGGCTCACGTTCCCACTTCTTGAAAAATCCTCATCCACAAAACGATCTCGTATCTGGCTTCCTCTGGCGCCAAAAATGACAGCTTTAAGAATCTAACTGTGCCTTCCTTTGGCGCCCCATTTCTTCCCCTCCTCGTTCCTCCTGTCCTTTGGTCTGGTTTGGTGGTCTTGGAAGCTGATGATACGAATGATGTCATGAGAGCCCCGTCTCTCATGGCTTTTTTTATCTGAATGAGCCTCCGCACCAACCGCCACCACCGACCGGGGCTTTAAACCTTTCCCGTCATCCTCCTCCATCTCATTAGCCTCAAAAGTCAACTTTTCCGTCGGTGTCTGTCTTTCTCTTTGACTCTGTTTTTCTATTCTCTGTTTTTCTTCTCTCTCCCTGGTGCGGTGTTCAAACGTTGGGCCTCGCTTGCAGCTACATATACATGTCTTTTTTCCTCCTCCTTCTGGCTCCTCATTTGATCTTTTCTAAAAGTTCCCAATTCTGGGTCAATGGTCTTTGGGAAGAATCGCGCAGAGGTCGTATTTTAATGGTTTACGCTGGTCATCTTGTCATGTTTTCAGGCACGAAAGATGGGTCGTGATTGTTTTGATTGCTGGAGGGTCCCGAATAGTAAAGCTCCAATTTTTTTCCTTTCTCATTGGTGGGACTTTCACGATGAGAAGAATTATCTTTCTTTCTGGTCAAATCATTGAGAGGCCATCCGGAGTTCGCTTTTGAAGGGTTTAGCCCAGTTTCATTGGAATAGGTATCATGCGTGATCCAAAGAGTTGTCTTTCTTGTGTCTGTGAAATGGACCAACTCATGATTATATACGGGTTTTGATGTTTTTGTAGTTCTCTTGTATTCATTCTGATTCGAAGTTGTGAATTTGCTCTGTTTGATGATGGATTCGGAGAAAACTGAGGGAGTTGGTGGGTTGAAGGAAGAGGGAATTGTGGTTCCAAAGGGGAAGGGGAGTGGGAGTTTGAGCGGCAAAGACCTGTATCTGAGAGCCGACAAGTTTGATCTGAAAAGCTTGGACATACAGCTTGAGAAGCATCTAAGCAGGGTTTGGTCGAGAAGCATTGAGAACCAGAAGCCTAAAGAAGAGTGGGAGATTGATTTGGTAAAGTTGGACATAAGAAATGTCATTGCTCAGGGTACCTATGGTACTGTCTACAGGGGCACCTATGATAACCAGGATGTTGCAGGTAATTAAGTTCTAACCTTCTCTTATTCTTGTTTCAAAATTTAGTCTTTCCTAGAGATTTATCATAATCATTTATTTGTAAGGTCAAAGGTAAATCAGAATGTGGAAATTCTTTGTGTGCTTTTGCTACATGTCAAAGCTCCGTGGAGCTCAAGAGCCATGTCATGAGCTGTTGCTTCACCTACTGCCAATTCTGCGAAATGCTTACTGAGGACCTAGCTCTTCTGATGAAGAATCTGTAAATGTCCCGCCAGCTTTAGCTCAGACTTTTTCGAGTGGAGGGTTGCTTTGCTCCATTTGTGTTGTATCTTCTTGCACTTGGATGTGATACGCTTATGAAAGATATAAAAAGACGTTATAGGATTTATGGCTCAGTTTAAATGGGGAGGTCAGTTTGACTTGATCTGTGGTAATGGAATTTGAACATTTGTACAACCAAACGACGGTAAAAGTTGTTGTTTATAGAGCGCCAAGGCCGATGGTGATGGTCTGGCAGACTTCAGAGAGTTAATTGAAGATTAATGGAGATAACTGTCGCCGATCCTGAGTCAAAAGGCAGTAATCACTGTCTTAGCAATTGTGATATATGCGATAACATTTGGTGATTCATGGAAATGTCCCAATGCTTGAGATAAAATTGTGGCTCGCAAGTTAAAATACTATCTAAAATAATTGAGAGGAGACAGTCTAAATTCGAATATAATCTCAAAATGCCTTTTGCAATTGGCACTTGAGGGATAGAATATATGCAAATCAGAGGTTAGTGATCTTGGAGGTGGATTTTTCTTCCTAATATCTTCACCAAGAGGTTTATTGTTGGCAAAATATGCTCTTACTTTTTTGGCTTTTCCCAGTCCCGTGTTAGCTAGGCGCCAATTTTAATTTCCAGAATTTCAGCCTGGTTGGAACTACCTGATGATGTTCCGATACGATATTTTGAGATGGATTGCTTGGAGATGGAGGAGACAAATCAGTGATCCAGTGCTTTAAATATAACCTGTCATTTGTTGCAACCTATTTGGCATAATTTGGTTACTGAACTCCAGTAACTTGTATATTTGTGCACTTTTTCATGACTTAAAATTCAGCTTACATTCTGTTCTTGGTATCATTATGGCGTCTTTTTTGGCTTTCTTACTTCTCTGTTTTCCATATTTTAGTGAAGTTGTTAGACTGGGGCGATGATGGTGTCTCAACATTGGCTGAAACTGCTGCCTTGCGGGCATCGTTTCGGCAAGAAGTTGCCGTGTGGCACAAGCTTGATCATCCTAATGTTACCAAAGTACAATCTCATTCTCTTTTCTTTGTTGTGTGCATTTCATGAAAGATTTTGTCTTCACACTAAGTGGAAGATGAAGGCATGTGCCTCTGTGCAGTTATCTCTTTTTTCTTCTGTATGAACTTATGATAGCTTTTCCTTTCAGAAGTGCCATTTTTTTTTTTCAAATTCCTTCTGTCAAATTCGATTCTCTTAGTGAGCAAATTTCACTCGTATATTCTACCTTTTATAATCTTATGCCATTGCAGTTCGTTGGAGCATCAATGGGGACTTCCAATCTTAAGATTCCATCAAAAACCCCTTCGAACGAGCATCAGAATTCACTTCCGGCTAGAGCTTGCTGTGTGGTTGTAGAGTATCTTCCTGGTGGGACCTTAAAACAGTACCTGATAAGGAATAGGCGAAAGAAACTTCCCTTCAAAATTGTTATCCAGCTAGCTTTAGATCTTTCTAGAGGGTGAGTGCTGAAATAAGTTCTTTCTTAGAAGCTTGTCATGCTGCATTTCTTAATCACATGAAAATTATTGGATTGCAGTTTGAGCTATCTGCATTCGAAGAAGATTGTACATCGGGATGTCAAAACGGAAAACATGCTGTTGGATGGCCAAAGAAATCTAAAAATTGCTGATTTTGGCGTAGCACGTGTTGAAGCTCAAAATCCAGGCGATATGACTGGTGAAACTGGTACACTTGGTTACATGGCTCCAGAGGTACTAACTAAGCCATCTCATTTTAGTTTAGTAAGTTAGTATATTTTGGGAAGATGAAAGGGGAAAACGTATTGGTAGCTGCATGCAATTTTTGCACTTACAAGGACAAATGCGTGAACAGTAAATTGAACAATGTGATTTGCCTTCATTTGTTTTTCTTTCTCAGAAATTTCCTTTTGGCCATCAATAGTCAACAACTCCATTGGTTCCTTCCTAGGAAAGACATTTTCTTTTGTGCTTTCCTTTGATAGGCTCCTGCTCCTGCTAATGCTACTGAAAAATTTCCATTAACGATGAGAAATTTGTTATAACGATGTTTTTGTTCATAAGGTGGAAATTACTGATAATTGATGTATTTTCTACATTCTCAAGACGAGTTTCTGACACTTGTAGGTTCTTGATGGTAAGCCATATAACAGAAGATGTGATGTCTATAGCTTTGGCATATGCTTATGGGAAATTTATTGCTGCGATATGCCGTATCCTGATCTAAGTTTTGCTGATGTGTCATCTGCTGTGGTTCGTCAGGTCAGTTTTCTGAGCGAGTTTTGCTTCTACATGACCTTTTAAGTTTGTTTTGTTCCGAATTGAATGTGCTTTAATTTTCATGTTGTCCTGTTAACTTCATCACTTCATATGCTTTTCTTGGGAGTGTTTTATATTCTGTTTGCAGCTTTAGAAATAAAAGCATGACTCGTGCCCTGATGTTGCGTTGGACGCTACAAAATAAAATATGTTGCTTTGATTCCCGAATTGCTGCCGATGAAACCCTGTGGTTGACAACTACATTTCTCACTCTTCCTAGCTTATTTTAGACTCTGATTCAAATGATTTCTCTTAATAAATAATGAAGTCAACTTAGATGGATGAAGATAGTTGAGTGTACTTTTAAGGATCTCGCTTGCCCAACATCTATGTATGCCTACTAATGGTCCATGGCAACATTATATCTCTATTTGCTGGCATAAATGAGTCGATTTGATGTTATTTTATGAATTTCATCCCGCCTTTGTTTTTCCTCTATACAGAACTTGCGACCTGAAATGCCGAGATGCTGTCCCAGTTCTTTGGCGAACATTATGCGTAAGTGCTGGGACGGAAATGCGGAGAAGCGTCCCGAAATGGCGGAGGTGGTTAGGATGTTGGAAGTGATTGATACAAGCAAAGGAGGAGGTATGATACCTGAAGATCAGGCTCCGAGTTGTATCTGTTTTGGTCCCGCCCGAGGGCCTTGATTTCAGTTTGGTGATCCACAACTAAATCACTCTTTGGAGCAAGGGTAAAGATATATTTTTTTTTTCCTTGAGAAATCTGTGATGAGTACTCAAATGAACGTGCGATTGCGTGACTTTGGTACTTGATGATGCTTTGAATTCTGCTATATTCTTGGAAGGTCTCGCCTGTATAGTTCCGTCCCATCTGGCAGGTCTCGATGATTTATCAAAGAGAAAGTGGGCACAGGAAATATGTGTGTAGTTTCATTAGGATAGGCAAGAGGAAGGATTCCCTAATGATACAATGGAGAGCAAAACAAAGCCTTTTCAATGTGGTTCTGGTTCGTTCATGGTGTTTCTTTTCTTGGTCAAATATAGAATGAGATGCTCCCGGCCTTTTAACTAGTTTCTGGGATTGAATCGAACCAGTTGTGCTACACTTCTGCTACTGTTAAAGAGAGCCAGTCTTTCTCAACTCTCCTTATTTCATTCAAAACTACCAGTTTCTTGAAAGATCGCATACCTTATTTGCACCATTTGACCTTTGTGGAATGAAACTCTCTCATTCACTTCTGCTTCAGTACCACAATACATGCCACTTTATTTTCGTTTCTCTTCAATGATCTATCAAGTACTAGATGCACTCACCAGTATTTCCTTAAGCATTTTGTTTGTTCATCCGAACCTGTCCCCACCAGGTTGACCTGGTTTTGGAGTTTCAAAGGGCTGTGAGATACTCGAACTTACCTCCGGTGACCCACCCTCGGGTCGACGGAGATGTTGCCCTTCCGGATCAATCCATCGACACTGCGCCATCCTGTCGGTCTGACCATTTTATGGCTTTTCACCATGATCATGCATTCAAGCCTCACTAGAGGCAGTGAAGTACAACCTCAGCTAGGTGACAGAGATCGTGCTCTGTTATTCCCCAGATCTGTGAGGCCGAGGACGTCATAACCAAATGGTACAAGTGAAAATAGTAACATTTCAATTTATGTTGTTCCATCCTACAAAAGCAGATGGTGCAAGCTAATTGCCATCTTTAGAAGAAGGGTTTGTTTTGGAATTAAAAAGAAGTGGAGAGGCACCTCCCCACACAAGATTAGTAAATGGAATCAAGAGATGGAAAATAAACTCAAACTACAAAAGTTTTGCACATTGCGTACTTTAATGGAGGCTTATAGGAGTTTTCAAAAGCTTTCGGGGGATAATAACATAAATAGCAATCGAACTTTGATTTAATGTATAATTTCGTTCTTTGACTTTTAATTTGTGCAATGTCGTCATTAAATTTTTAATTTGTTGTATGAGGTCCATAAACGATTGAACATTTATCAATAGTTCAAAAATCCCATTGAATGAATTAAAAGTTTATATGGTATTGTACATTGGGTTAAAATTCAAGGGTTACATTAAACAAATTAAAAATCCAAAGATAACATTATATTATAAATCAAAGTTCAAAGATCATTCACGTCATATTCCCAATCTACATCATATTCCCAATCTTTTATTTGCTTTAGGACGGAGATCCCCAAACTTCATAAACTAAATATCAATCAAGAGATTGAAGTCACGAGGCAAAGTGACTGTGTATTGTTCATCAATGTTCTGTCATTGAAAAGCTTCAAGAGCTTCAATGGAAAATGCACGGTTGTATCACTCGACTTGGAACCTAAGAAGCACTGATACTCTCCGGAAGCCTTCGTGTCGTGTCCGATACTCCGACACGCGGTCAACGAGTGTCGGGAAATCGACACACGTGGTCAACTCTTCCCAATACATTCGGACACGAGAGTCCAAGATTTCAACACGCGATTCCGACACGCACGGGATCAATTTTAAAAAATTTCAATATTTGGGAGGTCAAAATATAAATATATGAAAAAATAATGAAAATAACAAAAATAAACGGGAAAGAAGAAAATTCCCACTCTCAAGTTTCTCACTTATAAGTTTTGACATTCCCGTGAGTGACGATGGAACACCCCTCTCCTCGTCGGCGTCGCTTCCGCTGCCCCCACAGACTTAAAGTTGTGATTTTTTTTTTTTTTTTTTTTGCTTCTTTCCGCCTCTTGTAGACGTCGCCCGTGAGTTATCTCTTACATTTTCCATGTCGAATTTAGTTATTTCCTTTTCTTTAGGTCGTACTTCGAGAGTTCTTGTCCTAGATTTTCATTTTTCTCAAACCTTGTTTTGCAGAGGAGCTCCAAGCCAGTCTATATCATGAACTCCGAACTCTGTCTGGGACTATAAGAAATTTCACTAATTTCCGATGAGTATAAGAAAACATTACATGTTTCTTCAAATTTACTCTTTTGTGTTTGCAATTTTTGAATTTCTTATCCAATCTTTGTCTAATCAAAACAATAAATGATATTAACAAATATTGAATTTATATTTTCAGTATGAATTAATTCTATGCTCTTTTTATTATTTATTTTTGCATTTATATATAAAAATATATATTTAATATATAATATGTCAGAACGTGTCGGAATTCTCTATTTTTTTAGAAATAACGTGTCGGCGTGTCATATCGTGTCGTGTCGCGTGTCGCGTGTCCGCGTCGGTGCTACATAGCTTGGAACTCCTATCAGTCTTTGTTAAAAATAGATAACCTCCAAATTTTTGTAATATTTACGTAAGTTTTAATTAATAGTCTCTTGGATTATGTTAAAAAATTTATATCTATATGGTCAACGTATACATCTTCCCATCCTGGCCTTTGGAAACACTCTTTTCAAATCTTTTGGTTCCAAAATTACAATGTTAAAAGTTCTAAATTTCTATATTTTGATGTAGTGTTTCTTTGACAAAGGAAAACAATATCACTTTTCTTGGTGAATTACGAACCTTCAATTGATTGTACCAATATTACGTATCGCATCCCAACCTCCATCCTATCCTTATCATTGCACCCCGTTGCTATTAAATTTTGCAGGGAAAGATAGGAAAAAATTATTGATTGCATGTTCGATTTTAGTAATATAATGGAATATTTGAAAAATAATATTTACAAAAGTAGGAGTGCATTTATACTAATGTACAAAGTGGAGCGAGAGCAGGTTTTTCTTCTTCTCTTTTAATGAGCCACAATCTTTATAATATGTTCTGCATTTAACTTTTAAAACTCATTTAAATTTGTAAAAATTCAAAATTTCGATAAATTAGCTTTTGACCTGATTTATTTGCTCTCGTCAATTTCAAAAGGATAAGAGCATGGGAAGGTATCATTTTATATTAAAATTTACACCTATATTTGTAGCTGCCGTACATGTTAATTACTAATAGACGTTTTTCTTAATTTGATTGGCAAAGTAAATTATTCTTCTATTTCTTTAATGATGTTAACAAATCTAATTGTAATTTTTTGGCCCATATTGATTTTTTTCTGTCTTAATAACAATGTCAAATCTCAAGTTAATTTTTCCTTACATGCAAAATTTATCTCTTAACATTTCCTTTTATGTTTCATTATATCAATTTTTTACACGTAGAAAAAAGAAATCTTATGTTCTACATGCATGCTAATTTTTTCCATGTCGTTTCTGTCTTACAGCAATGCAAATAATTTACGTAGTGGAATTAATTATCAAAACTACCGTGCGACGGAATTGTTTATTTACTTTTTCTATTTGCATTAATTATGTTTATAACATTTTTAAAAACCACAACAAATTCACAGTTCTGGTAACAAAACCAATAAATGTGATTATTATTATTTTGATTACATCGACTACATTAGCAAGAGTTTTTCCAAAGGGATAATTATCCAAAAAGTCCTACACCTATCATACATCATTTAAATAAATTATAAACATTTTTACTATGTCAATTTAACCTTAAACCTTTTGACGATTTGTCAATTTAGTATTACTCTTTCCTTTTTTACGGTCAAAAGTTTTAAATTTTTCAATTGTATCAATATAATCCTAAACCTTTTGGAGATGTATCAATTTAGTCTTAAACATGTTATTTGAATATTTTCCCAAAAAGGGCTACAGTAACAAATTATAAAAAAGTTTAGGACTAAATTGATAAATGATCCAAAAGCTTGGGACTAAACTAGCATAGTTGAATGCTTTATGACTAAATTGTCAAAAGGTTTATGATTAAATCGGTACAATTAAAAGGTTTATGACTGAATTGGCTTCCGTATAATAAAATTAAGACTTTTTGGACAATTTTCCCTTTTTTCTAATCCACCGTATGTTTCATTGCAATAATTCATTGCATTCTAATTATTTATTAGTCTTCAATTTACAGAATTTTAAAAGGAAATTATTCTCTTCCTAGTCCTGTTCTCCCCTTCCACAAAATCAACATAATGGACAAGAGCGGCTAATAATGCAAGTGGGGCATGCATCTTTGAATAAAATACAAAATTATAATATTGTTGCCTTTTTAAAAAATATATATATTGGCTATCCACAAAATAATCACCTGATATAAGGACAATAGATTGATGAGCTTTTTCTTTAGTGATAATAATCTAAGAGATAATTATTTTTGTTGCCTAACTTTTGAGTTTGACCAATATCTTGCTTTTCCTTTCACTTTCTTGTGTACTAGGATGATACCCTAAAGTTTAGGAATCCAAATATTGATTTTTTTTTATATTTATTTGGTAGAAATAGTTTATTTATATGATGCGGACCTTAGTACTCAAATTCCCATCGTGTTGTCTTCACTCATCGAGTAAAGTAGTAACGTCTCAACTACAAACCCCTATCCTATGTGCAATCAATTGAAAGCTCTTAATAAAAATTCTTGTTATGTTTCATTATATCAATTTTTCACGCATGTAGAAAAAAAAATCTTATGTTGTACATGCATGCTAATTTACATAGTGCTCTTACTTATGAAAGCTATCATGCGACGTAATTGTTTATTTTTTCTAGAGTTACTGCCACGAAAAACCCAAAACCAATACACTTATGATAAATTTACCTCAAACTAATGCATATTCCTATATCCTTGATCCAAAACTTCTTCCTAAAGAATATTGGGATCCTCATACCTGGTATTTTACTTTTGCAACCCAAATAAGGAGTAAACCCATAAAATCCAGTTCTTTCCTAAGTGCACCATTACTACTCGGATTATCGAATCCCCATTCCTAGATCGAGACATTATCATTGGCTTGGATATCCTAACTTAGATCTCGGATCTTAGGATTATGCCCAATAGGCTTAAGTTTTAAACACACTTCCAAGAATTTGTAGAGACACCAATCTTTGCTAGAGTTCGGTGAAGATCTCCACTTGGCCTAAGAAACATCCACGACCTATGAAAAATGATTGAGGTGTGAAGTTCTGGATTTGGCCGACAAACTTTCAATTGTCCTTTGAAAACTAAGCTCTAGATTCTTGAAGGTTTAAACCATGATAGGAATTCTCCCAAATGTGCAAAATATGACTGTCCTCGGATAATTTGGTTAATGATGAGAGGCATTTTAGCTATAGGAAATTCGGTAGCTACAGTATATAGATTAAGCGGATACCAAAGGAGCCATTTAAGGTGTTAAAGAAATGGGTCCGTGGGTGAGATGGTCAAAGGATATATCGGATCCTTAGGATGTAATCTCAAGAAACATAATCCACCATATTTGCTAAAGATTCTTAGCTGATAAACCCATAGAAGATCAATTAAGATTTCAAAAACAACATTATCTTGAATGAGTCTTGGGATTTTAAGAGGATATTCCCTGCCCACCATTTTGGCAACATTGGTTGAACTTGAATTTGGCTACTAGATGTTGTACTTGCATATAGGTTGATGGAACTTACTGGGGCTTGATCTGCCTTGGATAGAAAAATCTGCAAGCACATTCTTTTTTTCCTCAATGTGTTTAATTTTAAATGAGTATTTGAAAAACCATTCGGCCCACCTTAAAAGCTATGGGTGTGGACTTGCCTTCTACTTGAATTTTAACATCTAAGGAAAGGAAGACATGTCTAATTCGACAAGAAAATTGTGACCTATGAGATGGAATTCAAATTTCTTAATCCCATACTTAACGTCCAAGATTTCTTTGAATGTAAAATGGTAATGAATTTTTGCTTGGGAGAATCTTCTACTCTTGTATCCACAAATTCTCCTCTTACCATCAGGCTATTCACTCTCAAACCAGTTTTCTTATCTTCTATGCCAAAGCAAATTAGTAATATGATTGGCAAGTATTTCCAATCAAAGAATCGAAGAACCCTAGATGCTTCCCTCGAAGAAATCTAGCAAGGGATTCACAGAACCCTTGACGAATTATGTCTCAGGACAAATGCAAATGCATTCAAGGAATTCTCAAAAAACAACAAGATGCTTGGCAAGGCCTGCAAAAGGCCAAGTCTCCAAATCAAATTTGGCCATAGCAATTCTTCTTGTGATTGTCCAAACAAGAAAAGACAAGCATTTCCAAAAGCATTCTTCTAGAAGAAAGAAAGGAAAATGGAAGTTCCTTAAAAAGAGTCGCCAATACCATCAAGGAGATCATTCTAGTACAAAGAAGAAGAAAGATCACTACTTCATCTATGGTCGTAAAGGACATTTTGCAAAAATTGTTGACAAGCCCACAAAAGAAGTATGAATCTTGTAGATGCCATCCAAAAAAAAAAAAAAATTGGTATATCTCTAGCAGGAGATGATCTTGAGTCAGACTTCTCTCTTGAAGATAAACCTTCTGACAAAACGATTCATGCTAGAGAAACTTTCTCAAAAAAAAGTGAAGATGAAGTAGATGATTCTGCCTATTAAGGCAAGTTCTTTTTTGATGAACTATCATCCCCTCTAGCAAGCCAAGACCAATTCTCATCCGTCTAGGTCACTAAAGAAAAACCTATTTCTTTCAAGCCATATGTTCCTATCCAGCTCATTCCATCCCAATCCTCTAAACCCATTCCCCTGATGGCACTACAAAACACTAATGTAAACTCTTCTATCCTTGATCCAAAGCTTCACATGCCCACTGTGAGTTTATGGGCTCAATAAGTTTTTGCTGGACGAGATCTTTACATTCTTTCTGAGTTAATTGGAGCTATGATGGATTCATTCTTGTGTGGCTTGCTTTGGTTGGGTTAACATCTTCAAAACCTCAAACTGATACATCTATGATAAATTTACCAACCATAAGCTTCCCTTAAATTTTATTGTCAAATGATTGAGTTGGATGACACATGTTAGTTAACATTTAGATTTTTACCCTATGTTTGTTACATTTGTACTAATTTGTGCTTTTTTGTTGTATTAATCCAATTTAATAAAAACTAAAAAAAAGTAAATTGGTCAAAAATGTATTAGTTTTGGATTTTTGGTGGTTAAGAATTGTCTGAGGTAAATTTATCAAAGATATATCAATTTAAGGTTTTTGTGGTAAAAAAATTAGTTTGAGATAACTTTGTCAAAGATGTATCGTTAGGATTTTTTATGTTTAAAATATCAATTTGTAATAAATTTATTACGAATGTACCAGTTTTGAGTTTTTTTTTTAAATGATATTAACCTTTTTTTTTTTCTATTTGTGGTAATTATCTTTATGACATTAATCACAACAAACTCATATATTTTGTTAACAAAACCAATATATGTAATAATCATAATTCTGATTATATCGACTACATTAGTAATGGTTTTTCTAAGCTTCCATATAGTTCATCGCAATAATTCATTGCATTCTAATGATTTATTATTACACGATTTACAGAATTTTAAAAGGAGATTATTCTCTTCCTAGTGCTTTTCTCCACTTCCGCAAGGCCCACATTGAATGGACAAGAGCGGCTAATAATGCAAGGGTGGGATGCATCTTTTAATAGAAGACAAGGCATAATGCTGCTGCTTTTTTATTTTATTTTATAATAGCTATCAAATAAATAATCACCTGATGTAAGGATAATAAAAAATTCACAAAATAATTATTTTTTATCACCTTACTTTTGATCAGTATATTGCTTTTCTTCTCACTTTCGTGTGTACTAGGATGGAACCTAGGATGGAACCCCAAAGATTAGGAATCTAAATATTGATTTTTTGTATTTATTTAGTACAAAAAAATCATTTCTATGATGCGGACCTTAGTACTTAGATACCCATCGATGCTGTCTTCACTCACCGAGGAAGTAGTTGGTCACGTCGATTATAAAACCCTTATTCTAGGTTGCAATGAATTTAAAATTCTTAATAATTTTTTTTTAAAAAGCACAGGGTACCCTAAAACATGAAACTAACTAATTTCAGGTTGGAAAGTAGTTGTAGAGACTTGTAAAGTCGAGGTCTAGGTTCAAAGTTTGGAATCGTTCGAGGTTGCAAGGTGGGTCGGATTCGCTATCTCCTCTCAAATTAGCACGTTTCGGGACATTCCCATCTCTCCTACCTTGCATTTCGGAAGGTTTTGTACTGACCCATCGATCCATGCTAGCACAGGAAGGCGCTTGTGGTGCTCCAGAAAAGAGAGAAGGGGAAGATCAGGCGGACGGATTTCACGAGTAATATCGATCCTTAGTTCTATTTCAATGATTACCTAACTGTGATATGATAAAGAGATCGTCGTGATCTGATTAGATTATTGGAGCGCTGCGTAGTGTTTTGACGGATCGAAATTCTGTGCTGGTCATTATCACCTAGTCGCGCTCATGCACCGGATCACTTCCGCGTGTACGAGGAATTCGAGTCAAGAGAGCAACTTGGTCTTCCACTAACGTCGGTTTCGTCACTTCTACTTTATCTCTCGTTCTTAATCTTCATTAAAAGAGGCATGCGCAATAAATCCCATGTTGCACTTCTGTCTGCCTGTTCCTGTCATTATCTATACTAATCAATGGTTTCTAAATTGTAGGAAATAATTTTCTATTTTCTTCTTGTCTTCTTTCCCTTTTTCTCCTAACTTTTGCCCAATTTTTAGTCAGTATTTTTTTTATTGTATATTTATGTGGGTCTCTATCAAATTCGACATGTACTTAACATTCTCAACATTTGAAATTTTTGAATGCTTCATATGTGGGTTTTGCAATTGTTGCGAGATGAAGTGATTGAATAATAAAATAGACAGAACATAAAATAAATTGGATACCAGATTTGCGTGGTTCGGTCATAATAATTTACGTTCACGAGGAGATTAACAACGAATTATACTATAAATCAAGTGATACAATGAAAATTACAAATACACTCGAGTCACTTAAATACTCTTAGGCTGTATTTGGCGGTCAGGATAAATTTTATCACATTTTGTGTTTGGTGCTTGCTTCATATAGGATACGAGTCGATATAATGTAATATAGGTCGATAAAATTATCCCATAGAGAATGTGAAATTAAGGTGGATAAGACTTCTAATATCTAAATTATGAAAGTTATTTTGCTCAAATAACAAACTTCTTAAATTAACAAATTTATAATTATATTTCGATATAAATAATATTTGAATCTAATATAAGAAATTCAAAATAACAAATTTTTTTAATTTAATCTTATTTTCATTTATATATTTGAATTTAATTTCGTCTTATAATTTAAATTTAATGTATTAATATATATTTATTTACATATTTTAGGTGTTTGAGTATTTTAGGTCTATTAGTATAGTTTTCTACTTAATTTTTTATTATTAGAGAACGATGGAAGGGAAAGAAAGAAATAAAAAAGAAATTAAGAAAGGTAAATAAAATATAAATAAAGTAGGAAAAAGTGTCATGAGAGATTTTTATTGTCTCCGTTTGTAAAATTTGTGATTCATTTATATTAATATGTCATTTATACCAAAAATATATGAGATACGATGTAAATATATATGACTTTATTATTGTAATTACCAAACAGTTGATAGGATATAGCAAAATCTTCTAGATTTCATATCCTATCATATCCGATCCTATCCCGATTAGAAATCCTGACAATCAAACATAACTGTGGTATCTCCCAAATTGCAATTATATCAAATATCTTATACAATATTTAGTCTTATAATTCTTCACTAAATAATCTTTCCATTTCATGAAAGAATTATGCACAAATCTTACCATAATATTTAATTGGCTACAAACACTGGAATTCTTGGGGGTAACCCACCGAAGAAAAACCCCCTTAGAAGCACCTTTAAACCGAATATAAAATATATATTCTCGTTTTCCGAATTGGAGAAGGAGGACGACCCGACTTGGACTTTCCTATATCTTTGCGTTTTTATTCACCGACTTCAATGCACGAAGTTGAGATCCGAATATTTCAGTCGAAGTTCTGACTTTCCTTTCGATTTTCCCTCGCCAATTTCCGCTTCAGACGTGGGAATATTTCCTTATCAGCAAGTTAATTAAATTGAAATCCGGGTCCAAAACTTGTAAAAAATTAACTCCATGCTTCCTTTCATCTCAGGTCGAGTTTCGCTCTCAAAGTCAAAATCGTGACATGGTTTAACAGGAATCAATTAGGATTCAATATATGAATGGCTTCCTCGATCGATGAAATTAAATTAGCTGAAAAAGGGTAAATCAATATTATTAAATTCGAATCGAATAGATAATCTAGAATTCTTCCTTGAACACTTTTATCGATTGGATGCACGCACTGCCATAGTGCCCTTTTGAGTGGGGTAGATGGCGATAGATAGGTCGAATCTAGACAAAGTTTAGGCCAGATTCACAGAGAATAGGAGAGAGGACTTCTCTTAGGAAACCAAAGAAGAATATGGATGCTTTAACGACGGGGTTCATTCATTGATTTCTCTTTTCGCTAAAGGACAAACATCTCTAGACATTACTACTAGACCCGTCAAGTGAATGGGTCATATCAAGAATGATTCGATTAAAATTGACCCATTTAATTCATTTTAATCTATTTCTATATAATTACCGACCAAAAAAAAATCTATTTCTATATAATGCAAATTTATTAACTCATATTTGATCCAACCCATATCTTATTTAGACCTGATTCAATCTATATTACTAAAATATTTTATATATAACTCAATCTAGGAAAGTTCATATTCAAACTAAGGTGAGAACGAGGAGTGAGCTAGGGCGAGATGCAGTTAAAGCGAGAGAGAATCATAGAAATGGATTGGGTGTAAAAAGTTGTGAACAATGTAACACCAATATTATTTTTTATTTTACCATTATAAACCCATCTATAACTCATGTATTATATAAAACTAGCCCATGTAACAACTTAGCCTTAAGAAATTGATTTATAACCCAGTTTGACAATTTTAATAACTATTGAGAATTGATGATAATATTTTCTTTTGAGATTTTGTAATATGACAGTAAGCTAGAATTATATCAGACTTTGGAGCACAAGATCACATGGCCTTAATGTATCTAATGTACATGTGAAGACCAATGCAGACATAAAGTAGCAAAAAGTCGGTCGTTCAGCAATCTAAATATCATGATATCGTGGTAAATTACTTTCTTTTTCTTAGTAAGAGATAGATTAAAGAATGAGTTCGAGATTAGCTTGCTTACTTGCTAATAATGTTGAACCGATGCTCAGACTCCGCCTAAAACAATAAAAAACGATATAATATATTGCAGAAGGAAATAGAAAAGAAAAATGTCGCTTTTCCTGCGATTTTTGAAAAAGATATTTTTGGAAAATGAGAGGCTGACTTGCGTATCACTGAGGTGGTGATATTCCAGAATTTTGGTGTTTTTTTTTCCTTTTTTTTTGTCTGTTTATATATTTGTAAAAGCGAAAAAAATGGAAAGGAACAATGGCCAATGTCATTTCAAGACAAGTGACCTTAGTGGACACTAGGAACCATATTCACATATTTCCACACCCTAGTCATGTCGAGTCAACTCTCATAAATAGTTAAAACACACGTCTAATCATATATATACTGAAAACATAAATTTTGAAAACAATAATTAACACCGTAAAAAATTTCCAACTAATAACTTGCATTGCATTTATTCATATTTAATTTTTCGTTTCATAAAAAAAAAAGTCTAAAGTGATATCCCATTGACACATTTATCCAAAATCAATTTTCGTCTCACAAAAAATAAAATCTCCGTTACATGTTTAACCTAAGCTCATCTCCACCTTACAAAGCCAAACTGAAAGTGCCAACTCAAGTATATCCTCCGCTTAATTGCACGTATGTTGACACACATGAATTAAAAATGTCAAATTTTTCATTTTCCACATTAGATCTATCTTCATGTGTGTAGACACATCCTATGCACTTTGACCAGATATTGAGCCTAATGCTAACCGATGTTAGATTTGGATTGGATCATTAGTTCGAGATTCTCTGTAAGATAAAAATTAGTTACTCTAGAGAATATGTCTCATGCGAAATTTTCAATGGTATTAACCCCTTTTATAAAGTTAGAAAGTATGAGCGAATAAAGTATCATTGGCATCAGATTCCTGTTGCATGTTATAGGCTATATACTTTCATTGAATATGCGATTACTCAATGAACAACTAACTGATAAAAAAAATTTGAAAAAGAAGAAGAAAAGAAAGCTCGAGGGATGAAATTAGCCTTCGAAAATGGGACAAGTCACATGTAACTTTAATAGAAAGAAATGACGTGTCTGGAATGCTATGTGGAAGTTGGTGTCTGAGCTGGTGAAGATAAGGCCATTAGTCATCCATGGATGCGTATATGAATTTTTATCTCTCTCTCTATATATATATATATATATTTATATACCCACTATATTAATTTCCTTTTTATCCTTATACAATTTATTTTCCGCCTTTTCGAGCGTCCATCCTAAGTTTCATCTCATTCTTTTATAATAACAATAATGATAAAATTTTCATATATTAATCACATGTCGCTTTTGTGGCTGCTGTAGCTTATCTTCACACGTCCGATCGCCAAGCAAGAGAGCGCTTGCTTGTGGCTTCTTCCATCTTTTCCTTTTTTCCATTTTTGAGTATTTGTTCTTTTCTTTTCCATCACGCTCAACATGTCCGATGTTATCTCAAGATTAGATAGCTTGAAAGTGAAGTCTAAATTTAATAATTTGGCGAAGAATGGCGAGAGTTCAAAGTTAAGGGCATAGCGTAATGAAAATAGAAATATTATCTCAAAACACTACTTTACACGTTTATAGATATAACTACTATCAAATAAAAAAATTGTCAACTTCAAGTTTTTTCGCGGGCAAATTTCACTAAAGTCCATGGTGATATGACAAGTTTTAATTCCTAAATAATGGATAATATCATAAATTCCAAAAGTTAAAAAGAAAGTAATTAGAAGGAAATTTCTTGAATTTCCCCACACCTTCTAAAATTGGATCTTTCCTGTTAAGGATATGCAACCAAACCGGTTCTACTCGGGAATTGGACTGGATCGCTTGAAAAACAAGTCAAGAAACTGGTTTTTATTGGAACCGATTTGGAAACAGGTTCTCAATGAATAGGCAATTGGGACCGCTCTATTTTTTTGAATTGGTTTTGAAAAAATAAGTCGAAACCCTAATTTCTTTTTCCCATGTATTCCAAACTCGGAACTCCTTCATCATTTATCTTTCCTCAGGACTCCTCATTAGCTTTTCCTCTTTCCTTAATTTTTATGAATGGGGAATTGAGTTTTATAATTTATATTTATGTTATGTATTTGAACTTTTTACATAGTTGTACGTGAATACGTAATCATCTTATGGATTGTTATTTTTGCTGGATTATGATTTTTGTGATTCATTTTTTACTTTGAATCATTCGTTATTCATAGTCTCGTATGATTTTACTGAAAAAGTGAACCAAGAAAGGAACAAAAGATAAAATAATTTCTTTGTAAACCCTATAACTGAACCGGAAAAATAGAGAAGGTTCTAGAACCGGTTATAATAAGTAAACTTTAGATTCCAGCTTTAGAATTTACCTATCCTAAAACCGATCACCCTCATTTCCCACCCACAATCTGACATATTTTTCCTAACCATTGCAAGAAATATCAATTCATTGGAAACCATGAAATTTTCTTGGTTATTATACCTTGAATATACTCGTTAATTTAAATTTATTCATTTATTTTTGAAGAGGATATTTAGTGACTTTGAAATTCGACTCCATCGATTGGGCCTCTATTCTATAAATCTTAAAAAGTAGCCAATATATATATATATCCCGTCTTTGTCAATAATAAGCTATCACTATAAAAATAAAAATAAAACACTCTTTGTCTCCTCAATCTCTCCGGCAAGGCCGGAACACGCAACACGACTGGCCGGCCAGGGGCAAAACAGTCATTCCGCCTCCATCGCCCACTACGTTTTCTCCATAAATACGTCGCTGCCCAGGTCTCTGCAAATCAGCCATAGCTGTCAGCTTCTCCTCCCGTGCTCTCTCTCTCTGTCTGCTGCAACAACAACAAGAGCAAGAGGAAGCGCGACGAGGTTTCTGGGTTTTGTTCCGTGTACGAAATCCCGCCGACCCACTTCTTCTCCTCCTCCTTTCTCCATCTCTTTCGTTGCGGTACGGGCATGGGGCTCGTCGCCGAGGACGCGCCGTCGTTCATGCCGGGCTTCCTCAAGCGGTGCGGCGGCCACGCCATCATCGACGGCGGCTTCGCCACGGAGCTCGAGCGCCACGGCGCCGATCTCAACGACCCCCTCTGGAGCGCCAAGTGCCTCATCACTTCACCCGAGCTCGTCAGAAGAGTAAGCGAAAAAAAGAAAAACAAAATCGTTCCTTTCCGTCGTGTTTTCGTCGCGGAATCTCTCTCCGGAAAAATTGGACTTTGCCGTTCGTATGCGTATGTTGTTTCTTTATCGCGTTGCGTCGAGAATTCGCGGGTCGAGTGAAATGGTGAGATTTGGGGAGTTTGGAAGTGAGGGGGGGCGATGTTTGTTGAGGTGGTTTTGGTTTAGAGTTTGAAGAAAAGCATGATCTACTGTGTTTAGTTTAGAGTGAGATAATGCAAACTATGATTTCCTGTATTAGTTTTTTTTTTTCCGGGAACTTCTTAAAGATTGCACCCTGAAAATGATGTGTTCGGAAATTTTTTTCGTAATTGACATCTGACTTTGAAGCTTGGGAACGAGCTGTTATGTCGTTAGACCAAGTGGGTAGCATTTTTTTTACCGTTTTATGTTGCTCTGCACAAGAATTTATTCGTTCTGACAATGACTTGCAAAGGACGTTCTGCCCATCTAAATGTTTATTTATGGTATTCTTGGGAATTTGTGGAACAGTTGTCTTTGTCTGGTGGATCTTTTTTTTTTTTTTTTTTGGTTGTTTTGATGAACCTACCAGGCTTAATAGTGGAATGTAATATGAAGTCACGACGTGATTCTTCATTGTGCTGTCTGGTTTTGCAACATATTCTAATGATACAACGAGAAGTAGGACAAGAACAAAGTATTGATTCCTCTCGCTGGTTTATTAATGCAACATGCTTTAATGATACAGCGAGAAGTAGGGGAAGAAAAAAATATCGATTCCTTCCACTGGGTTGTGCTATTTCTGACGCTTTAAAGACCTGGGGAAGGTGTTGTACAGGAGAGGGAAAAAAAAAAGAAAAAAGGAAAGGTTCTGGGAAGGTACTGCTAGCCTGGTTGTGTGAGAAGTTTATAATGTTCCAGGATCTTTTGAGAAAAGAGCGAACCCTCTGGCAAAACAGACAATATTCTGGACTTTGTCATGCTGTGGACAAAAATGTGAAGCACTGGAACTGTTAATCTCACATGTCCTGTCCAAAATCAGAACATAGTTGTCCTGATGAAGTATGTGCATTTAAGCCCATGTGTAGCGATAAGGAGCACCATGAAGAAATTTATCCTTTATCTTATTATTGTGTTTCTTTTGCTCAACATTACAGGTTCACTTGGACTACCTTGAAGCTGGAGCAAATATTATATTAACGGCGTCTTATCAGGTTTTACTTTTATCTTCTCAGTACTCATGCAAAACATTAGCCAAAAATATGGATTATTGGATATTGATGCTGCATGAATTGTTTAAAAATGACAGGCCACGATTCAAGGTTTTGAGGCCAAAGGATTGTCAAGAGAAGAAGCTGAAACTTCACTCAAAAGAAGTGTTGAAATTGCATGTGAGGCAAGGGAGATATATGAAGAAAATTGTGCAAAGGATTCATTAAACTTCACAGAAAATGAAAGAATTGCAACACGTCCTGTTCTAGTCGCCGCTTCTATCGGAAGCTATGGAGCCTACTTGGCTGATGGGTCTGAATATAGGTAAAGTTTGTATTTTTTCTTTATCTGAGTGATCATGTGTCTTAATCTTAACTATCCCTATAAACCTGCATTCACAGAGGGTGTGGAGGTCTGAACACGTTGCTTGCATGCGTTGGCTGCTGATAATTTATGTATCTTCAAAAAGAATAAATATTATGAGCAAGTGTAATAAATGTTACAATATAGTGCCTACAATAACAACTGTTACTTTTGCTCCACTCTATAGTGGTGACTATGGAGATGCAATTGCGCTTGAAACATTGAAGGAATTTCACCGGAGAAGAGTACAAATTCTAGCCAACTCAGGAGCCGACATACTTGCATTTGAAACTATTCCAAATAAGCTGGAAGCAAAGGTATGGCTTACAGTACTTCTGCATTGTTGGCATGAGGTGGCAAAATTCTCTCTTTCTGTGTATGTCGTATAGTATTATAAAGTAGTCAAGCCATACTGACTATGGAGCTCATTCATCTTTAAACTTCTCACTGTTGTGCTCTATATGATTGTTTATATTGGTAAAACCACAACATCCAACCTATTATTTAGGCTTCTCAGTTTTTGCTATATGTAAAATATACTACTTTTCATTTAAGAAAAGCTATACATTTTTGTTAATATGCTGCTGTTTGACCCTTGCAATTTCTTCAGATCTTTCTTATTTTGCTTGTCTGAAGCTTACAGCTGTAGGACAGTGTGACGGAAGAATTGAGTCAGCTTTATATATTTGTTCGTCCATAGATAGGATGCCTTGATATTTTTTCACAAGGCATCACTTTCTGTGATGGATCCTTGGGCAAATATAAAATTGCTTGACATTTTTGTTGATATGCTGCTGTTTGACCTTCGCAATTTCTCAAGATCTTCCTTATTTTGCTTGTCTGAAGCCTACAGTCCTAGGACAATTCAATAGAAGAATTGAGTAAAGTCAGCTTTATATAAATGTACAGTCCATAAACCAATCACTTCCGATAGGATGCCTTGATATTTGTTCACAAGGCTTCACTTTCTGTGATGGATCCTTGGGCAAATATAAAATGTCCAACCGTGTCACTGATGCAAAACTAATTTATTGAGTAGCTTGTCCAATTTTCAAAATCAGGGTATCCTTCTATCAGCTACCATATAGCAATTTGGTCTGATGATTTGCCTTCTTGATGCAAAACTAAATATGCTTTCTAGAATTGGTGGATTTGATTGCTTTGCACCTGTGGATGTCATGTAGTCGTGTCTCATGCAGCCTTGATGTATATATTGAGTAGGTGTGCTTATATTTCTTTCTTTATTGCAGGCTTATGCCGAGCTTCTTCAGGAAGAGCATATAACAACCCCAGCATGGTTCTCTTTTAATTCGAAGGATGGAATTAATGTGGTCAGTGGTGATCCTATGGTAGAGTGTGCAGCCATTGCAGATTCATGCAAGCAAGTTGTTGCTGTTGGGATCAACTGTACCCCTCCTAGATACATTCATGGGCTTATAACTTCTATTAGGAAGGTATAAACTGTGAATCCGATTCTGTGTCTTTTGTTTCCTTATTAGCTTATTTCTCTTCGTTATACTTGGTGCTTTGTGCTACTCTCGTTAGGACTTGTCCCGAGTGAACCTACAAATTCTTATAGTTTTGTGATTTGGCATCAATGAATTTGGCAGGCAACTGAAAAACCTGTGCTCGTCTACCCAAACAGTGGTGAGACGTATGATGCAGAACACAAAGAATGGGTGGTAAGTTTTTGCTCAGTAAACTTCTTGGCATGTACATTTTCATTGCTATGTCTTGGTGACCAGTTTCTACTTTCATGAAATCTCTCGATATTACATTCTTGCAAAAAATTCTGGGACAATCATCTTTTGTGTGCCAATAGAGTCTTAGAAGATAGTATGTGCAAAGCACCTTAACCCGATTGAAAAAAAAAAAAAACACCTCCTGTTGTTGCTGCAAAACCAGATTATGCTGAATGCTTTGAGAGAAAAGCTTCCTTAGAATGATATTGAATTGAGTCTGTTCCTACTGTGCTGTTCAGAAGTCAATTAAGTTTGTTTAGGGATGGAACCATGGTTAAATTATTGCGTTTTCACAAATCTCTCATTGGAGACTATAGAAGTGACCCGGGATGTTATATTTCGTTGCAGCCATCAACTGGAGTGATGGACGAGGATTTTGTATCGTATATAGGCAAGTGGCGTGAGGCAGGTGCTCTACTTTTTGGAGGTTGCTGTAGAACTACACCAAACACCATAAAAGCCATATGTCGATCTCTCTCCGACAAATCGTCTGCTTGTTCCACTCTAAGCTCGAATGTAAATAACAAGTAGTTAGCTCTTGAGAGCTTTTTCCCTGTTTCTTCCAAGTGCTGTTTTCTTAGCCTTTTCTTCTGCGGTGTTAAGACATGGAAAATAAGAGCAATCAAGGGTAAGGTGTCAAGTTCTTCTCTTCTTGTTCGCGCGTTGGTCGGCTTTGTGGGAGAAAAGATAAAATGCACATGTATTCGGTCTCAGAATCCATCAACCATGCAATAAAGGGTCCATGTAGTCCCATTGAACTTGTCTAGGATTTGGTTTCTATAGCTTCCAAATTCCAAATGACGGGCTTAGAACACAAACCAAGTAGACGTAAAAAATGTAGTCGTATCGCGCATCGGACACACAATGACTATAATTTGAATTTAAGACGGTAAGAATGAGCATAACGCACATTTAAATGTTTTTGGTCGTTTAACCGCGGAGCGCTTTATTGATAGATGCTGGGCTGAAGGGTTCATTAGAGACGGTGAAATACTTTTTGCAAGTATTTGATTCATCAAGACACTATCGCTTATGAGATCACGAGAAGAATACAGTGAAAACTTGGGCCTTGCTAAATGCAGAACATTTCAATCATTAGAACGTAAGAGAGAGCATGCCAATGCTTGGAATGATATGCTCTAAATGCGTTGATAAGATGAGGAGTCTTCCTTTGATTTATGGCTGCTGAAGCCTGAAGAACCATCAATATATGCAGGCATGGGCACGATCCATCGGTATTTGTCCTCCATTTTAGAACACTCAGATGCATCAAGAGAAAAGGAACCGAGACAAATAGAAAAACATGTTTGCTACACATATGTTCAGCAGCAGCCGTAGATACGATCGTAATTTGCCAAAGCAAAAATTCAAGGCTTCTATTTGTCTAGATGTGATCCAAGCGGGTTCAAGTGTTTGAAGAGCATATTCATCGAAACAAATACGATAATGTTCTTGCAGAAATGATCCCAACAGAAACAGATACGCCTGCGCTAATACTTTGGTATTGAAGAAATTAAGAGCCATCGCTATCAAGATCGGGGCATTCAGAAACCTAAACTTCAATGGAAACGCCCTCAAAAATAGGGGAGAGATGAACAGAAAAGAAAAGGACTGATATTAAACGAATCCATCTGGTTCCACCTCCAAGGGGATTCTCTAAACAGAAAAGGAGCATCCGCCAAAAAAATCTGTCCACCAGACTTCTCAAAGACTAGAGAGGGTGCAGTTCAGCGATAGAGCTATAGACAGAGAGGATTACAACAGTCCAGGACTACTGGGGAAGCAAAAGGGCAGGACAATGAGTCTCTGAGAATGAGGCTCATAGTTCTGGGAATACAGAGTCAACAAAGGTATGGTACAGCGGATCTGACTCCCAGAGCTTAGCAATGTAATAGTGAGATGACGTGCGCCGGTGAACTTCTTCAACAAGCCAAATCATGGCCTCAGCTTTGACGGGATGAATGATCATGTCGAGTGGCTCATCTTCAGTCCCCGAGCCGATTCTCTCTTGGTCCCACTGCTTAAGAAGGACATTAGTGAGGTAATGCAATGGTTGTCTGTACAGTTGCTTGATTGATTTGCCTAATCCCATCCAGGAAGTAAATGGAATCAGGGAACCACGGCGGGTGGGTATTGTGATCTGGTTCATGTACTGCTGGTACGTTTCTGCCCTTTTGATCAAGTCACCTGCATCAGAAAGTTTTGACCTAGTGGTTCAGTTAACTTCATAAATCCCCTACATAAAGAACCATAATCATCCAGTGCCCATGCCTTACATTGGCAAGGCTTCATTGATTATCGTTGTAAATAACCACTATTGTCTATAAAAGTACCTTCCGATGTTGCATCTTGAAAATTACGTTCTATTGGAATGGGAATTGCAGGGAACTTGCCACGAGATGCATCAGTAGCCTCCATCTCGACATCTGAGGAAGTAGATCCGTCAGATGATATCACATCCACCTCGTCACTCCATGGCATATTCCTTTTCATTTTATCTAAACAGAAAAAGCCATGAGAGTCAATTAGCTGTCAGCTGCCAACACAAGCCTCAATCTTAGCTGCAAACTACTTGAGCAAAGTGTCGCCTTGGTACAGGCACTCGCCTAAGCGGCGCCTACGTGAAGGTGATTCACCTCACAGCAGGCAAGGCGACCATGCTTTGGCTGGTGCTTTTGACAATACCGACCATGAGTGATGTGGAGGCAAAAGCATTGCCTTTATTAGCAAATAAAAAGATCACCTACCCTGTACAAAAAGCTTTACTTATGATGAAAAATAAATGAATGCAGAAAAACAAAAAGATCTACACCAGTACTAAAAACATTGAAACGATGAAAGGGTGATGCAAGTGGCCATTTATTCTTCAAGCACACTACAAAGATATCCTCACATGCAACACAACTTATGCAACCTCAGAATCAGATTACAATGGAAGAGTAGCCAAAATATAAATGGACAAAAAATGGAGTGTCCTTTTTTAAGCTTTAACAACTATTATCTGCACACAGCTTCCCTGTTGAAATTGTAAGGCATTTGAAGAAAGAAATGGCAGAAGGAATAATGCCGGCGGCTTCATTTTACTAACAGGACAGTGCAAGCATCACATGCTAAAAACACGTGCAGCCATTTAATTAAATTCCAGACAAAGAGGAGCCTAGATGTGTATTGGACTATCTTGCTATACCTTTGACACCTAGGATAGTCATGCTAATCCCCCACTCTATTCACAGCACAGGTCAACTTCTGTAGCCAATAATAGAATAGAGGAACCATTTGAGAGACATTGAAACTGCAAATTCCTTTGAATAACAAAAAGTACAAATCCAAATAGCTTTTTCCTCTCAAACACAATTAAATCTCTGCCCACTCTTTTGCCTCTGACATTAGCTTCTGAATGTGCTCCTTTTCTTTTCCCATGCTCATTCCATCAAGCTTATGTACCAGCAATTTGTACGTGGTTTCCCATGGTACTATTCCTCTCGCCACCATTTCTTCAAAGAACAAACAAGCCTCCTCAAGTTTCCCAGATTTGCAAAGCCCACGTACCAAAAGAGAGTAGGTTGAGACTTCGATGCTGACATCATTTTTAAACATGTGGTTCAACAAAAATTGAAGAACCTTCATTCTCTTCTTTCTGCAGCACATCTTTATTAGAGATGCATATGTCTTGAGATCTGACTTACAAGAATCTTCTTCCATTTTCTTAAGAATCTTCAAAGCAGTCTCTTCTTGTGAATGCTCACAAGCAGCAGCAATTACTGTGTTATATGTCAACAAGTCTGGTTTAACTCCTTGTTTCCCCATGTCTTCATATACATCCCACGCATCCTTAAATCTACCAGCTTTACTCAAGATATAAATCAATGAGCTATAAAAGGAGGGATCTGGAGCACAACCAATGGTCTTCATATTTTCATAGACCTCCAGTGCATCATTTATTTGCTTTGCTTTCCCCAAACCTTGCATTAAAATAGTATAGGTCACGGTATTTGGCAAACAACCCTTTTTCTTCATTTCATCCAAAATGGCATTTACATTATGAAAATCCTGTTCACGACTGTACCATTCGACAAAACAAGTATAAGAAATGACATTAGGTTCGAATCCTTGTTGCTCCATCTCTTCCAAAATTTTTCTTGCATTATCAAATTGTTTACATTTACAGTGTCCATGTATCAAAATATTGTAACTATGGATATCACATGGGATACATGCCTTAAACTGCAAAAACACTTCATGGGCATGCTCAACACTATTTTCCTTAACCAATGCATCCATTAGCGCATTCATTGCAGCAACATCCCTCTTAACACCAAATTGCCCAATTTCTTTAAAGACCTCTATTGCATCTTGATACTTACCTGCTCTAGCAAGCCTTCTCATCACCTTACTCATAGTTGCCAGTGTAACATAACCTTCTAATGTCTTTATTTCCTCCACCAACTTCCACATCAAATGGAACTTTCTTGATTTCCCCAATATGTCAACCATTAGATCACATAACACAGATGGATGATGGTGACCCATTTGGAGTTTTGCCCAAGTGAAAACACCAAAAGCTGGGATCCAATCATTGCTAAATTTTTTCAAAATTCGCTCAATCATCCTACTTGAAGAACCAACACCACTAGCATTCAAAGCTGCAACAACACAATCTGGTGATGAATACCGGTTCCTCAAAAGTTTGCAGACTTTCTCAACATTAATTTCTTCTTTGTCACTCGATGTAACCTTGGCAACTTCAGTACGACCATATGGCCCATAACTGTTAACCCAAGAAGCGAGGGAAGGGATCACAAAATTATCATCAGCATCAGGACTTCCATGGCTCTTGTCATCAAGGCACTTCACCCAACTTGGGATCTCCGGTGACTCATTTCTCTCAGGCGGCTTAGTGAGAGTACAAAAGGAGTTGCACAAGTAGCAACTTGAAGCAACATACAAATCAGTCTTTCTTCGAGAAATCGAACAGGATAAAAGCTTTGCAATTTGGGACTTTGAAAGCATTTTAGATGGCCAGACCTGGATAAGACAGAGATTGCTCAGAAACTACAAAAATTGTGGCTTGCTCATGCAAACAAGAGGTTTTCCCCAGCTCGACTAATAAAACCATTGAGAGTAACCATTTGTCCTAGACAATACACGAGCCCCACCGAAGGGAACTCCGAGTTTTCCAGCTACAACTGATGAATTATAAGCATCAGAGCTATGCAATCACTGCTTCCTCCACGCCAATCCTCTTCAGCCTAAATCCTCGCATGCTCTGCTTTTACAAAGGCAATTCGGGAGTGCCCTGAGCCCGCACAATTCAACAAAATGCGAACGATACAATTAGCCATCGACGAACGCGGATGCCCACATTCCAGCTCATGCAGACAAAGATTCACATTCCCCAATCGCCGCAAGCCGAGCAGGTTGCCCTGCTTCGGCCCCCTCACCCGGTCGCATAACAAAATTTCACCATTTCTTTCTCCGTTCGAGAAACGACGACCGCGACGACGAACACAATAAACGCAATTCGAATCACGGACAGCGCGGGCATCCGAGCAAGAAACGTTCACAGCTCGAAGCGGGTTCCTTTCCCCGACAACCGCAACTGCCCACGAATCGGCGAACGGAAAAATGGGAGGATCGAACGACGGGCCGAGAAAAGAACCTGCTCCGACCACCTGGGTAACCCGTCCGACAAGAGCAATCGAGCCACACCCACAGACGCAGAGAGAGAGAGAGAGAGAGAGAGAGTACCTGGGCGGGAAGGAAAGCGAATGAAGGGCAACTGGAGGAGGCGCAGCTTCAAGCGGCGGCGGCGGAGGGGGCGGCCGGCGGGTGGAAGAGGGCGGAGATCGGGCAGCTCTGTGAACTGTGGGTGGGAGTTAAACGGGTGAAAACAGACGGTGGAGAAACTCAAAACCTCGGCTTTTTTGAGCTAATTTTGCCTTTAATAATTAACACACCAACATTACTGAAAAATGGCCAAAATGATTTCCTCAATTGGCGCCCATAGTTATTTACTTTCCTCTTTGTTTAGTTTTTCTTTTTTCTTTTTTAATGTAGGATTTATTACCATAAACAAAAAGATTTATCTCATGTATATTAAGTGCAATGTTTATTGTTGGATTTTGCTTCTGTCAAATTTGGTTTCGTTAAAAAGAGAAATTTCTAATAAATCTAGTTATTTATTACGTTGTTGAGTAAATTTATGCATAAATTGTCAAGAAGAATTTATAAGATAATTAGTATCGATAGTTTTTTAACAGAATTACTTGATTACAAATTTTCACTTTTGCCATGCGCATTACCATCGAACCCCTTTTTATTAGTTTTCTTTTATATTCATATAATATTGAGATAATTAGATGAAAAAAAAATCCTCTTTGAAGATTTGCCAAAACCAAATCACACTTACATTCTCCAATGTGAATCTTTAATTAAATAAAACAATTGCACTAGATAAGATTTTTTTAAAATGCCAGTAAAATTTATTAATTTAGATTGATAAAAAATAGTATTATCCATGAAGTGTTGACAAAAAAAAATGCAAGATACCTCATTGTCCATGATAATTTGAGTGTGTTCTTAGATATAACTATAACATTTTCCATGCTCCATAAAAAGTATTTCATCAAATAGTAAGGAAAAAAGATAAATTATTTACTGGACTAGATATATACTCTAGACTGATGAAATTATAACATAAAAAATTCACAAAAAAAGTAAGTTTTTGAGATAAGAAAGATCAAGACCGAAAAAAAGAAAAAGAAAGATAAGAGGGATAAAAAATATATTAATTATTATAAGTGCAATAACGAAGAAAAGACTTTTTAAAGTTTTTAGTATAAAAAATTCCTTACTATTGGCAAGATAGATTTACATGGAGCATATAAAAGTTAAAAGAATATCTAAGAACACACTAAAAAATTTCTTTAATTCACTAAAAAGAACATGTAAAATGTTAATGATGACAATTAGATCCCCAATAGAATTAATATATATAAAAGGAGGAATGGAGTCATCACTTTAAATTATAATTGAATAATTGATGACAATTTTGGCTTTCTAGTGTAAATATGATAAATTTAGTCATATAAAGGATAAGAGTAACGCCTTATTAAACAAAATATTGCTCTTATTACACCTCAATGAAGATTACACAATCGCATGAATTTTTCAAAAACTCTCCACAAACTTAAATCTTCCTTTTTCCAAAATAATTTAAACAATAAATTGGCTTTATTTCTGCTTATGTTGGCACATACATGAATTTCTGCTATTTTTTGATGTGAAAACAAAGATTTACAAAAGCAATAAAATAAAAATCCGGCCGCATGATTGGAAATTTTTTTATTAACCTGAGGATTATATTATAAACTTCACTAGAATCTATACACTTCGCAAAATTTCACAACATGTATCTTAGTTATATTTCTATCTGATTGCCAAAAGCAAAAATGAGAATGTTAGCAAAATACTTAAGTAATTACTTTGCCTCATAAGAAAAGCCTGGAAAATCTTCTGGGGCCCATTTCCATGAGCCCAAACATCAAACATGTACACAAGCACTGGGCTCGGAAGGCATTGATGGGCCGGGCCCAGTTGACTGTTCGAATGGTGCAACGCGGTCGAGGATTGAACAAATTGACATGGAAAGGCCACCGAGGAGTACCTTTTTCATACACAGGGCAAGGTACTTGGCCAACATATTATTATAAAATCTATGGACAATTATGAGGTGGAGTATTGGAGAATGTCATACAAAAATTCTCCTTTTCCAAAGTTTGTTTGGTCTAGATCTCAAGGCGTATCTAGATTCCGAACATGGGAGTCCTCCGATATCATCATTTGGACAATACGATAAAGTGTTTCGAAGCATTAAGTTAAAAGATGGTTTATCTTGACCGCCCATTTTAAGTACACCGACCGCTCATTAATTGCCATGTAGGACACTTAGACACATTTTACCAATATATTTTGGTAATATAATTCGTTACATGACAACTTTTGAATGGTGGATGCACTTAAGGATATACGTGATTCTCGTATTATTTAATTTTTCGTCTCAAGCATCGTCGTTTGATTTCTAGAAGTTCCGTGTGCTCGATACCATACGCACGAATCGAGCTACATTTTCTGGGCACATTCCCTGATCAATGAATCATGTGGCTCGGTTAGTGTGATCATGGGAGGCTATGACTCCATTGAGATTAGAGCAGGAGACCTCGACATTGAAAACGACCTCTCATCGAACAGTGGAAGCCCTGACTCCTGCAGCCCACACTACTAGACAGTAGGCCATCAGCCATCGGCTTCTCCACATCTTTCGTCAAAATTAAATGCATGCGGCCTATCCAAAGGAGGGCATACCTTTCATGGGACCATGTCCCCCGCCTATAAGAAATTAATTGCGAGAATGTGGGACTTCATGGGGGAGGAAGGGACAAGACCGAGAGATGAACAGCCACCTCACGATGATCCCTGGTGGCCAAAATGGAAGGTGAGCGCAGTATAATGCTCGAGATATATACACATGGGGAAAAGATTTGAGTGGCCACCACAGGATTTGTCAAGGAAGGAGGGGGGATTGGAGGGAGTGCGAGCGAGTGAAAGGCTCCCCCGACCATCTTCTCTCTCTCTCTTCTCGCATTGAGATGCCCTTCGATTTAGCCTTTCGTGTCCACATCCATGTCTTAAATTCCCATCAACTGTCGAATGGGGGGGCACTGGCTGAGGTTGATGGACAGACATTCTCTTCGTTTGGCCATCCCTTCGTTCCCTAAAGTTTTGTCCATATAATTGAACGAGGGACCTTCACCTCGAGCCTCCTCAGCTGAAGGATTTGTTTGTGTACGCATGTGCAATGAGAGAATCGTATAATCCAGCTGAGTCAAATAGGACATGTAAAGTGCTCCGATTGAGCTTGATTCAAAAGAATTTGACGTGATGAGATTCTTGATGTATGAATTGTTTGCTCTTTGTAAGAGTAGCTTTATCTTGCTTGTAAATTCTAGCGTGGATTCAAAATTATTTCCTTCTAATGATCAAATAGTCAAGTCAAATGTTCTTGTATCATAGAGCAAACATCCCCCCCCCCAAAAAAAAATGATATTGTGATAAAATAAAAGTTGAATCATTTATCCACATGAACCGAGCCCTTCAAAAGAATTGATGCAAGATTTGGGATGTTACAAACTCCCTTAGTTAAAATATTGATGCCTTTATTTGTATCGGCCATTTACCTTTGAAAGCCATCACAAGCTATTTCCGCTCCATTTTAGATTAGGGGGTGTCAAAACATATCGTGAACGTGAAATTTATTTTCTAGTATTTATAGAATCTCTCTCTATCTAAGCTTTCATTTTCACATTACCATTTCCTTTAGAGGTTGCAATTACTCTTTTGAATTAGAACAGTGGTCCAACCTCCAAATGGCCAACGAACCCAATATTCTCGAGAGAACTATAAAAAAAAGTTTTAAATTTATTACACTTGTACTACTTCAATCAAAAACCTATCAATTTAGCCAATTTAGTCTTAAACCTTTTGATAATTTGCTATTGTTGTTAATCCAGCCAATTTGGCAAGAAATTAACAATAAAGAAAAAAGAAAAATTCAGAAAAAATTAAAAATTTAAAAAGATTCCCACGTTAACATTAGTAATGCCATATAGGACAAACAGTATCCACATGATCAATATCCGACCAAAATTGTTCAAAAGAACTATATTGACAAATTATCAAAGGATTAAATTGGCCAATTTAATACATTTATGATTGAATTGACATAAATGCAATGGGTTTAGAGATTTTTCTGGTAATTTCCCCAACGTTTTGTTTTGGCCATTTATGGAATTTGGCTTCATTTTAGAGAAAAGAGGAGTACCAACTCCATTAGAGGCACACAAAAAATGTCCGAAGAGATAATTAAGATAAGCAACCTAGGAACATATCTCATCACTGTTGACCGACCAACAACTAAATTATTTGGAACTCAAGTGAGATTTGGTCTTCTTTTCCCCATATAAAAGCAGAGGGTTGTAGTCTCCAATTTTGAAACCCGGATAATCATGGGTTTTACTCATTATTGCCAACTTTTTCACCTCATCTAACCGGTCCATTATGTCGCCTCATTTCTCGCGACGGCTTTTCCGATTATTTTAGCATGAAAATACATTGCATCTATATTGGAGCCCCAGGCATGATTCTAATCAATGTACTTTTAGCAAATGAATTATATTTGGTGAGGAGGTCTTGTGAAATGCGCATGTTTTGCTTGCTGTGGGATAAATTACTTAGGATTGTGGAAGATAAATATTTCGCAATTGAGTGATCTGTAGAACCTTATGTTGCATGTTCACTTTGGCGTGCAATGATTGTTCTTAATGGTACTTAAAATAATGTATGTTTGGAAAAAAGTAGATACATATATATGTGTGTGTGTCTATATATATATATATATATATATATATATATATATATATATATGTAGGCTTAATTTCATGAAAAACTCCAAACTAATAATACACTTCTGACAAATTTATCCCCTGTTAGTTTTCGTTAAATTTTATTGATAAATTGTTGAATTTGATGGCATATTACAATTGACGAATGTACCAATTTGAGGTTTACTCTTTATATGTCACAAGTATATTAGTTTATGATTTTTTTTTTGTATTAATCCAATTTAACGAAAACTAACGGATGATAAATTTGTCACAAATGTACTAATTTAATATTTATGGTGGTCAAAAAATTAGTTTGGATAAACTTTTCATGGACATAGTAATTTGGGGTTTTTTATAGTCAAAATATTAGTTTGGATTAAATTTATCAATAGTGTACCAGTTTAAGCCTTATGTTTAACAAGTGCTTTAGTCAAAAAAGTACTCTTAAGACATCCTTTACATGAGATATCATTATAAATTCTTAAAATTTATAAATATAATTCATTTTAGCTGCAATTCTTTCCTTTATTTGAGTATTACGCAATAGGTTCTTTGTCAATCACGTGATTCCTAGTTCTGTCTAAATAACCAAAAAAGGAATTATCTACTAACAAGCATGCAAGTGAACAATCCGCATAAAAGAGAGAGCTGGGTCTTCATCAAAAGAATGAAACTGCGAAGTAAAGAAAGCTTGATTCCAGCATGTGAATGGAGTTTTGGCATGTCATGAGGCACAACCCTAGAAAAATAAACAACGAAAAGAAGACCGCCAAAACATATCTCAAATCAGATAAAAGTGAAGCCCCGGCAAGACAAAAGGAAAAGCAAGAGAAGAAGAATTATGGGGTGGGCAGTAATCAAAAGCCGCAAAAGGCAAAGTGATAGAGAATCTGAGGGCAAATCAAAAACAAAATGTGGGACTTCCTCCTTTGACTGCCTCGTAAATCAAGATTTTGTCCTTTAGATCGAATTGGACAGTAGTATGAACTGTACAAAGGGCAGTTTAGGAAGGGAAAAAGAGAAAAGGCAAAGCAAAAGCGGCACGATAGGCCATCCAAATCTTCTTAGAATTCCATGTGTTTGTGTTTTCTTTGACCTAGTTTTTCACGATATCTTATGCATCTCTGTGCGACGACCCAGATGGGTCCGGGACTGGCTGTGATCCTGTTTGGTCAGCCACTTGTGAACTTGGCTTTTTCCAACGGCTGCTCTAGCATGAACCATAATGGTTCAATGATGTAATGATTATCCTCGTCTTTATTGTTAGAAAAGAAAGAAACGCATAGCCCATGTCACATCTCCTAAAGACACTGGTGTTTTATGGTGGAAATTATTTGTTTTGGGTAAGTCTACTCAGAGAAATCGGAGCTAGAGCGTTAATTTTAGAACATTCTTGTTCTGCTTTCTTCCTTTTTCTATTTTCATTTTCGGCTTAAAATAGAATTGATCTTTTTGTTAGCTCGATTCTGCTCTAATTGAGTGATACGACTGAAGAAACCAACCTTTTTCAACTGGGAGAAAGGCTATGCGAGCTTTGCAATTTATGCATCCATGTTGGATAATTATTAAAATATTGGCTTCTTGCCTTACTCTGAGAGAGAGAGAGAGAGAGAGAGAGAGAGAGTCATTTTCAGATTCAAGAGGTCAAGTAGGAGAGATATTTGGGCGAATGATTTGGGATGCTGCTAAAGATCTTGCGGCACTTTATTTATTAATCTACAGTGATAAGATTGGAAGGAAAAAAGAATGTACATAGTATAATGCTTATCTCTTATACCTAAAACTAATGTAATTGATTGACTTATCGGGATTTTCTGGCTCTAAAATTAAAATCACTTGTTCAAATTCTATTAATTGTATATCATCGCTCTAGATCAATGCTACATGCATAGGTGAAACACAGGTACTCAATCGATTTATGATACTTGTAGGGTTTTAATGAGTCTCCTAGTGGTCGGTCCTTTATACTTGTAACCCTAAATTATTAAAAAAGATGCTCAACTTATTGTCTATTTATTGCCTACCATGTTAAAAAGAAAGTCACTCGGTAATGCCACAAGTGCTGCATAATATGGGATACATATACTAGAGCGTTCGGAGCTATTTGAACACCCGATTAATCCTCATTGGATGTGGCAATGGTCTCATCCCACACACACGAGATTAATTACTAGAGATACACAAGTCTGTGCACCTATGGGTAACCCTAAGAGAATGTGTAAGTGTGGTGATTTGAGTCCTTGTCTTGAGCAAAGAGGACAAACATGCTTACCACTTGAATAATCCTTTAGAGTTCACTAAAGTTAAAGGTTTGCTGCACAATGTGCATATGTCTTCAAATGACCAAATTATCCTCGTCTTGGAAAAAGTTACCCCTAAACTTGAAGAAGGAGCTCTAAAATCCCCTTGCTCCTTGCCATATCTTCTCTCTCATGCCTACCTTTGCATCGTTTCAAGCACTCTATTTGTACCTCCGTTGACGTGATTAGGGGTGAACACTAGAGTGAGGAACCGCATTGAACCAGCCGATTCCTAGTTCCTAAAATTTGGAATTGGTAATGATGGGTCCACTTCCCAATTCCAAGTGGGGATCGAACTACCTGTATTGCCCAGACTAGATTGATAATTATTTTTTTTCTTTAAATCTTATTATTACAAAACAAATTCTTAAAATTTGAGTCAAGACTTAAAACCCTAAGCGTCTTGTGTGCACTTTTGCTTGACGCCTCCCTCTTGCAATCTCATCTCAAATCTCGATGAAGAGAGGATAGTGAAAGATGAGTTATCTGAATCAAAGTCGTGAATCGAGTTGGGTAAGTCAGGGCGTGCATGGTAACCATTTTATTTCTATTCCGGAATTATTTTTTTTATTCCATACTTGTTTCTGGAATAAAAATTCGTTTGGTAAAACTATTTCATTTTTATTTATTTATTTTTGGAATAGATTTTTATTCCCAAAATAACTTATCTATTTTTAGAACAGAAATGAGAAATCAAAACTTTTCTCTTTGTTTGTTCTTGCTACTAATCGGCTGCCCATCCGTTGTTGACCGTCCGCTGTTTGCCGTTTGCCATCCCTTGCCAATTGGCGGCTGCCATTTGTTGGGAGGAAGAAATTTTATGTAATTATCAAATAAATTTATATTATGGGAATATAAATTTTGTGTCATTATCAAATGCGTATTTTTGCTTAAAAATTCATCCAAGAATAGAAATAAAAAATCTATTTCTCTTCAAAAAATCAATTTTTGATAAGAATAATTATCATTCGGACTCTCGATGCGCAAGACTTGGTAAGGAAACCTATTGTCAACCTCCTGCCTCTATATGTGCACTGCTCCAATAAGGACCCTCCGCTTGTCTCCGACGATGCGTATGAGTTCGTCCTTGTGATCAACATTCGATGATCAGTTTGCTAAGATCAGCTCGAGCTAGAGAGATTGCACTTTGCTCATACGGACTAGTGATTTTCCTAGGTACTCGTAAATTTTCCCTCTTTTGTTTTTGTAATTTTACTTTCTAGTGATGATGCATTCTTGAAAATAAGAAATCGTTCGAGCTCTTGAGAGAAAATTCAAACAATTAGGCTCAGTTTGTCCAATTGGGGCTCGAGAGCTTCAGTTCCTGTAATAGAGGTTGTCTTCCAGTAGATGCGCTTGAGAAAAAAAAAGATGCTATCTCCTACTTTCTTAAGGGGCACGAAGGAATCGACTTTGTCTTCTATTTAATGCTCAAATGAGTAGACTTCATCTTTAATTTAGGGCTACAAAGAATGACCTTTAACAGTATCACGACGAAGAAGCCGTAAATCTACAAGATCGAGTCAAGCCAAGCATTTCTGCCGAACGCCGCAAAAGCCGATCAAGCCCTTTGCTAGTATTGGTTATACCAAAAAACTTGATCTTGCTCTTGCTCATCTATTAATGTTATGCCGGTTCTTGGACCCACTCAGGATTTATACTGGACACTAGTCCCGTTCTAGGACCATGGTAGGTTAGTTCTTGATTCTATAAATTAGGAATCAATCCTTTTGATATGGTTCTTGGTTTCATGATGGGAACTTGCCCACCTTAACACCGATCACCCTTAAATGTGATGTCCTTATTGCCAATGCATCCCCATGATCAATATCGTTCTTTGTTATATGGTCACATTGTTATGACACCACTCTCACCGATTTGCTCTCTCTCTCTTCCCTTCCTCCTTCCCTCCCTCAGTCGGCTTTGCCATTTACAAGCACCTAACTTCGTGCTTTTATTGACGTGATGTTGCCTTTGCCAATGCATCCCCATGATCACTATCAATTTGTTTCACCAAAATTCGACGTCATGAGGAAATATGTTTCACTGAAAGTCGTTCTTAGGTTTTTATTAGTAGAGATAGGTTTTGTAGCAATTCCAGACAGGAAATATCACAAGTAAACAAGAAATCGATAACTTTACTGCTAATGAAATTAAATGTTTATAAACTATGCCCGAATTAATTGACAATAAAACTTGAGAATATAATCGCTTCAAATGGAACTAAATGCATACAAAATATGTCAGAATTTAATCGACAACAAAACCTCAAATGTGAAGATGCAATGCCGAAATTTAATCAATGATGATGCACTTAAGATATACAATAAAGATACACAACTTGAATTTAGTTGATGACGCAGATCTATAAACTATAGCTAAGAAACACATTAGAATTTAGTCAATGACGTGAATCTAGAAACAATAACTAGAGTGATAGAATTGACAAAAACGTGTTTGTTTGTTTGTGTGCCAGAGGGAGGTCTTTAGGAGACAAACATTGGTACTCATAATTTTAATGATATAATCGTTTGGGAGCAGCCCTTTTGTAGTTATAGCCATGGTTCCCTATCTTTGAGTATTTTGGGTCCATGCTCTCATGATGCCATGATCTCGTCTTCACGAGGTTGCTCCATTAAAATCATGTCTTGATCCTTCATGTTCATCTATTTCCACATCCATTCTCACTCTATGATTTACTGGACTTTGTTACTTCATTCGTCGGTGATTTTAGATTTCGAAATTCCATAACTGCATCCTGATGTCATCTAGATATCCAATCTTCTCTTGGTATTTCAATGGGTAATCTATCGAACATTTTAACCAATATCCTTATTGACTAACTTTGTTATGACAATTACCAATCATACGCTGTGACATATCGACGGTTGATTGATCATCATTGATGTACATCAATATCAACAATATTTCTTATGATTATCTTCAATGGCTCGCGTGTTTAATAAAAACTTGTATTTTAGTTGCGTGCCTATCCATGTTGATGAGCTAGTTAACTTTTTATATAGATAAAAGCTCCTTTTTAAAAGAATTAAAAGTGACTTTGATTGTTTTAAATATTCAAAATTTATGAGTCTCGATTCTTCATACATATAGAGTGCGTATTGTACCTTTGACACTTTGTACTCTGTTCTCTAACGGCTATCTTGTAGTGTTCAGACATGTCACTTCGATTGACAAGATTCATGAATCGTCATCATTGTGAATCATATCTTTACAGATCACTACTCCTTTCGGACCCTAATCTCCTACTTCTTCATTCTCGACTTAAACCCTAATTTCCTTGGGACTAAACCCTTGGCCTCAATGTTCCACTTATCCTCAACCTTACTGCTTTGATGGCTCCAAGACTTCCAAATATTCCTCTGCAGATTATATTGCTAACTTCGACAAGTTGCAAGAAGATGAGTATCGCGACAATTGCTATTTTAAAATTCAAAACTATCCTAGAGAATATTTTGATGATGTTCTCTTGGGTTCTTGTTTTAGGCAATATCTTCATATTCCAATTGCCGTTTGATGTTGTTTTCCTGATCCACGTGTAGAGAAACTTCATTTCTAGAAGCCGATGTTTCAAACATCGAATCCCCTCAATTTAGAGGATTTCATTCTTTTGATGTAGACCTTTTTTTTTTGGTGGTATCTGAGAATGGTGTCCCAAGACTAAATATTTTCTACTTGGAAGGAGGCTGGTATTGATAAAACACTTTAGTTTAATTGGTTTAATTGAGACATGAATATGTGCCTCTTTGGTGTTGTGATCAGCCCTTGATTTCTGTTGATCAATTGTTTTTTTTTCTTGGGGACTAGTGTCAATCACTCTCCTACATGTTTATGTCATAGTTGGCTTCCTTCCTTCCGACACACCTAGACTGATTTGACGATGATGTCATTGATATAGAATCCTATAAATTGCCTAATCATATCGTGGAAGATGAAATTGATCGCCTTTTGGTATGTTGCTTTAGGATTCCTCAATTCAAAATGGCATTACTAGCCATCGAACATACCAACGGCCCCTGGACATTTGAACATAGTCTTGTGCACATCTTCTTCTGCCCTAAATATCTGATTGTATACTAAGTGACCATCCTTTAAGGACACAATTTCATTACTCGATGTTGAATTTAGTAACATATCAGCCATCAACATTTGATACTCGTCTCTAGGAGTCGTAGCATTCAAGTCTCTAAAGTTAATATATACACTCAACTTCCCATTTTTTTTTTCACGAATACTATATTGGAAAGCCATTTGACATATCAAGCTATTTTTATGAACTCCACTGCTAATAGTTGCTTGATTTCTTCTTTGATCGACCTTCAAAACAACCTCAGGAGCAAACCACTTTGGAGTTTTCTTGTGAGGTCAAAACCCCATTTTAGTTGGCAACTTTTGTTCTACTACATCTCTTCCTAGTCCCGACATCTCGTGATAATCCCAAGAAAATCAATCCTCGTATTTCTTAAGCAATTCAACCAATTGCATTTTAAAATTTTCATCTAATAATGTGCTAATATAAATTTGTTGATATCATCGATATCAATCTCGATTAATGGATCCTAAGCCTCTACCACCTTATAATCTTCCTTCAATGGTGATTCTTCAAATCCACTATGCAATCGGCAGCGTCAATGGATTGCTTTGTCTATTTAGACAGGTGAATCGTACATCTCTTATTGAGATCTTCCAACAATGCATGGTTTTCCATAGATAACATCTATTTTTGACCTGCTTGCTCATCTTTAGGAATTCAATGAACATTCCAATTGTTGAAACAACAAAATGGGGGTTCGATGACACAGGAACAGTTGATAACTTTTCTATTACGATCTTGGTTCACTTTTAATGCATTTGCCTAGGTCATTGTGATTGGTTTTAACATATTCGACTTTGTCTCCATTCCAAAAGGCCAGTATTTAATGAAGAGAAGATGAGACATACGGGTTTCAATGGATCTAGCCTCCTCTCCTTAACAACAGATTATATGAGCCATTAGTTTTGATAACGAAGAAAGAAGTCTTTGAAGTTTGAGAGATAGACATTTGAAGATTCTGTCGTATCTCTTCCCAAGTTTCTTGAAATACTTATATGGATGAGATTCAACATTGATCCTCCATCAGCCGAAACCTTGGACACTGGTCTACTGTTGACTCTGGTTGATGTATTATTAGTTTTGAGATGTTTGGAATTGTGAACTGGGAGCTTTTCAAATTTCATTATATCTTCATCAATGAATTGGAATTCAATCCTTTCTTCTTCATTGACAATTAAATCCTCATCTTCCACTATTTTTATAGATGCAATTTTGAATTCAAGGGTACTTAGGCTTGGACCATTTATGAACTCACTATTGATTTCGGGCTTGAGTTTAGGGAGATTCTTTCTTTTGTTCTTGGCTAGCCGGTACCATGTTAGGCTAAGGTACTATCCTAACAAGCCTTGCATTATCAACATAAGGAATTGGCTCAGCTAGTAGTATATTTTCCACATTTGGCAATGGTATATTTTGTTGAGCATTTTGATTTACCAAATTGCCATTGTTATTATCCCCTAAATTGACTTGAATAGGGTAAAGTAAATTACTCCCATTGATATGGACAACCTAGTTGTTTTGGGTTAGACCAATGACTTTAGGCCTTTGTAGAATCCTAATCGGTGGTTGGGCTGGAATTATTTGTCCTAATCAACGAAGGTAACTTGAGCATATGCCAATGAGAAAACATACCTGATAGGTGTAGAGTCTATTTGCATCTGAAGTGATTGGCTTGAAGCTCCTTGCTTGGATCGATAATCATTGGTTTGACCACATCAATGAGGTATTTCATCATCTGGCACTCCTCAAACATCCTTCTAAGGTTTCCAATAACACAAGACTTGGCTCTAATCGCCTTCTCTGCTTATTAGTGGGTTGTCTTGGGATGTTAACATCTCCACCTTTCTCTTTTCCCGCCACTGGTTAAGCGGTCAATTACTTAGAACATCCTGTCCTATCTTGTCATTACTAGGTTGCGGTAATGAGTTGTCACTACTAGCTTTGTCAGGATCCAATTGATTTCTAGTCCTGACCGTTGTACTTCATGAAATTAACCACACAAGTCCCACTGAGCATGCTGAAAAGATGTTTCTTGAAATTCAACTCTCAAACTAAATATCTTCCATTGAAAGTAGTTCTTCAATTTTTATGAGAGAAGAAATGGTTTCTAGTGATTTCGGATAAGAAATATCATAGGTTAAATAACTTCACATCTAATGGAACTGAATATATACAAATTGTGCTGAAATTTAATTGACAACAAGGTCTAAGAATGTAATCATTTTAAATGGAACCAAACGTATACAAACTATGTTGGAATTTAATCAATGACAAAGTCTAAGAACATGGAGATGCAATGCTGAAATTTAATCGACAACGTGGATTTGGAAACCACACCTAAGAAACACGCCAAAATTTAATCAACATCATGAGTCTAGAAACTATAATTACAGTGCATGAATTGAAAAATAATTGAAAGATAACATGTTAGTTTATGTGCGGGGAATCTCCAGTAGAGGAATGGTGGTATTTATAGTGTTTATGACAAAACAGTCTAGGAGCAGTCCACCTGCAATTATAGCCATTTCTCCACATTTTCGAGAATCTTGGGCTCATGTTCTCATGATGCCAAGATCTTGTCTTCAGGCGATTGCTCCCTTAAAATCGCGTTTTGATCCTTTGCAGCCATGTATAGCCACATCCATACTTATTCCATGATTTACTGGACTTTGTTGCTTCATTCACTAGTGATTTCAAATTTCGAAATTCTGTAATTGCATCCTGACACCCTCGAGGTATCCAATCTTCTATTAGTGTTTCAATTGGTAATTTATTGACCTTTTTAACTAATATTCTTGTTGGCTAACTCTATTCTAACTATCATCAACCATACGCCGTCGTGTATCGACAGTTGATTAATGGTCATCGATGTACATCAATATTGATAACTTTCTTTTGGTCATCGACAATGGCTCACGTACTTAATATTAACTTGTACTCGAGTCTCGTGTCCATCCATATCGATGACCTAGTCAATTTTCGGTGCAAATACAGTTGAAGGCATTTGGTCACATCTTATGACGCCACTCTCACTGTTTGTCTTTCTTCCTTCCTCTATTAGCAAATATAGAGGAGGCTACAGGGTTGCGAACATTACGAACGAAAGCGTGGTGCTGCTCAATCCCCCATCTGGGGTCACATCCGGCCAATGACATTAGATCAAGGCTACGACATCAAAGGATAGCATCATTCAACATACCTAATAGACGATGTGCATCTCAAGAGGATAACTATGCACGACGCAATCTAATTTTAAAGAATCTCAATTCACATAATATACTTTCTGAGATGAGAAAGATAGATTACTTCAGCTCCCAAGATAAATAAAGAATGAAAGCTAGATTTTTCCGGACGACATGTTGAGACTTTAATTGGAGAATCATTTGTGCAAGGACGGCTTGGGGTGGCCCATTTGATATTACGTGAATTTTTGACCCCATTCTAGACTTCGAGATCCTATATCAAGTATCGGAGCCCGTCCTATGTGCGTGAGCGAGTCTAAAAAGGAATCACAATAGTTCATCATGTCTCGGTTGACTCCAAGCACACCGGATGGAATTTGCTACGCATTCGAAAATCACATGTCTCTCTATGCATGTGGGAAATGAAAGACAAGGGAAAGATTCCTGGATTCACATCGCTTTCCATTCTCGGCACAACATTTTGTAATGGCAGGAATCTAAAGCTGATCGGGTTCAAGATCCAAGATATCGTCAAAGGGCGGTATAATTATTTAAAGATGCAATTACGTTTGAACGAATCAAAGGATCGAGAGTAACGAGAAGTAAAGCAAGTAATATTCTTTTGCTTTCGAGGGAAATAAAAGATGGGTTTTGTCATCACCTACTTCTGCCAAATTCCCTACGATCTATGGAAACTAGGAGCCTCAGTTTATTTTCTTAGTGAGTGACAATCTCAATAGATTCTACAATATTAAAAATAGACATGAACGAATTTTAACTTTTCATTTATTTGCTTTTGCTTTGGACATATGGAAAAACCCACAATTCGTATGGGTCCATGGGTGGAACAAAATTGTTTAGAAGGGGGTCGATGGACCCATGTAAGCAGTATTTAGGAAAAATGATAGGGGTGTGAGATTCGTACTCTTCACTTTAAAGATGAAGTGACCCGTCGAATCACCCTCCAAAAGGGACGGATGTCTAAATTTGTACGTTGATTCAATGCCCATGTTGGTTATTGAGTGGACCTTAAGAAATTCTACCTCAAAGCTAAGAAATTTCTATGAAAATACCGGAGATAAAGACATCATATATATCATAATTCTCGTATGATGCTTTACTTAAGTGTTATAACTTATTTATAGTGCTCACTTGGGTGCCACTACTGAAGTGCTATTATTATTATTATTATTATTATTATTATTATTATTATTATTATATGTTTACCAAATGTCATGCCACGCTGGATTTTCGGCATTTGGGTGAGTGTTTTTGCACTCAAGTGTTCAATTAAAAGTTGTGACACTCAAGAAAACTTTTTTAAAGGGAAAAAACCACAAAAAGCCCTAAACTTTGCCAAAAGTAACAGATTTAACCCAATTTTTTTTATGAAGTGAAAAATCCCGAACTTTGCCAACCGTGACACATTTACCCTCAAACTTCTTTTTGTGACATAAAAATCTTGAACTTCGTTGTGTGACACATTTACCTTAAACTAAAGGGCATTTTGATTTTTTTACTTTTAATTTTTTTTTCCTTTTTTTCTTCTCTCTTCCCTCCACCAGCCATGGCGGAGCCAGCAGAGGGAAGCCGGCGTCCAACGAGGATTGCCCTTGCCGGCGTCGGGCGAGGGTCCCCCTGCCTGGGCTGGCTAGGGCCGCCCTCGCCGGCGTCGGTAGAGTAGCCTAGATTTGGTGAGGGAGGCCCCCTCGCCCTCGCCCTCGTGGGCGTCAAGCCGGCCTAGCCGAGGGCTGCCCTCACTCAATGTTGGCGAGGGCCGCCCTAGCCAGCCCAGGCGAGGGCAACCCTGCCTGGGCTGGCCCGACGCAGGTGAGGGCAACCCTCGCCTGAAGGCCTGCTTCCTTCCGCCAGCTCGGCCATGGCCGGCGAAGGGAAGAAGAAGAAAAAAAAAAAAAAAAGGAAAATTAGAAAAAAAAGACAAAAATGCCATTGATGGGGTAAATGTGTCACGGTTTGAAAAGTTTGGGGTTATTCACGTCATAAAAAAAAGTTTGGGGTAAATTTGTCACTTTGGGCAAAGTTTGGGATTTTTGGTGGTCTTTTCCCTTTTTTAAATAGAAATTATGACACTTCTAATTAGTTGGAACAAAAGTTATAATATTCAAGTGAGCGTCATACGAAAGTTAGGCACTTGTGATGCTATTATTTTTAAAATTCTAAAATAACGCCATATAGAGATTACTATGGGTGCACATGACAACGCCTCTTGGCTGGGGAAGAGTTTTTTTTTTTTTTTGAAATAGTTCTTTTCTATTTCTATTCTCTAACAATTTCTAAGTAAAAGAATGCGTTTGGTAACTACATAAAATTTCTACTCTTGGAATAGAAAAAGAATAGAAATGTGTTTGGTAACGCAACAGTTTCTTTTTTGTATTTATTCGTCTTTTATTCTTGCTCACGGTGGAGGGCGGTGGCGGCGTTCGGCGACTGACCTCGTGGCCGGTGGCGGGCTGCCGGCGGTGGCGGCGGCCGGTGACCGGCGGCGACCGGTGGCGGTCAGCAGCGGCGACCGGAGATCGGCGGTGGCTATGGGCGGTTGGAGGTGGCCGCGGCAAGAGAGAGGAATAAAAAAAAAAAAAATAAAAATTAGCTTATTTTTAGAAATTGTTCCCGGAACAAGTAATTTTTTTGTTTCTCGTTTCTGCTCCAAATTTATTCCCGGACTAACTTTCTATTCCGGGGAAAAAAATATCAACATGGCGTTACCAAACAGGATTCTGTTTTTTTTTTTGTTCCCCGGAACAAAAGAACAGAAATTGGGAGAAACAGAAACGTTATCATGTGCAGCCTATGTCAATGAAAGTTGTTTTTTTTTTTAGTAAATTTGATAACATAGCTATTTTTTCACCTTCCTATAGCCTTTGTACATAAGTTCATTCGAGTTGGTTTTCCAATTGGATGAACAAACATAAAGAAAGGCGACTCAAAGGATTATGCGCAATCTAAACTTTAATTCAATCTTGCGAAAACTTAAATCCTACTTCGAATTTAAGATACCTTCGATTTGGTAAACGGAGTCGATCACACGCATACCAAAATTTCGGAGTTCCAGAAAGACCCTCATCCGGCTATTTATGCACATGCACCAAACGGAATTAATCAAGAGAGAATCACTCACGCACGCAACGTTTGTGGGCTGCTCTTCCTCTCTATGGTCCTTGAGATGACGTACCGAGGAAATGCGCACCCGAATATACGCCTCCTCCATCATCCTCCCATTGACCCGTAAACACTAACCTCACTTTGATTGTCGATGGTATCGAATCGAAACCATACAATTTCGTGAGAAAATAATAAAAAAAGCATAGTCTCAAGCTTTTCAAACGGAATATGTGACTCATTGTCGGGCCAAGACCCCTCTCTCTCTCTCTCTCTCTCTTATATTCTTTGCCTGAGATGGCCCATTAGGGTTTACTCTTTGACACAAAAAATAATTCACTTTAAAGCCCCCCCTCGGATTATTATGACTAAGTGTTCGCTTTCTTTTTCCCTTGTCTCTCATATTCCTCGAGATAAACATGCCATGACCCACTTGAGGAAAAATCAAGCATTAAAGTGAGGGGAACGCAAAGGAAGAGAGGGGAAAAAAAGAAAATTTTGTTTGAGATTAATAAAGAGGGAAAAGCATATCACCCACCCCTTCTTAGTGAAGCTCAATGGGGTACACTCTCCTTCTGCTTCTTCTTCCTTTTTTTCTGATTAGATAACCTTGATCGAGCTAAATGGAAGTCCACTCATAACACATGATTAGAAAAGAGCGGAATCATAAGCCATGTATTCTGCATGCACTGGGGAAATTGCACAGTGTAGTGATAATCATTGTAATATGCGAATGATGCTACGCATTGATTGCCCGTGAGATCCCTAGATGCATGTGCTATACATGTTGTGTATATGATCAGCATATGTAGAGCAGTCAATTGGGCATCATTCTTTGCTAATTATCAGTACAAACTTGCTTGATGAAACATCGATAGGGTATCGTAATCGCAGCAAGCTTGATCGGCAAATCAAATGAGAAAACCAGTTACTTGAAGATGTTTTCTTTTTCCTTATTTGCCGTTGAACCAACAACTCTCTTTTCGACTTCAAAAATTTTGAAGTAGTTAACCGGATTAGGAAAAGGTTGGAGAACTAGAAGGTATTGCCGCTTGAATGATGTTGAAATGTTTTTGGAACATGCTACCATAGTGTGTCGTGATGCAAGAGGATCCCTTTGACCTATACCTTGAAGAGGAAAATAGAGAAGGCTTGGATAGATCATCACATCTTCTAATTTTGCAGCGTTGAACCATTTTCGACAAAGATATTAGGATCCTCTATGTTTAGGAATTGAATGGATATTTAATTCATGGAGGTTGGCCAACTTAAGTTTTCGTGACATTAAAATAATGTCATATATATAAAGGATGATTTAATTTTGAAATTTGAAACACATTATTAAATTACCCTCGTCTATCGAATGCGCTAAACAGTTACTGCCAATGCTACTGTCCACGAAGCTCAGTAGCATATCAACTATGAACATCACGGCCTTCAACAACGTGGATTGAGGTCACCACCATGAAGGCCCAAGGGTGACAGTTGTGGCTAGAGGTGGAGGGTCTGCCACTATCATGATGGAACGTGTTTGACATATTACGATTCGAAAAGGATGTTGACATGTTATTCTCTCAAATTTACCTTCTAATGAAAGTGAGAATGATCCTAATCGTTTTAGACTAATTCACCCTAAAAAAATCATGAGGCACACAGTCTCTCCTATCCTTAGTCCTGCTGGAGATGGAACACACGCATCCATTCCCCACAGTTCATTCCAACAAATCAAAGGCTATGGAATATACACATCACGCCCAAGTATTTAGTTGCGAAGCTATATACTTGTGTGGTTCCCATCGTTAGCAAAAACTTATTCAAAGCCACACCATTTCCCATCTTCCTTTGTGACGTGGAAAATTAGAAAAAAAAAGAGTGGAAAAGAAAAGAAAAGAAACACCAACATTATGGGACAAATGCCTGTAGCATCATCTCGATAGCCAAAGCACCACAAGACAACTTTAAGAGGAGGAGCTTGTCGATCCACCCATGATTGGGACCCGATCGGCCCTTAAAACCGGTGGAAAATCAATCGGCACTCGGTGTTAGTGAGGTTGTAAAGCTAAGATCCATTTGGAAGATAAACAAAGAGATGTAGGACTCCTTCAATATGTTGGTGTATTATAAATTACTTTTGGTCACCCCAATATGGGAATTGGTCCGCCGTCCGCTTTTGATTAAAGAAAAGATTAGCTTCCTTAAACGCATAAAAAAAAATATCATTGGTCCCTAATCAATGCCCGAGGCCAGAAGACAATCATGAAGGTCTGGCAAGACATGCCCCATCATTCAAAAGGGCGGTCCTTGGAGAGCGGCATGGTGCGTGGTCAGTGTGTTTCGCGCGGATTCAAGACCGGTCAACAGCCGGAACGCAGGTTTACGGAGTCAAGAGCTGAAAGCCGATTAAAGAAATCTGGAGTTCATACGTACTTTAGGCCGAAGGTCAGGAGGCCATTTGTCGCCGAATGCCCGTGACGGAGCCGCCTACAGCAGCGTGGGCGGCGGGGGAGCATATTCCACTATGGAGAGTAATGCTTTGGTATTCTTTATCGTCAAGTAACCGTAGGCCTAGGGTTAACAAATGAACATGCTATTCCTTTCTTTCTTTTAAATTTAGTATTTGAATAATTGGTCGGAGAACTACAATTAATAAATCGTCAAAAAGATTAGAATTCAATTGACAAATCATGAAAAATTTTAAATAAATGACATAATTTATATGTTTAGAACTAAATTGATAAATCATCAAAAAAATTTAGGATTAAATTGACATGATTAAAATATTTATGATTGAATTGACTATTATACAATATATTTATAACTTTTTGGACAATTTTTCCCTAGTTGTGTATAAAACCAGTTTTCAAACATGCTTTCTCTATCCACCTAGAAGCAGGTTATCTATGTAGACACTCATTAATTCAAGAGCAGTTTTTCCTTTCAGTCTATTCTCAAGAGGTTGCATCGACCCCCTAATCATTTTTAGGAGAAATTTCACTCTCATTCTTTTGTAGTGGTAAACCCTATATTTCGAGTCCATTGAGTCACTCTTGAGCTCTCGTTCTTTTAGATATATTCTTGGTTTACCCTTTAAGCTCTCGCCTCTTACGTAATAAGCCTAATTTTTAATTCTTACATGTTGCTCCCATGGACTTACAAAATGTTTTAACCATTAACACTGTCAAGGTGCTGATGACTGAAACAATGTATGAGTTCCGGAGAGTGAAGTAAAGAAATTAAAATTTATTATTTAACGTTTAAGGGAAGTGAGAGATCAAGAAAATAAAGTAAAATTTCACAGTATTCTTACTTGTTTGGTATAACCTTTTGGATTACTGCTGTGGGTTTTGAAAGAAACTCTCCAGATTCAACTAGACTCCATGCACGCACCTTTGCGTATGCAGTCATATCTAAATTTGGCGTGATTAGCCGTATGTTTTGGTAGAGTTTTGAGTGAAGCATGGAAGTAAATGCTGTCAAATAAAAGAACAAGTGTAATGCAAATAGCGATTTTAGGAGGTGGACACACCGAAATTCGATGTCTCTACATACAGTACGAATAAGCGACATAAATCACACATTACACAGATATTTTAGGAACTGAACCCTATATAACAAAACCATCTCATAACTTGTTTTTTTTTTAAGGAATTTATCCCCCAATTTCACGACGTTGAGTATTTTAATGGGTCACCAAACGAATTAATACGCAATAACTCCAGATGTATCACCAAACGGTAAACTTGGTCAATCATTTCATGAATGCACAAGTTTCGACCTTCCCCTTTAGAGGAAAGCAGTCGAGCTACATAGAAACTCCAAATTCCCCAAATCGTGCAGTCACTGTGTCTGTGCCATAGGGCCGGGCAAAAAGGAAAAATTCTAGGAGTTTGGACATTTTTAGGGGTCATCAATCAATCAATAAGATAAAAGAGGAAATAAAATTAAAATAGAGAAACACCCTAAATTTGGGAATAGTGCTCTTGTTTTGAAGGACACGAGAGAGTAGGGGCATTGAATGGCCCCTAAAAATAGACTCATGCAATTCCATTAAATTCAATACATTGGGAAAAAAATCAATCTAAGATAAAGGTTGTCAAAGGAGTAAACGGCACAATATCAAGTTGAATCGAACGGATTGTTCAAGCCATTTAAAGAAAAAAGAAAGATGTTTCCTGCTTCATATAGAGTCGTTGATCTTAGAATGCTTTCGTGTGAAACTAGATGATGCAATGTAGCTAAGCTAATGGGGATTTCTGTAAATTCAGTTTTATGAAAGTGGCGAAAAAAATTGCCCTCTTCATTTGATGATCGATTTTTGAACCTTTTGATTAATCTATCTTTTGTATGTTAATTACTCGGGACTCTTTGAGTACTCAAGTAATTTCTATCGTATGTGGGAGTTCCTCCTTCTATAGATACTAGTGTACTACTTGGAGTGACCCAATAATAAGTAAGTGAAGAAGACGAATACACTCGCCATTTAATGAAATAATTTAAATCAATTCCAATGCAAACAATGATTTGAGTGAGATGTTGGTTGGTGAGGACAAATTCTTGAAGCTTGCTCTTCCTCCAAAATTTGAATCTTTTCCTAAATTTAGTAACGTCCAACAAAAGATCAAGAATGAATCTTTCTTTACTATGTATAGCAGTAATTCAAAATTCAAACGCAACGGAGTACAGAATGATTTCAAGAGATTCAAATCATAATTGTGCACAATGAGTTTAAAATGAATTTGTGCAAAATGAATGTTCTATAAAGGAGAGTAACGTTTCTTATGATACCCAAGAAAGAAAAAAAAGAAGGGAAGCCAAGATAGGATGCATTAGGCATATACACACAAAACATTAATTCCAAATCACATGAGAGAGAGAAACTAATGTGGAACTATGCACTGTTCATGCCTTGCCCTTTATCTTTTTATCTTTTCCATTTCATTTTGTGATTTCCTTTCCCTCAATAACTGCTTTTTCACTTTAAAGGGAAGACCAAGAAGATGAATGCGTAGGACGGTAACAGCCACAAGGTACACATCAGATAGAGAAAGAGAGAGAGAGAGAGTGCCCAGATCTTGCTAGCTGCCCTAAAGACCAGATGGGCACGTCGTTTTCGAGCTGAGGGGGCGTCGTTTCGCCATCCACGGCTCTCTGAGGAGGAGGACCTGCCCGTTGGTCTCTGTCTTTGCCCCATTATTGTCCTCTTCTTTTGAAAAAGAACATCTGGGGGCTGAATGGGTAAATCGCATTTTGGATGGGGAGGAAGAAAGAAAAATGGAAAACCAAAGAGTACTCTCATGACCAATGCCTTCTCTCTCTCTCTGCACCTTTTTTTTTTGGTCGAAGCTCTCCCTGCACTTTATTCTGTTCAAAATTTGTTACTTTGCTGTTGCTGAGAACGAGGCTGTTTGTTTCTTGGGGGGAGAGAGAGAGAGAGAGAGAAACAAAGGCAAAGCGGGGAAAAAAGCAGCTTGAGGCATTCTCTCTTTCTTTCTTTTGTTTTTCCTGCCTCTGTGTCTGCCGGATTGTCTTGCTTGTTCCACTCTTAAGACGCCCTCTCTCTCTCTCTCTCTCTCTTCACTTACCATTGCGTTAAAGTGTTCATCCTCATAGGGACACCCCCGCGCGCACACTCTCTCTCTCTCACTCACTCATTTGCTGATTCTTCCCTCTTCTGTCCTCTGTTTCCATTGTCTTATACAAGCCAACACCGCCCCGGAAGAGGGAAAACCTGGCAGACCATCTGGTGTTTAGCCTCTGTTTGCAGCTGTTTCTGGGCTTATTTCGGTATTTGTCCCAAAACTGCCTCATACAAGAAGGGGACGCAAATCCGAGTTTTTTTTCCCCCTGTTAAGGAGTTGTGCATTGAGAGGGAGCGAGAAAGCATCTGAAGGAGCTCTTGGCACTTGTGTTTCTGATTAACTTTGATGATTCCAAGCAAAAGCCAGAGGAGGAGAGAGAGCAGAGCACACAGCACGGCTGCATGAACTGTTGTGATACAATGACAGATGGCAACTCCCAGAAAAGCAAGGTGTGTCTTTGATAGTCATTTGGTTGAGATCATAGTTCCGTGTTAATGGTAGATTTGATTGCTGTATCGGGTTCCTTTGAAATGACTACTGACTTTTACGTATGCATCTCAATGATGAAGCTCTCATGGTCAAAGAGGATGGTCAGGAAGCTGTTCAACATCAAGTGCAAGCCCGAGGACTTTCAGGCAGATGAAATGGTTTCTGCAGGTGGGTCTCTCGATTCCTTTCATGAATTTTCTATGGGTGTCTAACATTTCCTTTCCCCATGAAATGGTTCTGTCAATTCTGAAGCATAAGTCTTGCTCTTAGCAATAAAAATATCTTGTTATTAGTTTGTTTACTGTTGAGCATGTTTTTGGAATTTAGGCTCAGCCCAGAAAAGATGTTCAATTGCTACAGGATATACGACTCTGAAGTTCCCAACCACCAGAACATGGGAAACTTTGGAGTTGTTTTTTGCTTGCCTAAACCCAAAAAATTGTTTTTTTTTTTTTTCCGCTTGCATAAACCGATCAAATTTCTTTTACATGTGCTCATAGAAGCTCAATTCTTGATCAAATTGTGTTATTTTCCAACCACCTTCCCCTTTTTGTTAAATGCGGACGGCGTATTCACCCGTGGGGTTTCTTTTCAGGAGGTGATGTTGAGTTCCGGACCAGCATATCCGGGAGAGAACCGGGCACAGTTAAGAAAAGCAGAACAGGTCAAGTATTGCATTTCTTTTTTGGCCGGAGAACCTGTCAAACGAGCTCATGTGTTGCTCAGTCGAAACGTGGATAATTCCTGAAACTCTTTGTCCATTATCTGATGCAGAGAAGTTCAACAAGAACACGGAGCAGCATCGGAGAAGGAGAATGAATCTCGACAATCCACGAGTTATAGATGTGCACAACTACAGGTACTTGTGCCCCCAGAGTAATTTGAATTATCACCGCACTCCGTGCTTTTTATCTCCACTAAGCTTCTTGAATTGTCATTGTGATTTCTGGAGCAGCATTTTTGTGGCCACATGGAACGTAGCAGGAAGATCACCACCTCAGAATCTAAACCTAGATGAATGGCTTCACGCATCTCCTCCAGCTGACATTTATGTACTCGGGTATGATCTTGTAATTCATCACAAAGAAGAATGCTTTGATAACTCTATTATCCTTGATCATTAATGAGAGAGTTATATTCAGATTCCAAGAAATAGTTCCTTTGAATGCTGGTAACATTCTGGGAGCAGAAGACAGCGGTCCGGCCAAGAAGTGGCTGGCTCTCATTCGTAAATCTCTGAACAATCTACCAGGAACCAGCGGAGGCAATTTTTGCTACACCCCGTCTCCAATCCCTCAACCGGTCGCAGAAATAAACGCAGACTTCGAGGCGTCGGTGAGGCGCAGGGCCTCGACTCTCTTCCCTCGCCGATCATTCCAAACGACCCCCAGTTGGAGAGACAACGACCCCTCCATTGGCCAACCGCGGCTTGATCGACGGTATAGTGTTTGTGACAGGGTGATATTTGGCCATAGGGCGAGTGATTTTGACCCCAGTTTTAGATGGGGCCACAGGCCGAGCGATTATTCCCGGCCGAGTGATTATTCCCGACGGAGCGATTATTCCCGACGGAGCGATTATTCCCGACGGAGTGATTATTCTCGGCGGAGTGATTACTCTCGGAGGAGTGATTTTTCCCGGCCTAGTGATTTCTCGAGATGGGGTTCGTCGGACGATGACAATGGGCTCGGACCCGAAGATTCGCCGAGCACGGTGTTGCATTCACCGATGTCTTACGGCGGGTTTCCATCAAATGAAAATGGTAATAGAACAAGAGGGAATTCAAGATATGGCTTAGTTGCGAGCAAGCAAATGGTTGGCATCTTCTTGACGGTGTGGGTGAAGAGTGAACTGAGGGACCACGTTCGGAACATGAAGGTCTCTTGCGTCGGTAGAGGATTGATGGGCTACCTAGGAAATAAGGTATTGTTGAGGAATACGGCGCTTGCTTTACTTTACGTGCTCTTAGACTCAGGTTTGCATTATTGGAATCGCACACGAACATAACGTGAAGCATTGGCTGTGGCTTTGCAGGGATCTATTTCAATAAGCATGCTGTTGCACCAGACGAGCTTTTGTTTCATATGTAGTCATCTAACCTCGGGCCAGAAAGGGGGTGACGAGCTGAGAAGGAACTCTGATGTTATGGAAATTCTTAAGAAGACAAGGTTTCCCAAAGTTAACAGTGCCGGGGCTGAGAAGTCCCCAGAAACCATTCTTGAGCATGAGTAAGACTCGCTCCAAATCGAGCTTAAGTTACTTCTGTAACTAAAACAAAAACAGAATTGAATTTAAAAAAAAAAAGAGAAAATGAGAGTTTGTGAAGCTTTCACTGCTGTGTTGAAACAATGGACTATCCATGCTTAAGTTAAATGGACTTGTATTTATACTCACCAGCTGTTGCAAGTGTGTTCTTTGCCTTGTGTGGCTTCATCATCTGACTACGTTTTGTTTCAGCCGGATTATTTGGCTTGGGGATTTGAACTATCGTATTGCCCTCTCTTATCGATCTGCCAAGGCACTCGTGGAGATGCAGAATTGGAGGGCGCTTTTGGAGAATGATCAGGCATGTTAGCATATGCTCTTCCCAAGATCTTCTGTCTATTTCTATCTCCTCCTCCTATCTTATGATAACTCTTCATTCATTTAAAGTAGATTATTGATCTAAATCATCTCTATTTTATTGTTGCAGTTACGGATTGAACAGAGGCGAGGCCGGGTCTTTGTGGGGTGGAATGAAGGGAAAATTTATTTTCCACCAACATACAAGTACTCTACCAATTCAGACAGATACGCAGGGGATGATATGCATCCACGGGAAAAGCGTCGTACACCTGCATGGTATGCAGGGTTTATGCAGATTACATGGACCTATTTAATTGGTCTAATAAGTATGGAAATATCAAAGGTTTCCTTTCTGGGTGATTTTGCTTGCTGATCTGAGTCATCTTTGTTTCTCAAGGTGCGATCGGATTTTATGGTATGGGGAAGGCCTTCATCAGCAATCCTATGTCCGTGGTGAGTCAAGGTTCTCGGACCACAGACCGGTTTATGGCATTTTCTATGCTGAGGTAGAATCAAGCCATACACGGTTAAGGAAAAGCACAAGCTATTCTAGTTCGAGAGTTCAGGTCGAGGAACTACTTCCATATTCTCATGGATACACTGAATTAAGCTTTTTCTGAATGACGATGGAACAGCGACTAATACCAGGTACTTTGTCTCTGTCTCTGTCTCTGTCTATCTTCCCTCCCTCTAGAGGTCACGAATGCTTTGCCATTAACTGTGACCCTGGACATAATGACCTCTCTGAAAGGAGCAACTCTTATAAGTCATTAAAATTACTTAAGTCTTTTTCTACTGGTTTATACTAGAGATAGGAGATTACTTGGGAACTCCATTCCTCTTTAGACATTTTGATTCTGAAGTATCACTTGCATTATGTAACCCAAGTATCACTTACATTATGTAACCCAGACACAAATCTGGAGCTTTATCATATTCCTTGTCTTGTTGGGGGGGCTAAAGTTACAACGGGTTGGGCAGCTGTTTCAGAAACATGAAGGATACATTTTTCTAAAGAGGATCTGAATTTTGCTCATCTTTTGGAGACTTGAGCATTTGGAGCGTCTATGGCGAAGTCACCTGAAATCACTTCTTCAAAAGAGGTATGACTAGTTGGCCAATATTCTAGTCTTTTGTGTTTGGACACTCTTCCAAGAAAAATTTTCTCGAGTTTTCTTGCATGTTCTTATTCATGTTTAGGACTTCTGGTCCCCATTTGCAGGCGGAAATCACTTGAAAGAGTCTCCTTGGAAGGATGATGGGGACATTGCCTCACCCACTAACCGAAAAAGGTTCAGCTCTCGCTTGTTTTACCTTTATTGGTTTGGCTGTAGAACTTTATCTTTTTCCTTACCTTGATTAATTCCTTTTTTCCTTTTGCTGACCAGGCGTAAATACTGCTAACTTTGCTAACCTACTCACGACGATAAAAAACTACATAGTCTTAGCTGCGGAGCTTACAGCTTCAGTACATTTCAAAACAAAAGATGCAACTAAAAAGCCATATGACCGGTTGCATAATCTTCAGTGACAGCAGTCTTCGAACTCCACAATGACTAGGTAATAATCATCTTTTGGTATATTTCTGTGCTTAGAACTACATTTCTCAAACTTTGCCACTTAAGAGGTAACTGTGATTTCTATTATCTTCATGCAGGATGAGACTTCACCAGGCCAGAGTTGCAAGTTCCAGACCAAAGATTATTTGATTCTTTATTCTAATTTCTTCAGGAGATTATTTTTTTCAATCCTTTTGTGAATTTAAAAGAGAAGGAAGAACGGGAAAACACAATCATTTAGGTACTCCCCCTTTTTGTTTTAAATGCATATAGAAGTGAAGCATTTGATGATTTTTGTAAGGTTCTTCATTATTAAAAGTGATGGAGGATCATAGAGAAAAGAAGGAAAATGGAAAGAAAAAGCTGAAACGCTCTTGTTCTTATGCTTGTCTTGTTGCTGATGATTATACTGAAAAGGCAGTTTTCTTGATCATCTCTCTTCTCACAGTCATCTTTTATTTTATTTTATTTTATTTTTAAAATGCTCCTTTAGTTTTAGGTTATCCTCTGTGAGTGTGAAATAACAAACTCCAAAAAGCAGCAAGAGGACAATCCTCGCAGCTTTGGCAGATATAATGGATTTCATGATTGATGAACTCCCCAATGGAGGTTTCTACAATTACTTTATTTGGAGGGGTATGTGTGTGGCTTTGTACCCGTTTGAGGATGTCTTAAAAGAAGCGCAAGTTTTGCTTAAATAGCATTTGCCAGTACTTTAAAAGGAACGAGGACAGAGGAATGAAACTTGGATTTGGCACGCCTGAATTTACAAGGAGATGCTCCTGTCGTGAGGAGAACTCAGGGCATGCCTGCTCTGCCACACAGTAATGCTGAGCCAGAGCATTAAGCGAATAGTATCGTACTGATCTTCCTGTAGTAATTCACTGAGTGGTATATGCAAGCGTGGGAAAGAACAGGAAGGAATCCACATCTGTGTGAATTAGACACGTTAACAAAGGATCAATAACACCAATTACTAAGGGCAAACAATTTCGTAGCTGGGCCACCACCGAGTTTCGGCTTGCATCTTACCGGACCCGTTAGATGAGTGTGGTGTACATCACGAGGCAGAGTCATTTTCCTGGTACAATTGTCAGATGGTATCTTGGGTTAGCCTTTACATTTCAGACTAAGTTTGTCTCTTTGGCTTGTCAAAAATATATTATCCACGCTGTGGTTAGGGCGTTCGTCTAGAGTTACTTTTTTTGTAGCCTGAGTTCAAGTAGTTGCACCAATGAGAATTTAACCTGTGATCTTCCGCCACTTGACCAAGTCTATGGGATTTCGGTTTGAATTACCTAAGTAAAGTTCCATGTCATGAAAAGGGTTAAGAGATGATCTATGACAGAACACTCACCACATTTGACGACATTCTATTTGTTCTGTCTTATTTTTTGAAAAGGCAATTCAGTTCAGCTCGATTGTGTTCCAACTTGGATCGGATCACTTTGGCTTTGCTCAGTCATGTCAATAAGTTGATGTGAATGGAAAATGAGGTTATGTAAAGATGCAATGTTTCAAATTGAAAAAAGGAAAGGCTTATCCTTGCCTTGCGCATGGCAAATAGGCATGCTCTATAAATGAATTTAAAATGAAGGAACCTTATTTTGCTAGGTCCTGAATTCTCCAGCAAGTACTTTTTTTAATGTGCAGAAAGGGCCAGGACCAGCAAGAAACACTCTTTTATCTGCTGGTTCATGACGACTTTCTGAGTAAGAATGAAGTCAAAAGGCCCAAAACCCATTCATTTTTTTTGTCAAAAAAGAAATAAAAAACCAAGTGATTGACATGCACAAGCAAAGAATAAAGTTTATTTATGAGTTGCTGAAAGATGCGTCTGCTGCTTATTCTGAACCCCCAAAATTATTTTTTCTGAGTGCTTTAATCATACTTACAGTCACAGAGCACAGAGATGATGAAGTAGGTTGTGTGGCAATTATTTTGTCACTTGATCATGCTTTGGATCTGACAATATAGACATTCTGGCAGAGATCGTGAAGACTAGTTCTGATAAACAGCGCCAAATTTCTCAGTGCGTTTGTTGTGTCCTCCAGTATGTGTGCATAACTGCTGAGCATTGAGAAAGCCTGGAGGACAAAAGCTGCTTGCAATGTCAATTGCCTGCATAGATCAACCGACTTGGGTTTAATCTCAAATTTTTAATCAGCTCACTTGATCTCGGATAAAATTGCTCGGGCTGAGGCTTTGCCACATCAGTCCTCTGCATTCTGGACCCGTTTTTCATTGTTTTTGCTCCAAGAATTGAACATCAACAAAATTTCTGGACTACCATTAAGTTACGGAGTGGAAACTATAGAAGCCCATTCCTAAATCCAATTTCTAAGTGATCGGCATTCCGACTCAAGATTGAGCTCTACTCTATTTTGCCATGTTCTGTGATAAAATTTGTGAGTACTTTCGCCTCCTTACCAGTTTTTTCAGGTCAAGACAAATTCTCACTGCTCTGGTCCAAATCCAAGTGAAAACCCATGTTTGTTCAATAGCTTTAGGCCTTATCAAGTAATACTTAATTCAGCAGACAAGTAAGGAACATCATATTTTCAGGATCCATTGGTCCCCTGTGGCAGCAAAAACATGGCTTTGGGTGAGATTCACTTTTCCTTAACAAGAGGATGATGGAGACATTGCATCATGTACATGCCTGTCAAAGGCTGGTCCTCTTTTTTGACTCTTTTTTGGAGTGTTTCTGCAGCGAATATTGAAAGCATATAGCAGTCACTTTAGTCCTCAATTTTTCAGTCCAATATTAGCATATGTCCTGGACTCTCCTGCACATAATTCACTCATTTCCTGTATTAAAAAAAAAAAAAAAACTTATTGAACTCCACTAAGCAAGCACCACGAGCCTACGAGATCGGTTTGGGGCATAATTCAGCTATCTGATCAGACAACTTATCTGGGTTTCTTCTCTTGTTATTGGAAAAAAAGGATAGGAAAAAAAAAAAAAAAAAAACAAGACTTATATGTCTTCATGGCAGTGACTCTTGTGTGTTATACCCTGAGCGAAGCATGTCTTCCTAATAGCACCAGATTATAACTCATGAACTGTATCAAAATCGCAAACAGGGCATTGTCTGATATGATTTATATCTGGCGATTGATTTCATTCATCACTTCAGCGATTCATTAAAATCTCACAGAAGTTAGTGTGCCGTGGTAGCTAAAATTTTGTTGTCTGCATCTGCGCAAGTTAAAGAGGTTAAAATCAGACAATATTAATTGATTAGATAAAAATGAAAAAAAGGAAAATTCAGAGATGGATAACTAAATGATGTGAGCTTTTCCCCTTTCGCTGAACATGGGAAAGAAGGGTAAAATTTTTTGGGTATTTGACTCACATTCACACATGTCAGTGAAGCTTTTCTGAGAGCTGTTCAAGCTCTCCTCTTTCTTTTAATCCTTTTTCTAGGACAAGTAACTTTCCTTTTTCACTGGGGAGATAAAAAAAAAACGTGTTTTCTTGGCTCTTCTTTTGCTGTGACTATGAAATCCTTGAAAAGAGCTGGACCAGTGTGCTGATCTGTCGGTTAAAATTGGAGAGTCACAATCTGGGGTGCTTTTTTAAAACTTCCCTTTGAATTGGTATGTACATCCACATACACTTTGGCTGCTTTTGCTGGACAAATCATAATTTCATGTTGCGGATATCATAGAAAAACTAGGGTTGTGTAATTATCAGAATGAACAGGGTGTTCACGTTTGTAGCTGGAGAAACAACTCAAGCAAGTCCTTTTTGACGGAAAAGTTGAGCAAACAGAGGGAAAAAGATCAAGTGCATAACTAAATTTTACGAGGATATCATAAATACATTATGAAGATTAACCTCTAATACTCTTGCTAATTTATATCAGCTCATTTCTGCATATGCTAACATTAAGCTTCTGATCTTGAACGATAGCTTAGCATGTACTTAAAATATGAAGGAAATGTTGACGTAATTTGATTTACTTAAAAAAAATGTGACATACTTATATTAGTTATTTAAACGAGTCCATCTCTTCGGTTTTTTTTTTTAGAACCCAATACTCTAGATTTTGACTTCCGTAGCATCAATCACAAGTCACTAGTAATCAGCCATGGAATTGCAAGAGAAGGCAGTATAGTCTATTCTTCAATCTTCATGCAACTCCAGTAGTTGGGCTATTCAATGGGCCAAAGGGGTGCTTCTGCAACTTTGAGCCCGCCCCAACAGCAACCAATGAAAACAAGGACTGAAGAAGAACTCAAGTGGTGATTGTGAGTCTTTAAATTAATCATCACTTAACAAGCTCTTTCCCAATCCAATGTGGCAAAAAATAAAAAAAAAAAAAAATAATTTAATGGCCTTTGTTATAACATGAGCTCAGTCCATACAAGCCTACTAGTTAATCTTAACCGTTGATCATACAGGTTTCCACGATCTAACAGTTGATATATTTTGAGTTGATATGAATTAAGAAGTTGTTAATGTTGCTCATTTATGTAAAATTTGAAATGACCCATATGTGAATATAAGTATGGAGGTGATTCATGTTTGGATCTTACACTTGGCATTATATATAGAGGTGAAATAGAAAAAATAATCACCTTATTATTAATAGGGTTAATACCCTGAAAAACCTCAAACTGGTACACTTGTGACAAATTTACCCCAAACTATTTTTTTGACCACCAAAAACCCCAAACTGGTATACCTTTGACAAATTTACCCCAAACTGGTATACTAGTGACAAATTTACCCTCTATTAGTTTTCGTTAAATTTTATTGTTAAATTATTAAGTTAAATGACACATGACAGTACCAATTTGGGATTTTACGTTCCATTTATCACAGTTTACAATTTTTGTGATTTTTTTGTAGTATTAATCCAATTTAGCAGAGGGTATATTTGTTACAAATTTACCAGTTTGGGGTTTTTTGCGATCGAATAAATTAGTTTGGGGTAAATTTGTTATAAATGTATTAGTTTATGGTTTTTTATGGTTAGTCGGGGTAAATTTGTCACGGGTATACCGGTTTGGGGTTTTTCATGGTCAAAAAAATAGTTTGGGGTAAATTTGTCGCGGTGTACCGGTTTGGGATTTTTTAAGGTATTAACCCTTATTAATAAGGATTTTTATTAGGTCCATAGTCAATGTAAAGGAATTTTTGCACAATTATCGTTAGGCGGATGATATGTATAACTTACATGTATGTACAACTAAATTTATCCACATGTCATGTATCCAACAGTGAATGTGTAAAAGACCTTTTATGAAACATCGTTCGATCTAACTCTATCTAAAGTATCTAATACAAAAAAAGAGTTATATCATATCCATTTCGTATAATTCGTTTTACATAAGTTACGCGTTGTAAACCATCAAACCCATTATTTAGGCCACCGGATTTTATATATTATATACGCATAAGAATCAATTATCCATCATGTCATATTGAGTTTTCAGATCCAAATTGAATAAACTAGGGATTCTCACTAATAACTCCGGGCTTTATTCCTAATATTGTCACCAATTGGAAAAGAATTTTAAAGTGTGGGCTTTCCTCAACATAACAACACAAATAACGTATCATAAAAATAAAAATAAAAATTGAAAGCATCGCAAGATATGAGAAAAAGATGTACATCTCAGAGCAATTTTAATTGACATTGTTAAAATGTACACCATTGCTCTCTCCCCCTACTTAAAGTTCAGACCCTCAACATGGTGATAAAGGACGGAATCAGATACCAAGGCTCAGTTGACCTGTTTACTTAACAGGCATACAAGGACACACCATCCCTTGCGAATGCGTAAGGATGAGCAAATCTACAGGTGAAGGTTGCGTTGACGCGCATGATCTTCAATGTGGTACCCGTCCAATGTCATTTGCTCTTTCCGGCATTCGACCGAACAGTACACCCCGAGGTTGAAGCTGCATTCAAAGATTCAAGCATTTCCAAAGATTCAGAACACCCCTTATACAGCTAGGTATAATCTGTTTAATCCATGAGAAATGCTGGGGTTAATGACTCAGAAGCTGTGCTTGTAATTATCTTACTCGCTAAAAGTTATGAATTACCCTTTGGTAGCAGCAAATTATAGAAAAAAAAAATCCTTATTTAAATTCAGATTTGGAGCGATTTTGATGTCAATGACAAATTGGTTTTTTTTTTTTTTGGTTATCCAGCAAGGTCGAATATAGTGCTCTAATTGCTTTAAAAGTAAAACTCTGATAGATAATGCAAATATTCCTGATAATTGCTCTTGTTGAGAAGGTCTCAAGGAAATGCAAAAGCTATTATTTGAAAAAAAGATATCACAGAAAAATAAAAGAATTTCAACTTAGAAAATATATACCGTAAACCCTAAGATAACAAAGGGAAATTAGAATATGCGCAGCCAATATGATATCTTTTTTAGTAGAAACAACCTTATGATTTGGCTACGTAAATACATACATATTCCCTATAGGAAAAAAATTTAACAACATTTTTCTCAGCTTCATCATTCGAAAGGGCATAACCTTCCAGCATATAAAGAATTTACGTTCAACACATCTTAGACTTTCTCCAAAAATAAAAAATAAAAAATTATAATTAAGAAGTGAATAGAAAAAAAAAGGAAAAAAAGGAATCTAATCAAATTAAAGAAACGATCTTAATCAGTAATTACAAGTAAAGGCAAGAGAAGAATTTTCAGATAAAAAGACTCGCACCCGTACATATACAGATCGGTGTCCCTTGGAAGCTTCTTCTTGCACCACGAACATCTCTCAAGAATCTCCTTCCGAAACCCTACACGATGAGAATGACTCTCGCTGGTTTCTGAACGTGATCTGATCAAGTCGCTCTTTCGAGCATCGTGCAACCCGATAAACGGTATTGACGACGTAGGCGGGTCTCCATCCCGAGCCGGATCCACGTTGTTCTCGCTGGCTGAGTCTTGACCATGCTGATCTTGCTCGTGTCCGGCCAAGGTGAGCCAATCTTGGAGATTCTCAGCCAATGTTGACTCGACGTCATTCTCGACGGCCGAGTCTTGACCATGCTGATCTTGCTCGTGTCCGGCCAGGGTGAGCCGATCTTGGGGATGCTCGGCCAATGTCGACTCGGCGGCAGGCTGTGTGCCGGCTTCTCGGATGCTCTCAGAAGGCTCGACGTCGATGACGTGATGTCTCGGGAGCGGCATTATGGTTGCTCGCTAGCCTCTGCGTTGATTAGGTGGCTGCTCAGCAGATGAAAGAAGATGAAGGCCCTTCGAATATGAAGAAGATGGGGAAAAAACACAAAGGGAACGCTAAGGGAAGATCTTATGATAAGATCGAAGACGGATCTTGGAGAAGAAGAGAGCGCACAAGAAATGAATTCGTAGGATTGCGAGGAGATGATTTAATCAGGGTTTTAGGTGGGGTTTTACTTTGGAATTCTTTTGTATAGAAGGTTAAAATAAGGCTTGAAGGACTCGTGAAACCGAACGGTTTCCTAACCGTCTACTTAACTAATCACTTTGAGTGATGTATTTTTCTTGAAATATTTTTGGACGATAGCACGCATGCAACCTTTTTTGTATAAACTTTTTTTTTTTTTTTTTAAATTTTCCATAAGTGAGCTTTTCCGACCCACTTTTGATTAATTTTATGATTAGTTTAAGAGGTTGAATGGTTAAAACTCTCAAATTGATAGCGGATAAAATAACTGAAGTAAAAATTTCCTTCCAATGGAGGGATAAGCCATATGTACCCTTCCTTTTTTTGAAAAATTATGGCTACATCTTTGGTGTGGAGAAAAAATTGTTTATCAAATAATAGATTCTCTCTCATTCAAATTCCAATTAAATTCGATTTCCTTCTTTTCCTTTTCTTTTTTTAAGGTCCGAGACCCATGATGCCAAGAAAGGACTATCCACTCAGAAAATAAGTTTTATAGAAAAAAGGAATTTATGAAAAGTACACTGTCAGTGTGAAGTATTTTGTACGCATGCAGTCATGAAATAGAAATTTTCATCTACCCATTGGACCGAACTAATTTAGCAAATGAATACCTGTATACAGGATAATATGTGAGCCCTGTTTGTATGGTGGTTTATTTCCACCGTTAGTACACCAAATAAAAGTCAATGCAGATACTTTAATTTAGCAACCGCATATACATTTAGCTAACAGAGTAATTCATGATTTTCACCGCTAGACGAAACTCAAAAATAACGCGCCATGTAGATATATGATTAGCAACTTATTACAAGGGAATTATTGACAATTACACATAGCTGAAAAAAAAAACACAACTTAGGTCAATCATTAATAATAAGGATTTTCAACTTCTTGCATCAATCCAATGAAGTCAAAAGCCATCTCTAAGGATACATTTGCAACTGATTTAACTATTTCGTCGAGGACTTCATCATCTTTTCATCATCCTTGCTGAGTCCATAATCGTTTCTATTGACCCCGTCCAATGCGATCTGATTGTGGTGATAGTCTGATGAACAAAATGGGCAATCGCTATACATGTAAACAACCTTATTTGGCTCGAATTACTTCTGGCACAAGCTACACGTCTTGATCCTCCCCAAATAACCCAAATTTGTCACCCTCATGGATCTTCTTTGCCGTAGACAGCTTTTGGTTGGGTGACTTCATAAAAAATACCCTCAATACGCAAACAGGTCCTTACAATCAATAAGATGGAAACTTGTTGGTATCGCTATTATTCAATGAATTTTAAATAAACTATCCATTATATTTTGCCTATTAGAGGTTGGGTTAAAGTTATGGTTAGACGTTTACAAGTCAGATATAAGGGGGATATATACCGGATAAAATTATCTCATGGGGAGGTGGGATAAAAATGGATAGGAATTATAATGTCCATATTAAGAAAATTATTTTTCTCGAATAACAAACTTATTAAATTAACAAAATTGAAATTATATTTTAATATAAATAATATTTGAATTCTAATTTAAGATATTAAAAATAAAAATATAAAAATTTATTTTTAATTAATCTTATTTTAATTTATATATTCAACTTTAATTCTATCTTATAATAAAAATTCAATCTATAAATTATATTTATATTTATTATATATTTTAGGTATTTTTGTATTTTAGGTATGTTAGTATAGTTTACTATTTGATAAAATTTTATTAAAGAATGATGAAAGGGGATTAAAGAAATAATAAAGAAAATAATATAAAAAAGAGAAAAAATAAAATAAAAATAAATTAAGGAATAAAGTTACGAGAGATTTTCACAATCTCTATCTACAATGATATGTCGTTACTTGATATGATGTGAATATATCCGATTTTAATACTTTGATACACTAAACAATGGACATGATATAAAAAAAAAATCCTGGGATTTCATATCTCATCATTTCCAGTCCAATCCCAATTAGAAATCTAGATAACTAAACGTAGCCTAAAAGATTGAACCAATTTTTGGAGGTTTCAGTTCGAACAAGATGAACTGTATCGAGGATGTTTTGGTTCGCAGGACTCGAAGGGATGTGTTTAAGGTTTGAGAGCAAGGAGGGCAAATGTGAGAGAGAGATACACAAGAGAATTAACGGATAAAAGAAGGAGAACGAAAAGGAGAAGGATTGATTTGAGACCGACAATTGTCAGGACTTTTTATTAGAATTTTATAGGTCGCTGCAAATTAAGTTTGATCAAATAGGAAACTTGTGAGGAAAGGGTTTATCACTGATTGAGCTCCTGTGGGATGTGAGGAAACGTATGGTTCTCATGAAATACTAAACTTATTAGAGAGGGGTCTGCACGAAGAAAAGATTCACATAATTCGATTTATTATATAATAGTTTAAATTACTTAGTTAAACGAGTCTATCTCCTTGATTTATCAAACATATATATAATATGGATCTTTTCTTTTTCCTGCATCAATCACGAGTCCCAAATAGTCCACCATAGAACTGCCAAAACAAGTTACTAATCTATTCTTCAATACAACAAGTGAAACAAAGAACAGAATCAACTCATTATTAATAAATATTTTAATCGGGTCTATTTTCTGGTGAAAAGAACATAACACATTCACGATTGGATGGATGACATGTATACTTAAAGATAATCACATAAGTGAATTTATCCACTTGATACTCGTCCAACGTGAATGTGCAACAATACTTTTTAATCAAATTCCGAAAGGAATTATATTATACCCATGTTGTACAATTCGTTTAACACATTATTTTAAAGGATTTTGACAAGGTCTATTGCTAAAGTCTCAAACCCCATTAATTTAAGGCCTCTGGATTATATGTGCATAAGAATCACTTCGTCGTCATGTCATGTTGAGCCTTCAAATTCAAACTAAATGAATTAGGGATTCTTACTTATAACTTCCGTCTTTATTCCTAATATTATCTCTATTTGGCGAAAAAAAGACAGATTGAAGGGTGGGCTTTCCTCAAGATAACAACACAGGTGGATCATAAGGAAAAAAAAAACAGAACCAGTTTAAAATATAAGAAAAAGTTTTACCAGCAAAAATTTCAATTGACATTGTTAAATCCCAATGGCATTTTTTTAATAATATAACTTGTATACGTGACTTGCTGGAGAGCTAAATTAGCAAAAAAGAGCCAAAATGATATCATTTTGTCTCTTATTTGAATTTTAATATAAATATTAATTAAATTAAATTTAAAATTAAGTTTAAAAAAAAGGATGAGATTGCAGAACGGTGAGGGCTCGGCCTTCGTAGCCGCCTCCCCACCGTTGTTGGGAATGGCTAGTGACGATCATGGGAGGGTTGGTCAGGGTCGGCCCCTGGTCGATCGGTGGCGAGGGCTTGCAAGCCCTAGCCTAAATTTGGGGTGACCATAGCAGGTGACAGCCCTTGGTTGGGGTAGCAAGGGCTGGTGACCCTCACCGAATCTGGGGGAGGGCTGTGATTCTCACCCCAAATCTGGGTGAGAGCTTGTAGGCCCTCACCGCTTGTTGGCTAGGGTCGTCGGCCCTTTGTTAACTAGTTGGCCCTTGGCTAGTGCTTGGTGACCCCGGCCGACCCTCCCCCCATCGTCGTCGGCCCTCTCGGCAACGGTGGTGAGGCGCCGAGGGCTTTAGCCCTTGTCGTTCTACAATCTCATCCCCTTTTTCAAAAATTTAGTTTAGAATTTAATTAAATTAATATTTATATTAAAATTTAAACCGAGGTAAAACGACATCGTTTTTGGCTTTTTTTTTTTCTACGTCAACATGCAAAATGCCATCATTTTCGGCTTATCTAGCCATGTCAATGTGCCAAATGACATCGTTTTGCACTTATTTTCTTGGAAAAGCGTCACGTTAGCATTTTAGCATGATTTTTTCGTCGTTGGTACTTAATTGATTCATTTTGCTCCTATTTTGGCACTTAAGTGTATTTTTCCGAACTTATCCCCGTGTCAATTTTTGGCACTTCAGATATCCGCATCCCAAATTAAAGGAAATTAGAGCACGTACAGCCAGTAGAAAGAACAATTCGTACAAGTAGCTTTATGATTTGACTTAGTAAATACATAATATCCCCTGCAGTAAGAATCGTCAATTATATTTTTCTCAGCTTCATCATGCAAAAGGGTACAACCTTCCAGCTTATAAAAACATTCTCAAAATATACGTCCAACGCATCTTAGACGTTCACCAAAAAACTTTTATAAGAAAGACTTGAATTGAAAAGAGATATACAACATGGAAACTAATTAAACGACAGAAACGACGATAATCCGTGATTACAAGGAATGGCGAGAAAAGATACTTTAGATAAAAGGACTCGCACTCATATATATAGGCATTCTCAGAAGCTTCTTCCTGCGCCATGAACATCTCTCAAGAATCTTCCCCGCAAGCCCTACATGATGAGGATGATTTTTACTGTAAAATTGGGTCATAAACTCATATTTCAATCCAATTTTTGTTGAAGTGAGCTGTAGATGGGTCCCTTCAAATGTGATTATAGTTAATGAGTTCCGAAAAGAAAAGCATAAAAAAGAGATAGGTTTTAGGGGAATGTTGTAAGTCCACTTTCAACATACTTGATCAATAAATAAAAGTCAAGAACTTCTCTATCCCCTTCAATTTGCCTAGTTAAATTAAAATCCCATATATATACACACACACACGTTATTGGAAGCACTTGCGGAATAGAAAAATTGCCTAGTGTGTTTTACTGTACAGATGTAAAAAATTGCATTATATAGATTGGTAAATTGAATAATAGTAAAGAGTTCCCTTCTTGCATCAATCTCTAATATAAATATAAATATAAATCCCTACCAAGTCCCCTCTAAAGATATGTCTGCAGCTGATTCAAATTTTTCCTCAAGGACTTCATCATCTTCTGATCCTCCTTGCCAAGCCCAAATCTTTTCTGCTGAACCCATCGAGGCAATCCGTTTGTTGCGGCAATCCGACGAGCAAAATGGTTGATCACTGTACATGTAGACATCATTGTCCGGCTGGAATTCCTTCTTGCACCATGTACACTTCTCGATAAACTCCCCGAATGGCCCTAATTCGTTACTCTCGTCAATTTTCTTTGCTTCTGACGCCTCTCTCTTGGGCGATCTGATAAAAAAAATCCCCTCAATCATTGGTGGTCGTGGCTGTCTCGAGTGTTGCTCCACATCCTTCGACATAGAATCGGCTTCCGAAACATGGGATAGTAATTCTGCTGGGGTGGGTGCGGCTTGTTTCAGGAGGTTACTAGGATTTTGAGAGGGTTCACCAGGGGCTTCAGAGGGTCGTGTGGCATTTGATCGCTCGGCTGGTTTTGAGCCCTTCGACTCCGTGTTCGTATTTTGAAAGGGTTTCATGATGGCGGATTGAGGTTGGAGCTTCTTATTCTCAATTGTCGGGTTATAGTCATCATCAGTGCAGAGTCCTTGGTAGGAAGAAGATCCAATGTCGCCACTTGTTGAACGATCAAGGTGGAGACTATGGCGTCCGGAGGAGGGCATCTTTAATGGCGGAATCGGCTCAAGGTTGTCGTTTCGACGAAGGATGAACAATTTCTGAGGATGTTGTAGTTCGTAGGAAGCAAAGGGATGTGTTTAGGTTTTAAGAGTAATGAGGGTGAATGCGAAAGAGATATATAGAGAACTAGCGGATCATAGTAGCAGATCCATATGGATAAGGATTCTGAGACTGATAATCATCTAGACCTTTGATTAGAATTTGAAAGTCTGCTGCAAATTACGTTGGACGACAAAGTTTACTAGCTAGGATCGGCGTCAGCATTAATTGAGCAAAGGTGGTATCGTGAGAGAAAAGATGCGGTTTCCACGAAACACTAAACTTATAATCCGTTTAAATTTTTCGTTTTGTCGATTTATCATTTTAAATCCATTAAAAAAAAAACTTGCATCATTCTTCCTTAGAAAAGCCAAAATAATTCGTGGGAAAAATATACTAATAGTATCTATGACGTATGTAGGGGAACCCATAGGAAAACTATGTTTCTGCATATAATGACAATGATGACGGTGTTTATACTTATAGTGGGAGCTATAAGTAAGTCTTTTTTTCTATTAAGCAAAAGTTAAGCACAAAGGGATGAAATAGAGAGAAATTAACATAACTTGACTGTTTTAATGTGTTATAATCAATGGGTATTTGATTTCAAAAATTATATAAATATATAACAATGAAATTACCGACCTTATTTTAACGAGAAAACTAGCTATTTTAAAAAATAGCGAAATATCAAATAAAAATTATTTTCCCTAACGGGAGTTCTCTAAAATTTATACATGATAAGTCACACATTATTAGTAAATAGTAATTGCTACATTCATGTCAATGATTTTTCAATCGGTTCCTATTCTAGTATGTCTAATAGCAAAAGGAGTTCCTTTATAAAGAGTGAAAGGACTCGATGAAAACTTTGAAAGATCAGTTGATCCATCTATCTATTTACAAGTAGATGTGATTGCGTCGATTCTATCCGTCATGATATGTACATGTATATACATCCCCAAAGTGAACTGGAATATTACAGTAGGTGACATCGGCTACATTGCTTGTCTTCTATACGATCCCTACCGTCCAACGCCATCCGCTTTCTTCGACAGTCAACGGAGCAGTATGCGCCAAGGTCGTACCTGCGCTCGCCAAGCAAGCATTTCCAAGAGATCCAGAAAAACACAAAGATATAAGATTTATTCTCATCACATAGTTCTCACAAATTCAGTTTGGGTTCTTTTTAAACTCGAGAATCACTGAAAATTTACGGCTTTCATGCATGTGGCTAAAGCAAGAAAAAGGAAAAGAAAAAATAAAAAGAACATGAAAGTCAATTAAACGCAAGCAAAAAAGAAACGAAAGAAATGATCAGCAATAGTCGCGAATTTTCAAGGGCCACAAAGAATCTCTAGATAAAGAAGACTCACCCGTACATGTAGAGATCGGCATTCTCCGGGAGCTTACGCTTGCACCACGAACAGTTCTCAAGAATTTCCCCAGAATACCCGACTCGATGAAAATGGGGGTCGTCAATCGTCGAATTTCGTCTAATGTTCGTGTCACCTTTCGGGGTATCATCAGGTGTCCCGATAAAGAATTTGGCGGCCAAGCCAGGCCGGCCTCCATCCCGAGTCGGATCCACGTTACTCTGACGACCAACTCCTCAACATTAAGATTAGGATCTTGCTCACGTCCAGCGATGGCGCGCTGATCTAGGAATTTCTCGGCCAATGTCGACTCAGCGGCTGGCCGGGTGCTGGCTTCTCCAACACTCTCGGATTGCTCGACGTCGATGACGTGATGTCTCGGGGACAACATCTTGATTGCTTGCTAGTCTCTGTGTGTCTAGGAGGCTGGTCAGGAGATAAAAGAAGATGGGGGTCTTCGGATATGAAGAAGATGGGGAGGAAAAACAAAGGAAACGCTACGGGAAGATCTTTTGATGAGATCAAAGATGGATCTTGGAGAAGAAAGAGCCCAAAAGAATTGAACTCGGGGGTTTTACGAGGAGATGATTTAATTAGGGTTTAAGTAAGGGTTTTACTTGGGAAACCTTTTGTATAGTGTGGTGGTGTAAATAAGGCTGGCAGGAATCGGGAAACAAATTTGAGCGTGTGCGCACCAATAGCCGTTGGATTTTGGCTCCCCCCACTAAAAAGGTTTCTTAACCGTCCCAGTTAACCACCTACTTTGAGTGTTGTATTTTTCTTGAAATATTTTCGCAAGCGAGCTTTTCCGATCCATCTTTGATTAATCTTGTGGCTAGATTAAGAGATTGAGTGGCTAAAACTGTCGGATCAGTGGCTGATAAAATGACTCGAAAATTTTCCTTCTAATAGAGAGATATGCCATAATTTCCCTAACTTTTTCGAATGCATACGTCATTGGTGTAGAGGAAAAACTATTTATCAAATAATAGATTCTCTCTCATTCAAATTCCAATTAGATTAGATGTCCTTTTGTTATTCTCTTTTCTTGAAGGTCCAAGACCCAAGATGCCAAGAATGGACTATCCACTTTAACAACCACATATACGTTTAGCTAACAGAGTAATTCATGATTTTAACCACCAGACGAAACTCAAAAATAACGTGCCATGTACGTATATGATTAGCAACTTATTACAAGGGAATTGTTAACAATTACATATAGCTAATTTCACTATATGCATATGGGAAAAAAAAGCAACTTAGGTCAATTGTTAATAATAAAGATTTTCAACTTCTTGCATCAATCCAATAAAGTCAAAAGCCGTCTCAAAGGATACATTTGCAACTGGTTTAAATATTTCCTCAAGGACTTCATGTCTTTTCATCATCCTTGCTGAGTCCAAAATCGTTTCTATTGAACTCTTCCAACACCATTTGATTGTCATGACAATCTGACGAGCAAACTGGGCAATCGCCATACATGTAAACAACTTTGTCTGGCTTGAATTCCTTCTTGCACAAGTTACGCTTCTTGATAGACCCCCCAAATAATCCCAATTTGTCACCTCGGGGATCTTCTTTGCCATAGATAGCTCTCGCTCAGGTGACTTCATAAAAAATATTTTCAATACATAAATAGGTCTTTACAATCAATAAGATGGAAACTTGTTGGTATCGCAATTATTGGACAAATTTTAATAAACTATCTGTTATAGTTTGCCTATTAGAGCTTGAATTAAAGTTATGGTTAGAAGATTTAAGAGTGACCTAAATGCGTCTGTGAATTTCAATAAAAAAAGAGGATGATATTGTCGCATATAGTGAAAATAATCTTAATGGGTTGTCAGTTTGATTGTGCATAGTTGAAAACATAGGAATCACCAATTCATAGTTGATTTTGACATGGCACTTTACTAAGATTTTGGATGGAACGTGATGGAAATTGTTAGTTTTTGCTAAAACATCAATGTAACGACTAATTTTGTTACTAAAACAATGTAGGGGGACTAAAATTGATTGTTGGTAAACGTACAAAGACGAAAAGTGTAACTTGTTTAAGATGTCTGTATAAGTAGGCCCCACATGTCAATATAGTTAGTGCTACCCGGCGCTTTCTAGTGAATTTTGAACGGAAATTTGATGGAATGACTTAAATTGTCGCTACTAGGTTGTATAACAACTAAAGTGTTGTAATCAAGCAAAGTATGAGAATTAAATATGAAATATTCCTCCAATCATACAAGGACAAGAAATTCAATTTCCATAAAGAATGACCAAATATTGTGCTAAAATCATAATTCATCATTTTATTGTATAACCACTAATATAATTATCTATAAAACTTATAGTTAATGTAGAATATATCATTATGGTCAATTTATGCAATTGCTAGATAAATGAGCATAATATTATATCTAATATCTATAACTATTCTTTTAAATTAACCTATGACTTATATTTGATATTCATTCTTTTTAATATAAAATTAGTTGAATAATATCAATATAAATTTGTTGGTATCACAGAGACGGCGTCGGCGGGTCTGCTGCAAACGTGGGCCGGGACAACAAAGAGATGGAGGGGAGAGAGGGTCTGCATCAATTTTGGATGATTTTCGTGGGGCCCGGAAGACATGTATTAACAGATGAATGGTTGGCTGCAGTATCTCACTCACCGAATATTTTATGGGCTGGGCTATTTTTTCTGGGCTGGACTTGTCAAGATGAAGAAGTCTAGAGAGAGGGGCAATGACCTAGAAGAGACCGGGAATAGTTATGTCTGGAATCTACTGTCAAGTTTGATCAAACTTTGACGAGCATAACTTTTCCATCTAATATGTCATTGACTCAATTTTTGTACCTACAAGAAGCCATTGACCCAATATTTTAAAAAATGTGATCCTATTTTCAAAAAATAGTGTTGGGATTGTGAATTTTAAGAATTAGAATTAATGGATCACCACGATATATTCCAATTATGACGAGGATTTAGAAGGGGATCAAAAAGTTGTGCTTTCTACATGGAGCATTGTTCCCAAAAACTAGGATGTACTTGTAAATTGTTTGATAAAATGTTAGAAGTAGAGGGATTCTCCATAATATTGATGAGTATGGAGATGCTCAAGATAAAGGACACAACATATTATAGGTCCTTCATTGAATTTTTTTAGGATCGATCATGACACTGGTGAGGTGTACAAGATCAATATGCACGATCTTGCCTTAAAAGTCGCAGGAGATGAGTGAAACATGATTGATTTGAATGAAGGCGGCATCATTAGAGGAATTCATCATGCATCATTTGCTTCACAATCATCTTCACTACAAAAAGTGACCTCGCTACTTGAAGCAACCAATTTAAGAACATTTCTTTTGATAAAGGACTGGAATAAGGAAAAAAGTACTTGCTTGTTTTGGATGACTTGTGGAATGAGGTTCGCATGAGATGGTTGGAACTCCAGCCTTTGCTAATAGGCGGTTTAAGGGGGAGCAAGATACTCATAACCACGCGCTCTTTGTCAGTCGTGGAGGCTATAGATGCTAAGTCAATTAAATATAATCTATGTAGCTTATCTGCAGAAAAGTCATGGGACTTGTTCAAGAAAATGGCTTTTGGAGATGCGGAAACATCATCTGACTTGGGATTAGAGGAGATAAGTCGAGATATAGTTAAAAAATGTGCGGGTGTTCCCCTTGCCATCAAAACAATAGGTAGCCTTCTATACACCAAAAAGAAAATAGAGTGGTTTAATTTCAAAGAGCGTGAACTTTCAAATATAGATGACTCGACCGAAGGAATTTTAGCTACAACCATCTTCCATCACATTTAAAACATTGTTTTGCATATTATGCGTTGTTTCCAAAAGATTATGTCTTTGATACATGGACAATGATACGACTCTGGATGGCACAAGGCTTTATCGAGTCATCGCAGGAGGGAAGCAACGACCTAGAAGAGACCGGGAATAGTTATGTCTGGAATCTACTACCAAATTTGATCAAACTTTGACGAGCATAACTTTTCCATCTAATATGTCATTGACTCGATTAATGTACCTACGAGAAGCCATTGACCCAATATTTTAAAAAATATGATCCTATTTTCAAAAAATAGTGTTTGGATTGTGAATTTTAAGAATTGGATTAAATGGATCGCCACGATATTTTCCAATTATAACGAGGATTTAGAAGGGAAATAAAAAAGTTGTGCTTTCTGTATGGAGCATTGTCCCCAAAAAACTATGAGGTACCTGTAAATTATTTGATGGAATGTTAGAAAGAGAAGGATTCCTCCACAATATTGATGAGTATGGAGATGCTCAAAATAAAGGAAACAACATATTATAAGCCATTCCTTGAATTTTTTGGATCGATGATGACACTAGTGAGGTATACAAGTTCAAAATGCACGATCTTGCCTTGAAAGTCACAGGAGATGAGTGCAACATGATTGATCTCAATGAAGGTGGCTATCATTTGAGGAATTCATCATGCATCATTTGTTTCACAATCATCTTCGCTACAAAAAGTGACCTCGCTACTTGAAGCAACCAATTTAAGAACATTTCTTTCGATAAAGGACTAAAATAAGAAAAGAAGTACTTGCTTGTTTTGGATAGTTTGTGAAATGAGGTTCGCATGAGATGGTTGGAAATCCAGCCTTTGCTAATGGGCGGTTTAAGGGGGAGCAAGATACTCATAACCATGCGCTCTTTGTCAGTCGTGGAGGCTACAGATGCCAAGTCAGTTAAATATAATTTATGTGGCTTATCTGCAGAAAAGTCATGGGACTTGTTCAAGAAAATGGCTTATGCAGAAACATAATTTGACTTGGGATCAGAGGAGATAGGTCGAGATATCGTTAAAAAATGCGCGGGCGTTCCCCTTGCCATCAAAACAATATGTAGCATTCTATACACCAAAAAGAAAACAGAGTGGTTCAATTTCAAAGAGTGTGAACTTTCAAATATAGATGACTTGGCCAAAGGAATTATGGAAGTCCTCAAGGTTAACTACAACCATCTTCCGTCACATTTAAAACATTGTTTTGCATATTATGCGCTGTTTCCAAAAGATTATGTCTTTGATATATGGACAATGATATGACTTTGGATGGCACAAGGCTTATTGAGTCATCGTAGGAGGGGAGCAACGACCTAGAAGAGACCGGGAATAGTTATGTCTGGAATCTACTGCCAAATTTGATCAAACTTTGACGAGCATAACTTTTCCATCTAATATGTCATTGACTCGATTTTTGTGCCTACGAGAAGCCATTGACCAAATATTTTAAAAAATGTGATCCTATTTTCAAAAAATAGTGTTGGGATTATGAATTTTAAGAATTGGATTGAATGGATCGCCACGATATTTTCCACTTATAACAAGGATTTAGAAGGGAAATCAAAAAGTTATGCTTTTTGTATAGAGTATTATCCCCAAAAACTATGATGTACCTGTAAATTATTTGATGGAATGTTAGAAGGGGAGGGATTCCTCCACAATATTGATGAGTATGGAGATGCTCAAAATAAAGGAAACAACATATTATAGGTCAATCCTTGAATTTTTTGGATCGATGATGACACTGGTGAGGTATAAAAGTTCAAAATGCACGATCTTGCCTTGAAAGTCACAGGAGATGAGTGCAACATGATTGATCTCAATGAGGGCGGCTATCATTAGAGGAATTCATCATGCATCATTTGTTTCACAATCATCTTCGCTACAAAAAGTGACCTCACTACTTGAAGCAATTTAAGAACATTTCTTTCGATAAAGGACTGGAATAAGGAAAAAAGTACTTGCTTGTTTTGGATGACTTGTGGAATGAGGTTCGCATGAGATTGTTGGAACTCCAGCCTTTGCTAATGGGTGGTTTAAGGGGGAGCAAGATACTCATAACCACGCGCTCTTTGTCAGTTGTGGAGGCTACAGATGCCAAGTCAGTTGAATATAATCTATGTGGCTTATCTGCAGAAAAGTCATGGGACTTGTTCAAGAAAATGGCTTTTGGAGATGCGGAAATATCATCTGACTTGGGATTAGAGGAGATTGGTCGAGATATAGTTAAAAAATGCGCAGGTGTTCCCCTTGCCATAAAAACAATAGGTAGCCTTCTACACCAAAAAGAAAACATAGTGGTTCAATTTCAAAGAGCGTGAACTTTCAAATATAGATGACTCAGTCGATGGAATTATGGAAGTCCTCAAGGTCAGCTACAACCATCTTCCGTCACATTTAAAACATTGTTTTGTATATTGTGCGCTGTTTCCAAAAGATTATGTCTTTGATACATGGACAATGATACGACTCTAGATGGCATAAGGCTTTATCGAGTCATCGCCGGAGCGGAGCAACAACCTAGAAGAGACCGGGAATAATTATGTCTATAATCTACTGCCAAATTTGATCAAACTTTGATGAGCATAACTTTTCTATCTAATATGTCATTGACTCGATTTTTGTACCTACAAGAAGCCATTGACCCAATATTTTAAAAAATATGATCCTATTTTCAAAAAATAGTGTTGGATTATGAATTTTAAGAATTGGATTGAATGGATCGCTACAATATTTTTTAATTATAACGAGGATTTAGAAGGGAGATCATAAAGTTGTACTTTTTGTATGGAGCATTGTCCCCAAAAACTATGACGTACTTGTAAATTATTTGATGGAATGTTAGAAGGAGAGGGATTCCTCCACAATATTGATGAGTATGGAGATCCTCAAGATAAAGGACACAATAGATTATAGGTCAATCCTTGAATTTTTTAGGATCAATGATGACACTAGTGAGGTGTACAAGTTCAAAATGCACGATCTTGCTCTGAAAGTCGCAGGAGATGAGTGCAACATGATTGATCTCAATGAAGGCGGCATCATTAGAGGAATTCATCATGCATCATTTACTTCATAATCATCTTTGCTACAAAAAGTGACTTCGCTATTTGAAGCAACCAATTTAAGAACATTTCTTTTTATAAAGGATTGGAATAAGGAAAGAAGTACTTGCTTGTTTTGGATGACTTGTGGAATGAGGTTCGCATGAGATGGTTGGAACTCCAGCCTTTGCTAATGGGCGGTTTAAGGGGGAGTAAGATACTCATAACTACACGCTCTTTGTCAGTCGTGGAGGCTACAGATGCCAAGTCAGTTAAATATAATCTATGTGGCTTATCTGCAGAAAAGTCATGAGACTTGTTCAAGAAAATGGCTTATGCAGAAACATAATCTGACTTGGAATTAGAGGAGATAGGTCAAGATATTGTTAAAAAATGCGCGGGTATTCCCATTGCCATCAAAACAATATGTAGCATTCTATACACCAAAAAGAAAATAGAGTGGTTCAATTTCAAAGAGCGTGAACTTTCAAATATAGATGACTTGGCCAAAGGAATTATGGAAGTCTTCAAGGTCAACTACAACCATCTTCCGTCACATTTACAACATTGTTTTGCATATTATGCGCTGTTTCCAAAAGATTATGTCTTTGACACATGGACAATGATATGACTTTGGATGGCACAAGGCTTATTGAGTCATCGTAAGAGGGGAGCAACGACCTAGAAGAGACCGGGAATAGTTATGTCTGGAATCTACTGCCAAATTTGATCAAACTTTGACAAGCATAACTTTTCCATCTAATATGTCATTGACTCGATTTTTGTACCTACGAGAAGCCATTGACCCAATATTTTAAAAAATGTGATCCTATTTTCAAAAAATAGTGTTAGGATTGTGAATTTTAAGAATTGGATTGAATGGATCGCCACGATATTTTCCAATTATGACGAGAATTTAGAAGGGAGTTCAAAAAGTTGTGCTTTCTGTATGGAGCATTGTTCCCAAAAACTATGACATGTAAATTATTTGATGGAATGTTAGAAGGAGTGGGATTCCTAAACAATATTGATGAGTATGGAGATGCTCAAGATAAATGACACAATAGATTATAGGTGGGTTATCGGTCATTCATCTCATGCACGATCTTGCTTTAAAAGTCGCAGGAGATGAGCGCAACATGATTGATTTCAATGAAGGTGGCATCATTAGAGGAATTCATCATGCATCATTTGCTTCACAATCATATTCGCTACAAAAAGTGACTTCGCTACTTAAAGCAACCAATTTAAGAACATTTCTTTCGATAAATGATTGGAATAAATCTGAATAGAACTATTTTCCAAATGAACATCATGAGATTATCTCCAAGTTTAGGCATTATCCAGCATTGTGTTTGGGTGGTGAAGATTTTTGCATCCCTCCTTCCTTGGGGAGTCGATTGAAGCACTTAAGGTTTCTTGATATTTCTAGAAACCCATCTATCCATAATTTGCCGGAATCAATTACGGATTTGGTGAACCTGCATGCTCTTAATCTCTCTTATTGCGAGAATCTTAGAACACTTCCAAGAGATTTGAAGAAATTAGTCAACCTTAGACACCTTTTGATTGATAGGTGTGGATCACTGAGCCACATGCCATACAGGTTGAGCCACTTGTCTAAGCTTCAGACTTTGAACCTATACGTTGTCCAAAAGATGGATCATAAAGTACCTGGTGGTGTGGGGAGCTTAGATGAACTAGGTGCCTTAAACAGATTGGTTGGAACCATTGTTCTTAAAAACTTGCAGTTCCTTCAACCGATACCGAACAAGGGTCACTTGCAGGAAAAGGAACGTCTATGTTGCTTAGAATTATCATGGTCGATGGAGCAGCAAGATGGCAAAAGCGACAGTGACGAATTTATCTTATGGGAGAACCTTAGACCGCACCCAAATCTAACCGAGTTGACCATAAACTCGTGTATGAATAGGAGTTCACCAAGCTGGCTTTCCTCCATGGCGAATCTTATTGAGCTCACAGTTGATTCATGTAGAGAATGGAAGTACTTGCCATCCCTAGGTGAATTACATTCCCTAAGGCCATTGAATCTCGTTGACTTGGATGCGTTGGAATTTGTTGAAGAGATAAGTGATCTGGAGCAATCTACTACTGCACCCATGGCTCCCATCTCTAGAGCGATTAAAAATCTTTCGGTGTCAGAACCTGAAAGGATGGTGGGGAAGAAGGCGACTAATGGAACTAGATCATGATCATCGGTAGTACAAATTATATTCATCATTCCCAAAACTATTCTTCATGCGGATATCAGATTGTCCCCACCTGAATTCAATGCCACTTTTTCCCCAGATAGAAACCTTGGAATTAAGCACGGTTAGCAATGAAGTGGTTGCAACGGCGGTATCCACAATCATCACCCCCTCTAAATTAGAGACACTAATGTTTGACACAATGGATTTGGAGCACTCGATGCTTGAGACTCTACTTCCATTCCTCAGAAATCTTGAGGCCTTGGCCTTCATCTCTTGTAACAAATTAAGGAGTCTCTCTCGTGGCATGCAATCCTTGTCCTCACTGCCTCACCATTAACGGTTGTGAAGAACTCGATGTGTCGAGCCACGACAATGAGCATGGAACCCAATGGTGTTCCCTCACGAAACTCCATCATCTTGGGTTCATCAATCTTCCGAAACTAGTGACGTTACCCGAGGGGATTCAACATATCACCACTCTAGAATCTCTCAACGTTGCTCAGTGTAAGAATCTAATGAGTTTGCTAGAATGGATTGGCAATTTCTCTTCTCTCCAAATTCTTGACGTTAATGCCTGCTCAATGTTGATGTGTTTGCCTAATGGGTTAAGCCGCCTTACCTCCTTGAAGACATTGGATATAACTAAGTGTCCCGTTTTGCAAGAAAGGTGCCAAAGAGAGAGCGGTGCAGATTGGGAAGAGATTGCATGCCTTCCATGCTCACGAGAAGGAATTATTGTGGAGCTGTGAAAACCAATCAATCCCCAAGCGTCCAGTCTAGCGGCAAGAGAATTCTAATAAAAGAAAACAAGAAATGGATGTCATCGGGTGGTTGCTGTTAGTACTTGAGGAGAACTCTTCACTCGGGGATTTGGAAGAGGTGGTCGGCTTGGGCATCCTGATTTTGACATTCATAGGTACCATATTAGTATCCTTCTTCTATTAATGCACGATCTTACTTTCATTGTATTCGTTTTAGGAGCAAGAATGTTGATGCTATGTCATGGTTTATTGTCTTATGACTCTTAGATTCTTTCTAAGGAAAGGATACAATGGCCTTGTGTGCAAGCAATGGTTGTGTGGACACTAACTGAAATAATTGGCAACCTAAATTTCTTTGTACCTCTCTGTCTCTCTCTCTCTCTCTCTCTCTCTCACTTGTTGCGTGTGCACAAGTCTAGGCTAGAAATTGAGCATTTAGCTTTGGCTTCCTTCCTGGCCAATGAATCGCATTTAAGATGAATAGCCTTGTTTGAATTTAAGCGTGTTTGCTGAAATGTTTTTAATCACTCGGCTGTAGTTATCACTCCGCGACAGGTGACTTCTGGTTTAAGATCTCGTTATGTGAAAGCAATTACAGCAGCTAAACATCACACCATCATTGCTACTTAGGGTGGAGAAGTGTTCACCTAGGGATCTAATAGTGGTGAAATTCATTTGGTTTTAGAATGGTGTAGTATTCATTTTGTATTGTATTTGGAATTTTATGCAATCTAACCTCAATTATGCTTTAGTGTTTCAAGTGGGAAATGGAGAATTGAAATGGTGATATGCTCACTTCTTATACCGATTGCTTCCTTGGCTGAAGTGAAGTGATAAATTTGAAGTATGAGAATCCCTTTTATGATTTTTTGCAGAGAGTCAACTTGGATACACTTCTGTTGATACTCAGCCCACTCCTCGCAGAGTTAGTGCCCTTAAGTGGTGTGATAATCATTTTGTCACTCGATCATGCTTTGGATTTGATAATATAGACATTTAAACAGAAGCCCCTGAGACTAGTTCTCATATACAGAGCCTAATTTTCTCAGTGTGTTTGTCGTGTCCTCCAGTTTATGTGCATAATTGCTGAAAATTGAGAAAGCTTTGATGACAAAAGCTGCTTGAAATGTCAATTTCCAGCTTAGATCAACCCACTTGGGTTTTCATCTTAAATTTTTTATCAGCTCACTTAATCACATAAAAAGTTGTTCAAGCGAGGACTTCGCCGCAAGTCCTCCACGTGTTGGAGATGTTATTCATCGCTTTCACTCTAAGGGATTGCACATGAACCGAAATCCTACACTTCCATCATCAAGTTATAGAGTCGAAACTGTAGAACACAATTCTAAATTCCAATTTCCAAGTGATCGATATTCTGACCTAAGATCAAGCCCTACTCTCTTTTGTCGAGCACCGCACCCTGATAAGATTTGCCAAGTATTTTCACCTCCTTCCATGTTATTTTAGCCCAGGATCTAGTCCAAATTCAAGTTAAACCCATGTTTGTCCAGTAGCTTGAGGCTTTATTAAGTGAAAATTTTGTTCAGTTAGACATGTCTATCTTTAGGATCAATTGGTCCTCTGCGGCAGAAAAAACATGGCTTTGGGTGAGATTCATATTTCCTTAAGAGAAGGATGATGGAGACATTGCATATGCACATGCCTGTCAAAGGATGGTCCTCTTTTTTGACCCTTTTTTGGAGTGTTTCTGCAGCAAATGTTGAAAAGCATGTTATTTCGATGAATTGTGCTGAATTTGCTTTGAAAGGATCTAATTTGAAATTAGATAAAATTAATCATGTCTCAAAAAGGGTCAAAAAAGAGGACCAGCCTTTGACAAACTTTTGTAAACTTCCTTTGCAGATAGCATATTAGATGGTTGAAAGGGTAAAATGCTTTGGTATTTGACTCAAGTGCGAGTGATCACACACATTATTGAAGCTTCTTCTGAAAGCCGTTCAAGCTCTCCTCTTTATTTATCTTTTTTCTTGGACAAGCCATTTGGACTAGCAATTTCACTAAAGAGAGAAAAAAGTGGTTTTCTTGGATCTTATTTTGTGGTGACTGGAATTGTGGAGTCCCGATTTGGGGTCTTTCTAAAATTCCCTCTAGAATGGTAAGTGTTTCCACATACATTTAGTTACTTTTGCTGGACCAATCTTAAAGTCATTTTGCATAAACCATAGATAAATTGGGTTTCTACAATCATCCACATAAGTGTGGTGTTCATATTTGTAGTTGGAGAAATAACATAAAGCAAGCCTTTTTTTAATGGTAAAGTTGAGCAAAAAGAGGGAAAAAATTTGATTCTGCAAGTAAAAAAAATTATTAAATTCTTACAAATGCATTACTAGGATTAAGCCTCTAATACTCTCACTAAGAAAAATTAGCACATTTCTGTATCTGATAATACTAAGCTCATGTCCTGCCCGCTAGATTAGCATTTTGTTAAGAGACAAAGGAAAAAGTAGCATCGTGAGATATTGGGTATCCAAGAAGGGAATGTTCACACAATTTGATTTGTTAAATGATGTGGTATACATATATTAGTTATTTAAATAAGTGCATCTCCCTTTTTTTAAAACAATTCTCTAAACTGCCGTCTAAATCATGCAATTTGATTAATCAAACAAAAATTTTCTGTGAACCTTTTCTCTTTTTGCATCCGTAGCATCAATCGCACGTCACAAATAATCAGCCATAGAAATTTGCAAAAGGTACTAATCTGTTCTTCAATCTTCATGCAACTCCAGCAATTGGGCTATTCGGTGGGCCGAAGGAGTGTTTCTATTACTTTGAGCCCGCCCAACAGCAACCAATGAATAAGAACAAACATACTTATTATCTTGTATGTATGTATCTAAAGAAAAATTTGTAAATTGGAACCATTAGCCGGAACTGAAAAATTGCACCAATGGGTATGATTAGCGACTTATTAAAAGGGAAATATTTATCATTACACAATAGCAATCCTACTGTGTATATACATAAAAAAAACTGATGGCGAAGACTAAAGAATTCACATCTAGCATCAATCTTTAAAATAAATCCCTAATAAGTCATCTGTACGTATACATCTGCAACTTATTCAAATCTTTCCTCAAAGTCTTCATCGTTTTTTTATCCTCCTTGCCAAGCCCGAAATCTTTTCTGCTGAACCCGTACAAAGCAATCCAACTATCACAGCAATCCGAAGAGCAAAATAGGCCATCGTTGTATATGTAGACATCCATATCCGACTTGAATTTCTTCTTGCACCATGAACACTTCTCGATAAACTTCCCAAAGAACCCCAATTCCTCATCCTCGTCAATCTTCTTCGCTAGGCTCTTCCTCGTCAATCCAGCCATGGCGGGCACGGGTTGTTTCAAGAGGTTGCTAGAATTTTGAGAGGGTTTGCTAGGTTCTTGAGAGGGTCTTGTGGCATTCGATCGCTCGGCCGATTTTGAATCTTTCAGCTCCTTGTTCTTCGTTTGAGAGGGTTTCATGACGGCGGGTTGCTGTTGGAACTTCTTCGTCGTGATCGCCGGAATATAGTCGTCATCAATGGACAATGCAGGGTTTAACAACGATTCAATGTCGCCTACACTCGTCGAACGCTCGAGGTGGAGGCTATAGCGTCTGGACGAACGCTCGAGGTGGAGGCTATATCGTCTGGACGAAAGCTTGAGGTGGAGGCTATAGCGTCTGGACGAACGCTCGAGGTGGAGGCTATAGCGTCTGGACGAGGGCATCTTGATTGGCGGAATCGGCTAAATGATGTGACTGAACTTTCAAGGTTTTACTTCGAACGAATGATGAACAGTTTCAGAGGATGTTTTGGTTCGTAGAAAACAGAGGGATGTATTTAAGGTTTGAGAGCAACGAGGGTGATAGAGAGCGAAATATAAAGAATTAGCGGATCAAAGTAAGAGAACATGCAGGAGAAGGATTCTAAGACCGACAACTATGAGGACTCTCTATTAGGATTCGAAAACTTTGAAACTTCGTTCTACACGTATCATGTGAGAATAATGCTAAGGTTTCCAAGAAAAATATGGAACCCGAATTAGGAAACTGATTACCTAAAATTCTCTATTAGTCGGTTTATCCTTTATCTGTTAGGATCTTTTGTTAGGATCTTTTGAGACATGATTAATTTTATCTAATTTCAAATTAGATCCTTCCAAAGCAAAGTCAGCACAACATGCCAAGGTATTAAATTTTTTATTTTGAATACATTACTTCTCTTGATTTATTACTAGAAGATAGAATATACTACTGAGTATGAGAAAGTGAAGTAGAACTTGCATTAACTATCAATATTAATAATGATCTCCTTTTTAAATATGGAGATATAGTAGATATCGTCTAAATAATTAGTTTCTTTTGGATCTAGGGATTCTTAGGTTATTCTAAATGCCTAAAGTGACAGTAATATTTAATTACCTTAAATCATCAATGTATAGGATACTCTAAATTCTATCCTATTTTTATTATGCACAATCTTGTCATATGAGATGAATGTGTCTATATTACTAAAGGTAGCTTTAACATTAGGATTACGTTGTGGTTGAGTATGATTTTTTTCTTGAAAATCATACTAGGATTGGGCAGCGCAAATGTCTATCTCAACCTTCAAAAGAATACACACATGTTACGCGATAGTACTCATAATTAAATTTATCGCTCCTATACATAATAGATAAAAACTATATTCGTGGATATACATCTAAACGTAAAGATGTAAGTGTGCGCATAGTGGATTTTGTTGTTTTAACATTTACTCGCTCCTATAACTTTTTTAACGTCCGCACTTATCATCGTCTAATACACCACGTGAATAGGGCATGTCCCGACGTGTGTTAAAGAGAACACACGAAGGCAATCGAACTCTAACTCTTTTGTCACGCCAACGCAACACGTGTCGCGTTGCATGGCAATCCGCACCCCCAAATGTCGACGCCATGCAAACGTCCCATTGCCATCGATTGCCATCGTCGAATCTCCTTCGAAAAACGCGAAATTTCCTTTCGTCATTCGCATCGCCGAAAGCGCTTCGCAAGTTATGAGCAAGATGGTTTTCAAGGTGCCGCGCCTTCTCTCTCTGCTCATCCTCTTCCTCTCTCTTTGCCTCACTTCTCTCGCCCTCCGCCGAGGCCCGGAGACCGAGGTCCTGCGGTGCCTGGACGACTGCGACGACGAGGACGTGCAGGAGTACATCACGTGCCACAAGGAATGCGAGCTCCGATACCGGGAACGCGAAGAGAGGCGAGAAGAGGAGGAGAGACCTGGAAGCCGAGAGCTCGACCCCCGCTGGCAGCGCCGCCGCGGCCGCCGCCGTGGTGGAGGGGGTGGAGGAGGAGAGCGGGAGCCGGAGGGCCCCCGTGGTGAGCGAGAACCAGCATGGGGCCCCGGGGGAGTATGACCAGTGCCGGCGGCTGTGCGAGCCGTACAAGCCGCGGGAACGGGAGCGGTGCTGGGAGCAGTGCGAGGAGCGGGAGAGGGCGCGGGAGCGGCGGCGGGACAGGGAGAGGGAGCGCGAGGTCAACGACGGAGTCCGGAATCCCTCAGGGGACACCTCTCGGTCGGAGAGGTACGAGCGGTGCGAGCGCGCCTGCGAGAGGCAGGCCGGAGGCCAGCAGAGGCAGCTGTGCAAATTCAGGTGTCAGCAACAGAGAGAGCGAGAGGAGAGGGAGACACCTGGAGGAGGAGATCCTAAACTCTTGTTAGGTATTATATGTTGTGCAAAATAAGTCCAGAAAAAATTATATCAAATTCAGCATGCAAAATTATTATAAGTTGTTCACTACATGATTTGATGACTTCTACCTATGCCACTGTTACTTTGTAAGTGTTGCATCGGCCTTGCTTGAGTGAACATATATCGACCGACACGACGCCACCTGTAGATTCAGGAGAGTTAGCCACATGACATCAGTCAAAGGTAGAGCATCCGCAGCATTCAAAATGTCAATGACTTAAAATTTCGGCTACTTTTTACGTTGCAGCTACTACGACCGAAGATCCGCAGCAACAGTTCCAACACTGCCAGCAAAGATGCGAGCGACAGCAGGGCAGAGAAACGCAGCGCAGGCAGTGCCGACAAGAATGCGAACGGCAATTCCGGGAGCAGCAAAGAGGTAAGCGAAGATCGACAAACCCTCGAGAGCAAGAAGAGGAGGAGGAGGAAGTAGGAGAGAGTGGGGACAATCCGTACTACTTCCATTCGCGGATGCTCCACAGCCGGTTCCGTGGAGAAGAAGGTCAAATCAGAGTGCTCGAGCAGTTCGACAAGAGGTCCAGGCTCCTCAGAGGCCTTAAGAACTTTCGGCTAGAGATCTTCGAGGCGAACCCCAATACCTTTGTCTTGCCTCACCACGTTGATGCCGATTGCATTCTCATTGTCTTGAAGGGTTAAGTCACTAGTAATTTGATGTTCACTAATTTAGTTTTTAGTGGCTTTCAGTCGCTGTATTCTTTGCTCATTGAGATCCATGGAGATCTAGATGGCCGTCACAGTACCTAGTCTGCAATGATATTGATCGATCGTGTTGATTTCTTACAGGCAAAGGGACTATAAGTTTGGTGTGGCAAGATAAGAAAAAGTCTTACCACTTGGAGGGTGGGGACGTGATGAGAGTCCCTGCCGGAACTACCGTTTACTTCATCAGCAGCGGACGTGTTGGACAAGTTCAGATCGCCAAGCTAATTCAGCCCGTTAATATTCCCGGCACATTCAAGGTAGTTCAGTGTGCAAGTATTAAGTCGAGTAATTTTCGCTCCTCGATCATTCTATTAGCCTCATTTTTGGAAAACTAGGAATGCACAGTTTACATGAAATAGAGAAGGGCACCTTGAGTGCTGAACACTTTAATCAACTCTATGCAACAGCCATTATGACATAGCACAGTTCTTGAACATGTGAAGGGTAACGGGAGTGGTGTACACTGTACATTGACCCGGTTGTTCTGTCGCAGGAATTTTACCCTGTTGGTACCGAAAACACGGAATCATACTACACGGTATTCAGCAGCGAAATTCTCGAGAGTTCTTTGAAAGTAAGTTCGCTTTCTTCAGAGTAAGTTGATAGATACGTTATATCAGCAGAGCCAAGAAAGTGTATTAGCCTATTTTTACCTGATTCCATCGTTTTCCATGGTTAATTTACCCATTTGTCAGACAACAGAGGCAGGGCAAGAGCCAGCGAAGATCCATTCAATTCCAATGAGTTCGGCCGGTTCTTCCAAGCCTCAGAAAAATAATCTAGGCTGTTTGGGCAACAGAGGATACAACACCTCGAACCTGTTTGGGAACCAGCACACTCAGAAAAATCGCCTTTTGGAATCGAAAAACCAAAAACCGTAAAGAAGCTCTTTGATCTATTTATAGAGAGTACGGAAGAGATACATGAATTAAATAGACGCATGTATCCACGAAATTCATGAATCAAGAGATACATGAATTCAAGAGATTCATGAATCGAGAGATACGTGAATTCAAGAGATTCGTGAACTCAATAAATACATGAACTAAAAGATACATGAATCTAGGAAATTCATGAATTCAATAGATACGTGAACATAAAAGTTGAGGAAATTCATGAATCCAAAAGAGATACGTGAATAGAAAAACGTATCTTAATTTATTGGCTTTCGTTGATCCATTAACCATAATTACAACAATCCCCACATTAATGGATCAACAAAACATTTTTGACTCGAAGGAATCTGAGCGTACCTGTTGAAATACACTTTGCATCAAGATAGGTAGCTTTCGCCTTGAACCTTCTTTAGTGAAAGCCTATCGGACTTACTTAACTAGTCGATGGACTAAGCCTTGAATCGCCACCAATTCAAGATTGGTTCTCGGTTGTGTTCGTTCTTTCGGCCCCGAACCTCTCGGGATTCATGCGTGCTTTAGAAAATCTAGCCTTTATAGATTTTCATAGAGTCGGCCAGCTCCACGCATATAGGTGCATTCCTTTTAAAGATATCCTACCATATCTCACTTGAATGTTATATTCCAAGTTATAGGAATCATTAAACGCATAGCATACCCTTAATAACGCCGTAGGAAAGCACCTTTGTTGC